>OZ014523.1:533209472-534431972 GCA_963966055.1 Lathyrus aphaca | reverse complement strand
GATCGACCCCCGCGCCCAGGCCGCAGCATACGCCCAACCACCAACTCCACAACATGACTGCCCCACCCAATTCCAGCCATCGACTTCACACACCCATAGGCCATTCATCCAAACACATAACCCCTTCATGCCACAAACCCAATCACAACATCAAGAGCCTTACCAACACCACTATACCCCCGACAACCCCTTCATGTCCACACCAACCTATAGCCCCCCACCTTTGTTTCGTTCTCAAAACGAGGCAATATCCTCGTTTGGTCAAGCCTATCGTCCTCACCCAACCCAATCCAACCCAGCCCAACCTATCCGACCCAGCTTTGAAAACATGGGCACACAACTCAGTTACGGCAGCGCCTTTGGCAGCAACCTTCCAGGTAATTGGGGACAGGCTGAATCATTGACTCAACAACAACCGCCTCCACCAAACACACAAATACAAGCTGAACCTCGACAACCTGGTGGTAGGGTTCGAAGACGGGGTCATCCCCGTGGATGTGGTACTGGGGGGCAGTTAGATCGGGCGGGAAATTAATTTTTGTAATGTCGTTCTTGAATTATTAATAAGAATTTTCTTTTAATATATATTTCGTTTTCTCATATTCTCTAATTTTCTTTTATATCAATAATTTTCTTTAGATATAATTTTATTTCATATTGTAATTTTCCTTTATATATATATTTATAAAAGAAAAAAAAAATATATAAGTATAAGTATATATATATATATATAAGTATATATATATATATATATATATATATATTTATATATATATATATATATAAATAAGTAAATATATATAAGTAAATATATATAAGTATATATATATATATATATATATATATATATATAAAAGTATATATATATATATATATATATATATATATATATATATATAAAAGTATATATATATATATATATATATATATATATATATATATATATACTTATACATATATATATATATATATATATATATATATATATATATATATATATAAAAGTATATATATATATATATATATATATATATATATATATATATATACTTATATATATATATATATATATATATATATATATATATATATATATATAAGTAAATATATAAGTAAATATATATAACACAAAAATATCAAATACCTTAAATAAGTATATAAATAAGTAAATATATATAAGTAAATATATATAAGTAAATATATATAAGTATATATATATATATATATATATATATATATATATATATATATATATATATATATATATATATATATATATATATATATATATATATATATATATATAAAGTATATATATATATATATATATATATATATATATATATATATATATATATATATACTTATACATATATATATATATATATATATATATATATATATATATATATATATACTTATACATACATATATATATATATATATATATATATATATATATATATATATATATATATATATAAAAGTATATATATATATATATATATATATATATATATATATATACTTATACATATATATATATATATATATATATATATATATATATATATAAAAGTATATATATATATATATATATACTTATATATATATATATATATATATATATATATATATATATATATATATATATATATATATATATATATATATATATATATAAGTAAATATATAAGTAAATATATATAACACAAAAATATCAAATACCTTAAATCCAAAAATTCTAAAATCAACATGTACACATTCAACCATCCATTTGGCGAATTGGTACATCAAAGTACACTCATTCGCCAAATGGTATGGCGAATACATTCAAAAATATACATCTTCTACAATCCATATGGCGAATTGCACCAGAAAAATACATGATCTTCATATGGTTTGGCGAATGCATTACCAAACTATGTTAGTTTGGTAATTTTTTTCAAATATATGTTATTTTGGAAAATTATTTAACAAACTCTGTTATTTAAAAAAAAAATTCTATCTAAGGGGCCAAAAAGGATGTTATGAAATATTTATTTTATAATAGTGTTGGTTTTTTTAAAATATATGAGACAAAAATGAACTCCGAAATATATGTAAGGGGTCAAAAAGATATTAGGTAAAAAAAATTAAATAATCAAGAAAACTTTGAAATATTCATTATAAAGAGGGAAAGAGTAATAGGCAAATAGTTGGAAATAGTTTTTCTATATTTATATACGATGGTATATTACTTTGCATTGGGCCTAAGCCGATGCAAAAGAAATTACGAAAATATATCTATATAATTTATGAAGATTTATCTCTGGACGTTGTTTAATCAAAACACGGTCAAACCACTCTCTTTCCTCATTTCTCAAAATAATCTCTCAAACTTTCAATCTCTCAAGTCTCAAACTCTCTCAACTAACGTTCTCTCAAACTCATTCAACTCACTTCAAAGCTTCTTCCATCAACACCAAAGCGACCAAAGAGCTCACTCAACGTCAAACCAAACTCACATTTGGTAAAAAAAATATTTTTCTATTTATTTTTGTTTTTATATACATTTGTAGAAATTGAGCATTAAATTATGCAATAAGTAGTTTACATATATTATTTAAGTGACCAATGTGTTTAATAGGTAGTTTGAATAATCAGTGCATTATTTTGGATGTTGGCATAAACATGTGAGGGTGTAGACAGAGGACTTTTTCCGGATGGTCCTGAGGCGATGGACGTTCTAGATGCCATGATGAGGGAGGCACAAGAGACACTGCAGTACAGAAGGCAATGTAGAAACAGGGGGTCCCGAGTCCGTCATACACATTAGTATTTTGTATTTGTATTAGGAGCATTATTTTCGGCTCTATCATATTTTGACTTCATTGTGTACTCCAGATTTATTAATTTATATGTCATTTTCATCAAATATGATAATATACCTATAATATATCGTCAATTTCATCATAACATCTCTAAAACAAAGTATAGTTATTATCTGGTGTGGTTCTAGTGATGTATCTCTGGATTCTAACTGATGTGAATACGAAGATGCATCTCCAAATCATTATATGTAAAAAAAATGGCGTTTTAGAGAAGAATACATATGGTTTCCACGGAGGTATTCCAGAGATGCATCTCCAGAATAAAATTTAAAAAATATATGGGTTAAGATTGAGTTAGGACGTGTTTCAGTTAGACAAAATGTTTGTCCGGAGATGCATTTTCGGAACCTAAGATTCATACATCACATCTCTAAACTTCTTTGCCTCATCAGATTCATCTCCGTAAAACCGTTAACCACAAACCATTCTCATGATCATGTTAAATGTTATTTCATAAAACAAAGTTATGAGATCAACTTTGTTGAAGTTATTTTGATATTTTTAAGCAAGATTTTAGATTAACCTCATGGTTTCGTATTTTCTGATATCTGAAAAGTGTTGGGTCATCAAGATAAAGGGTTAACATGAGGGGAGATTTTTACATCGGGGTCTTTCTTTATGTGCAACACACCTTGTGAAAGACATACCATATATTCACTCAGAACCCTAAGGTAGTAAGTGTGTGGGTTCTCACATATAAAATGTTCAATATCCACTTTTCTAATCAATGTGGAACTTCCTCACACTTGTTTCTCAACACTTCCAACTCACACTTATTTTTCTCAACACTCTTCTCCTTTAAGTGTGAATTTATCCACAATGTTCCACCTTTAGAAGAAGTTCGTTCATCCACATACACTAGTAGTATCGTTGACACTCTTTCAATGGGACAAGCCTCCAATTCACCACCATGTGAGGAGGACTTTCGATACAGGTGAGTCAATCCTTCACTTGAGCCAACAATTCATGATACCATTGCTGGATCATCAATTTGGGGGCCAACATGAGGGATCTATTTTACATTTGGGTATTTCTTTATGAGGAACACACCTTCTGAGAAATAAATCACATATTCATCTATTAATTTAAGGTAATAAGTGTGAGTTCTCTCACTTATAAATGTTCAATCTCCAATTTTTTAATCAATGTGGGACTTCCCCACATTTTTTTCTCAACACTTCTAACTCATACTTGTTTTTCTCAACAAAAACGTGTTGATACAATAATTGGAGAGGGTTTTGATTGAGCTTATACGACGTAAGTTTTGGCAGTGATCTCTATATGATGATGTTATTATGTTTGTGCTTTTGCTTTTGAAACCAAGATACTTGATTCTTATAGAGGGTATACCATTTAACTATACAATGTCATTTTTAGTGAAACATTCTTTGGCTAGAGATGCCGAAGAAATAACAACTGCAAGTTGAAAACCAAATTTAAGAGTAAAATTTGAATCATATTTTTTTAGAGAGTTTGTAAAAGTACTGATGCATTGGTTGTTTAATTTGATTATGGAAATAGAGGGTGGGTTTGGTGAATTTTTTTTTAAATTGTTTTTTAGAGAATAATAATAATTTTGTAGTGATGAGAACAAGGAAATGGGAAATCTATCATATAAGAAAATTTATGGTTCTTGAAAAACCATTTATGCCTTGCTCCATACAATGACAAGTGGCTTATTTGATCATGTTCCAACACATTTTCCTTTGCCTCTATTTCTTTTCCCTCTACATTTTACTTGCTTACTATTTGGATTTTAAAAAAAAATGCCTTTCAAAATCACCACTCTCTCATTTCTCACTCCAAACTCATTCTCTCTCTCAGACCTTTCTCTATATTTCTCTCCCACCGCTTCCTTCTTCCTCTTCTTCTTCCTTCATTTCTCTCTATCCCTCTCTCTTTCTCGGTCATCTTTTTCTTCCATCTCGTCTTCGACAATAAGGTAGTGATGTTTTCAACCTTTGTAGCTGACATGAGTGAGGATTTGTTTCCAGGTATGATGGCTTTGTGTCTGTGTGAAATCTTTTGGGTTCTTTGCACAAATACTGTTTTTGCAGCCTTTGCAAACCTCTTTTGTGTGAGAAAAGGTAAATTTGAGCCTAATTGTGTTCAACCCTAGCTAAAAACTGATATGAGTATGTCTGAGTTTTTTATGTACGCAATGATAGAAGAAATTAGGGTTTTAATGTACCCACCATTTTAACTCTTCTTGATTTAAAACTAGATTTAAACATAATCTAGATATTTAGTTTATGTTTTCATGTGTTTTAGAGCCAGATACAGTTACTGAAGATATGTCTTTGTTCATGGGGTATGATTTGCTTAAATCTGAATGTTGGATGCGAGCTATTGCTCACTTTCACGCTCATATTGTTTCTCTTGAAATGATAACCATTTTTTTTTTCTGTTTTTGGTTGATTCGGGTCTTTACTGGAGCAATTTGGATGCATTTGTTGCAGAAAAATATAAGGATCGTCAAAGACAAGTACTTTAGTGCTTAAGCCTCTCTCAAACTGTGGATTGACTTTTATCATTAATGAAAAATCCTATACCCCTACCTCTATTGTATATTACCTATATGACTGCAATGTAGGTTTGTATTGTTTAGTTTCCATATAAAGGAAGTGATATTTTTTTATAAATGTCTGACGTTGGGTGAAGAGTTCTTTCACAACGAGGTTATTACGTGTCTGCGTGAAATGCATATTTGTACTTTGCGCATATGCGTTCAACAGCCTTTGAGAACCTCTTCCTTTTCTTGTCTGACAATACATAAATCTGAGCCTTCTTATTCTCATGTTACTGCTAAACTTGATCATCATCGGTCATTATTATTTACCTCCCAATGGTGTGTCACTCATAAGATGTTTATATTACCTATATGCTTGCAATGATGTTTGGATTAAGGTCTTATAAGTATTTTTGTACATAATTGGAACATAATGATGTAAAGAATGCTTATATATATAATTGGAACATATTTCACAACATATTTCACGTAACATGTTTTCGGTGTGATATTTGCAGTGACTCGTCGTTGCTGATGTTTTATTGTGATTACAATAATTTATGATTTTTTATATCTTTTCCATGTTTGATTCAATCTATTTCAATGATGATATTTTTATGTTGCTGACTGGTTGTTGAATGAAGTGTGGTGGTTTGTGTTTGTTGGCTCTGTTTTGTATTGATGAAGATTTGAAGAAAATGTTTAAAGGTTTATGGATGCAAAAAAATTGTGTATTAGTATAACTGTGTTGTTGGTTATTTAGTTTGTGTTGTGAGAGTGACAAATTCATCAAAATCTCATAAGGTTGTAGTGCATACAGTAACAGAAACAAATTCTAAATTGGAGAAAAGTGTTCCAATCTTCTCTAACAATTAGCTTAAATGGTATTCAATATTATCATATCAAGCACTTTGTTTTACTTGCTTATAGGTAATGATATCAAATCATCCATGAACGTGTGTATAGGAGTTCATTAACCTCATAGTTCAAGAATGAAGTTTAGGTTGAACACATTGCATGTTGCTAGGTTCCATACGATTTAGATGCCGGAGAACACATCAGTTCTGCAAATTATGTTTCCCATATTATTTTGGCCAACAAGAATACTTATTTGAATTATAGCATGTTCAAATGTGGTCCTATTAACTATTGTATCTATTACTATTTTTTTTTTATTGCCGACCGATTTCGATAAGTCGATTTATGGAAGAAATATAGTTACACAGTCTACAAGGTAAAGTATTTATGGACCAAAGGATGTACCGTTGTTGCTTCAACAACATATCATGAAAGGGGATATTTTAGACTCATTATGAAGGTGATTTTTTTTTCATTCCTTTTTTTCCACAGTTTTATGCATTTAAAGTGATATGTTCATTCATGTCATGTGTAGTTAATATATTGGGACATGTTGATACTGCAATGTACGGTGCACCAAGTCGTGATCTTACACGTCATTCGGTTCATTTAGAGTCTAATAATGATGCAGTGTCGGTTATCAATTGGAGCATGAATTCATGAGATATCCTTTCTATTTTATTCAGTTGAATGATAAATATGTAACACACAAATGCAATGATGGTTTGTATTACCTATATGCTTGCAATGATGCTTTAGATTGTTTAGTTTCCATATAAAGGCAGTGATAATTTTTTTATAAATGTCTGACGTTCGGTGAAGAGTTCTTTCATGGTGAGGTTATTACGTGTCTGCGTGAAATGCATATTTGTACTTGCGCATATGTGTTCAACAACCTTTGAGAACCTCTTCCTTTTCTTGTCTGACAATACATAAATCCGAGCCTTCTTATTCTCACGTTACTGATAAACTTGATCATCATCGGTCATTATTATTTTACCTCCCAATGGTATGTCATTCATAAGATGTTTGTTATGGGCTTTTGAAACTGGTAATTAAACAATTTGACGTCGTTGTTCTTTCAGGTATGATTTCGTGTAGGTGTTCGAATGGTCTCGAGTCTAATAATGATGCAGTGTCGGTTATCAATTGGAGCACGAAATCGTGAGATATCTTTTCTATTTCATTCAGTTGAATGATAAATATGTAACACACAGATGCAAATATAATTGTAGATTCGATCCTAAGGGCATTAATGCATAGAGCACCTTCACAAATGACGTAATTAAACTGTTGGACCGTGATTTACAACTTATCTGATAATTATTTCTTTAATAGGTTGGATAGTTTCTGAGTCGGGTAATAACTATAGAGATTTTCTGTTGAATTTGTGTGGGAAAACTGTATCTGGGTTGTTGCCAAGGTTTAGGTAATAGAGAGGCAAAAGCAGTGACCATTGTCGAAGACTCAGGAAGAAATGGGCTTTTTAAAATGGTAATTGTATAATATAAGGTTATTGTTGTTTGAGGTTGTTGTTCTTATCCTTTCTGTTTTTATCGGTTAATGATTGGATATCAAGTAATCAATGTTGACCTTTGTGTTTTATTGTTCATTTATTTTTCTATAGTGGCCCACCATTACTAACCTTGTATTTACAACTTTCTGATAAACTTGACCATCACCGGTCATTATTATTTTACCTCCCAATATTCTTGTGTGACAGTTTCAATGTAAATTAATGCATTTACCTTTTCAAAATGCATGAGTACGTGAAGAGACACAAGCTTCATTATATAACCTATATCCTCTTCTCAATAGCACACAACAAACTTTATGAAAGAGAAACAAGTTGTATGGAGTCCAACAATGTTCGACAGGTTGTAGAATCTTCCAATGTCAAAACACCGGCTGAGTTCCAACAATCTACGAAATTGCAGTAACCTCTACAAGTCCATCATCCTGACTCAATCCAACAACCTCCACAGGTACAACAACTACATTACCCCTTTTCCTTTTCAATATCTCTAGCAACATGTATCCATTGTTATTTCTTCCTATTATAATCATTTATTTGTCAACCATTTATAGGTAGATGTCGAAAATGTCGTTCGGGTCAACACGGTTGCGGAGTTTCAACAACCTGCGGCCTTTGACCTTCCTCTTCTGCTTGAACAACCTCCCAATGTTCAACTGTCTCAACCGGTACATCAACCTTTATGTATTTTTGTGCGTAGCCTTTTGGCCTTCGTCCATATGTAACTAACAAGTTTATCATATTTATTATGGGCTCATTTTATGGTTTTGTTAAACAGGTCCACCAACCGCTTGAAGATGTCGAAAATGCAGTCTTGGTAGTTGATGTGTCGGTCGTTCAATAGAAAAGAAACATAAGAAGAAATACAAGATCAACAAACAAATTTTGTGAAGGCAACAAGTGTCAGATTCAGATAATGGGGAAGAACACGACTATTCAATATTTGATTCGGATGATGATGATGAACAAGACTACACATGGAACAACTTTATTTCGGCAAGGCGTTTAAGATTTGGTGATTAAATATGCAACATATCTTTCAAACTTCATGTCGGGTGCGAATTTCAATACCGTCCTTTTATATATATATATATATATATATATATATATATATATATATATATATATATATATATATATATATATATATATATATACATATATATATATATATATATACACATATATATATATATATATATACACACACACACACACATATATATATATATATATATATATATATATATATATATATATATATATGTTCTGGACCGGGCCATGACCTCGTGCACGGCACGGCCCAACTCTCGTCGGGCCCAAGTCCCAATGACCAAGCACGTAGACATGTCGGGCGAAGGTCCGTTCACCCGTGGAACGTCTCCTCGACCTTCTGACTACGTGTCGGGCAAAGAACGTGTTGTCCGTCCCATGGTCTCTGCCTGCATATCATCAGCCCACATCGCGGGCAACTATGTTATGTCGGGCAGAACCATAACGGCACACCACTTACCACGTCACCCAACTCCCCTATATTATCTCCTTAGGGATAGGGGCAGTTGGACCAGGGAGCAGACCTTGGTCTAGGTCTTCACGTTTCGTACGCGTTCCCTGGCAGCTCCTCCTTGGGCCTAGCTAATCCAGCCCATTAGGAGCCTTGGCCCAGCGCTGGGGGCTCAATATAAATACCCCTTTCATGGCAAAGGGACAGGTATTCTAACTTACACTCTGATAACCTATTCTGTACCTCTTCTGACTTAAGCATTGGAGTACCTTGCAGGTACACCCCCCTCCTCATTTCATTCTCTGGCCCATTCACCAAGACCTTGGAAGGCTCATCTGATCAGGTAAGATCAGTGGCGCCGTCTGTGGGAACTAGCTATCCCCATCTTCATCAACAGAGGATCAAAAGCTCATTTATTTCTGTCCTTCCAACATGGCCGGAGAACAACCTAGCGAGCGCAGCCGTCCCCTCGTCGACTACACTACGGACGACGGCCCGCCATCCCATGAAGCAGACGCTCGAGACGGCCATCCAGCCACCCCGTCTCCAGAACCCCAAAATAACGGGGATGCCCCTCACGCTTAAAATCTAGGGGCAGAGACATTTCATCCCATCCCCGTTCCTGTTGAAGGAGACGCCACAATGATTGCCATGGTAAATGCCCTCAATCAGGCCGGTTCTATGCTTTATCAGCAGCACGAACGAATCATGGCCCTCGAAGCCGAGCGACAAGAGGCCCGGCCCCAGCAGGAGAGGAGGACACAACAACGTCCAGAACCAACAAAGAAGCGAGGACGTCGTTCTCCAGAACCTCACGTCAGCAGGGCACGCGCCCGTCGGGACAATGGTCGAGCGGGAACATCACCAAGGCGCGGGCGCAGCCCCGACAACAATGAACTATCCCCATTAAGGAGCGACGAGGAAGACCTGCACTGTCCCCTGTCTCGGGCAATAATGGAAGCCCCGCTTCCCAAAGGCATGGAGAAACCGCCCAATCTAGCTGTGTACGACGGGACTACCGATCCCGACGATCACGTCGACAACGTCAACGCGATGCTCGACTACCGCAATGACATCACCGACCATCTCAAATGCCGGCTGTTTTCAACGACCCTCAGGAAAGGAGCCATGGCCTGGTACAAAAGCTTGGCTCCCGAATCCATTACATCGTGGAGAGTCATGAGGTCCATGTTCACAAGGCACTTCACGGCTTCCCGTCGTCACCCCAAGACCGAGGCGACCCTTGAAGCCATAGTACAAAAGAAGAATGAGACGCTGCGCTCGTACATCGAGCGATTCAACCAAGAAGCTGTCGAGGTGGATACCACCGAACACATGAAAAAGTACCTCCTCGAAAGAGGACTCTTGCCCGGTAGTGAGCTGAGCAGAGCCGTCGGGATCGAGCCTCCCCGCACACTGAACGAACTTCTGCACAAGGCCCAGGCCTACATTAGATACGAAGAAAAACAGGTGGCACACAATGCCCGCAGCGGACGTAATGCTGGGGACACCGAGCACTCCAGACGCGAGGACCCGAGCGTCCCCCGTCGCAACGGGGACAGGCGAAGAGAGGAAAGACCTCGCGAGCTCCGAGAAGGAAGGGGTCCTGCGGGCCGATATAGCGAGTACACCTTACTGACAGCTCCTCGAGAGCGCATCCTCGCAGAATGCATCAACTCTGAATTCAAACAGGGCAGAGTCAGGTTCCCAAAACCATCTGCGCCAAAGCCTCACACCGACAAATCTAAATACTGCCGGTTCCACAGAAGTCACGGGCATGTGACCGAAGACTGCGTCCATCTGAAGGATGCAATAAAGATTTTAATCCAAGAGGGGCACCTAAAGCAGTATACGAGGAAGAACGAAACCCCCAGACACGACGAGGCAGAGAAGAAGAGACCCCGGGAAGAAACGCCCCCCGACAAC
Source organism: Lathyrus aphaca (assembly GCA_963966055.1). Classification (NCBI taxonomy): domain Eukaryota; kingdom Viridiplantae; phylum Streptophyta; class Magnoliopsida; order Fabales; family Fabaceae; genus Lathyrus; species Lathyrus aphaca. The sequence continues at coordinate 534,420,768 of OZ014523.1, read as the reverse complement.
TCTCCATACCAAGTGGCCCTCTGCGTGTCACGCCCGGAAGATTTCTTCCTCCCCGAGCCACTGCCCGAAGGAAGAATCGCTGCACTCAGCCCTTGGGAGGACTTCCCAACCGCACTGGTAATATCAGGTGGGGGAGTTAATGGCGAAACCGCTGCCCTCTCAGTCAAACGCAAGTTCGACGAACTCCTATTAACCGCCCCCGAGCAAAAGGCGACATTGACAAAGTACCGGGGAAAATCCAACCCGATATCCTTTTTCCTGGAGGAACTCCCGGGCGGATCCCCGAACTCGGGCATCCCACTATTGATCAGAGCAAAGATGGCCCAGTTCGACGTCCGACGCATCCTAGTCGATCAAGGCAGCTCAGTGGATATCATGTACGTCCACCTCTTCAATACTCTGAAATTAGACAAGACCAACCTGGCCCCCTACGTCGGATCCGACCTCCAAGGATTCAATGGAGCAACGACTAGGCCGTGGGGGTATGTCGAGCTCCTCATCACCTTTGGGGAGCAAGAAACGGCCAGGGAAATCAAAATCCAATTCCTGGTCGTAGACTGCCCGTCCCTGTACAATTGCATCTTTGGACGCCCAACACTGGCTGAACTTACTGCGGTCCCGTCCACCGTCCACCTGAAGATGAAATACTACACCAAATTGGGCCGCGTGGTCACCATCCACGGCGACATCGAAGCTGCCCGGCGATGCTACGACGCTGCAGTAAAAGGACAGGCCGTGATTAGCACAAAGAACAGTTCCAGCAACAAAAAGCTCAGGACCGAAGACCCTCCCCGGGGAGTTAACGCCATCGACCTCGACTGTCGTGTTGGGATAGACGAAACCGAAGAAGGGAAGTCCACCAAGGAAAGATCTCTCGAACACCCGGTCCGACCAATCCCCGACGGAGAGTTCGAGCTCATTCCCCTCGGGGACGATCCAGAAAGGACAGTGAAGATAGGCAAGGGATTGCCCGAGGAAACAAGGGAGAAGCTCGTGGCATGCCTCAAAGAGAATTCTGACCTTTTCGCGTGGAATGCCGCAGAAATGCCCGGACTGGATCCTGAGATCGCGTGTCACAAACTAGCTTTAGACCGGGCAGCCAAGCCCATAGCACAGCGTAGGCGCAAACAGTCGCCCGAAAAGGCAGAGGCTGCCGAACGAGCTGTAAAAGACCTCTTAGAGGCAAATTTTATTTCTGAAGCCCAGTACACAACCTGGCTCTCTAATGTAGTCCTCGTTAAGAAAAATAATGGAAAATGGCGTATGTGTGTTGATTATACTGATCTTAATAGGGCTTGCCCGAAAGATGCTTTCCCCCTCCCTAATATAGATATGCTCGTCGACAATTCTGCAGGTTTTAAACTCTTGTCCTTCATGGACGCATATAGTGGATACAATCAAATCCCTATGTCGCCCACAGACAAGAGACACACAACATTCATGACCCCAACGGGCAATTACTATTACAACGTCATGCCGTTCGGGCTCAAGAACGCTGGCGCTACGTACCAACGCATGATGAACAAAGTCTTCAAGGATGAAATAGGGGACATGCTCGAAGTATACATGGACGACATGATCGTCAAATCACACGAGGAGAGTACCCATGCTCGACATCTAACCAAAGTGTTCGAGCAGGCGAGGCATTGCAAAATGAGGTTCAATCCCGAAAAATGCACGTTCGGAGTACGGGCAGGGAAGTTCCTCGGGTTCTACCTCACCGAAAGAGGAATCGAGGCCAACCCCGACAAATGCCGGGCATTTTCGGAATTCCCGACCCCGAGGACCAAGAAATCGATCCAATCCCTCAATGGAATGCTCGCCTCACTCTCCCATTTTATCGCCAAATCCGCCCAGCACGCATTACCATTCTTCAGACTCCTTCGCAAGGAGGCTATCTTCGACTGGACCGACGAATGCGAGCAAGCATTACTCCATCTGAAGAAGGTTCTATCCGAACCCCCGATCCTATCACGACCATTAGAAAAGGAAACCTTATACCTATATCTGTCCGTGGCAACCGAGGCCGTCAGCGCCGTTCTAATAAGAGAGACCGACGAGGGACAAAAGCCCATCTATTTTACGAGCAAAACACTCCAAGGCCCCGAGCTCCGATATCAGCAAATCGAAAAGGTTGCCCTGGCCCTCATCAATGCGGCAAGGAGACTACGATATTACTTCCTCGCACACACAATAAAGGTGAGAACCGACCAGCCAATCAAACAGCTGCTCGGACGACCAGATATGGCCGGGAGAATGCTCAAGTGGTCGCTAGAACTCTCCGAATTCGACATACAATACGAAAGCAGAAAAGCCTTGAAGGCACAGGCACTGGCCGACTTCGTCGCAGAAATGACCCATAGCCCGACACCAGCAGAGGGCGCCCACAAATGGACGATCTTCGTCGACGGCGCCTCTAGCTCGTCAGGCAGCGGAGCCGGGATCATCCTCGAGAACGAGGATGGGATCCTGATCGAGGTTTCATTAGCACTGGCTTTCCCGACGTCGAACAACCAAGCCGAATACGAGGCTTTTATCGCAGGCCTGAGGTTAGCCGAGGACCTGGGAGCAAAAGAAGTGACAATATCCACGGACTCCCAGCTCGTGGCCTCACAAGTGCGAGGAGAATACCAAACCAAGAACGACAACCTCGTCGAGTACTTGTCCCTCGTCAAAGAAAAACTTGATAAATTTGAAAAGTGGGAAGTTCAACACATACCACGCGAGCACAACACACGGGCAGACATCCTCTCGAAACTAGCCAGCACGAGGAAAAAGGGTGGGAATAAATCAGTAATTCAAGAAATCCTCCCTCGACCTAGCATTGACAAACTACCTCCTCCATTCGAGGTCAACGCTATCGGGGATGTTCACTGTTGGATGACGCCCATCTACAACTACCTCACACGAGACGAACTCCCAACTGACCCGAAAGAAGCGGCCACTGTCAAACGACGAGCGTGCTCGTACGTACTCCTCGAAGGTAAGCTCTACAGGAGAGGATTCTCCATCCCGTTACTTAAATGTGTCGAGGAAGAGAAAGTCCCCGACATACTTGGAGAGATACACCGGGGAATCAACGCTCAGCACCTCGGCGGGCGATCGCTCGCAAGAAAGGCCCTTCGAGCAGGTTAATACTGGCCGACCATGCAAAGCGATTCAAAGGAGCACGTCAAAAGGTGTGACAAATGCCAACGACACGCCGACATGCACCTCGCACCCCCGAACGACCTAAAATCACTATCTTCCCCGTGGCCCTTCGCGTGGTGGGGCATGGACATCCTCGGACCCTTCGTCACCGGATCATACCAGAATAAATACCTCATCGTCGGGGTGGATTACTTTACCAAATGGATCGAAGCGGAGGCACTGGCTAAAATAACCGCGCAGAACATTCTCCGGTTCTTTAAACGCAACATCCTCGCTCGGTTCGGCATACCCCAGGCACTTGTCACGGATAACGGGACACAATTCACGGATGGAGGATTCCAGGACTTCGTCGCCAGCCTAGGCACCAAACAACATTTCACGTCTGTCGAACATCCACAGACGAACGGGCAAGCAGAGGCGGCCAACAGAGTAATCTTACGTGGCCTTAAGCGCAGGCTCGGCGAGGCGAAGAGGGCATGGGTCGAGGAGCTACATAGTGTCCTATGGGCTTACCGCACAACACCACATTCTACCACCGGGGAAACCCCGTTCCGACTGACTTACGGCACCGAAGCAGTCATCCCGGTGGAAATACGGGCACCAACGAGGAGGATAGAGGAACCCCTAGACGAGGAAATGAACGACGAAACCCTTAGAGACGAGCTCGACCTAGTCGAGGAGATTCGTTCCGAAGCAGCCCTCAGGGAAACGACCCTCAAACAAAAAATAGCACTACGCCACGACGCGAAGGTCATAAGAAGAGAGTTCCAGGTCGGCACCCTGGTCCTCAGAAGAAACCAGAAAAACCCAAGAGAGGGCAAGCTGGCAGCCAACTGGGAAGGCCCCTACCGCGTCCGCGACAAGACGAGTAACGGGGCCTATTACCTAGAAAACCTACAAGGAGAACAACTCGCTCGACCATGGAACGCAGAAAAACTTAGACAATATTACAGCTAAATGTATCACGGGGAAACGTGGGTGGTACGGCCACGTTCTTCGTCTCCAAAACCCCAGAGAGGAACCGCGAGACCCGGGAACGAGCCGAGGTCTCATAGCGAACACAACCCTCCCCGACGAGTGGGATCTTGACCAAGACTCAACGTCGAAGTACCAGGACAGGCAGGGCACCCAGCTCGCGATGGGAAAGCCCAAGCCTCGAGACCGGGGCTCATACAACGAACCCAGGCTTCGATCCCAACGGGCACCAAGCCCGGCACTTCGTCGGTTCCCTAAACCGAGGAGATTACCTAGGTCGAGCAGAGTACGAATTCATAAAAGCAAATATCAAACATAAACGAACACAATGAATGACAACAAAACATTCATACATTAAAAACAACGGCCGAAGCCAAGTACGCCCGAAGGCCATATTACAAATGCCCGAAGGCCAAAATATATAACGGGCACGCAGGCCACAACAAAGCTACAAATTAAAATTACATAATTAAGACTCCGCTCGGAGCACTTCTTCTTCCTCCTCCTCTTCCTCACCCCCCAGCTCTTCCTCCGCTTCGAACGGGCAGACGATCTCACCATCCCTGACACAGTAGTTGTGGGCCGACCCCGCCGTCACCAACTCGGGGTTCAGAAGCCCAAGTTGTTCGACAGCATTGTCGAAACCCTCTTTGAAAACGGCCACAAGGTCTTGGTTGAGCGAGCGGATATGCCCCAGCAGCTCACCGCGCGAACCAAGGGCACGCTCCTCCTCGGTCTCGTCGGCCAGAGAACGGACCTTTTCTTTGAGAGATTCAATCTGAGCCCTCAGGCCAGCATTGTCCTCGGTCAACTTTTGATGATCGGCCACCTGCTCTTCCAAGCTCGCCTTAGCAGCCTTCAACTGGTCTCGCTCCTTCTCCACCTCATCCAGCTTCTGGCTCAGCCCTTCCTGCAGCTGATGCTCCTCTTTGTAGTCCGACAGGTCTTTGGACAGTTTGTCCTTCTCCGACCGGACCTGCAAAAGAGCATCCTCCAGCGAGGCAGTGGAGACCGAAGTGTCGGTCAAGACCATGGCCGTCTCCATCACCCGGATGACAGCGGCAATGTCCCTAGCCAGATCTTTGCGTCGAGCACCAGCGTCTTGATCCAGAATAACCTTGGCCTCGGGCGCCGGCACAACAATCGCCTCCTCGGCCTTGAAGAACGACCGTTCCACATAGCAAGGAGGTAGCAGATAGCTGCCCGGTCCATCCGGACCTCCCAGCGACGACCTCGAAAGAGTCCCCGACGGACGCTTCCGTTTGTGGAGGGGAGAGGCAGATGGCGGCGGGCTGTCAGGTATATCTATCGCCCGAGGAGGAGAGGAAGGAGTCACGCTCGCCACATTCGAAGGACCGGCCCCAGCATCACCAGCGGTCTCCAAGACACGGACCACAGTCTTCTTCTTCTTCTTGGGCACCCGATCAGCTGCACCGGCCTGGTTCGCCAGCTTCAAGACTCGGTCACGTGCACTGGGCATGGCACCTGCAAAAGAATACACACAGACATTAGCGAGCGAAAACATAAACAAAAATAAAAGACTAAACAAAGTCTGCCTACTCAATAATGCTAGAGCCTCCTCCTCGGTATCACACTCGAGCAGAGCCTTTGTATTGATGTAGCGCGTCTCGGTGATTAGCTCCCCGGCCTCATCCAAATAGGGCACGCCCTGTCGATTCGCCCAGACCCCCAAACTGAAGCTCTGCACGTAATCAACCAGCTTCTTGTACGCGAGCCTGTCCTCAGTGCCGAGCATCGCGTATTTGATCCGGTAATGGGTCGTGGAGAGGTTGAAATGATCACGCTGCCACCTCAGCGGTATCTTCGACATCAAGGTCTCCTCCCCGTCTGGTTTTCGTTGATAATAATACAGGGAGTGAAGGGCGGCACGGGTGATCGGCATCACCACGTACCATCGGCCTTTGAAGTGACGAACAGAGTCCACGTACGTCTTGAACAGGCGCACGGGCTGTTTGAAAGAGACCCAGCTGTGACGCCCACGAGAACCGGACCGCTGGAGATGGAAGACGTGGAAGAAGAGGGCCCGGGTACAACCAATGCCGAGGAACTGGCAGACCAACTCAAATGCCCGCATAAAGGCGAGAGCATTAGGATGCAGTTGGGACGGCGCCAGCCGAAGCCATTTGAAGACCGACATCTGGAAGGAGTTGAAGGGCAGTCTAATCCCCGCCTCACGGAAAGAAAATTCATACATGGTGAACTGCTTCCCCGGGAAATGATGGCAGATGCGGTCTTCTTCCTTGGGGGCGAAACAATGCCAGTTCGGTGGATCTTCCCGGCTCATGTTCTCGACCATAGCGTAAGCAGTGATGGCCTCGTCACAGAAATATGATTCCTCCTCCAAAGGCTCGTCCGCAACCCAGGAGAAGTCAACCTGCCCGGAAGAGGAGGCGTGTTCGGTACCATCCCGGACACTCCCGTCCCCAACAGGGAGACGAGCGATTGTCGCATCTTCGGTCGAGGACCCAGAATCTTCCCTCCTCGGTCGTAAACGCCCGGTAGCACCTGAAACGCAGACAGAAAGAGTGAATTCGACGTCATATCAAATCCACCCTTCCACCGCAGGTCAAGTGAAAGGGCGTGGCGGCGACAGACACTAACTGTGCTCAACTCAGAGACACGCGCGTTCTTAAGTTACCGGGCAGAGAATTCATACAGCCTATGCAAATATTGCCCGGCATATGAAATTTCTGCCTGGTACAGTATGATCCTAACCCTATTTTCCACCATCTACAATACATCTACAGTCCACTACACTATTCCTAAGTCAAACCTAACCACATTTCTACAGAGATAACATGCATTTGACGGAAAACAAAAAGGAAAATGATGAATCACAGAGGAAAAATCATACCTGACATAGAGAAGTTGAAAAGGAGACGGTGGCGCACGGGCAACGGACGGTGGTTCAGGCAGGGAGACGGGCGGAGACGGCGGTTCAGGCGGTTGAACGAGCAAACAAGAGAGAATATGGAGAACTTCCGGTGAACGTGGGAGCAAAAAAGTAGAAATGAAGTTACTCAACCCCTTTTTATAATGCCTGGCGCGTGGACCAACGCGCTAGGTCATCATTACCTACTATGCCTACGCCGTCTTTGCACACGAAACGAAGCGACGCCATTAAGTCTGAGACACGTCTATCCAAAAAAGAAATTGAAACGACGCCGGGCACCTGTCCGTCTCCCCGACTCATCAAGACGCCATATCCTCGCATCATACCCTCGTCTGTTACTAGGAAGGTGCATACCAACCGATCACACTTCCCCGTCAGCCCGGGGAACCCCCAGTTGCAACATAAGTCGTCGCTCTAGCTCAGAGACTCGACTTGGGGGGCTCCTGTTCTGGACCGGGCCATGACCTCGTGCACGGCACGGCCCAACTCTCGTCGGGCCCAAGTCCCAATGACCAAGCACGTAGACATGTCGGGCGAAGGTCCGTTCACCCGTGGAACGTCTCCTCGACCTTCTGACTACGTGTCGGGCAAAGAACGTGTTGTCCGTCCCATGGTCTCTGCCCGCATATCATCAGCCCACATCGCGGGCAACTATGTTATGTCGGGCAGAACCATAACGGCACACCACTTACCACGTCACCCAACTCCCCTATATTATCTCCTTAGGGATAGGGGCAGTTGGACCAGGGAGCAGACCTTGGTCTAGGTCTTCACGCTTCGTACGCGTTCCCTGGCAGCTCCTCCTTGGGCCTAGCTAATCCAGCCCATTAGGAGCCTTGGCCCAGCGCTGGGGGCTCAATATAAATACCCCTTTCATGGCAAAGGGACAGGTATTCTAACTTACACTCTGATAACCTATTCTGTACCTCTTCTGACTTAAGCATTGGAGTACCTTGCAGGTACACCCCCCTCCTCATTTCATTCTCTGGCCCATTCACCAAGACCTTGGAAGGCTCATCTGATCAGGTAAGATCAATATATATATATATATATATATATATATATATATATATATATATATATATATATATATATATATATATATATATATATATATGGAAAAGTTTAACATCATTTCTAATATTAATATTTGTATCACTTACCAATTAATTTTTATACTTATCGTTAATTGAGATGTACACTGAAAAACAAAATATATTTTATTTGAATACAAATATAATGAATTACTAATAATTTGATCAATAACAAATTCATTGATACAAAATAATTTTACAAGATCATAATATTATAATTATAAATTGTAATATTATAATTATAAATTGTATAACAGTGTTTATTTAAAAAGTTGTTATGAATATTGGTTCTAAATATACAACTAAGAATTGAAAAATATTTGGCATTAAACTACAATAAAAATAAATAGTGATATTGATTTTTTATTATTAATTCTCAACTAATAAAATTGAACAAAATAAATCTTTAATTATATACGGAAAAACTAAAATAAAATTTATAAATTAAAAAACATTTATAATTGACCCAAATATTTTTATAAATTGTATCAAACAATCACATTTTATTTATTTATGTAAAATATGCATTATTCATCCAAAATATTTTTTTATAAACAATGTTATATATATATATATATATATATATATATATATATATATATATATATATATATATATATATATATATATATATATATATATATATATATATATATATTGTATACTATATTTTTATTAGGACTAAGACTATGATTAAGACAATTTTAATTTAATACGTATACTAATATTTTATTTCAACTAGGACTAAAACAAATATACATGTGTCTCCCAAAGTAAAGCGTCTCAAAACCTCAAAACCCTAATCTGAATCGAACTGTTTTAAAATTTCTTTTAATTATTTAGGTTATTTGAATTTTTCTTTGTTGAATTTAATTTGGTAGGAAGATGTGTGAGTTGAAACATTTTTCGTTGGAAGTGAGGTTTGTTGATTTTTTTTCTTAATTTTATTTTATGATGTTACTTTATTTATGTTTTTGTTTTTTTTCCCTTACATGATGTTCCATTTATATTATTTCAACTTCCTGTATCAAATGTGTTTTGGGATGTGATATGTTGTTTTTCTTTCAATTCAACATTCTCTTATAAGAGATGAGGTTAACATGAAAAATAGTTGTTTATAGGCAAAATTATACACAGGGTCCTTTAAGTTATTTAATTGTAACAATTTGGTCCTTTATGTTATTTTCGAGACAAACGGGTCCTTTAAGTTATCTATTGTCTTCAACATAGTCCTTAGTTACATATTCCGTTCCAAAAAAGGTGAAATGGCATAAACGGTGTTGAGGTGTCCGTTTGTTTTGCTAATTGTGTCCGTTACTACATGAAGTCTTATTATATTACGAAATTCAGAATTATTTGGACCTAATTGTATCATCTTCCCCAATACCTAATTGTATCATCTTTCCAAATTAAACCCTAATTTCTGAAGATTTTCGTGCCCTAATTTCTGAAGATTTTCGTCAATGGCACAATATAGCTGCAACGGAACTAATTGCAAGGTTGAGAACTCAAAATAGTTAATTTCGAGTGCATCCCAATCAGCAATCGAACCGTTATGCAAGTGTAGATCAAAATCAGTGATAAGATCAGTTAAGAAGATAGGAAGAAATTTGGGTAAGTTATTTTGGGGATGCAGGCACTATAAGGTATGTATGATTTGATTAGGTTGACTATGATAATGAATGTTCCTTGTTGGGTTTGAACTTAACGATTTGTCTGATTTGGGTTTGTTGTCAACCATTATGTTAACAGAGTGAATATGAAAATGTGGGGTGCAATTTTTTTCTCTGGTACGAAAACCAACACAGTGTTGAAGGCAGACAAGAGATACAATACAATGCATTTTCAAACAGTTCCAAATGTGACGAGAATGATATATAGATGAGATGCTCAGAAGGGATGACAACTACAACAAAGATATGATGAAGAACGTATTGAAGACGTTGAAGATGCAATTTTATGTCATAATTTGTTTAGTTTTGATTGTTGTAGTGTTGGTTTGTATGTTGCTTAAGAAGTGGTGATCCTAGTTATTGGTGATGTTAGTTAGTTTTGAGTGTTGTAGTGTTGGTTTGTATGATTGTTGTAAGACTTAATGTTTCTTTCTTTGATGTAACGTATTTTGAGACAATTGAAGACATGTATGTTACAACATGGTTAATTTGCAAACATGTATTTTGAGACAATTTAAGACATTTATGGTTAATTTGCAGACATGTATGTTACAACTTAAAACCTGCTTAATTTGCAGACATATATGTTACAACTTAAAACCTGTATGTATGTTACAAGATAAAATAATAAAGGACCTTTATTGTTACAACTTAAAAAGTAGTAGGACCTATTTATTACAACTTAAAAATTAGTCGGTCATTTATGTTACAATTTAAAAAGTAGTAGGACCTATTTGTTACAATTTAAAACATTCAGAACATTCAGACTTGACTCAAACTGCAACAATCAGAATTGGCTCAAACGGCTAAATCATTCAGAACATTCAGAATTGACTCATCTGCAAAAACATGAAAGTATCATAAACATTCAGAATTGACTCAAATTTGATAGCATTCATAACATTCATAATTGATTGCATTCAAAACATTCAAATTTGATAACATTCATACTACTCAAGATTGTTAACAGATGTCCAAAAGATTCAAAACATGCATAATATGCTTAGTTACACAGAATCCCAAAATAGATACAAAAGATTCAAAAAACAAACTACATGCATAATTTTCTAATTTGATTTCCTCTTAAAAGGAATCTTTGGTCTCTGACTTGTTGGTGGCTGAAAGGCTGCATTTTTGGGAGTTTGAGATGTGGTAGTAGCAACAATTATGGAATGTTTTGGTGCAACATGACATGAGGACTTGTTATGTCCAGAAAGACCACATGATGAACATTTATTTGGTAACCCCTTTCTGGGCACATTGCATATGTCTTTCCTCTTTTCATCAAAATTTTTATTTCTTTTTTTCTTTGGCCACCCAGGTGCTCTTCTGGTTGGGGGAGGAAGAATATCAGGATAAAGTGTCATTTGCCACAGGTTTTCTCCATTTGTTGGAAAAATCAGTGGTTGATAGCAAGCTTGGTAACATTCTCTCCTATATTACTCAGGGATGTAATTAGATGGGTCCTTAGATCTACTTAGGATGCAAGAAATTACATGGTTGCATGGTATTCCACTTAACATCCAGCCCCTACAAGAGCACTCAAACTTCTTGAGGTCAACTGTGTATTTCTCACTGGTTGTACTGGTATGCCTTACCTCATACATCATGTCACCTGATAACCTAAAAAAACATAATAAGGAAGGCTGAATTACAATATATAAAACATCTAGAGGGGATCTTCAACAAGTGTTTGTATGCCTCCTCATTAACCTTTCTCATCTCCTTCATTTCCCTCTCAAATGCTTGGGGGTATGTTGCTTTGGCGGCCCTCCACATTAATTCCTTCAACTGTTTTCCTGGAAACTTTTTCCTGAAATTGCTATACAAATGTCTTACACAAAACCTATGGTCAACTCCAGGTAACAACTCATAGTAGGTAACAACCCCTAATCAAACAACAAAAGAATAATGTTACAATTTAAATTCATTATAATCAAGATGTCATATTTATTACAAAATAAAATATTGAATGACATAGTTGTAATGATATAATTGTTACCTTTTGCTGATCTGAGATGAAGGTAATCTTCTTGCAGATTTCTGGTCCTCCTAGGTCATTAACCAGTAGATCAAAGAACCATGCCCAAGAATATTTAGTTTCAGCCTCAACTACAGCCAATGCTATAGGCAACATCTGATCATTTGGGTCTCTACCAACTACTGCAAGAATTTGACCCCCTAATTACCCTTGAGAATACATCCATCAACTCCTATTATTGGACTACAAACACTAAAACCTTTCTTGCAAGCATCAAGGCACACATATAGTCTATGGAAACTAGGTAGTAAGGGTCTGCTAACATATTCCTCAGGTTGTTGTTCAATCTCAGTATGTTGATGTTCAGTAGCTTGGACATTCAACTTGATGGTGTTGTTTGGGTTAGACCTCAGTAGCTCATGTGTGTAGTCATAAAGCCTACAATATTGTTCTTTGAAGGAACCTTCAACAATACCTAGTGCTACCTTTCTTGCCCTGTAAGCTTTCATCCTATTCATTCCAGCATTCCATTTCTCATGTACCCTTTCACAAATTGCAGTCAGTTTTACATTAGGATTAATCCTAACTGTTGAGTATAATTTCTTCCTTAGCCACTTAGTACGAAACATCCTAATGTTATACTCTCTATTACAACTGTAATTATCATTCAAAGTTTTTAACTGCCAAGTATCCTCATTAGGCAACTTAGAACACATTGACACCCATCCACACCCTTCCTTGCAGCCCATTCTAACCCTAGTCTTGTCATTCTTCAAAAATCTTAAATCTTTACCATTATGAACAATATAACTTGCAATGGCTTCCTTAAAATCCTCCTTTGTTGAAAACAAGCTTCCCAATACCTAATTATAATCATTAAACTTCTTAAGCATATTAAATGAAGGATAACTTACCTTCCCACCCTCATCTGAATAATCACTACTCATTTCATAATCACTATCTAGCTCTTCAGTTTGATAGTCAGAATCTGATAAACCACAACATACCCTCTTATCGACACTCTTTTGTCTTAAACCAAAATCAAGATCATATTCCTCACTTGAAGTTTCAGCACCATCTGCAATTGAACCTTCATCCACCCTTTTACTAGGTCTTCCCTTTTGTTTCTTGGATGTACCTGAGGCCGTTTCTAAAGTTCCATTTCCAACCTTTTTTTCTTCTGTGGTCTTCCTTTGTTCTTCTTTCTTTTTTAAGTGTTTCATCTGGTATGAGTTCATCAACTGGTTGATAATTTTGCCCAACAATGAATCCTCCTTCTCCTACTAACACTCCATCAAATCCATCATTTAAATTCTCATCATATGAGTCATTAAACCTGTGTCCTAAGGCACTGTCATCACTGTCAATAACAGGCTCAACTGGTTCTGATCTCTCAGTAGGTTCAGTTACATCAGGTTGTGGTTTAGTTACCTCAGGTTGTGGTTCAGTTACCTCAGGTTGTGGTTCAGTTACCTCAAGTTGTGGTTCATCTACCTCAGGTTGTGGTTCAATTGGCACATTTGTTTCAATTGGTTCATCTACCTCATGTTGTGGTTCATCAAACTCAGGTTGTGGTTCATTTACCTCAGGTTGGGCAACTTCTAAAACTACATCAGTTAGAGGTTCAGGTAGGGCAACTGCTATATCAGGTTGCAAGATAGGGTGAACTATGTATATATCAACCTTTCCCTTAGTTTTGGCCCAGTTCAATGCTTCTAGAGCACCATGGTCATCTACTAGAGCTTTCAATATTCCAGCAAAATCATACCACATTTCAAGAACCCGATGATACTTCAACTCCTTAACAATCCCCAACATCTCAAAGTAACTCCATCTATGAGCGTCTAACCTACAATTAGTAAATTCACCTTCTTCATACTTTTCACCAACGAAAAATCCCCCATGATGGATATCAACATAAAACGCATCAAAATGAGCCATATTTTTAACCTATTAACAACGACAACAACAAACAGACAAAAAAAAGAATGAGACACGAAACCTAACATTTCTACCAATAACATTATCAGATACAACATTTCTACCATACAACGAACACTTCAGTTAACGAAATAAAACAACTTCATACCTTTAGGTTATGGCGCGATTCAATGACGTCTCCAACAAAGAACCTTCAGCGTAGCCTTCTCCTCCAAAGAACCTTCACTGATTTGGGATTAGGGTCTTTTAATATAATTTGAAGCGTAAGTAATACATAAATGATAAAACAAAATCAATTAACAAGCACACTCAGCAAATGTAGCATACACGTCCTCACCTTTAGTGCCACATCACCTTTTTTGGAACGAAATATGTAACTAAGAACTAACGTGAAGACGTTAGATAACTTAAAGGACCCGTTTGTCTCGAAAATAACATAAAGGACCAAACTATTACAATTAAATAACTTAAAGGACACTGAGTATAATTTTTCCTTGTTTATATAAACGTAGTTATTGTTTTTTCACGTTTTTTTACGGGTACCAGACATTTTTCTATTTTCTTTCACGGGTATTAGATATTTTTCTAATTATACATTAAATTATTATTTTTTCAGCTAAACCAACCATTTTTCTATTAAAAATATATATTTATCTATTAAAAATATATATTTTCACGGATACAAGAACCCGTGCAAACACACAGATTTGTTACTAGAAATTGAACGCATCAAATTTCACGGATACATAATTTATTTTTACATTTTCATTTCTATTTTATATTTAATAACGTAAAACATTCAAATACTCTGACTCGTGCGTTCGCACATGTCAGTTACTAGTGATTCATATAAAAAAGCATTCCATGTTTTGAGTGAAGTTTATATGGGTAAGTGGTCATCAATACATGTGTATATATAGAGTCTCAATGTTTATTAAAAGAACATTGCTATCTTGACATTAGTATTTGACATCAAATTCTTACATCTAACAATATCTAGTATACTGTGAACATTGTCTTTTTTCAATTTTATGTTATTAATCAATTTCACCATCATATTAACCACAAATATATATATATATATATATATATATATATATATATATATATATATATATATATATATTATTAACGACTTATTTTACTTATAATTTATTGGCAAAATATTCAAATTGGGTCCTTAACTCTACCTCAGGGTCCAATTTAGTCCCTTATTTTTAAAAAGTGTCAAAGTAATCCTTTAATTGTTCAAAAAGGTCCACATTAGTCATTTCCGTCCATTTTTTACTAACGGTGTTAACTTTCTCTTGTGTGGCATCTGACGTGGCACTGATGTGGTGTATGATAATTATAATTAATTAAAATTCAATAAAACCTCAAAAAAATTGTCTTAAACCTGGAATCAAACAAAGTACATAGAGGTCACCATAAATGTTACTTTATCATTGAAACCTTTTTCTTTTTGCGAATAATTTTACTAACTAAACATATTAATTATAAAACAGTCAATTTGATATTCATTCTATCACGACCCCTTTACCATAACACAATCCACATCTCTAAACTTCTCTCCAAAACCTACAAACAATGGAAAAGTTTCATGTTATCATACCCAACAAATTAATACCTCCTTTAACATTCCCTTCCTACCATGCCACCCAATTTCACTGCAGTGTCTCAGCAAATTACTTGGTCTGCTATGATTGCGTGTTATAGTTAGGGTATTGTGATCTTGCAATTTGTTTAATGTGAAAGATGTAATGTTTTGGTATTGCTCATGATGTATATACTTGGACTTCAATGATAGAGAGAGATGAGTATTCAAAATCAATTTTATATTCGCATATCCTACTAAAGCCAAATTTAAACAAATTTGATTCCCATCACCTACTAAAGGCATCGTCTTCTCATCCAAATCCTACGATGAAAACCTCACCCAGTCATAATAAAAATTCTTAAAACCAACAGTTGAGATCTGTCGGTCTCGTACAACTAATAATGTGAATGCTTCGTCCTCGCCATCTCATACAAGTTCATCGTCTGCTTCACTCAGTGATGGTTCGTTTTCGTTGCATTTGAGTTTCCAAATCGAACTCTTCTCTGAGTCATGGCATTTACTTCATGAGAAACAGAACAATGTTGTTTTGAAAAAGTAAGAGTTAGAAGAGAATGAGGATGATGGAGTTGTTGATGGTGAGAAAAATGAAACTATTGATTTTATGGGTATACCTATGTGTTTGAAGAGGAAAATCGAGGGGTATCATCAGCAAGAGGAGCAGATTTTATGGGTAGTCCTGGTAGCAGAATATGTTTTCAAATCATATGTTGTTACATTCATTATGAACTGATTTGAAATAATAAATATCTATTATGAAGTGGTGTAACAGTAAGTTGTTATTGCTTGCAAGCAAGATGACATAGGTTCGAATCCTGAGTTTAACATTTTTTAAAGACTAACATGGACAAAAAGGACTAAAATGGACCTTTTTTAACAATTAAAGACTACTTTGATAGTTTTTAAATATAAATGACCAAATTGGACCATGAGATAGAGTTAAGGGATCAATTTGAGTATTTTGCCTAATATACAAAATATTCTTTTTGGTCTCTTAACTATACTCTTGGATTCAGTTTGATTCCTTAATTTTTTTCGTGTCAGATTGGTCCCTTAACTCTTAAAAAATATAATTAACTATATATTTGTTTGATGTCAATACACTCAATAATATAGTTAAGGGACCAAAAAATATATTAATTAATTTATATATTTTTCCTTTAATATATAAGATTATTGTTTGATGTCAATATACTCAATAACACATCAATAATATAGTTAAGGGACCAAAAAATATATTTTTTCTTTAATATATAAGATTATTGTTTGATGTCAATACACTCGATAACCAAATTATAAATTATAATATAAATTATATTATAAATTATATTAATTAACTTTTTACGCTCAATTAATTAATTTATTTTACTACTTAATACTACCTTCAAGTAAAAAAGAAATATATATATATATATATATATATATATATATATATATATATATATATATATATATATATATATATATATATATATATATATATATATATATATATATATATATATATATATATATATATATATATATATATATATATATATATATATAAAAGATTAAAATAAAAAAGTAGTGTTAACTATATACTTGTGAACAATAAATATGGCGTAGATGTGTCAAAATAGCCTTACATAAAAAAGAGCATATGAAAGTTATATTGTGGGTGCAAGAGTGGAGGAGTAAGATAGCATATTGTGGGTGCAAAAGTGGAGGAGTAAGATTGCCATATTACGATTTTCTTTAGTAGTATTAATTAATATTTTATTTGTAACAAAAACAGGACAATAATGCAAAAGATAACAAATAAAAAGTAGCATGTAAGTGCAAGCATATTGCTGTTTCATATTTTAGACAAACAATCATGAATTATCTCATAAAATGAAATTACCACTTCTTCATGTTTATCGGCTTGATTCCCATTCTCGGATAAACAGTACTCTTTGAGAGCAAAACACCAATGTAGTAGTCTTATTCAACAGCTAGCAACCACTACTTCCCATGTCTTTAGCTTTATCTACAAGGAATCAATCTATAATTCATAAACTTACAACTTAATACACCAATTCTAGGTGACTATGAAAATTAGATCATTTTAATTTGACTATGAATTATTAATTAACACGTTTTAACTATTTAGGTTTTATGTAGTTATCTTGGCTTCAACTATGGCATAAGCAACCAATAATTCCCATGTCTTTAGCTTATCCACAAGGCATCAATCTTAATTGTAATAATCAGTAGATATCAGTGCAATCCATGTGTGTTACCCACACTTGTTTTTTTTTTTTTTTTTATAAAAAAAAAAATCATATCTTAGATATGTAATTTTATATTCTCATTAATATTCAATATTTTATCAGTAATTTCATGTTTTTCATTAATATTCAATATTTTGATCATTAACTTCCTGTTCCTGTTAATATTTAATATTTTGACTGATAATTTCATGTTCATGTTAATATTCAATATTTTGATCAGTAACTTAATGTTCTCGTTAATAAGCAGCTATTTTGATTAGTAATTTCATGTTCTTGTTAATATTCAATATCTTGATCAATAATTTCATGTTCCAATAAATTTTCAATATCTTGATTAATAACTTCATGTTCTTGTTAATATTCAATAGCTTGATCAGTAATGTCATGTTCCTGTTAATATTCCAAATAGGGTTAAATAAGTTAATGGTCCTTATAAATATGATCATTTTCAATTTTAGTCCCTCTAAAATTTTCCTTTAAGATTTGGTCCTCACAAAATTTTCCGTCTGAAGTAAGAGTCCCTGACGTTAAAAAGATCTAACGGTGGCTGACGTGACATGATGACTGAATTAAATAATTTGTTTTTTATTTCTTTAATGGCTGATATGTTATGTTTAATTAGAAATCATAAAGAAAGCCCCTAATATTTCATATTAACCCTAATTCAACTATTCACTTTAAACTTGAAGTCAATTTCTCCTTTCTTGGTGGTCCCTTCCTTTTTCGTTGCATACACTTGCAGAGATTCGTGATTCCACCATTAAAGAATGCAACTTTTGGTAGGTGTGGTGTGGTCCCATAGATAAGATAACATCTTTATTACTGCATTTGTTTAGTCATATTGCTTACTGTCTTCGAAACTAGTTCCATTAACTGCGCATGTCCCACTGTTATTCAATTGTTTGCTAGCTGTTTGTTTATTTGTGTTGACTGAACACTAGTTTCTATGGTTATGCCTTTTTTTGCATTGTCTGATATACCCTTTGTGGTTTGTTATAATGTGTAAGGTATGTGGTTATTTAAGGTTGTTTTTCCATACAAAAGGGTCTTTTGTAAAGGATGTAGGGTTAAGATATGTAGGGGGATATGTTTACTGTGAGTAGACAAGACACAAATTTTTGGTCTTACTTTGAAGCCCGTGACCTAATCAAGTATATGTACCATTCCTTTAACACTGAAGGTGTGAAAATGTGGTAGAAGTCTGAACATTGTAGTCTTACTTTGAAGCCCGTGACCTAATCTGAACAGTGGATAAATATTAGTACAAGTTTAAGAGATTTATTAGTCGAAAAAGGTCCAATTAAAGTTAACGATATAGATTTTCCTAAGGATGAATCCACAAGACGCTTTTCTTCCTCATTTTATATTCAAAAGTTGTCTAACAGAGAAAAACGTGAAAGAAGATGGCTAATGTATTCTCAAGATTTAAATAAAGTATTTTGTTTTTGTTGTAAATTATTTAATACAATTTCTAGTACAAGCAAATTAGCAAGTGATGACATTTGCGATTGGAAAAATTTGGGTGATACATTGAGGAGTCATGAGATGAGTAAGGAAAACATTGTAAATATGGATTCATGAATTGATTTAGAAATTAGATTGTTAAAAAATAAAACAATTGACATACATGTTCAAGAACAAATAAATAGAGATAGAGAACATTGGAGAAATGTATTGTTAAGAATAATTGCGGTTGTTAAAACTCTTGGAAAAAATAACTTAGCATTTCGTGGAACAAACGAAAAGATTTACCAAGAACATAATGGAAATTTTTTAAGTCTAATTGAAATGATTGCAGAATTTAATCCTATAATACAAGAGCACATTCGTCGAATTAAAGATCATGAAATACATAATCATTACCTTGGGCATAAGATACAAAACGAGTTAATAAGTTTGATAGCAAATGAAATTAAAACAAAAATTAATCAAAAAATTATTAATGCTAAATATTTTTCAATTATACTTGATTGTACTCCGGATATAAGCCATCAAGAGCAAATGTCTTTTATATTACGATGTGTGGATACTTCTTCTACTCCAATACAAATTATTAAACATTTTGTAGAATTTTTAATAGTAAATGACACGACCGAAAAAGGTCTTTTTGATGCAATTGTGAATGAAATAAATATTATTGAAATTGATATTAGTAATTTAAGAGGGCAAGGTTATGATAATGGATCTAATATGAAGGGAAAACATCAAGGTGTGCAAAAAAAGATTTTTAGACATTAATCCTAGATCATTTTATACTCCATGTGGTTGTCATAGTTTAAATTTAGTAATTTGTGATATGGCTAATTGTTGTCCTAAAGCTACATCTTTATTTGGAGTATTACAACATATATATACAATATTTTCTTCTTCTACTAAAAGATGGAAAATTTTACAAGATCATATCCCCAACCTAACACTTAAATCATTGTCACAAACACGTTGAGAAAGTCGTATTGAAAGTGTAAAAGCTTTGAGGTTTCAAACTTCACAGGTAAGAGATGCTTTATTGAAATTATCTGAAATTACTGATGAACCTAAAATTAAAAGTGAAGCAGATTATTTAGCGACTTATGAACTTGAAAATTTCGAGTTTTTGTTAGCCATGACTATTTGGTATGAGATATTGTTTGCAGTAAACTCTATTAGTAAAAATATGCAATCAAATGATATGTGTATTGATGTTGCTATAGAACAATTGAAAGGTCTTCTTTCATTTTTTGAAAAATATAGGGAAAATGGATTTGAAAATGCTTTGATTTCTGCAAAAGAAATTGCTATTGAAATGGATATAGAACCTAAATTTCGTGAAAAGCGTATTATTTGTAGGAAAAAAACAATTTGATGAGATTATAGACAACGAAGTTATAAAATCTCCTGAAGAATTATTTAAGACAAATTATTTTTTATATATAATAGATCATGCAAACACTTCATTTCAAAGTAGATTTGAACAATTTAAAATATATAATGATATTTTTGGTTTTCTATTTAGTATAAGATATTAAAATCGACTGACATTGAAAATTTAAAAGAAAATTGTTTTAACCTTGAACAATCATTGAAACATAACACTGAATCTGATATTGATGGATCTGATTTATTTATGGAACTAATTTTTTAAGAGAAATAATACAAGTGGAAAATGATACACCAATTGATATACTTAATCATATAAAGAGACTTGATTCTTTTCCAAATGCATATATTGCTTATAGAATAATGTTATCAATTCCTATTACAGTTGCGTCTGCCGAAAGAAGTTTTTCAAAATTAAAGTTAATAAAATCATATTTAAGATCTACAATGTCTCAACAAAGATTAAATGGATTGACTTTATTATCAATCTAAAATAAAATATTGAATGAAATTGATTACAATAGTTTAATAAATAATTTTGCATCTCAAAAAGCTCGAAAAGTAAAATTTTAAATAAAACATATTTTAGAAAAAAAATTATTACTAATAATATAAAAAGCCTCATTTTTTATTTTTGCCTCAAGCCTCGATAGGTGTTGGGCCGACCCTGGTTGCAAGCTGCTCTTTTGTCGCCGACGGAAGGCTGATACTTATCTTCACAGTTCTGTCGGGGACGTCCCCCAAAGGGATGAGCTCGAATTCGCCGACGGGGATCAGATGTTCTGGGTGAGTTGGAGCTTGCCCGTTGACGGGGCCTTGTGCTTCGGTGCCGTCCTCGCCGAGGTGACTGTCGAGGTCGATGGAGTTGACTCGTGGGGAAAGTGGACGCTGCTCGGCTCTGGGTTTTTTGTTTCCTTTGGAGGTGTTGATTATGGTCTGTCCTTTGACTACTGCATCATAGCATCTGCGAGCCGCCTTGATGTCCCCGTGAATTGTTACCATGCGACCCAACTTGGTGTAGTACTTCATCTTTAGGTGGAGAGTGGAGGGCACTGCCATTAATTCATCTACGGTAGGACGATTGAGGATGCAATTGTACAGCTAGGGACACTCGATCACCAGGAATTGAACTTTAACCTCTCTGGCCATCTCATTTTCTCTAAGCAAAATGAGTAGCTCCACGTATCCCCACGGTCTTGTGGTAGCTCCGTTAAATCCCTGGAGGTCGGATCCAACGTATGGGGATAAGTTTGTCATTTCCAGCTTGAGAGTTCTGAACAGATGGGTATACATGATATCCACCGAGTTTCCTTGGTCTACTAGAATGCGTCGAGCGTCAAAACGTGCCATCTTCGCCCTTACCAGTAAAGGGATGCTGGACTTGGGTGAACCGCCTGGTAATTCCTCGAGGAAAAAGAATATAGGGTTGGATTTTCCCCAGGATTTGGTCAATATTGCCAATTGATCAGGTGCGATCAGTAGGAGCTTTTCGAACTCCTATTTGACAGAGATGGCTGCATTTTGGTTGTTTATTCCACCTCCGGAGATGACCAGGGCTGTTGGGAAGTTCTCCCACTAACTATGCGCAGCAAGCTGTCCTCCCATGTAGGCATCAGGGAGGTGGAAATCCTCAGGGCGTGATACGCACATGACTACTTGGAAGGGGGAACCGTCAGACAGAGTGTCCTCGCGGTTCCTCTTTGCAGTGTGGTCCTCGTGTCGGGGAGCATTATTTCTTTTGGTGTACTGCTTGAGGTGGCCCTCCTTAATCAGGATCTCGATCGCGTCTTTCAGATGGACATAATCTTCAGTCACGTGCCCGTGGCTTATGTGGAAGCGACAATACTTATACTTATTAGTGTGGGGTTTGAGTGTTGTAGGTTTGGGAAACCTTACCATGCCCTGCTTGAACTCAAAGTTGATGCATTCAACAAGGATGTGCTCGCGGGGAGCGGTCAACAATGTATATTCGGAGAAGCGCCCCGATGGTCCTCTTCCATCATAGAGCTCACGAGGTTTGTCATCTCTTCGCTTATCCTCGGTGCGGCGAGGGGCAGTGTAGTCTTCGTGTTTGGAACTTTTGGCGTCATCTTGGTCGCGGTTGCTCCGGACACTGTGGGTGACTTGCTTCTCCTTGTACCTAGTGTACGCTTGAGCTTTGTGCAAAAGCTCGTCGAGGGTGCAATGTGGTTCGATCCCGACTGCCCGATTGAGCTCGCTTTTGGGGAGAAGTCCTTTCTCGAGGAGATACTTTTCATGTAGTCAGACGCATCCACCTCGACAGCTTCTTGGTTAAATTGTTCGTTGTATGAGCGCAACATTTCAATTTTCCATTGTTTGATGGCTTCAAGGGTAGCTTCTATTTTTGGGTGACGTCGGGAGGCTGTGAAGTGCCTCGTGAACGCCGATCTCATGCTTCTCTAGGACGTGATAGATTCGGGGTCCAGGCTTTTGTACCATGCCATAACTCCCTTCCTGAGAGTCGTAGAGAATAAAATGTATTTGACGTTCCCGCCAATGTCTTTGCATTAGTCGGGCATGGCGTTGATGTTGTCGACGTGGTCATCGGGATCAGTTGTCCCATCGTACGTCGCCAGGTACGGGGGCTTCTCCATGCCCTCTGGGAGTGGAGTTTCCATGATGGCCCGAGAAAGCGGGCATCGAGGGTCATCCTCGTTGCTCCTCGAGGGTGAGTAGTCTTCATTTATGGGGCTCTGGTCGCGTCGAAGAGACTTACTTGGTTGGTCATTCGACCGCTCAGGACGCCCATTGGCCTTGTTTTTCTTTGGTTCAGGAGAGCGTCGCCCACGTCGAGGAGGTGATTGTCCTCGCTTCTTGGTTGCCTCTAGTTGGCGTATCTCGGGTTTAAATACGCGGCCATGTCGAGGAAGATTGGTTTGGCGTTCTGTCTCTAGCACAATGATCCTCTCTTGCTATTGAAAGAGTATGAGGTTGGTTTGGTTGAGTGCGTTTATCATAGCTATCATTGTGGGATCCCCTTCGACTGGTACCAGGATGGGCTGAAAGGGAGCCCCAGGTTGAGGTTGGAAAATGCCGTTGTGCTCGGGCTCCGGTGACGGGGTGACAGGATGTCCGTCTCTTGCGTCAGATTCGTGGACGACATGATGTTTTTCTTTTGTACTGGTGGTGTAGTCGACGAGAGCGAGGGAACGATTGTTGCCGTATTCGTTGGTCATGTCGAATGGTTGAAGGAGATGGATTGAAGCTTTGGTCTTCTGTTGTGGAATATGGGGAAAAATTTTAGTTTCCTACAGACGGTGCCACTGATCTGACCTGAATAGAAGGAACCTTCCAGTGATGAGCAACTTTGTTGAGACTTAGGGGGTACCTACTGTTGCACCCCAAAATTTGCCCTCACCAAGACAATACATAGTGTAATAAGAGGCTCACAAGGTTCACAAGGTTCACAAGACATCTCACGAGGTTCACAAGGTTCACAATTAGTCATAAAGTTTAACAATTCCCTCAGACAATGCATCCTCCTAAGCAATGCATCTTAAACTAGAGTTTTGACTTTCATCAGGCTAAATGGGCTTCCAAGACTTCAAGTGAGCTTCATAGCATCCTATATATGTTCAAGAATCCCCATGTCAAGTTTCAATACTTTCCCAAAAGATTTGCTCAGTCAGATGATCAGATAGGTTAAAATCAATCAAGGCAGTCAAAAAGTCAAACTGAGGTCAACTGTGGTCAAACCAAAGTCAAATTTCATGATTTTTTTCCAACATCAATTATATGAAGTAAAATTCATCATTTTATCAAGGGTTGATCATGATTCATCAAGGAGATTACATATCATCAAGAATCAGGAGTTTCTAAATTAGGTTTTTTTTTAGGAAAAGTCAACTGAACTTTGACCAGTCATAACTTTCACATGCTTTATCAATTTTTTTCCATCCAAAGCTAATTTTGAAGGAAATTGAATTCTCTACAACTTTGTGTCTCACAAGCCAAGCCCAAAAATGCTTCATTTGAAAGGTATAAGCTAAGACATTATAGGTCCTTTTAAAAGTCAACAAAAAGTCAACAACTTCCAAAGAGCATAACTTGAGAATGGTAAAAGATATAGACATGAGACCAAAGATGTTGGTTAGAGGACTCTATAAGCTTTCTAAAATGTCCAAGAACACCTTCATAGCATTAAAATTGAAGGATTTGTGCCCTTGCAAAGTTGGAAAATGTTTGGGAAGTTTATGAAGCAAATAAGGCCTTAAAACTAATTTTTGCTAAATGAGCCCACCAAATTGCCATCCAATCTTTATAATGTCATCAAGCACGACCCAACCCATGCATTTTCTGATTTTTTTTATATTTTATTTGATATTTATTTGAATTTTATTCATTAAAATACAAATTAAATTAAAATAAAATATGAAAATCATATATTTGGAAGAGATTATGATTCTAGAAGGTCATAAACACCATTCAAGACTAATTGATCACATCCAAATTCGTGCTAGACCAAGATAGTAAGAATATATTGGATTTTTTTGACATTTTTGGATAAGAGATTTCTTCATAATCAAGCAATCAATTGTCATCATTACAAAGCCCATAAATCCATGACTTTTTGACCTAAGTTTCATCTCTATATATACTTGAAGACATCCCAATCACAAGGACACGAAATTCTGCCTCCAAGGATACTCTCCAAACTTCAAAAAATTCAAGAACAAACTCACATTCGGTTTGCAAGATTAAGGTAGTTACAAGGCCAAATTATGATGGAAATAGCTTCCTAGAAACATTTAGAGTGCATTGGGATCATCATATTCATCAAACACCTCATATATCATGGAAACCGAATTCATGTTCTTCACTTTCTTTTTCAATTTTCGATTTCACTTATTTATCCATTATAAATCGTTTTTGTGCTTCTAATCTTGTTTGTTGCTGTGTATGGATTATTTATGGGCAAAGGAATCGATGTTTTGATGCGCGGATATTCCCACACCATTGTTAGGGTTTAAAAACTTTAAATTAGGGATTACGTTTAGACGCGATTTCAGATGGAATTGACTGCATAATTGGATTCACAAGACCTCTTTTGATAGGTTTATACCATTGGGACAAATTTATCTTGTGCATATTGTAGCGGTAAAATCGTGAGTGTAAGCTATTGATTAACTTCACTCAAGGTACACAGAGTCGCCACCGCGCTTTTATTTATTTCCAAAAGGAAAAAGGTAAAAGAACGAATAAAAACCTAGGAATCTAAAGCAAAAGCTAAAAGAAACAAACAAAGAATGGGTAAGGGGATTGATTACAAATCGGGAAGGTTTGACGCACCCGACTTGTCCGTGGTACTCCACGGGAGCCCTTTAAAATTTTTATTGCTTTTTGGTTTGAAATTGGTTTGCTTGAAAATGATTGAAGAGATGAGGAGAAGAATGTTTTTTTTTATGATTTTGTGTTTGATGAGGTTTTAATGTCTCATGCCTACGTACCCACAAAGTGCAATGCGAGATCAAAACCTCGTAGTTCGTGGTACAAAATTTGAAAAGAAATAATGAGTTGCATTAATTTTAAAATGTAGAGATAAGTCGTCATTCTTTAGCGAATAATTCCGCTAGAAAGAATGAATCATATCTAAACATATGAAAATAAAAGTGCACAAAGGCACAAAAACAATTGAGTGAGTTTTGGATTTTTTAAAGTATATAAGAAGAGAATTTCAATATATTTACATGGATTAACATTTATTTAAGAAAATAAAGTGAAAAGGTTAAAATCACTTGACCTAAGTCAAGATTTGATTGCGAAAATGTTTTAAGTTTGAAAACAAAGAAGATTTTTGAAATAGGGAGAAGTTTTGAAAATCTAAGAAGTGAGAGGAGATGAAGGGACTACCCTAAGAAAAAATAAGAAGATAAGGGAAGAAAGATCTAACCAAACTTGATGACATTCCAAATTATGAGTATAAGAGTTCCATTCTTGTAATCTAGCAAATAGCCAAATGAAGGCTAAATCCAACGTTATGAAGATCAAAGCAAAGGAAGTGTCCTAAAAATCTAAGTCCAAATCTCCACTCCAAATGCTAAGGATAGTAACCAATAGTCCTCAAATTAAAGTCACAAGTTTTTTAGAGATTTAATCCTTTATTAATTTTTTTTGTATCCAAATGGACAAATAGAAAATCAATCAACAAATAATAAGGGCAAATAATAAACATGATATGGATGAATAAAGCAAAATAAAAATAAAGGTAATAATAGGGGGCATTACCTACAATGTGCCACTCCTTGGCATAAAAGGGGGCATTACCTACAATCCTTCTTTAGCTCTACGTCAGTTTGGTTATGCTCGGAGCAATGGTCCTCATGACATGCTTATTTAAGGAATTGTGTTCGACTATGACAACGATCTGCAAGGTTACCGTCAAAGGTTCATACGAGCATGGGGTAAAGTGAACAAGGTTGACAACAAGACTCTAGAACCAAAGTACTCCATTCCTATGGAACCTTACCTCATATGGGTGCGATCTCGTGCTCAAACTCTTATGATGCCATATCCTGTTATTCTACCAGTTACTATGGAGCCCGTTCCTGAAGGAGATACTTTCTATATCATTCTTCATCCAGACATGCCCACTGACATGGAGGAGTTACAGAGGTCCTGGATCCAGTTGAAGGAGCAAAGGGATACTTTTGAGACTCATTACAAAGCAAGTCAAGAAAGAATCCTGGAGTTAACAAAACAACTTCACGAGGAGCGGAATCTCAACTCATACCTCAACACAAAGAGGAAACGTCCATGGGAGACTTAAAACCCCATTTTTTGAATTCATTTCATTTTTATTGTAAGCCCAAGGGGCAAACAAGTTTATTGATTACTAATAAAAGTTTACTTTCTGGTTGTTTAAACAAATTTAAATCCTGCAGTCCTTGAAAACATTGCATATGCATTTACATACCATGTCATTGCATCACAAGTTTCTTATGAACATGTATCTTATCTTCTCGCTGTTTATTTCAGCAGAAATGGCTCTCGAACAATCTGTCAAAGATCTTCAAGCTCGGAATGCTCAGTTTCAAGAAGTGATTCTGAATTTGTCCAAGGGGCAAGAAGAGTTGAAAGCACTCCTCTCTAAGGACATGAAGAAGAAGAATCCTGAGGACAACAAGGATGATCAGCTGAAACAACTACAATCTGAGATGGCAGAGATGAGGATCCAGATGAATGGCCAAATGGCTCTTATCCAAAGTTTGGCCCAGGGGAAAGAAGAGCTGAGAAGCTTTGTCAATAAGCTTCAATATAACGGAGTTGGGATTCTAATCATCAGTCAACCTCCGTTGAAACAAGCTGACTTGGCTGAAAGGAAAGTAAGGATAAGAGAAGGAAAGAGACAGGCTACTACTGACCATCCTTCAATGGAAGAAAGAAGGCCTTGTAAGGTTAATCCACTTCTATACAAGGAATGTAGAAGACAATTCATCAAATTCAACACGCCAATGCCACAAATGCTGCAATGCTTGTTAGAAATGAAGCTAATTTCCTTGGAAAATTCTCCTAAAAATCCTAATACCTCTTCTCCTCGCTATAATCCCAAAGCAAGGTGTATGTACCACTCCGACAGTCCCGGACACGACACAAATAACTGTTGGGCATTGAAAAATAAGATTCAAGACCTAATTGACGAAGGAATACTCGAGGTTACTCCAGAAGGCCAGGTTGAGTTCTTCTATCGTCTATCAAGCATCAAAGTTTCCAGATAACTGGAGTGACGGGTTTAGAGGAAGAGGCTTTGAGAACATTTGAATTTTCATTTGTAATTTCTTTTGTTTGTTTAAACACTTACTATTATGTTAAACTTTTGTTTTCATTAATGCATTGCATATGTTTGTCTTGACTTAATCCATTCGTTTCACTATATTTTGAACTATGCTTCATATTTCTATTTTGTGATATTTAACTCCTGATAAAGCTATAAGCCTATAGAGGGAGGATGACGAAAACAATACCATAATATTAGGCAGTATGCTTTTGAACAGACTATGCTGACGATGTACAAGCATTGTTTCAATTCCTAAACAGTGGAGATATAAGGAAGTTAATCCCTAGTCAACCCTTTTAAGCCTATGAAGTAGGAGTTTTTATTCTCGCATAAATTAAAACCCTTATTCATAACCTCGGGAAGGGTAGTTATTCGGTTAGCTCAAATATGCCAATTATCTGTGTTGTACACAACTAATGATGGTTCTCTGTAATCATTAAACCTGACAATCAATATATAGCAACAAAAAAAAAGCTCACTAAGTCAAAACCTATGAAGGAGACTTAGTAAAAAAAAATTGAGAAATTCCGCTGACTGTAATTTTGAAACAAATAGTTCAGGCAAAAAGAAGGGATAACAAAGTCAAAAGAAAAAAGAGGTCACTATGAATCCTCAACAAAGAAAGATGACTGAATGTTCAAATAAATTTTTGGTTTCTGAACCATCACAAATGTCAGTGTTACAATTCCAAACTCCTTTGAGCCTCAATGCATAAGTTAACTGAGCATATGATTGAAGAACATCATGGAGATTGGGTTGGGTACAAATAAAATTTGAGCCTTTATCCTTTGTTTCTTAAACCGTGAACCAGGCCACGTTACAACCCTTTAAAAGTCCTAACTGAAGCATGGTTAGTTCGAAAGCGTACTGCTACAAAAAGGTATCCTGACTCCTTTAGGGCTTATTATAAAACTTGAGTTAATATCACAGTTTTCATAAAAAATTTTTTTCTAAAATAACTCTTTTTCAAAAACTCCAAGACAGACATAAGCATTGCATTTTTGAATATATTTGTTTGCATATACCTGAGTGTTTGATAAACAGAGAAACTTACAGGATGAATGTTCAATAAACCAAAGTCTTTCTGATAAACAAAGTTGCTTCCTGGATCAAAGCCCATGTATACAAAGGGGCATAGTCATTATCTCCCAATCAAGGTGGCAGGCCATGATACTACCTAACTCATTTGAGGCAATCTGGACAGGATTCAACTATGTTTAAGTATCCAGGGGCAGATCTCCTCATCTATCTAAATTACCAAGGGTAACATTACAGAATTCATAATGCCAGGGGCATAGTCACTGTTTCCCAATCAAGGGGGCATATCAAGTTACTGTTCAATTCATTCGGGGCAATCAGGTCCAGATTCAACAGTGCTTAATAGCCAGGGGCAGCTTTCCTCATGTATTTGAATTACCAAGGGTAACATTACGAAGTTCATGATGTCAGGGGCATATTATTGTGGGACGTTCTGCTTATTTCTCTTGAGGTAACTACCTTCAGATACTTCCATTATGTGACAATTCATCCTCAACCAAGGGGCAATGCTTTCTTTTCAAATCTAATATTCGGAGCGTATTAAGTCCATCACAATTTGAAGACACGTTCCTCTCATTGTATTACCTTGATATTGGATTCTCAGCAGAAGCCATTGTGGAAATTAATTGTCTACGCCAGTAGTATCAGATGGTGTCAGTATCATGTCTTCAGATCCAGCTATGAGGATTTCTGGGAAGGTATTCAGGAAAGTTAAGAATCTCAGGAGCTCTAAATCCAATTGGTTATACACTCTCAAAGTTGAAACGATTTTGTTTTTGAGTTCAGCTTTACTTTTCCCTCTTTATTCAGGATTACTTTTCCTCTTTTACTAAAGCGAAAAACGTCTATTGGTTGTGTTTGAATGTATGTATGCTTTTGAATATGATTGATGTTTACCAGAAATGCATAAAATGTAGTAATAGTATTTACTAAGGAAGAACGAGGGTAGTAGTTCAACGAAGCTTCGCCGGTTCATCCCCACAAGACAACTACAAATCCCCAGCAAGGGCAAATTTATCTTGATAGATACTCCGAGTTACATCTCCCCTTGAATTTATGTCCATCTCTTTTATCCTCAGTCGGGACACTCAGGAACTTATTCCTTCAATATAAGTATGATGAACGAAGACGGGAAGTTATAAATACTATACTATCAAACAAGACGGGAACGAGTTTCTCATATTCTTCAGCAACGAATCGGGATTTATTTTCCCTAGCCAGCAGTTGTTATACAAAGATATCCAGACGCTTCAGGCTACATGATTCATACATACATCTTTTACATCATACTGTAACATATCCATAAATGCATAATACATTTACTTAGGTGCATCATACTATGCATGCATACATATTGCATAAACTAACATTCTCCTTGCAGGATAGTTATATGCAGATAAAATAGCATCAACAATTCACAACAGGTCAGAAATAATCCATACATTACTCAAGATGTCCTCGGAGAGTAGGCAAACGGTCTGTACAAAGATCCATTCCCTGGTTCAAGATATTTTCAGAAGATTTAATCTATTTCCTCGGAGAGTAGGCAAACGGTCTGTACAAAGATCCATTCCATAATCCAGGATATTTTCAGGAGATTTAATCCTGACACTTTTTTGTCCTCGGAGAGTAGGCAAACGGTCTGTACAAAGATCCATTCCCTAATCCAGGATATTTTCAGGAGATTTAATCCTGACACTTTTTTTTTGTCCTCGGAGAGTAGGCAAACGATCTGTAAGAAGATCCATTCCCTAATCCAGGGTATTTCCAGAAGATTTCATCTATCTGGTCTTGAATAGTAGGAAAACGGTTTGTACAAAGATCCATTCCCTAGTTCAAGATATTTTCAGAAGATTTAATCTATTTGCTCTTGAATAGTAGGCAAACGGTCTGTACGAAGATCCATTCCCTAGTTCAAGATATTTTTCAGAAGAATTAATCCTGATATTTTGTTGTCCTTGGTGAGTAGGCAAACGGTCTGTACAAAGATCCATTCCCTAATCCAAGATATTTCCAGAAGAGATAATCGTCACGAAGATTTATTTCTACGGGTCTATTCAACAATTCAAACTATGTTGCATAAACGATTCAGAGACGGCCTATACGAAGACCTAGTACTGATATCCAGTATCAACATAAAAACATCATCACATCCTGATATTTTAGATGGCATCTCTAAGTCCATCTCCAGCTCTTCCATGGCATCTATAAGCCCATCTCCAGTTCTTCCAAGTGGCATCTTCAAGCCCACTCAAGCATATACAATTAATCATCAGTGTTACTTTACGCACCTGCGAGTGCAAATTTTTGGGCTTTTGTGTTCAATCCCCTTCAACCTTCCAGGTCACGACTGGCACATATACCAATCTAACCCCTCAGGTTTAAGAAAATTGAACAGGGGCAGCTGTTGCACCCCAAAATTTTCCCTCACCAAGACAATACATAGTGTACTAAGAGGCTCACAAGGTTCACAAGGTTCACAAGACATCTAATGAGGTTCACAAGGTTCACAATTAGTCAGAAAGTTTAACAATTCCCTCAGATAATGCATCCTCCTAAGCAATGCATCTTAAACTAGGGTTTTGACTTTCATCAGGCTAAATGGGCTTCCAAGACTTCAAGTTAGCTTCATAGAATCCTATATATGTTCAATAATCCCCATGTCAAGTTTCAAGACTTTCCCAAAAGATTTGCTCAGTCAGATGATCAGATAGGTTAAAATCAGTCAAGGTAGTCAAAAAGTCAAACTGAGGTCAACTGTGGTCAAACCAAAGTCAAACTTCATGATTTTTTTCCAACATCAATTATATGAAGTAAAATTCATCATTTTATCAAGGGTTGAGCTGTCGCTCCCGGGATTTTCATCCTAGTACAAACGCGAAAGTGGCGCGGAAAGGTTAGAGTCGCCAGCCAGACATTTTTATCCCGAATGAATGGGAAAGGTAATGTTGCACAAACCTGAGGAAGAAGGAAAGGACAAAGCCTTGCGAACCAAAGATCTGAGTTCGGGAGTCGGTTACGACCTGGGAAGGTATTAGCACCCCAGATCGTCCGTCGTACCCGACGGGATCCACGCTTGCTTGCTTGTTTCAAAGGGTGAGAAAATACGAATGCTGCTGAATAAAACCGCTACTGGAATAAAGGGAATGGAAAATGAGAAATGAACTGAAATAAGAAAATGAGAATAAAAAGGGGGAAATGTAGGGAAAATAAAGAATGTGCTCGAACGGGCCCTACCCCGCTGCCTACGTACCTCATCGGGACAATGAGGATCAGAGTCGACGTAGTTCGCCTAACTAAGGCGGGAACTATTTGTTTGTGTTTTTTACAGCTGGAACTGCGTATGTCTATGCTCAGGTGTTGCAGGCTCGTCTGGTACGAGTGCGTTTACCGTCTTGCATGTGTGACAAGTCGTCGCGAGTTCGCGTTGTGAGTGAATGAGATGAGAAGAGAAATTCCCGCAGAATAGTCGCTTATTATTTGTTTTTGTCTTTTGAAAGAAGTGTTTTGAATTTGTTTGTGAACTATATTGTACTAAGACCTATCCATCGCGGGAAGTATTTACACCTCGCCCCGAAACAGGACGCGTATAAACACTCCGCAACAAAGTCTCGTGTCGTACAAGATTGTTCGGTTTTTATTAAGTGTTTTATTGCTTTTCTTTTGAAGGGAGAAAGAATGACTCAAGTTGCAAAAAAGGAAAAATCTAAGGGACTAAGACTCCATCCTACTTTTGTTTATTTATTTACAAGGTGATCCTAATGGTTAGTGAGGTTTTCTACTCCTAATGAAAATAAAACTATTAGAATTCAACTTACTTCTTAATGAAGTTAAGTTGATTCTAAGAACACAAAGAGGGAATCTTATACAAGTTGTAACAATAAAAATAAGGCAAAACAATGAAATCAACTATGAGAAATAATATTCTAAAAATGCCTTAAGGGCATGAATAATAAATAGTCTTATTTATTTATTCTATTTCTATATGGAAATGAATTTTATACTAAGTTCTAAATCTAGGTCAAACTTAATATTCATCTTAAAACAAATTAAACTAAACCTAAGTCTACTATTAAATTTAAATGCTAAATCTAATCTAGGCTATTATTATTTTTTGATTGAACATTATTTTTTCTAATGGCCTAACCTAAGGGAATTATGCATAACTAGGCCTAAAC
Organism: Lathyrus aphaca; assembly: GCA_963966055.1. NCBI lineage: Eukaryota > Viridiplantae > Streptophyta > Magnoliopsida > Fabales > Fabaceae > Lathyrus > Lathyrus aphaca. The sequence goes on along the minus strand of OZ014523.1, from coordinate 534,387,303 downwards.
TAATATTCTAAAAAAAATACTAAAACTTCTAGAAAAATTGTGAAACTTAAACCATATGATCCTATCACTATCTAAAATAGTATACTAAGAGGGATTCTAAAAATACTTATTTTTCCTATGCCTAGAAATTATTTAATTTCATCTAAGATTAACCATTATTTCCTAAGGATTACTCCACTAAAACCTATGATAAAAATTCCTAAAAATCCACTAAAAAATATCCTAAGAACTATCATGAGTCTTTTAATTACAGAAAAAAGAATGGCTCAAAAAAGTGGCTGGAAACTATTTAAATAAAATAAACAAAATTCAGCACAATTAAGAAGAAATTCAATAAAGCTAAATAAAAGAATAATTCAGAATTTAATCAAAAATAATCAAATTTCAGAAAATAAAAATATCCCAAATTTCTAAATTGATTTATTGAGCTACCTTAATTTTTATAGAATTTTCCCATACTTTTTATTATTTCTTATGCATTTAATTTGAAACTATAATTAAAATAAAATAAAATTCTAACAAGAACATAAATGGGGTGCTCTTAGTAATTATTATGTGTTTTTGTGAACTGGGCCCCAAAAGGAGGGTGCTAATAGGAAAAGGAATAGGCCCAATTCGCAGCCTTGAGAGGGGATGTGCAGACAGCAGTTTTCTTAGTTATCTTATATATTGGGCTTAAAAGTGGGGTGCCAAAATTAAACATATCTTTTAGTTAATCTACAACAAAGGGATTAAATTCTAATCTTATAAAAAAAAATGGATTAAATTCTAATCTTATGATAATACTTCATTAAAATCTGAATTAAAAAATGAATTAAATCTTAATCTAATATTTTTATATAAACTCTTAATCTTAGAAAATGACTTAAATATTAATCTCATGGTTCTATCAATTAAGCTACTATTTTAGCTTAAGAAAAATAATCAAATTAACTTATGATTATATTTTTTCTAAAATCTTGACTTAATAAAAGAGATTAAACTAATCTTAAAAAAAATATCCTCCAAGAATCTTAATTAAAATATAATCTTTTATTATAATATTTCTTTTAAAATTTGAATTAAAGAAAATATTGAACTAAACTAATATTTTCTAAAAAACTTAATTAATATTTTCTAAAGACTTAATTTAAAGAAAAAGAAGTAAACTAATCTTGTTATAATACTTAATCTAAAATCTTAAAAAAAGAAAATGTAACTAATATGAATAAAATACTTTCCTAAAATCATGAACTAACTATAGTTTTTGTAGAAAATGAATTAAAAAATAAATAAAATTAACTAATAATCCTATGATGAATTAAACTAACAATACTGATAATATTATTTACAATCTTAATAAAAACTGAAATGAATTAAACTAATCTGAAATAATAATATTTATTTTACATTATTAAAAAAACAACCTAATTATACAACCTAAAGAGGAAACCCTAATTGCTTCTCCTTCCCTTCTTCCTCGCCGCACAACACCCACATCCTCTTCTTCATCTTCCCTCTCCGACCCATCACCGCCGTCATCTTTCCTCGGCTTCATCTTCTTCGCCTATCCCTCTTCCATCTCCTAATCCTCTTTCAACCCCCAATTCCGAAACCGTAGCCCTAACCCAACACTATTCTTTCTCAAACCCAAGTTGAATCCTCAAACCACAAAAGAAAAATCCACCTACTCTAATCAAAGACCACCGCTATGAATCTTGACTCGGTGTAACCAAAAAATTCACAGAGATTGCAACAACAAGCACCGCGTACCTTGTGGATCGAAAAAAGATTGTTCTGAAATTTGTGCGATGAAGTTTATCGAAGGATCAGAAGTAGCAATGGATGATGGTACACGATATTAACTCTGTGTCTGTTGACGATTCACGAACAAGATGGACTCGTCAAATCCGAATCCAAACTTTCGAAGGTGCGATGCCGGTGGTGACACGGGCAGATTCGTTCAATTGGCCACACAAAGAAACATTCAGGTATGAATCCTTTGGCACACTCTTTCCACCGATTCCGCCTCCTTTCTTCTTTTAACCATGTTCGTCCTCATCATGGATTGATGCCGATCGTTGAAATGTTTGTGATGATTTCAGACTGCTAAACTTTCACCCTCTCGAATTCATCCTTATCCTGTATGAATTTCTGAGCTCTGATTAATTGAGATTGGTACTCTTGTGAATGCAGGTCAAAAATTGGGGATGAAAGGTTGATGAAAAATCCAGATTGGGAAGATTGAGTAAATTGGAAAAGTGAAAAGGAAGAACCCCTATGTGAAGAATGACTCTGACTTATAGAAGATTCCACGGAAGAGTCCAGAAGCTTCAGGTAAAACCATCAGTTATCCTTCTGTTATTTTGAATTGTTTTCACTTATGGATAATTTATGAATTTAGCTAGTGTCAGTTATGTCAGTTGGAGAATTCTGTTAGGAGGTTATGGTTTATAACTGATTTGTAACTGAATTCTTCTCCTTGCTTTTCTCCAATATTCACTGAGTTTTAATTCTGAGCTGATAACAGGAATTGATATTTCTTTTGATCTTTGTTATGGACTAATTGTGTTGATGCAACTCTGCTTTGTAATACTTCCATTCTTCTTTTTTTTCTGATTTTAATTACCCGAATTCCTCCATGGAGAACTTTTATGATATGGTATTCGATTCATGGCTTGAGATCAACTTTTCATCATCTGGAACCCCAAGATTAGAATAAGAATTAAGGATACGGGAATCACCATTCTCACATCTCTCTTCCAACGAATTGTCTTGAACTAACTTAATTTCAGGCAGAGCGATCTTATCAGAACCGTTAGTTTCAATTTCCATTCCTTTATAACCAAAGATATTAACTCTGTTTTTTTTTCTCTCGCTGTAGTACTTTTATCACTTCTGCTATTGGCTATGCATCGGAACACACACTTAGCTCTTAAGAGCTGACTACTGGAATTTGAAGTCATTCCTTCTTACTGAATTCTGACTCAATAAATTGTGATACTTACATTTGTCTCTTCTGTAATAGGATACAAGCAAGAAATCTCTAATGGAGCTGATCAATGAAGTACCACCAATTAAGGTCGAAGGCAGGATAGTTGCTTGTGAAGGAGGTACAATTTTTTTGCAATTTCTATTCTCTTGCATAAGTGAAGGATAGTTGCTTAAAGAAATCTCCAATGGACCTTAGAGTTCAGGTTTTGTTGATTATGTAGGATTGTAATTAATTTGGATATTACTGCCTGTTTTCAGATACTGATCCCGTCCTTGGACACCCAATTGAATATATATGCCTTGACTTGGCCAAGCCAGCTGTCTGCAAATACTGCGGCCTGCGATATGTTCAGGATCACCACCATTATGGCATGCTGTCTACAATTCATTGTTGTGTATTTAAAGAATTGCTGCTGAACATCATTAATGTTTTTTTTGGTTACAATGTTCTGAGTAAATCCTATGATGTAACAAATGTACTTGTCTGTTACAATTTGCTAAATAAGAATATGACAAAATTGTTCATGTTACCATCTGATACGATTGATGGGGGTCTTATATTGTTGTGTGTGGAGAGCCTGTAATCTGACTAATCTATGATCTATATTCTGTATCAATCAGTATAATCACAAAAAAGAATAAGTTGACTTCAAAGTTAATGGCTCAACGAAGTGGACTAATAAATTTCGTAATGGGCTTTGTGATCTGGATTGAAACAAAAAAATATGGACATAGATCGTAAAAGGAAACTTGGAATATAAAAGGATGACTTTAATAATTAATGAACATGGACTTATAACAAGATAAATGATGTTTGAATTTGTGACAAAAATCAAAGAATGGATTGAGGGATGATATTGCATGATATTGGACCAAAATTTAGGATAAATTTAGATAATAGATATGAATAGGTTTTGATGCACAAACTTGTATCTCGGGTTAAATTCCAACTTTAATCTCAGATCTACATCGCCATGCAGTAAATAAACGAAAAGACCACTGATCTTTGCGACCTGAAACCCCAAGTCGCTCCCATGAATGAACAATAAAGTTGGAGATTCTTGCATCAAAACACTAATTCCACATTTCACTAACGCAATCTGATGAAAAGAGCAACCACTAATACTGAAAGGAAATAAACCTTTAATCACATTAATAACATCCTGATTTGGCATTTTTTAAGGAACCTCTGAATAGGAAGGGTTTTAGAACTTGATGATCCTCTGAATAGGCATATTCTCCTGAAGATATGAACTCAACCTTTATCTCAAACTTGAATGCAGCCACCAAGTATATCACATATGAATAGGAAAATTCATATCACAAGGAGATGTTTTAATCACATGCCTTAGGAACCAATGAAATGCATGATTATGTTGTTACAATCTAATGAGAAAATACAAATGAATGCGAAACGATAAGCCAGTAAATGGAATAAATATGAGGGCAAATTTTGAGGTATTACAGCTGCCCCTATTCAATCATCTGCAGACTTGAATGAATAATTGCAAAAGCTTTTAGACGTTCGAGGCATGGAGTGATTGAATACTCGAATAAAACCTGAAAATTTGCACACTGAAGATAATGGAAATACCATCTGCCCATTTATTTATTTATATCTTTTGTTTTTGACCTCTGAATAGGTAGCGAAAATAGAACCAGGTGGGAATATGCCGGGAAGAATGCCATCCTCGAATGACAACTCATAAGGGATCCTCGAATCCAGTACTAAAACCATCCTGGAATACAAACACGATAGTATATCGGCCGCAGGCGATAACAATCAACAACAACGACTGACCTCGGACAGACTTTGCAAAAGAGACAAACTGACCTCGATCAATAAGCTCGAAAAGTGAACTACTATCCTCGAATAATAGCCACACAAAACAACAAGACCAACCACAGAAGGGCTTGAAGAAAAGAAATGTCATCCTCAAATGACAGATCAAAAGATCCTCGGATCTAACACGAAACCATCCTCGAATGGAGACGCAAAGGTATACCAGCCTCGAGTGATAACCAAACACAAAGCTGACCTCAGACAGACTTTGCAAAAGAGGCAAACTGACCTCGATCAATAAGCTCGAAAAGTGAACTACTATCCTCGAATAATAGCCACACAAAACAACAAGACCAACCGCAGAAGGACTTGAAGAAAAGAAATGTCATCCTCAAATGACAGATCAAAAGATCCTCGGATCTAACACGAAACCATCCTCGAATGGAGACGCAAAGGTATACCAGCCTCGACTGATAACCAAACACAAAGCTGACCTCAGACAGACTTTGCAAAAGAGGCAAACTGACCTCGATCAATAAGCTCAAAAAGTGAACTACTATCCTCGAATAATAGCCACAACAACAAGACCAACCGCAGAAGGGCTTGAAGAAAAGAAATGTCATCCTCGAATGACAGATCAAAAGATCCTCGGATCTAACACGAAACCATCCTCGAATGGAGACGCAAAGGTATACCAGCCTCGACTGATAACTAAACACAAAGCTGACCTCAGACAGACTTTGCAAAAGAGACAGACTGACCTCGATCAATAAGCTCAAAAAATGAACTACTATCCTCGAATAATAGTCACAACAACAAGACCAACCGCAGAAGGACTTGAAGAAAAGAAATGTCATCCTCGAATGACAGATCAAAAGATCCTCGGATCTAACACGAAACCATCCTCGAATGGAGACGCAAAGGTATACCAGCCTCGACTGATAACCAAACACAAAGCTGACCTCAGACAGACTTTGCAAAAGAGACAGACTGACCTCGATCAATAAGCTCAAAAAATGAACTACTATCCTCGAATAATAGTCACAACAACAAGACCAACCGCAGAAGGACTTGAAGAAAAGAAATGCCATCCTCGAATGACAAATCAAAAGATCCTCGGATCTAACACGAAACCATCCTCGAATGGAGACGCAAAGGTATACCAGCCTCGACTGATAACCACACAAAGAAAATAGGACAAGATGGAACGGGGTCGTTGTACACAAACGAGAGCCCAGGCAAACAGGACCATTGTACAAAACGGGAACCTGCGACGCGACTGTTGTACCAAACAAGGCGCGGAATAAGTGACAAACATTGACTTGGAAAGACAAGGATGTCTGAGAAGTGGTGTTGGTATCCTCTGTGCGGAGTACTTCAGGTTGAGAAGATATTGTATATACCTCAAAACTGGCCCATGCTGGCATGCATATGTTTGGACTTATGGCGTAATGCTCCATGATGATTGAAATGCTATGCTTTGGAGGATGCAGACGCAATGATGATTATGCGAATGACAATGCAAAGAAGATCTCCTGATAAGGAGACTGCAGGTATTTCCAGATAACTTGGCTGGGAAGAAACGATGATCACTGCATTGATCTAGTTCATCCTGGTGAGGAGGAAACAACTCTGCGGGGAAAGCTGTTAATAATTCACTGGCTCAGAATAGCCGCCACTGCCAAAAATAAATTGGACTTTGAAATTGGAGTACCAAGACCCTGCTGGAAATGGACCATTCTTGAACTCTGATGGGGAAGCGAGAACTTCCTGGGAACCAAAGGCATGACACTGCTGAGGAAGCAACTGCTGGGGAGGCAAGACACTCCTTATACTGCTGAGAATTGCCCCTGTCTGAAAGGAGACTTCTGCCTGGGGATTGCACCCATTCTCTGCTATCTGGCAGGGTGAAATTTCAACTTGCACATGGCTGGGGATGATTGGAAACACCCTGGGAGATGCTTGTTTTTGCTCAAACAAAATGGAAAGCCCATCCTGGATAATGATCTTTAGCTCTGTCAGCAACACCAGTACTTGTACCTGCATGAACACAATCGATAGTACCTGCAACATAGAGAATTAGTTTGGGACCTGCTTGCCCCAGGCTCATAGCATGAATCATTGTCTAGGTATCTCAGCACCCTTTCAGAGTTGTATTAAATGTTTCTATTCTCCTGCACGAGTTAGAAAAGCATTCAAATGTTCATAACACAATGCAAGTTACCATCTGCTAGACGTTTTCACAATCAATCAATGCTAGATGAAAAAACAAAAAGTTAAAATGGTCAATTGACTGAAGCTGAATTTTTATTGATTTTGAAAGGTGGCCCTGAATAGGCAATACAAAGGAAGCAGTTCCCTGGAATGAGGGAACAACTAAAAGAAAAACAAAACTACCCTATTGGCAATGTGAGAAGTGAATCTCATCAAGTATCAACCCGGTTATGACTCGTATGTCTTCAAGACGTACCGCTCGCTCTGCCTCTTGAGAAAAAGTAAATGAACTGATCTTCAACCCTTAGGATAGCCTCAACTGTAGGTAGGTCATGGATCTTACAGATCGCAGTCGTTCGTGTTAATCCCTCTTTTGCGTGGATCGCCCTTTCGGGTTTTCAATCCACCGGGATACCCTTTTTTGCCTGAGTTGTCCGATGTGGCTTTTCAACTCAGCGGGTGTACATTTTTTTTCAAGATTTCCCTAACTTTTGCCCGAGCCTTTTATTCTGTTTTTGGCTCGCCGGGATGCCCATTTTTGCCTGGATCTTTATTCTGTTTTTATCCAGCGGGTCCTTTTTACACGAAGTATTTTCTTACTGCGTCTGCATTAACAGGGGATGGAAAGTCTTCTCCGTCCATGGTTGTCAGCATTAAGGCTCCGCCTGAGAAGACCTTTTTAACCACGAACGGTCCTTCATAATTGGGTGTCCACTTGCCCCTGTGATCATTGAGAGGAGGACGAATCCTTTTCAGCACTAAATCTCCTGGCATGTACCTCTGTGGTCGCACCTTCTTGTTAAAAGCTTGCTTCATTCGTCGCTGATACAACTGTCCATGGCATACAGCTGTTAGACGCTTCTCTTCAATGAGGCTCAATTGATTATATCTGGATCGGAGCCATTCAGCTTCATCTAGCTTGATGTCCATCATCAGCCTCAAGGAAGGGATTTCCACTTTGATCGGTAAGACTGCTTCCATACCATATACTAATGAGAAGGGAGTTGCCCCAGTTGAAGTGCGTACTAATGTTCTGTACCCATGCAACGCGAATGGTAACATCTCGTGCCAATCTTTGTACGTCACAACCATCTTCTGAACAATCTTCTTGATGTTTTTATTAGCCGCCTCGACGGCGCCATTCATCTTCGGACGATATGGAGAAGAGTTGTGGTGTTCTATTTTGAAGTCTCGACACAAGTCAGCCATCATCTTGTTGTTGAGGTTAGAACCATTATCAGTAATGATCCTTTCAGGGACTCCATACCGGCAGATGATGTCCCGCTTAATAAATCGAGCGACCACTTGTTTAGTGACATTGGCATAGGAAGCTGCTTCAACCCACTTCGTGAAATAATCAATAGCAACTAGGATGAAGCGATGCCCATTAGAAGCTGTTGGCTCAATCTTTCCAATCATATCGATGCCCCATATAGCGAATGGCCACGGTGAAGACATGACACTCAACGGATTCGGAGGCACATGGACCTTGTCGGCATAAATTTGACACTTATGACACTTACGGGAGTATTTGCAACAATCAGATTCCATGGTAATCCAATAGTATCCCGATCTCAATAATTTCTTGGCCATGGCATGTCCTCCAGCATGGGTACCAAAGGAGCCTTCGTGAACCTCCTGCATTAACAGGTCTGCCTCGTGTCTGTCCACACATCTGAGCAGCACCATGTCAAAGTTCCGTTTGTACAACACACCATCTTGATTCAAGAAGAAACCCCCTGCCAGTCTTCTAAGAGTTTTCTTATCCTTACTGGATGCCCCAGCCGGGTATTCTTGAGCCTTCAAGAATTGTTTGATGTCATGGTACCAAGGCTTGTCATCTTCACCATCACCAACTGCAAAGACATAAGCCGGTCTTTCAAGACGAGAGATCGAAATTCGAGGCACAAAATTCTCTCGGCAAACTTTAATCATGGATGATAAAGTTGCGAGAGCATCGGCGAACTGGTTTTCGTCTCTAGGAACATAGCTCAGCTTTACTTTAGTAAAGAAGGTTAACAGCCTCCTGACGTAATCTCGGTAAGGAATCAAACGAGCTTGATGAACTAGCCATTTGCCATTGACCTGATTTACTACCAAAGCAGAATCTCCGAAGATCTCAAGGTTCTTGACTCGCAAGTCTATTGCCTCTTCGATCCCCATGATGCAAGCTTCATACTCTGCTTCGTTGTTAGTACACTCGAAGGTCAACCGAGCAGCGAGAGGTGTGTGGACTCCTTCTGGGGAGATAATAACAGCACCCACTCCACTCCCATTCATGTTTACAGCTCCGTCAAACATCAACCTCCATCTGGATTCAGGGTCAGGCCCCTCCTCCGGAAGTGGTTCTTCATGGTCTTTCGACTTGAGGAACATGATGTCCTCATCCGGAAACTCAAACCTCATGGGTTGATAATCATCAATCGGCTGCTGGGCCAAGTATTCTGACAACACACTCCCCTTGATAGCTTTTTGCGAAGTGTATTGTATGTCATACTCCGTGAGTATCATCTGCCAACGGGCCACTCTTCCTGTCAAAGCTGGCTTCTCAAAGATGTATTTTACAGGATCCATCTTGGAAATTAGGAGAGTAGTGTGAGTCAGCATGTACTGTCTTAGTCGGCGAGCAGCCCATGCCAAAGCGCAACAAGTTTTCTCGAGTAGTGAGTATCGTGTCTCACAATCGGTAAACTTTTTGCTAAGGTAATAAATGGCGTGCTCTTTTCGACCAGACTCGTCCTGCTGACCCAGCACACATCCCATCGATCCTTCGAGCACAGTAAGATACATGATCAGAGGTCTCCCTGGCACTGGAGGCATAAGAATTGGTGGTTCCAACAAGTATTCTTTGATTCGATCGAAGGCCTGTTGACAGTCTTCATTCCATTTAATGGCCTGATTCTTCCTCAGAAGCTTGAAGATGGGCTCGCACGTGGCCGTTAGGTGAGAAATAAACCGTGCAATGTAGTTTAGTCTCCCTAAGAAGCCACGCACTTGCTTTTCAGTCTTCGGCTCAGGCATTTCTTGGATTGCTTTCACTTTGGTCGGATCGACCTCAATTCCTCGTTCACTAACAATGAAACCGAGTAACTTGCCAGAACGAACCCCGAAGGTGCACTTATTCGGATTTAACCTCAATCTGAACTTTCGGAGCCTGTCAAACAATTTTGCTAAGTTGACCAAGTGTTCTTCTTCCGTCTGGGACTTTGCTATCATGTCATCAACATAAACCTCAATTTCATGATGGATCATGTCGTGAAACAACGTCACCATTGCCCGTTGGTAGGTAGCTCCTGCGTTCTTTAAACCAAATGGCATGACCTTGTAACAAAAAGTGCCCCAAGGAGTGATGAAAGTTGTCTTTTCCATATCCTCGGGAGCCATCTTGATTTGATTATAGCCTGAGAATCCGTCCATGAAGGAGAACACGGAAAACTGAGCAGTATTATCGACAAGTACATCTATGTGAGGTAGAGGGAAGTCATCTTTGGGGCTAGCCCTATTCAAATCCCTGTAGTCCACACACATTCTGACTTTGCCATCTTTTTTAGGAACCGACACGATGTTAGCAACCCACGGAGGATAACTAGTCACGGCTAAGAAGCCAGCATCAAACTGTTTTTGCACTTCTTCTTTTATTTTAATTGCCATGTCTGGACGCGTGCGCCTCAACTTCTGCTTTACCGGAGGACAACCTTCTCTGAGAGGTAGCTTGTGTACCACAATGTCAGTGTCTAGACCAGGCATATCTTGGTAGGACCATGCGAAGACGTCAACGTATTCTCGAAGCATAGCCATCAAACGAGTCTTGACAGATTCTTCTAATGCAGCTCCGTTCTTGACTTCTTTCTTGTCCTCTTCAGTACCCAGGTTTATCACTTCAACATCTTCCTCATGCGGCTGAATCATCTTCTCTTCCTGTTTGAGCAGTCTGGCCAATTCTTCGGGTAAATCACAATCCTCTTCACCTTCCTCATCGGCTTGATAAATTGGATTGTCGAAGTCATACTTAGCCATAACAGGGTCGTCATTGATAAGATCCGGTGACGAGCACCTGCATGAATGATGATTCATGCAAGGCTTTAGCAACAACTTGAGAAAATGAGAAACATTGCCATTTTAAAAACTTTCCTTTCTTTTTGAAAAACAAAAGTAAAAAACGAAAGACAGAGAACAACATGAAATGAATGTGAAACGTCAATTTTATTAATGATTGTGTTAATGAACAAATGAACCCTTACAAAGAGCCACTATGCCCCGGGTAAGACATAGTGCTTTAATACAGGAAAACAAAAACAAAAAACATTACTCTTCAAAAGATGTTACTGAAATGAGCCTTTCTGACGCCCAGTTGCTAAGTTGAGCTCCTGGGACGGCAGGCCTAATCCATTCATCCAAGTCACAGTCACTATCAACAGCTTCATCCTGCACTGCGCTGATATTTCCATAGTCTATCACTCCTGCACTTGTGAAAGTGACCGGGCTCTGACAACCTTTTGCACTTGTTTCAGACGAAGATCCCCCAGGGTGATAGCCAATCCCGAACATGTCCTTCTTCTCTGGTAATTCGATTGGGTTGCCCCAGCCTTCTCGCACTCCAGATTCTACTAATTCACGCGCTTGTTTATAAGAGGTTATAGACACCCCCTTCTTCGGCACCTCAGGAGAAATTGCTACGGCGGATGCTTGCTCGGACTTCAAAGGCTCAAAAGCTTGACATGGGGTTTCGACTATTTCGCCATCCATCTCCACATATTTGAATGAGGCTAGATGACTGACGAAGATATCTTCTTCCCCGCTGACTGTCACAACTTGACCTTCCCAGACGAACTTTAATTTCTGATGAAGTGTAGAAGATACCGCTCCTGCCGAGTGTATCCAGGGTCTTCGAAGTAAACAACTATATGCCGGCTGGATATCCATCACATAAAACGTGGTGTTGAAGACTTGTGGACCTACCTTGATAGGTAACTCCACCTCTCCAAACACTGATCTTCTTGATCCATCGAATGCCCGAACTACTAAATCACTGGGCTTTAGCACCACTCCATCATAGTCTAGCTTCATCAATGCCTTCTTAGGCAAGACGTTCAGAGATGAACCAGTATCCACCAGCACATGGGAGAGTACTGCACCCTTGCATTCCAGAGAAATATGCAATGCCCGATTGTGAGCACGCCCATCAGAAGTTAAGTCCAAGTCCGTGAAACCCAATCCATGGTTGGCATTAACGCTGGACACCACCGTTTCTAGCTGGTTTACGGAAATATCCTAAGGCACGTATGCCTTGTTCAGAATATTTAAAAGGGCCTTCCTGTGAGAGTCCGAACACATGAGTAATGATAAGATGGAGATCTTTGACGGCGTCTGCTGCAAATGATCTACAATTTTATAGTCACTCTTCTTGATTATCCTCAAGAATTCTTCGGCTTCTTTGTCAAAGGTGAGATCTGGATCAGCTGATGGAGTTGGATCATTGACAACTACTGGTTGTTTTCCCTGGCTCTAGCTTGGGCTTCGGCAGTCTCCCTGGGTGGTATCACATTGCTTCTCAGTGCTTCCGGCGCAAATAGTCTTCCGCTTCTAGTAAAACCCCCTACTCCAACATTCTCTACTTGAGCTGGGGTTATATTAGTCGTGGCCAACTCTTGTCTCTGGCCGTTGCAATACACTTCGCCACCATAATTCCAAGGAACTGCTCTGTCACTTTGGTACATTATGGGTCCAGCAGTGGTAATAGTTATTGGCGCCGCTCTGGCACGCGAAGGAACTTGGGATGGATCATAAAAGATAGTCACTGTAGATACTTCACTTTCTTTCACAATCTTGTCGAATTACAGCACTCCTTCATCAATCATACCTTGAATTCCGGCCTTCAATCGTTTACAACCGTTGGTAGCCTCTGTACATTCTGAACAATCATCCTCGCATTCGGGGAAAATGCCTTTCTTCAACAAGCAAACCTTGATAGCAACCAATGAAGTCTGCAAGTCATCTACATCATCCACCAAATTCAATTTCTCCCCTTCACCAATTGCACCAACCGTGCCCCTGTGAGGAGGCATGGGATTTTCCAGCACATTAGGAGAGGGAGCAAAATTGATCGCTTTAGAATCCAACAAGTCCTGAACAACATGCTTCAACGCTTTACAATTCTCAGTACTATGGCCGGGAGCTCCAGAATGAAACTCGCATCTAGCATTCGAATCATAACCTTCAGGAATTTGGCCTGGCCTCGGAGGTTGCAAGGTACGGAGCTGAATCATTTGAAGCTGCAAGAGATTCTTCAACAGTTGGGAGTAAGACATTGGTGGAGCTTCAAAATGTCGGTCCCTCGGCTTCTGAGGGTAGTACGGACGAGGGGGTCTTGGTTGATACCCCTGTGAGCGTTGCGGCTGTGGGGGCTGAACCCGTTGTTGAACTGGAGGAGTTGAAATAGTGACGGGGGCCACTTGCTGATAATATCCTTGGTGCATCATCCCTCTCTGTGCGTATACTGCTCCTGTTTCTCCTTCCCTCCTTTTCACAAAGGGTTTCTTGATACCAGACACTGAAGAGCTTTCATTCTGAATTTTCCCCTGTTTGAGCCAACTCTCGATTCTTTCTCCAGTCAAGATAATGTCCGAAAAACCACTTGAGGAACAACCAGCCAACCTTTCCATGAAATGCCCTGGGAGGGTATTCAAGAAAAGATCGACCATCTCTCTTTCCAATAAAGGTGGTTGCACTCGGGCGGCCACCTCACGCCACCTCTGTGCATAGTCTTTGAAGCTCTCCGAGCTCCTCTGTGTCAAGCTTTGAAGCTGAGTACGGCTAGGTGCCATGTCAATGTTGTACTGATATTGTCTGAGGAAGGCCTCTCCCAAATCCTTCCAACTTCTAATAGAGCTCCTTTCCAACTTCATGTACCACTCCAAGGACCCTCCAGAAAGGCTATCCTGGAAATAGTACATCCATAGTTTCTCGTCTCGCGTGTGGGCCGCAATCTTTCTGTAGAAAGCCTGTAGGTGATTTTTCGGGCAAGAGCTGTCGTTGTATTTATCAAATGCTGGTGGTCTGAACTTGTGTGGAATGACCACCCCAGGTACTAAACCCATATCTGACACGTCAATTCCCAAAGTGTCTTTGCACTCTAAGGCCTTGACCTTCTCTGCAAGCACCAAGAAGTCGTTGAGATTTCCGTCACCGCCAAAACCCATATCATTATTGAAGTACTGGAATTGGTCTTCCTGCCTGTCCTGCACAGGAACATACGTAGCCATAGCTGGATCGGGAACATGAGGTCCACCCGTGCCGTTGTTAGTGTTAGGAGGAGCCCCTAATCCGCCGGAAGTAGTTGCCTGAGCACTAGTGTTGGGAGGAGTTAACCCTTGAATTGCATTTCTCAGCTCCTGTTGCCCCTGGGCCATCCCCTGCATCAGAGTCATAAATTCTGCCATCTTGGTACGGACTTCATTGAGTTCTGTCTGCATGGCGTCCATTGCTGTTCTTTGATTACTGCGGGTCGCGTACCGATGAGGAATATTTTGTCGAATGTACCGGGTCTTGGCGGCCCTCGCAATCTTTTCCTGGTGAACACAGATAAATTAGACATCTCGAAGAAAAACCTGCAAAGACAAAGACAAAATGCAAATGATGTGTATGCAATGCAATGTGTTCCTTTTATTCCCGAGTATTTTCCTGTGTCCGGTCCTGGCATTAAGAAGATAAGAATTGGGAAGAAGACCCAAATAATATTCAGACATAATGACGGCTGTGGAGAATTGGTGCTCATTTCCCGTGTCGGTGCAAATAACGAACAAGAAATCCGGAACAAATCAATCATATAAACTGGAATTTGAAAATACAACGTCCCTGAAGGATACCAAACAAAATAACAACAAAAGTACATCACATATAAGGAATCCCACAACAAGCCTGTGGGTAATCCAAGTACAACAATATGAAATTAAACCCTAGGGAACTCTATATCTTTCAATCTCCAGCTAAGGCATTTGACGCTCTGGAACAGTTGAACCACATCTCAATGACCGGGTTCCTGGAT
The DNA here is from genome assembly GCA_963966055.1 of Lathyrus aphaca. Classification (NCBI taxonomy): domain Eukaryota; kingdom Viridiplantae; phylum Streptophyta; class Magnoliopsida; order Fabales; family Fabaceae; genus Lathyrus; species Lathyrus aphaca. Next base: position 534,372,289 of record OZ014523.1, on the reverse strand, counting down.
GAGCTTCTGAATGAGGAGATCCCTCGTATCAGAAGAAGCGTGCAACTCCTCGATCTGCTGTAGAAATGCTGCTTCATTCCCCTTGCTTTGACTAGACTCGGCCTTCGACCTTTTCACCTCAGCTTTCAACTTCAAGTCTTCAATCTCCTTTTGAGCTTCCTTCAGTGCCTGCTGGCTTTCTGTTATGCGTCGGATACGATCCTCCTCTTGATAATAAGCTTTCCTGAGAAGTTCTTTCTGCCCATCTAGAGAATCCTGAAGGCTTTTGACTTCCTGCTTGTGTTTAGCGTCCAACTCTTTTTGTTTCTTCAAATTTTCGTCCCATTTCTCTTGCCATAAAGTAACAGCTTCATTGGCTTCACTAAGATCTTTCTTCTCTCTTCGGCGCTGGGCCGTCTTATGAGTCTCAGCTAAACCTTTCTTTCGGAAGTAGAGCTCTCTATCTTCAAAATCCTTCTGCTTAAGACGGACTATCTCCTCGGCTTGCACAGCTCTATCTTTCAATTGACGGTTCTGGATCATCAGCGCTTGACAAGAATTAAGAGCCTCTTGATTTTCAACCCTCAGTTGCTTAACCAAAGCTTCTAACTTCTGATATTCCTCCAAAGGCACCGTAGTAGGTGGTGGTAACGGTGCAGAGAAAGGGATTAGAGTCACTTGAGCTTTTTCTCTTACCCACGCTTCAAACTCGGGAAACATTTGGTTGTTGCTCCTACCCAAACGATCTATACCCTTTTTAATAACCGTTTTCCAAGCACCTGCAGCCTCCCGCACCAAATGGAGATTATCCTTCATAGGAAAATAGAAAGTCCGATCCAACTCTGAGTCCTTGGGAACATTCTTCAAAGCGTACCCTAATTGTCTTCTCAAGAGTATGGGGTTGTAATTAATGCAACCTACTACTCCTAAGAGGGGAACATTAGGATACTTTCCGCAACTGGAGATGAGCTCTTTCCCTTTTAACCTCAAAGTGAACCATCTGATGTCTTTGGCAGTCAACGTGTTGAGCTTCTGCGACCATATTACATTGGGATCCTTAAACACTCCAGCAATAGGGATATGCCTCATAAACCAAGTGTAGAACAACTGAGCACAACATCTAACCAAGTCACCTCGTCTCTTCTCATTCCTATAATGCACTGAATAATACAAGTCACCTAGGAGAGTAGGTATCGGATTCTTCAACACAAACACATGAATTGCATTAATGTCTACGAACTTGTCCATATCAGCAAACAAAACTATCCCATATACAGACAATGCCAAGATGGCGCAAACTGCATCCCACTGCTTTTCCACGGCACACTCTTCAGCTTTTCTGACCAGAAACTCTAAGGGAAAACCAAGCACCCCGGCCTTGGTGGAAACCAGATTAGCAGATACTTCTGATGGGCTCAAATAAAGAGCCTTAGCAATGTCGGCGTGAGTTGGTCTTGTCATTTCTGAATTGAATGGAATCTGATCTTGAATCGGTAGTCTTAGAATCTCAACATACTCTTCTAGCAACGGACCTATCTGGAAATCCGGAAATGTGAAACATCGGAGTCTGGGATCATAGTACTGTAGCAAAGTATGAATGGCACTCTTCTGCGAACTATCCAAGCTGAAAACCATATCCAAAATATCACCATACTGCTGTTTGAAGAAATCCAAGTGACCCGGGGTAATGAGAGACACCATCTGCTTGAGCAAGTCCACTTTGGTATCAAAAAACTTGTAGAAAATATTCTTCTTTCTGACGTCTTCTATTCTGAAACAAAGATATGACCAGGAACCGGGAATAATGCAAACCCTGAGAATAAAAGAAACACAAATGATTAATGATGATATGATGTTTATGCAAGGCAAGGCATGTGATCAGTGAAGTGTCTGTGATGTGCCAATCATATAATCAGGTGTCGGTGCACGGTCTCAAAATCCAGATATCACAATAATCATCCCTCTGATCCGGGGTCCATAACTTAAGAACATAAATCCAGATCACAAAACTGAACCAAAGGCAAAGTGGGTATGCTGAAGGTACCAGGGTTCCTGCAAACCTGTAAACCCCTCCCAATCTCACGGGTGTGCTACTCGGGTCAACATCACGGACTCTCAAAGCCGAATAGCAATAATACGTTCACCATCTCCGAGAAATGGCTCATGACCAAATCAGGGAATCGGTTTGGTATTATGTACTACGCAGGGAGGTCTCAGTTGAGTCCGGAAAAACAAGCATCCCTCACAAGTCTCCAGCTTCAAGCACTGAATCGAGAAACAATAGTACATTCATCCTGAAGGGTACAATACTATCGTCATACGAACAGTTTGCTTTAACTGAATTCCTATGAGAGAACCAGGCCATCCTATGCGAGTTCCCAATGGACCCTCGGATGCGAGTGGGTTTGCCAACAAATGTGGTCTGCCACTGTCATCACTGGAGAGGGGTGTTTCCATTAAGGTCCTCGAAGATCGGTCACCAGATGCACATAACTATCAAGGTCGTACCCTGAAGTGAGGTAATCCCCACACAGAATAGTTCCAAGACGGTCGCAATCTGGGTGTGGAACACATCGCCACCCATCATGGTGAGATACCATAAGAGTACAATGTCTGTCCACGCTAATCCTATGGTGCACTCAAGCCGGGTATTTGGCTTATCTCACAGTAACTTCCAACCCACAGAAAAAATGAAAACCAGCACAGCCAGACAGTCCAGTATAATATGATGCATGGAAAATAAATACTGAAAGCGGTAAATAAATGCGGTAAAGTAAAGCTGTAAATAAAAGCTGTAAATGAAAACAGTAAAGCTAAACTAAAGCACACAACAACAAACAGATAAACACCCAAAGAAACAAAACCAAACAGGCGCTAGGATTGACTCTACAAGGGAAACCGGAAGAATCAGGTTAAGTCCCCAGCAGAGTCGCCAGCTGTCGCTCCCGGGATTTTCATCCTAGTACAAACGCGAAAGTGGCGCGGAAAGGTTAGAGTCGCCAGCCAGACATTTTTATCCCGAATGAATGGGAAAGGTAATGTTGCACAAACCTGAGGAAGAAGGAAAGGACAAAGCCTTGCGAACCAAAGATCTGAGTTCGGGAGTCGGTTACGACCTGGGAAGGTATTAGCACCCCAGATCGTCCGTCGTACCCGACGGGATCCACGCTTGCTTGCTTGTTTCAAAGGGTGAGAAAATACGAATGCTGCTGAATAAAACCGCTACTGGAATAAAGGGAATGGAAAATGAGAAATGAACTGAAATAAGAAAATGAGAATAAAAAGGGGGAAATGTAGGGAAAATAAAGAATGTGCTCGAACGGGCCATACCCCGCTGCCTACGTACCTCATCGGGACAATGAGGATCAGAGTCGACGTAGTTCGCCTAACTAAGGCGGGAACTATTTGTTTGTGTTTTTTACAGCTGCAACTGCGTATGTCTATGCTCAGGTGTTGCAGGCTCGTCTGGTACGAGTGCGTTTACCGTCTTGCATGTGTGACAAGTCGTCGCGAGTTCGCGTTGTGAGTGAATGAGATGAGAAGAGAAATTCCCGCAGAATAGTCGCTTATTATTTGTTTTTGTCTTTTGAAAGAAGTGTTTTGAATTTGTTTGTGAACTGTATTGTACTAAGACCTATCCATCGCGGGAAGTATTTACACCTCGCCCCGAAACAGGACGCGTATAAACACTCCGCAACAAAGTCTCGTGTCGTACAAGATTGTTCGGTTTTTATTAAGTGTTTTATTGCTTTTCTTTTGAAGGGAGAAAGAATGACTCAAGTTGCAAAAAAGGAAAAATCTAAGGGACTAAGACTCCATCCTACTTTTGTTTATTTATTTACAAGGTGATCCTAATGGTTAGTGAGGTTTTCTACTCCTAATGAAAATAAAACTATTAGAATTCAACTTACTTCTTAATGAAGTTAAGTTGATTCTAAGAACACAAAGAGGGAATCTTATACAAGTTGTAACAATAAAAATAAGGCAAAACAATGAAATCAACTATGAGAAATAATATTCTAAAAATGCCTTAAGGGCATGAATAATAAATAGTCTTATTTATTTATTCTATTTCTATATGGAAATGAATTTTATACTAAGTTCTAAATCTAGGTCAAACTTAATATTCATCTTAAAACAAATTAAACTAAACCTAAGTCTACTATTAAATTTAAATGCTAAATCTAATCTAGGCTATTATTATTTTTTGATTGAACATTATTTTTTCTAATGGCCTAACCTAAGGGAATTATGCATAACTAGGCCTAAACTAATATTCTAAAAAAAATACTAAAACTTCTAGAAAAATTGTGAAACTTAAACCATATGATCCTATCACTATCTAAAATAGTATACTAAGAGGGATTCTAAAAATACTTATTTTTCCTATGCCTAGAAATTATTTAATTTCATCTAAGATTAACCATTATTTCCTAAGGATTACTCCACTAAAACCTATGATAAAAATTCCTAAAAATCCACTAAAAAATATCCTAAGAACTATCATGAGTCTTTTAATTACAGAAAAAAGAATGGCTCAAAAAAGTGGCTGGAAACTATTTAAATAAAATAAACAAAATTCAGCACAATTAAGAAGAAATTCAATAAAGCTAAATAAAAGAATAATTCAGAATTTAATCAAAAATAATCAAATTTCAGAAAATAAAAATATCCCAAATTTCTAAATTGATTTATTGAGCTACCTTAATTTTTATAGAATTTTCCCATACTTTTTATTATTTCTTATGCATTTAATTTGAAACTATAATTAAAATAAAATAAAATTCTAACAAGAACATAAATGGGGTGCTCTTAGTAATTATTATGTGTTTTTGTGAACTGGGCCCCAAAAGGAGGGTGCTAATAGGAAAAGGAATAGGCCCAATTCGCAGCCTTGAGAGGGGATGTGCAGACAGCAGTTTTCTTAGTTATCTTATATATTGGGCTTAAAAGTGGGGTGCCAAAATTAAACATATCTTTTAGTTAATCTACAACAAAGGGATTAAATTCTAATCTTATAAAAAAAAATGGATTAAATTCTAATCTTATGATAATACTTCATTAAAATCTGAATTAAAAAATGAATTAAATCTTAATCTAATATTTTTATATAAACTCTTAATCTTAGAAAATGACTTAAATATTAATCTCATGGTTCTATCAATTAAGCTACTATTTTAGCTTAAGAAAAATAATCAAATTAACTTATGATTATATTTTTTCTAAAATCTTGACTTAATAAAAGAGATTAAACTAATCTTAAAAAAAATATCCTCCAAGAATCTTAATTAAAATATAATCTTTTATTATAATATTTCTTTTAAAATTTGAATTAAAGAAAATATTGAACTAAACTAATATTTTCTAAAAAACTTAATTAATATTTTCTAAAGACTTAATTTAAAGAAAAAGAAGTAAACTAATCTTGTTATAATACTTAATCTAAAATCTTAAAAAAAGAAAATGTAACTAATATGAATAAAATACTTTCCTAAAATCATGAACTAACTATAGTTTTTGTAGAAAATGAATTAAAAAATAAATAAAATTAACTAATAATCCTATGATGAATTAAACTAACAATACTGATAATATTATTTACAATCTTAATAAAAACTGAAATGAATTAAACTAATCTGAAATAATAATATTTGTTTTACATTATTAAAAAAACAACCTAATTATACAACCTAAAGAGGAAACCCTAATTGCTTCTCCTTCCCTTCTTCCTCGCCGCACAACACCCACATCCTCTTCTTCATCTTCCCTCTCCGACCCATCACCGCCGTCATCTTTCCTCGGCTTCATCTTCTTCGCCTATCCCTCTTCCATCTCCTAATCCTCTTTCAACCCCCAATTCCGAAACCGTAGCCCTAACCCAACACTATTCTTTCTCAAACCCAAGTTGAATCCTCAAACCACAAAAGAAAAATCCACCTACTCTAATCAAAGACCACCGCTATGAATCTTGACTCGGTGTAACCAAAAAATTCACAGAGATTGCAACAACAAGCACCGTGTACCTTGTGGATCGAAAAAAGATTGTTCTGAAATTTGTGCGATGAAGTTTATCGAAGGATCAGAAGTAGAAATGGATGATGGTACACGATATTAACTCTGTGTCTGTTGACGATTCACGAACAAGATGGACTCGTCAAATCCGAATCCAAACTTTCGAAGGTGCGATGCCGGTGGTGACGCGGGCAGATTCGTTCAATTGGCCACACAAAGAAACATTCAGGTATGAATCCTTTGGCACACTCTTTCCACCGATTCCGTCTCCTTTCTTCTTTTAACCATGTTCGTCCTCATCATGGATTGATGCCGATCGTTGAAATGTTTGTGATGATTTCAGACTGCTAAACTTTCACCCTCTCGAATTCATCCTTATCCTGTATGAATTTCTGAGCTCTGATTAATCGAGATTGGTACTCTTGTGAATGCAGGTCAAAAATTGGGGATGAAAGGTTGATGAAAAATCCAGATTGGGAAGATTGAGTAAATTGGAAAAGTGAAAAGGAAGAACCCCTATGTGAAGAATGGCTCTGACTTATAGAAGATTCCACGGAAGAGTCCAGAAGCTTCAGGTAAAACCATCAGTTATCCTTCTGTTATTTTGAATTGTTTTCACTTATGGATAATTTATGAATTTAGCTAGTGTCAGTTATGTCAGTTGGAGAATTCTGTTAGGAGGTTATGGTTTATAACTGATTTGTAACTGAATTCTTCTCCTTGCTTTTCTCCAATATTCACTGAGTTTTAATTCTGAGCTGATAACAGGAATTGATATTTCTTTTGATCTTTGTTATGGACTAATTGTGTTGATGCAACTCTGCTTTGTAATACTTCCATTCTTCTTTTTTTTTTCTGATTTTAATTACCCGAATTCCTCCATGGAGAACTTTTATGATATGGTATTCGATTCATGGCTTGAGATCAACTTTTCATCATCTGGAACCCCAAGATTAGAATAAGAATTAAGGATACGGGAATCACCATTCTCACATCTCTCTTCCAACGAATTGTCTTGAACTAACTTAATTTCAGGCAGAGCGATCTTATCAGAACCGTTAGGTTCAATTTCCATTCCTTTATAACCAAAGATATTAACTCTGTTTTTTTTTCTCTCGCTGTAGTACTTTTATCACTTCTGCTATTGGCTATGCATCGGAACACACACTTAGCTCTTAAGAGCTGACTACTGGAATTTGAAGTCATTCCTTCTTACTGAATTCTGACTCAATAAATTGTGATACTTACATTTGTCTCTTCTGTAATAGGATACAAGCAAGAAATCTCTAATGGAGCTGATCAATGAAGTACCACCAATTAAGGTCGAAGGCAGGATAGTTGCTTGTGAAGGAGGTACAATTTTTTTGCAATTTCTATTCTCTTGCATAAGTGAAGGATAGTTGCTTAAAGAAATCTCCAATGGACCTTAGAGTTCAGGTTTTGTTGATTATGTAGGATTGTAATTAATTTGGATATTACTGCCTGTTTTCAGATACTGATCCCGTCCTTGGACACCCAATTGAATATATATGCCTTGACTTGGCCAAGCCAGCTGTCTGCAAATACTGCGGCCTGCGATATGTTCAGGATCACCACCATTATGGCATGCTGTCTACAATTCATTGTTGTGTATTTAAAGAATTGCTGCTGAACATCATTAATGTTTTTTTTTGGTTACAATGTTCTGAGTAAATCCTATGATGTAACAAATGTACTTGTCTGTTACAATTTGCTAAATAAGAATATGACAAAATTGTTCATGTTACCATCTGATACGATTGATGGGGGTCTTATATTGTTGTGTGTGGAGAGCCTGTAATCTGACTAATCTATGATCTATATTCTGTATCAATCAGTATAATCACAAAAAAGAATAAGTTGACTTCAAAGTTAATGGCTCAACGAAGTGGACTAATAAATTTCGTAATGGGCTTTGTGATCTGGATTGAAACAAAAAAATATGGACATAGATCGTAAAAGGAAACTTGGAATATAAAAGGATGACTTTAATAATTAATGAACATGGACTTATAACAAGATAAATGATGTTTGAATTTGTGACAAAAATCAAAGAATGGATTGAGGGATGATATTGCATGATATTGGACCAAAATTTAGGATAAATTTAGATAATAGATATGAATAGGTTTTGATGCACAAACTTGTATCTCGGGTTAAATTCCAACTTTAATCTCAGATCTACATCGCCATGCAGTAAATAAACGAAAAGACCACTGATCTTTGCGACCTGAAACCCCAAGTCGCTCCCATGAATGAACAATGAAGTTGGAGATTCTTGCATCAAAACACTAATTCCACATTTCACTAACGCAATCTGATGAAAAGAGCAACCACTAATACTGAAAGGAAATAAACCTTTAATCACATTAATAACATCCTGATTTGGCATTTTTTAAGGAACCTCTGAATAGGAAGGGTTTTAGAACTTGATGATCCTCTGAATAGGCATATTCTCCTGAAGATATGAACTCAACCTTTATCTCAAACTTGAATGCAGCCACCAAGTATATCACATATGAATAGGAAAATTCATATCACAAGGAGATGTTTTAATCACATGTCTTAGGAACCAATGAAATGCATGATTATGTTGTTACAATCTAATGAGAAAATACAAATGAATGCGAAACGATAAGCCAGTAAAGGGAATAAATATGAGGGAAAATTTTGAGGTATTACAATCATGATTCATCAAGGAGATTACAGATCATCAAGAATCAGGAGTTTCTAAATTAGGGTTTTTTCCAGGAAAAGTCAACTGAACTTTGACCAGTCATAACTTTCACATGCTTCATCTAATTTTTTCCATCCAAAGCTCATTTTAAAGGAAATTTAATTCTCTACAACTTTGTGTCTCACAAGCCAAGCCCAAAAATGCTTCATTTGGAAGGTATAAGCTAAGACATTATAGGTCCTTTTAAAAGTCAACAAAAAGTCAACAACTTCCAAAGAGCATAACTTGAGAATGGTAAACGATATGGACACGAGACCAAAGAGGTTGGTTAGAGGACTCTCTAAGCTTTCTAAAATGTCTAAGAACACCTTCATAGCATTAAAATTGAAGGATTTGTTCCCTTGCAAAGTTGGAAAATTTTTGGGAAGTTTATGAAGCAAATAAGGCCTTAAAACTAATTTTTGCTAAATGAGCCCACCAAATTGCCATCCAATCTTTATAATGTCATCAAGCACGACCCAACCCATGCATTTTCTGATTTTTTATATTTTATTTGATATTTATTTGAATTTTATTCATTAAAATACAAATTAAATTAAAATAAAATATGAAAATCATATATTTGGAAGAGATTATGATTCTAGAAGGTCATAAACACCATTCAAGACTAATTGATCACATCCAAATTCGTGCTAGACCATGATAGTAAGAATATATTGGATTTTTTTGACATTTTTGGATAAGAGATTTCTTCATAATCAAGCAATCAATTGTCATCATTACAAAGCCCATAAATCCATGACTTTTTGACCTAATTTTTATCTCTATATATACTTGAAGACATCCCAATCACAAGGACACGAAATTCTGCCTCCAAGGATACTCTCCAAACTTCAAAAAATTCAAGAACAAACTCACATTCGGTTTGCAAGATTAAGGAAGTTACAAGGCCAAATTATGATGGAAATAGCTTCCTAGAAACATTTAGAGTGCATTGGGATCATCATATTCATCAAACACCTCATATATCATGGAAACCGAATTCATGTTCTTCACTTTCTTTTTCGATTTTCGATTTCACTTATTTATCCATTATAAATCGTTTTTGTGCTTCTAATCTTGTTTGTTGCTGTGTATGGATGATTTCTGGGCAAAGGAATCGATGTTTTGATGCGCGGATATTCCCACACCATTGTTAGGGTTTATAAACTTTAAATTAGGGATTCCGTTTAGACGCGATTTCAGATGGAATTGACTGCATAATTGGATTCACAAGACCTCTTTTGATAAGTTTATACCATTGGGACAAATTTTTCTTGTGCATATTATAGCGGTAAAATCGTGAGTGTAAGCTATTGATTAACTTCACTCAAGGTACACAGAGTCGCCACCGCGCTTTTATTTATTTCCAAAAGGAAAAAGGTAAAAGAACGAATAAAAACCTAGGAATCTAAAGCAAAAGCTAAAAGAAACAAACAGAGAATGGGTAAGGGGATTGGTTACAAATCGGGAAGGTTTGACGCACCCGACTTATCCGTGGTGTAATACCTCAAAATTTGCCCTCATTATGTATTCCCTTTACTGGTTTATCGCTTCATATCCATATGCATTCTCCTCTGGGTCATAATATTCACAATTATGCATTTGCATTGTATTCCACAGGCATGAGATCAGTGTCCTATGAAGAGCCAGGTTATTCCATGGTTTAGAGGTTTATACTTCACTGGTTTTTGTTTCACGGATTATTGATTTAGGGTTTCACACTTTATGTATGATTATTTGATGATGTGACCGTCATGATTCTGGAGGAATGACTACTTCATTTCTCAATAATCACTCAATTCAAAATTTCTACCCAAACTTCTCACTCTAAGATCACGGGAAGAACGACAAGTGCCCATGTTAATCATTCATCAAGTATAACATCCAAGACTCCAACCGCCAATTTCTCAGGAGAAAGGAAGAGGGTCACAGGGTCATATGCAAATTTCTTTTGGAGAAGATTACCCAACTTCTCTGTCATCCCAAGGGCAACAGCAACTCAATAACAGCCAGTATTTGTGTACAATAGGTGCAGGTACTCCTCTTAATGGGGGCCACTTGAAGCCAAATTCGGAAGGTTGGAAAGTTAATTCATCAGTGAACACTTCGCAGTTGCAACAAATTGAGAATTCTTCTGCTGGGAGTAGCCAAAAATCTTCCCCAGTTTGTGGGAGAAATGTTCCATCAATCTTAAGCTCAGGTCCCAGCCACTTATCTGAGTTGAAGTAAAGTACTAGAAATCAAAATATATACTTTACCAAGGGCCAAGTCAGAAAAATTCCCTCCAATTCCACTCATACTCAATCTTTTGAGTTTGTTACCGCCTTTGTGGTGGTTCACTACATTCATCAAAGTCACACATAAATGTGAAGGAAAAAATCATGTGTAAATTCATCATAGTCACGTAAATTTGAAGGAAAAATTCCATGCAATTTATATCACACTCGTGGAAGGTACAATGTTTTGTCATAGAAACTTGGTCCTAGAGTCTTGTTGTTCTTTACTTGGACAAAAATGATATATGAAAGGTCTAAGAGCAATGTTGATGTGGAATACGCTCATCTGAATTTTAATGAGTTGATAGGATGGATATATGATACCCACATTTGCTGGTGAAGTTGACAAAGAAATAGAAACATAAGGAAAATGTGTAACCAAGGTCTGAATTCAATTTACAAGAAGTACAATAAAAGACAATAAAAGAAGCTCTGCTACAAGATAATGCAGAAGGATGAGAATAGAAAAATTCAACAACAACCAATTTCAGTATTCAAAGAAAAAGAAAATTAGCCAAAACTACAGAATCAAGTGTTAATTTGGCGCCTTCTCATCCATCTCAGACTTGAATTCCTCCCAATCATCAACACAAACTTCAGCAACCAATCTTCAACTTTATCAACACAAATGCTGCATCAATCTTCGTCAATGTGCGAATCGCAACGCTCATCAATCAACCAACTTTAACACCCTCAATAACTTCACATCATCAATGATTATCATAATCGGACCTGCAATCCCTGGATTCACCAACATAGTAAGAATCAATAATTCCGTAGCAAGTGCATACATTAAAGAATTCAGAAGAAGTTCAGAAGGAAATTGATACAGGGACGCTTCCGCCATTGTCTTAACCGTTTTTCTTCAGCTCCACCTTTCATCCTTCTAAACATCAATACAGTAAAGATCAGAACTTAGAAACTCTGAAAAAAATTAAACTCACAACAAAATCCATAACAGGATTGTAACCGAATCCTAACCGAATTCGTAACAGAAAAGTTAACGGGTTTACTTGAAAAAAATCACCTCTGACTTCCGCAACACCTTGATTTCCTCCTTCAATAATACCATTTACTAGACTTTCAATTCCTGCAATAGCAAAAATCTCAAATGGAGTGAAAATGAAAAAAACAAAGAGAAATTCAGTTACAAATTCAGTTATGAAGTCAGTTGCAAGGAACTAACAAACTCACAACCAATTCCATCTAGAAACTTCACCATTCTTCCTGATTCTTCTTCCATTCACAAGAGGGATTATTGTTCTATAAACCAGGCTCACCATTCTTCCTGATTTTTCTTCCACAACATTTTCAGAAAACACTCCTCCATTCCCCAATCTTTGATTCTTCTCACTCTTCAACCATTTTGTTTCCATCCATAATCCTCTCACCCTTCTTCTTCTTCTCCAATTACTTTTACATAACAGCTTCCATTCTCTAACCTCAATCTCCTGTATCATTCATTCAATCCTCATCTCCCTCTGCCTCACGTCTACAACTTCTTCCCTTGACCTTAGTCTTCTTCTTGGCCCTCCCCAAACTCTCTGCATCAATCACCTGCAAGAGAAGGCAAAGAATGAAAAATTGCATAGAGAATTGATAAGCAATGCAGTGAGAGCTCCGAATCCAAAAGCAAGAATGGAACGAAACGGCAATTGAGAATACCTCACACCTTCATCAAATCTGCAAACAATCCGCAAGCAAATCCATAAGTCAGAATCATAAAGCATAACAGAGGTACGTCCGCACAAGTTCAACGATTACAGAGGCGAAATAGAAGAAGGATCGTATTGCGTGGAGGTTGCGGAATATTATACGTACCTGATACCGTGGATTTCGATCGTCTTCGAAGCATCAGTTTTGTTCCGCGACTGAGCGCATCATCTGCAAAGCATCGTCGTCGGTACTTCCGTTTCGTCATCCCTGATCGCGGCAAGCTCCATTGTTCCGCTCCAACTGTTCTTTCGGCGTCATCTTCTACAATCTTTCTTCATTGACCCTCCGAAAAATACAATCGTACACCTACGAGGAGCCTTCGGTAAAAAAACTACGCCTCCGTCATCTTCGTCGAACAACACCATCGCATCACCGATTCAAGGTACATGAAGATGTTTATGCGTTTTGATTTCCCTAGCTTTTTTTTTGTGATTCCGATTTGATGGTTTATTGGAGCATGAGGAGGTTATGTTTTGCGAACTCATTGATGTGTGTGAGGAAACTTAGGTTAAGGTTATGAGAGGTGAGGTTGAGCTGGGAAGAAATCAATGGTGGTGGAGTGGAGAAAGGGAATAGGATAGGGCGATGGAAGATGATGTTGATGGCGATGGTGAATTTGAAGAAGAAGAAGAGGGGACGGTGTTGAGAGCGGCGGAAAGAGAGGAAGAAGAAGGGAACTAGGGTTAGCTTACGTAATTTTGTTGTTTGTTTTGTTTATAACTTAATTGACAATAATAAGATATTAAGAGACATTAAGCCATTATTAATTCCCCATTAAATCATAATAAAACGAATTAACGGTAATCCATAAGCATTATGTAATTTTTCGCAAAACCCTTTCATAATCCTCATTACCTTGCTATTTGTACCCCTCATTTAAGCCCATTAAAGAGAAATAGTATAAAAATCTGCTTATTACACCTCCTCTGGTTTCCAGCGAATTGGGCTTAGATACTTTTGCTAATCACACCCCCTTTTTTGGGCCCAATTCCAAAAACAACTAAAAAACACTTCCTGCACCTCTCCCAGCCTCTTGCGAAATTGGGCTTGATATTTTGCTGTTTACACTCCCTTTTAGAGGCCCAATAGAAAAACTACTTAAAAACATTACTAAGCTCACCCCCTTGCATTTCTTTAGAATTTTATTTTTTAGTTTACCATATTTTGGAAATTAATTCATAAAAATAGCAAAATTAATATAAAAATTCTACAAAAAATTGAATAGATTGTTAATTCCAATTAGAAATTTTTGACTTTTTTATTTTCTGAATTTGACATTATTTTCAATTTAATTCTGAATTTTCTTGCAATTAGCTTTTATTGAGTTTCTTTTAATTGTGTTGAATTTTGTTCATTTTATTTTGGTAACTTCCAGTAGGATTTTTGAGCCATTCTTTTTTCTGTAATTAGAGGACTCATAATAGTGTTTAGGATATTTTTAGTGGATTTTTTGGGACCTTTTATCTTAGGTTTTAGTGATGTAATCCTTAAGAATTAGTGGTTAATTCTTAGCTGAAATCAAATAATTTTTTAGACATAGAAAAAATAAGATTTTTTAGAATCCCTCTTAGTACAATATTATAGATAGTATTAGGTCCCTATAGTTTAATTTTCATATTTTTTCCAGAAGTTTTAATATTTTTTAGAATATTAGTTCTTAGGCCTAGTTATGCATAATTCCCATTAGTTTAGGCCATTAAAAAATAAAGTACAAAAAATATAGTTTAGGCTAGATTTAATCCTAGAATCTAATATAGGCTTAGGTTAGTTTAAATTGAGTTTTAGAATGAAAGTATTAGGTTTGACTTTGATTTAGTACTTAGGCTTAAAGTTTCATTATCATTAGGATTAGAATAAATAAAATAGGACTATTTTTAGTTCATGCCTTTAATGTGTTGTTTAGAATTTTATTCCTTATGTCCAATTTTATGCTTTGCCTTATCTTGATTTTATAACTTGTATAGGTTTCCCCATTGTTCTTAGAATCAACTTAACTTCATTAAGAAGTAAGTTGAATTCTAGTAGTTTCTAGTTTCTCCTTAGGAATAGAAAACTTCACAAACCATTAGGACCACTTGTAAATAAATAAACAAAATTAGGATTGAGTCTTAGTCCCTTATATTTTGTCCTTTTATCAATTTGAGTCATTCTTTCTTTCCTCATAAAGAAAATAATAAAACATCTAAGAATAAAAGCCGAACAATCTTGTACGACACGAGACTTTGTTGCGGAGTGTTTATACGCGTCCTGTTTCGGGGTGAGGTGTAAATGCTTCCCGCGATGGATAGGTCTTAGTACAAGACAGTTCACAAACAAATTCAAAATACTTCTTTTAAAAGACCAAAACAAATAATAAGCGACTATCCTGCGGGAACTTCTCTTCTCATCTCATTCATTCACAACGCGAACTTGCGGCGACTTGTCACACATGCAAGACGGTAAACGCACTCGTACCAGACGAGCCTGCAACACCTGAGCATAGACATACGCAGTTCCAGCTGTAAAAAACACAAACAAATAGTTCCCGCCTTAGTTAGGCGAACTACGTCGACTCTGATCCTCATTATCCCGATGAGGTACGTAGGCAGCGGGGTAGGGCCCGTTCGAGCACATTCTTTATTTTCCCTACATTTCCCCCTTTCTTTCCATTTTCTTATTCCAGTTTCTTTTCTCATTTCACTTCCAATTTCCAGTTAGCGGTTTTATTCAGCAGCACTTTATTTCTCACCCTTTGAAACAAACCAGCAAGCGTGGATCCCGTCGGGTACGACGGACGATCTGGGGTGCTAATACCTTCCCAGGTCGTAACCGACTCCCGAACCCCGATCTTTGGTTCGCAGGACCTTGTCCTTTCCTTCTTCCTCAGGTTTGTGCAACATTACCTTTCCCATTACTTTGGGATAAAAATGTCTGGCTGGCGACTCTACCCTTTCCGCGCCACTTTCGCGTTTGTACTAGGATGAAAATCCCGTGAGCGACACGTGGTACTCCACGGGAGCCCTTTGAAATATTTATTGCTTTTTGGTTTGAAATTGGTTTGCTTGAAAATGATTGAAGAGATGAGGAGAAGAATGTTTTTTTTTATGATTTTGTGTTTGATGAGGTTTTAACGCCTCATGCCTACGTACCCACAAAGTGCAATGCGAGATCAAAACCTCGTAGTTCGTGGTACAAAATTTGAAAAGAAATAATGAGTTACATTAATTTTAAAATGTAGAGATAAGTCGTCGTTCTTTAGCGAATAATTCCGCTAGAAAGAATGAATCATATCTAAACATATGAAAAGAAAAGTGCACAAAGGCACAAAAACAATTGAGTGAGTTTTGGATTTTTTTAAGTATATAAGAAGAGAATTTCAATATATTTACATGGATTAACATTTATTTAATAAAATAAAGTGAAAAGGTTAAAATCACTTGACCTAAGTCAAGATTTGATTGCGAAAATGTTTTAAGTTTGAAAACAAAGAAGATTTTTGAAATAGGGAGAAGTTTTGAAAATCTAAGAAGTGGGAGGAGATGAAGGGACTACCCTAAGAAAAAATAAGAAGATAAGGGAAGAAAGATCTAACCAAACTTGATGACATTCCAAATTATGAGTATAAGAGTTCCATTATTGTAAGCTAGCAAATAGCCAAATGAAGGCTAAATCCAACGTTATGAAGATCAAAGCAAAGGAAGTGTCCTAAAAATCTAAGTCCAAATCTCCACTCCAAATGCTAAGGATAGTAACCAATAGTCCTCAAATTAAAGTCACAAGTTTTTTAGAGATTTAATCCTTTATTAATTTTTTTTGTATCCAAATGGACAAATAGAAAATCAATCAACAAATAATAAGGGCAAATAATAAACATGATATGGATGAATAAAGCAAAATAAAAATAAAGGTAATAATAGTGCAAGAAATTAAATGTTAGTAACAAAAGAAATAAAAATGCAAGAATCTAAAATATTAATAGTAGTAATATTATAATAATATTCATATAATAATGGTATGGTGAACTTAATCAACCACAACCAAAAAAGAAAGTAACCAAAATCGAAGGCAACCGAATCCGCTTAGCATCTTACACTATAGCGATTAATCAAGGCAAACCGAACCGAATTCAATGAAATTTGAAAGGTGATTGGGAGACCCAAAGCACCTACGCATCAAAAAATTCACAAGTCTCGATTCTTGATGCAATATGATTAACCACTTTGAGATTACGCGATCAACAAGAGATCCGGTCCACGAAAGTGCAAGTACCCAATTAGATTTTTATTCCGAAGTCGGGACACATTTAGGTCTATGTTAAGCAATCGCCGAGTAATTTACGAAGTAATTACCCTACAAATGAGGCAGGCCACCACCAATTAAGGTGCACAATGTTAGTGCTAATGCATGCGAGATAAACGATATGTAAATCGTTATCCGAACGCGATACCACATAAAACTAAAGATGAATACCAAATTGAGTCGTATTTATGGTATTCTTCCATCCTTAAGTTCAATCACTCATCTTGGTGGATTCAAGCATGAAAATGTATCACTAATGCAAAGTACCTTAAATTAATTGAGTAATCCACTTAAAGGTAGTTTTGAATTAATGAACATTAACTACTCTAATCTACACCCAAAGTCCATTGAAATTAAAGAGGAATTACTCCCAAAAATGCTTCCCAAGGTAAAAATAAAAAAAGGGGAAGAAGAAGAAGAAAGAGGAACCAAAAAGGGGCTTGAAACAAGCCAAAAACACCATTCTGACTTGTGTTAACCGATTAACCGGTTAACACAAGCAGATTTTGAATAATCTGCGCTGTTTTTAAACTGGTTAACCGGTTAACCAAATGGTTAACCGGTTAACGCTGTACCAGAAGCTGAAAAATGCAGAAAATTCAGCATGATCCATTTTGAAACCTTTTCTCAAACATTGGATGATCATGATCTGAATTTGCACGAATTTTAAAACCAAAATACAGTGGAATCCCTGCAATCAAACAACAAATAAAGATCCAAAGGATCTAGAAACAAGAGCACCAAAGATCTACATCTTGAATGTTGATGGTGAATATGGGTTTATGGAAGAAGAGGAATTACCAAAAAAAGCTTTTCTTCAAATTGAACCAACACAAGCTTAGATCTACTGAAATTGATGAGCAAAAGAATGAAAGGATGAAGGTCTAGCTCAAGTTAATCAAGAATTCAATGTGAATTCTTGATAACTTCAAAAGAAAGAAAGATGAGCTTATGAAGAATTTTGGTGTTGGGGGAGTAATTTGCAAGAGATTTTTTGGCTATCAAAAGCTTGTGGAATGAATGAAATTGAGGTCCTATTTAAAGGCCTTAGGTATGGAAATTTGGTGGAATGGAGCTTGCTTTGGTAATTTGAATTTAGGTTTGGTAATTGAAAATTTGGTGGGAAATGGAAAAGAGTGGTGATTAGTGAGGGTTTTTGGTAGGAAATGATCAAAATGATGTAGAAAATCAGAAACCAATGGATCTAGAATATTCCAAATAAATCAATGATCTAAGGGTACTGAATTTGAATAAAAAATTCAAATTTCGCACTAGTTAACCGGTTAACCATTTGGTTAACCGGTTAACCAAGCTGAATTTTGAATTTCTTGTTCAAGAATAGCTGCTTGGTTGTTTCAGCCCGATTCTTGTGTGCGTCGAAGAAATAAACACGAGAACCTTGGAGATCCTTTGAATGAATCAATTAACTTGGGAAATCCTTGATTTGATAATTTTGAATTATTTGCGGATCATCTTCGACTTTTTGTGAAATTTACTCGAGCTGCAGGACTGATATTTTTTGGCATTTTTATATGGTTCCTCTTCCTGAAAAAAAAGGTTAACAAAAGGAAACAAAATATTTTTGGACTTTGATTAAAGGTTAGTAAACACAATCAAATAAAACAAATAAAGACAACGGTGATCCTCTGCGAGGCATAATCCTAACCCGAGAAGAATCGTGCATCCAGTGCGATCTTGTTTGCATGCAAAATGCAGATGAGATGCAAAGAAATCTTAGGGCAAAAATTAGGGTGCTACAGCTGCCCCTATTTAAGATTCTTCAATCCGGATATATGAAGATTGACATCTTCGTCTCTACAAGATGGGAGAGACTTAAATACAGAAAACCTAATTTTTGTCCTAAGAGAACAAATGATATGATATGAATATGATATGCAAACCCAAGATCTCTGTGGGGAAAATATGACCCTCAGAGGAAAACAAAAACTTGGGGACACACAAGAAAATCCCGCTGGGGAAACAACAACAGACAACATAGAGTTACCAGGAAAATAAATCACTAGATAGCTGACTCCACTTGGGAGAAGATATGATATAATCAATGAACAGATTCAACCAGGGAAAGTAAACACCCTGCCCGGAACTATCAATCAAACAAAGTATTCGAGTCTGAGAATGGAGGAATACTGAGTTGGGAAAGAATCATCCACTACCTGTTTACTGGGTAGGAAATAGAAAGGACTCGACTATCGATTTACTGGATAGGAGCAAAATAAAGAGGGATAACCTCCACTACCTTTTTACTGGGCAGAACAAACTCTCAACTACCTGATTTACTGGGTAGAAAAATGATCAACTACCTGACTTACTGGGTAGGAACTCAATCAAAGGGAAACAACTTCTATTACCTTTTTACTGGGTAAGAAGAAGAAATCTCGACTACCGGATTTACTGAGTAGAAAAATTCTCAACTACCTGATTTACTGGGTAGGAGCTTAAGCAAAGGAAAACAAACTATATTACCTTTTTACTGGGTAAGAGGAAGAAATCTCGACTACCGGGTTTACTGGGTAGGAGTACAAGTAAAAGAACTTGATCAATTTGGTAATATTACCCACTATCGATTAACTGATAGCTTAATTCCAAAGTAATATACTCACGCTGGAGAAAATGTTGCCCACTATCAAACAATGATAGCTTAATTCCAAAGTAAAATACTCACAAAAGGGGACCAAAGTTCAATCCAAGAACAAATTGGAGAGAAACGGTCAAACAAGACTCATCCCGAGGAAGAAATATCTCAACTGGGGAAAATTCCATCCAGATAATAAACTGGGGAGGAAGCTAAATCAAAATCATCCACGAGAAACAAACTCAGTGGGGAATTAGAAAGGATTAACACTTTCTGCTTAATGGTCGACACTCTAAACTTGAGAGGAATACGACACACACACTCTGTGGGGAAAGGCCACACCAAAGAGCAGATAACAATGATAAATGCAAGAAAACGATGTTATACTTATGTGTATGCTTATGCTGACAAAACAGACATAAAGATAAGAAACAGGGTGACATGAACACCACAACAACCAGACACTCGGCTAATCCCAAGGTAACAATGCAGGGAAACAATGCTGGAGATTCAACTTGAAATACTGCAGGGGACTGTCATAAGCCATCAAAGGAATAAAATCCTACTACAAGGCTTAAATCACGAAGAGACAGCATCTGCTAGGGATATCATCCTGCTGAGGAAAGGTAATAATCTGCTGAGGATGGAAGTATTCTTGATAACATCAAACTTCACGAGGAAAAACTGTCATACCACTCCCGCTCCACTTGGGGATAGAGTGCAAGACTTGCTAAAAATCACATAGGAACCTGCTGGAAATCAACACATGCAGACCTACTGGGGATCCATACGAGGATATCAGAAGTTAACACCATAACTAAAACACAGTTACGAGGGATTTTAAATCAATACCCACCATCGGGTAAAAGAAAACCTTTAAACTGACTGCTATATCAATACTTCTATATTCAAGGATGCAAACAATTCAAGCTGAGAAACAAGAGCTCAGCTGAGGATTCCCAATGCTTCTCAATTTAAAGATAACTTGCTGAGGAAGAGATCAAAACTCAACTAGGTATTTTTAAGAACATACCTTCCAACAACTCTTCTGGGGAATACATACAATCTCCGTTCATGCTTATTGTTGGGGAACAAAACATCATTAACATCAACCTGTCAAGACTATCCAGGAACTTCGTATGGACACAACCGAATCAAACCCTGCTTTGGGAGAGACGAGTTAGACACATCCAGACTTTACCATTCTTGGAATCACTATTGATATCCTTTCTTTGTTCATATATCAAAAGAAAAAAGTTTTTAAAATCTTCAAAGATTAAATTTGTTTCAAAAATCATCATCACCAATAAATTGAAATTTTGTAAACAGAAACATTATAAAGAATTGCAAACAATTGGATAAAAGCTCAAATTCATTGATAGAATGATAGTCAGCAAATGGCATGACTCCATTGATCATTACAAGTTTGAAAATGGTAAATACATGGAAAAGGGCTACATTGAGATACAATGATCACTATTCTCCCTATCAACTTTGAACTCCACTGTGTCCGAAACTTCAGTCAAGGATGAGTGAATAAGAATCTTTGATGGGAAATTCTTCTGAGGGATAGAATCTGAACTCCTCGGTTGCTACAAGTGATTCAGTCTGTCGACGCAGTTACTTGCCATGATCCCTAACTTTTGCCTAGATTGCCCTTTCGGGTTTTCAATCTACCGGGATAATTATTTCTGTTTATGTCTCTAATTTTTGCCTGGACCGCCCTTTCGGGTTTTCAATCCACCGACACGCTCATTTTTGCCTAAGCCGCCCTTTCGGGTTTTCAACTTAGCGAGCTGTTCTTTTATTTTTTAGGCGAAGTATTGCTTGACTGCATCCGCATTCACAGGGTGAGTGATCTCTTCACCAT
This sequence comes from Lathyrus aphaca, assembly GCA_963966055.1. Taxonomy (NCBI): domain Eukaryota; kingdom Viridiplantae; phylum Streptophyta; class Magnoliopsida; order Fabales; family Fabaceae; genus Lathyrus; species Lathyrus aphaca. Next base: position 534,350,828 of record OZ014523.1, on the reverse strand, counting down.
CCATAGTTGCAAGAATTAATGAACCACCAAAGAAGGCTTTCTTAACAACATATGGGCCATCATAGTTCGTATTCCACTTGCCCCGAGAATCTTTAAGGAAATACTGGATCTTTTTGAGCACGAGGTCGCCTTCTCTGAATACACGAGGTTTGACCTTCCTGTCAAAAGCTTTCTTCATTCTTTGCTGGTACAACCGCCCATGACACAAAGCTGTTATTCTCTTTTCTTCAATCAAATTCAACTGATCAAATCTACTTTGACACCATTCAGCCTCAGTCAACTTGGCTTCCATCAGAACTCTCATTGACGGGATCTCAACTTCGATGGGGAGCACAGCTTCTGTACCATAAACAAGTGAGAAAGGGGTTGCCCCTGTTGAAGTGCGGACAGATGTACGATACCCATGCAAAGCAAAAGGGAGCATCTCATGCCAGTCCTTGTATGTCACAACCATCTTCTGAATGATCTTCTTAATGTTCTTATTCGCAACTTCAACAGCCCCATTCATCTTCGGTCTTTAAGGAGAAGAATTATGGTGTTGAATCTTGAATTCTTCACAAAGCTCTTTCATCATCTTATTATTCAAGTTCGAACCATTATCAGTAATGATTCTATTTGGAACACCATATCTGCAGATAATGTTATTCTTGATAAACCGAACCACAACTTGCTTGGTCACATTAACATACGATGCCGCTTCCACCCACTTGGTGAAGTAGTCAATTGCCATAAGAATAAAACGATGTCCATTCGAAGCCTTGGGTTCAATCATACCAATCATATCAATTCCCCACATAGAGAAAGGCCATGGGGAAGAAATCACATTGAGATAAGCTGGTGGCACATGAATCTTGTCAGCATACACTTGACACTTATGGCATTTTTTCACATACTTGCAACAATCAGATTCCATTGTCAGCCAATAGTAACCTGCTCTCAACATCTTTTTAGCCATTGCATGACCATTAGCATGAGTGCCAAAAGATCCTTCATGAATTTCTTTCATTAACATGTCTGCTTCGTGTCTATCCATGCATCTGAGCAAGACCATGTCAAAATTTCTCTTATAAAGCACATTTCCATTCAGGAAGAAATTGCCTTCCAATCTCCTCAAAGTCCTCTTATCTTTATCGGATGCCCCAAGTGGGTATTCTTGACTCTGGAGAAAACATTTAATATCATGATACCAAGGCTTGTCATCATGGATCTTTTCAACTGCAAACACATGAGCTGGTCTTTCAAGTTGCATCACACTGATCATGGGAACATCATTCCACTGATGCACCTTTATCATAGAAGCTATAGTTGCTAAAGCATCTGCCATCTGATTCTCATCACGAGGGACATAATGAAACTCAACTTTAGTGAAGAAAGTTGATATCTTCCTGGCATAATCTCTATAAGGGATCAAGTGGGGTTGATGGGTTACCCACGTACCCTGGATCTGATTAATTACCAAGGCAGAATCTCCATACACATCAAGATGCTTAATCCTCAAATCAATAGCCTCTTCAAGACCCATAATGCAGGCTTCATACTCAGCTTCATTATTGGTACAAGGAAAAGTCAACCTTGCGGCAAAAGGGATATGTGAACCATGGGGAGTAATGATCATTGCCCCAATTCCTCTTCCGCGTGCATTCACAGCACCATCAAAAACTAAACCCCATCGAGATCCAGGCTCCGGCCCTTCCTCAATCAAAGGTTCATCACAATATTTCACTTTCAAAAACATCACATCTTCATCTGGAAAATCAAACTTGATTGGTTGGTAATCATCAATCGGTTGATGTGCCAAATGGTCAGCCAAGATACTACCTTTTATAGCTTTTTGAGTTCGGTACTCAATATCATATTCTGATAATAACATTTGCCAATGAGCAATCCTCCTAGTCAAAGCAGGCTTTTCAAAGATATACTTGATTGGATCCATTTTAGAGATCAACCAAGTTGTATGATTCAGCATATACTGGCGAAGACGCTTTGCAGCCCAAGCTAAGGCACAACAAGTTTTTTCAAGCATGGAGTACCGAGACTCACAATCAGTGAATTTCTTACTCAAGTAGTAAATTTCATATTCTTTTCTTCCAGATTCATCTTGCTGACCAAGCACACAACCCATGGAATCTTCCAACACAGTCAAATACATGATCATCGGTCTACCTTCCACCGGAGGAGACAAGATAGGAGGTTCAAGAAGATATTCTTTGATACTTTCAAACGCTTTCTGACAATCATCTGTCCATACACAACCTTTGTCTTTCCAAAGCAACTTAAAGATCGGAGCACATGTGGCAGTCATGTGAGATATAAACCTCGAGATATAATTCAAACGGCCCAAGAATCCTCTTACTTGCTTTTCGGTTCTTGGAGCAGGCATTTCCTGAATAGCTTTCACTTTATCAGGATCAACTTCGATGCCTCTTTGGCTGACAATGAAACCTAACAACTTTCCAGAACGTACACCAAAGGTACACTTGTTCGGATTCAAACGAAGCTTAACCTTCCTTAATCTCTGAAATAACTTCAGCAAATGTTCAACATGATCCTCTTCAGTCTTCGACTTAGCGATCATATCATCAACATATACTTCGATTTCTTTGTGCATCATATCATGGAAAAGTGTAGTCATAGCTCTTTGGTACGTCGCACCAGCATTCTTCAATCCAAAGGGCATCACTCTGTAGCAGAATGTTCCCCATGGTGTAATAAATGTGGTCTTTTCCATGTCCTCAGGTGCCATCTTTATTTGATTATAACCGGAAAATCCGTCCATAAAAGAGAACACATCAAACTTAGCCGTATTATCTACCAACATATCAATGTGTGGCAATGGAAAATCATCTTTCGGACTGGCTTTGTTCAAATCTCTGTAATCAACGCACATTCGAACTTTTCCGTCTTTCTTTGGAACAGGCACAATATTGGCCACCCATTCAGGATAAGTTGAAGTCACAAGAAAACCCGCATCAATCTGCTTTTGAACCTCCTCTTTGATCTTTACTGCCATATCAGGATGAGTTCTTCTCAGCTTCTGCTTTACAGGTGGACATTCAGGCTTCAACGGAAACTTATGCTCCACAATATCAGTATCAAGACCTGGCATGTTTTGATAAGACCAAGCAAATACATCAACATATTCTCTGAGAAGCTCTACAATCCTCTTCTTAACATCAGAACCAAGCAATGCTCCAACTTTGACTTCTTTCTTTTCATCTTCAGAACCCAAGTTGACCATCTCTATAGACTCTCCATAAGGCTGAATAACTTCTCCTCGTGCTCAAGCAACCGAGAAATCTCATCAGGAATCTCTTCAACATCCTCTTCCTCAGCTTCAAACACAGGGAATTCAAAGTTGGGAGAGGGCATAGGATCATTGTTTTCAATGGGTTTATCAATCAATATGCACAATGATTTTATTTTTATTTTAGAGTATGAACAAAAGTGCCAACATTATGCAGATAAACAATTATTATTATTTTGGGGTTTTTTATGTTACCATTTTTCAGAATAAAGCAAAAAGAAAGAAACACATATGGAAATAACAAAATAACATTTTATTGATGATGATAAAATTTGAAACAAAGCCCGACAAACATCACTTTCACCTTGGGCAGAGTGAAAGGATTTTTTGAAAGAAAATAAAACAAATTACTTTGAAGAATGAACAATAAAAGGAACATCAACAGCAATCCAGTTCTGGCAAATCTTTCCATGCGTAACGAAGTCAAGCATTTCTTCATCTTCATCATCTTCAATGATGGCAGCAACGGAATGATCGTTGATAAATCCAGCACTTCGGAAGCCTTCCTGAATAGTTTTAGGGTCTTTGAGAATTGCACCTGGTGCAAAGCCGATACCAAAACCTTCCTTGTTGTCGACAACATCAATAATTCGCCCCCAACCATTAGACTGACCAGCTTCAAGCACTCGCAGAGCATCCTTGAAAGAAGACATGGGCATGGCATTCTTCTTAGCAACATTATTCACAACAGAAAGAGCTTGAAACGAAGTTCCTACCTCTTCTTCGGCATCAATATAGGAGAAAGAAGACAAATTGCTCACAAGCCTTGCCCTTTCACCTTCAATGGTCACCAACTTCCCCTCTTTCACAAACTTCAACTTCTGATGAAGAGTGGATGTCACAGCTCCTGCCTCATGGATCCAAGGTCTTTCGAGGAGACAACTGTAAGCGGGACGTATATCCATTACTTGAAAAGTAATCTTGAATATAAACGGTCCAATAAGAATAGGAAGATCCACTTCACCAATCACTGTCTTCTTCGACCCATCAAACACTTTCACAATAATCCCACTATGTCTCATGGGAGCACCTTGATACGCAAGCTTTGACAAAGTCGACTTTGGCATTACATTCAGAGAAGATCCGGTATCAACTAACACCTTGGACATAGCATCTTCTTGACAGTTCACCGAAATATGCAACGCCAAGTTATGATTTCTTCCTTCTTCAGGCAAATCATCATCACAGAAGCTCAAATTGTTGCACGATGTGATATTAGCCACAATACTATCAAACTGATCAACAGTCACATCATGGTCAACATAAGCTTGATCAAGAATCTTCTGCAAAGACTGCCTATGAGCCTCAGAGCACATCAAAAGTGATAAAACTGATATCTTCGACGGAGTATGCAACAACTGCTCAGTAATGTTGTACTCACTCTTCTTTATCAATTTTAGCACCTCATCTTCACTATTACCAGATTGGCCTGATTGGGCAACAACATCCATAATCTGTTTATTCGCACTTGTATCTTAAACTCTCTTCGGAGGATCTGAAGCATACACTCTACCGCTTCGGGTAACCTTTGTCACATCAGCAATGCTAACCACAGACTTTGGAGTAGGAATAGGAACTTCCCTGCCATTCTCTATCATCGTAGCATTATACCGGTATGGAACAACCTTATCAGACTCATAAGGCACTGGACCAGGCAAATTAATCACCAATGGAGTAACAACATTTTTGCGACTATCAAAAGAAATAACCACCCTCTCAGGAACAACTCTCTCAGGAAGATTGAACTGAGGCATAATAACATTCACTTCATTTTCATATTCATCTCTTTTTGCTGTCACTTCAATCAATTTATCATCCATCATCTTTTGAATATCTCTTTTAACAATCACGCAACCACGAGGATTCATCGAGCAGATACAACATCCAACATAATCGTGATCAATATCGTGATATTCACTTAAGAAAGCATGCATCTCAACCAAAGACCTTCGAATATGACGGACCTCATAGATCTTGAACAACCCAGGACAACCATCAACCATATTCACAGACGCATTACCATGCTTTGGCAACGTATTTTTCTGCACATTTGGATTAACATCATTGAAATACAGAACATTGTTCCTCATCAATTTCTGTACTTCAAACTTCAATGGATAACAATTCTCAACATCGTGCCCCGGGGCACCTTGATGAAAAGCACAACGAGCCTCTGGCTTATACCACCATGGGATAGTCTCTGGAACTGGAGGTGGATGACGTGTTTGCACAAGATTCTTTGCAATCAAAGATGGAAGCAAGTCCGCATACGACATCGGAATAGGATCAAAACTTGGCTTAGCCCGAGCCTGTTGATTACCACCTTGTTGCACAGAAGGTTGTTGATAACGAGGTTGGTACTTTGGCACTGATGGCATAGCTGGAGCCACGTTAATCATCGGAGTTACAGAAGCCACATGCTGCGAATGGTGATTCCCACGACTATGAGGTCTTCTATAACTTTCACGGGATACTGCATTAGTCTCATTTTCTTTCTTTTTCCCAAAGTTGAACCTTCTAGAGCTTGAGCCATTGCTATTCTCTTGACTTAACCGTCCCTCACGGACACCTTCTTCTAAACGCATCCCCATACTCACCATTTCAGTGAAATCAAAAGGAGCGCTTGCTATCATCCTCTCATAATAAAAAGAACCCAAAGTCTTCAAGAAAATATTCGTCATTTCTTTTTCTTCCAGCGGAGGAACAATCTGGGCTGCCAGCTCGCGCCATCTCTGTGCATATTCTTTAAAAGTCTCTTTGTCCTTCTGGGACATAACACGAAGTTGATCTCTATCTGGCACCATATCCACGTTATACTTGTATTGCCTCACAAAAGCTTCTCCCAAATCATTGAAGGTCTTGATTTGGCTATTATCCAGACTCATATACCACCTCATGGGTGCACCGGTCAAACTATCCTGGAAATAGTGAATCAACAGCTTATCATTATCTGTCTGAGCAGACATCTTTCTTGCATACATAGTCAAATGACTCAACGGACAGGTGTTGCCTTTGTACTTCTCAAACTCGGGCAACTTGAATTTGTATGGAACTTTAACATTTGGGACCAGACAAAGATCATAAGCATCTTTTCCGAACAAATCCTTATGCTTCAAGGCTCTCATCTCCCTCTGTATCTCAATAAAGCGTCCCTGGAAATCATCAAGTCTTTCAGCCACTCCAGCGCCTTCACTGGGCTCAGCATGGTAAATCATTTCATCATGGTGCGGAATAGTATGCACCACATGCGGTGCAGTAGTCACAATTGGAGGAAGAGTAGTCCATACTGGTGGGAGCGTATTAAATGCAACAGTCTCAGGATGATGAGGAGGACGATAACCAGCAGGAATAAAGTCAACTGGCATGCCCCAAGGTGTGCTAGCAGGCATACGATAGCGAGGAGAAATTACAGTCTCAACAGGAATTGATGCGGTAACAATCTCGGAGATGACAATATTCTGAATAGGAGAATTAGGAGGTGGCTGATTTTGAGCAGCCACCAAACTTTCCATCATAGCAGAAACTCTTTCCAAGCTTTCCCTCAGATAAGTAACCTCTTCGCGCAGCTCGCGATTCTCTTGTTGTAAAGTTTCCATCACCCTTCTCCGATTAGCTCGAGTATCAAATCGGTGAGTCAGCTTGACAGGAGAACTGAATGAAGACCAAGAAACAACATAAGATCCCTGGAGAACACTCAAAAAGCAAGACAAATGCGAGTATGATGCATGGTATGCGTATGAAAATGCAAAGATTTCAAAGGGCTATAAGATAACTTGCAATATTCATAAAGAGACATTTTTGAAATACTTAAAAAAACTCATTCTCATTAAGATCAAAGTGAGGATTACAAGTGAAGTACAAACATCAATAATCCTAATACATGAGAGCAAAAGTAAACTAGGCCTAGGGAATCATATCCGAAGAAGTCCCGAATCCTGGCTGATACTTCATGTGAATCCTCTTGATCTCTTTCTTGTACCGGTCTTCCATATCTTCCTTATCCTTCACCAATTTGTCAACAATGGCCTTCCAAGCACCGGAAGTAGGAGGAATAATAGATGGAGTACTAGAGGAAGATAAATCCTCTCTTGGCCTCTTCATGACACGCCGCTCAAGTAGCTCAATGAGATCATCCTTCTCTTTCAGCTGCTCCTGCATCGTAGTCTTCTCAAGTAGCCATTCTTCTTTCTCTTTCTTCATCTTGTCTAACTCTTCTTGAAGAGCCACCTTCTCATCAACGGGAGGTAGAAAAGCAGACAATGGTAATATGGGAAACAAAGGCTCCTCAGGTGGATAAGGCATCTTGAGCTTGGAAGCTCTAGATCGAACCCACTGGATATAACATTCGGAAGGAGGAAGGTGTTGTCTTCCCAATTGACCTTTCTCTTTCCGATGAACCTCATGCCAAGAATGAGCAATCCTTTTCTTCATTTCCACATGATCAACACCATTAAGAAAGAAGAAACGGGATAAGGAAAGATTGTTTGGAATGTCCTTCAAACAATATCCGAACTGCCGTCTAGCCAAAATGGGGTTGTAGCTAATTCCCCCACGTGTACCAAGAAGAGGTACATTAGGAAATTCTCCACAACTATCAATAAGCACTCCAGTGTCATAATGAGAACTATACCATGTCATGTCCTTATGAGAAAGCGACATCAACCTTTGAGACCTTCTTCGATTCTCTCTATTGTCCTTGAAGACATCCGACTTGGGTAGGTGCGAAATAAACCACCTATAAAGAAAAGGCGCACAACATACAATCTCTCCATCACCTTTGGAGGTCCTATAGTGAAAAGCATGATACATATCTCCAAGCAAAGTAGGCACCGGATTCTTCTTCAAGAAGATCTGAATAGCATTCTCATCCACAATACCATCTAAATTCGGAAACAAGACAATCCCGTAAATAAGCAAAGCAAGAATAGCCTCAAATGCATCCTTATGACCCAAAGTAAGTGAAGTAGAAGCCTTTCCCATCAAGAATTTAGCATTAATACCACGAACACTTACCTTTGGAAGAAACTTCCCATTAAGGTCGGATTCCTTAAGAAAAAGTGCTTTGGCGATGACCTTGATAGTAAGCTCCCTCTCTAAACCGTTGAAGAGAAATTCCTTGTCCAGAATAGGCAAACCTAACCAATGAGAATACTCCTCCAAAGTCGGCACAAACTGATAATCCGGAAAGGTGAAACAATGATGCAACGAATCATAGAACTGAGCTAAAGTAGGGAGAATCCCCTCAGGTACATCAGTATCCAACATATACAAAAGCTTCCCATGATATCTTCGGAACTCTTGGGTATCAACAACCAAAGCTCCTAGCTTTCTCAACTCTATTACATTAGGATTCTTGAAGGTGTACTTCTTTGTGTTCCTCCTTTCAAAAGTCATAGCCATGGACATCTGAAATTTTGAAAAAGTTCCTTATGAGTCCTTTGAAATCTTACAAACAATGCTCATGAATACATGATGGCATGTATGCAACAAACACAAACAAGATCACACAAGGCACACGGGCTTAGGTTCCAAATCACAAGCATGAAGTCAAGGTAACAGAACACCAACCCATACAGGTAAGTACCAAGGTTTGTCTTCATTGTACCTGCAGAAAACCAAAAGGGTGCTAACAGAGGTGCCCGGAGTTAACAACCATCTTTAGAATATCATCGATACGTTGGATTACTCCCCAACCGATAACATTCTTAAAATAGACCTCGTCCGAGTGTAGTATCGCGTGACAACCGCCTTAGGTTTACACCGAGACAGTTTCCGCACTATGTTCCTAAATTGGCTAGGATGGGTTAAGGGTTCTAAGGTCCTCAGTATGATCAGCTCAAAGTCGGAAAATAATGCCACGTACGATTACTCGTCATGACATTGATAGTCCAAGAGAGCCTAACCGAGTGGAGATTATCAAATTGATATCGCTTTGGACTACTCCATCACGTATCACTTCGAATATCGCCGTCCTATCATAAGTTTCACTCAGATCCGGGTTAGAATCTATCTCACACAGAAGATCACCAAAACCGAAACAGAACAACCAAATAACAAACAAGTCAAACCAAAGCAATAAATAAATCAAAGTAGGCTGAATCCGCTTAGAGATTACTCCCCAGCAGAGTCGCCACTTTTCTGTAGCGGTAAAATCGTGAGTGTAAGCTATTGATTAACTTCACTCAAGGTACACAGAGTCGCCACCACGCTTTTATTTATTTCCAAAAGGAAAAAGGTAAAAGAACGAATAAAAACCTAGGAATCTAAAGCAAAAGCTAAAACAAACAAACAGAGAATGGGTAAGGGGATTGGTTACAAATCGGGAAGGTTTGACGCACCCGACTTGTCCGTGGTACTCCACGGGAGCCCTTTGAAATATTTATTGCTTTTTGGTTTGAAATTGGTTTGCTTGAAAATGATTGAAGAGATGAGGAGAAGAATGTTTTTTTTTTATGATTTTGTGTTTGATGAGGTTTTAACGCCTCATGCCTACGTACCCACAAAGTGCAATGCGAGATCAAAACCTCGTAGTTCGTGGTACAAAATTTGAAAAGAAATAATGATTTGCATTAATTTTAAAATGTAGAGATAAGTCGTCATTCTTTAGCGAATAATTCCACTAGAAAGAATGAATCATATCTAAACATATGAAAAGAAAAGTGCACAAAGGCACAAAAACAATTGAGTGAGTTTTGGATTTTTTAAAGTATATAAGAAGAGAATTTCAATATATTTACATGGATTAACATTTATTTAAGAAAATAAAGTGAAAAGGTTAAAATCACTTGACCTAAGTCAAGATTTGATTGCGAAAATGTTTTAAGTTTGAAAACAAAGAAGATTTTTGAAATAGGGAGAAGTTTTGAAAATCTAAGAAGTGGGAGGAGATGAAGGGACTACCCTAAGAAAAAATAAGAAGATAAGGGAAAAAAGATCTAACCAAACTTGATGACATTCCAAATTATGAGTATAAGAGTTCCATTCTTGTAAGCTAGCAAATAGCCAAATGAAGGCTAAATCCAACGTTATGAAGATCAAAGCAAAGGAAGTGTCCTAAAAATCTAAGTTCAAATCTCCACTCCAAATGCTAAGGATAGTAACCAATAGTCCTCAAATTAAAGTCACAATTTTTTTAGAGATTTAATCCTTTATTAATTTTTTTTGTATCCAAATGGACAAATAGAAAATCAATCAACAAATAATAAGGGCAAATAATAAACATGATATGGATGAATAAAGCAAAATAAAAATAAAGGTAATAATAGTGCAAGAAATTAAATGTTAGTAACAAAAGAAATAAAAATGCAAGAATCTAAAATATTAATAGTAGTAATATTATAATAATATTCATATAATAATGGTATGGTGAACTTAATCAACCATAACCAAAAAAGAAAGTAACCAAAATCGAAGGCAACCGGATCCGCTTAGCATCTTACACTATAGCGATTAATCAAGGCAAACCGAACCGAATTCAATGAAATTTGAAAGGCGATTGGGAGACCCAAAGCACCTACGCATCAAAAAATTCACAAGTCTCGATTCTTGATGCAATATGATTAACCACTTTGGGATTACGCTATCAACAAGAGATCCGGTCCACGAAAGTGCAAGTACCCAATTAGATTTTTATTCCGAAGTCGGGACACATTTAGGTCTATGTTAAGCAATCGCCGAGTAATTTACGAAGTAATTACCCTACAAATGAGGCCGGCCACCACCAATTAAGGTGCACAATGTTAGTGCTAATGCATGCGAGATAAACGATATGTAAATCGTTATCCGAACGCGATACCGCACAAAACTAAAGATGAATACCAAATTGAGCCGTATTTATGGTATTCTTCCATCCTTAAGTTCAATCACTCATCTTGGTGGATTCAAGCATGAAAATGTATCACTAATGCAAAGTACCTTAAATGAATTGAATAATCCACTTAAAGGTAGTTTTGAATTAATGAACATTAACTACTCTAATCTACACCCAAAGTCCATTGAAATTAAAGAGGAATTACTCGCAAAAATGCTTCCCAAGGTAAAAATAAAAAAGGGGAAGAAGAAGAAGAAAGAGGAACCAAAAAGGGGCTTGAAACAAGCCAAAAACACCATTCTGACTTGTGTTAACCAGTTAACCGGTTAACGCAAGCAGATTTTGAATAATCTGCGCTGTTTTTAAACTGGTTAACCGGTTAACCAAATGGTTAACCGGTTAACGCTGTACCAGAAGCTGAAAAATGCAGAAAATTCAGCATGATCCATTTTGAAACCTTTTCTCAAACATTGGATGATCATGATCTGAATTTGCACGAATTTTAAAACCAAAATACAGTGGAATCCCTGCAATCAAACAACAAATAAAGATCCAAAGGATCTAGAAACAAGAGCACCAAAGATCTACATCTTGAATGTTGATGGTGAATATGGGTTTATGGAAGAAGAAGAATTACCAAAAAAAGCTTTTCTTCAAATTGAACCAACACAAGCTTAGATCTACTGAAATTGATGAGCAAAAGAATGAAAGGATGAAGGTCTAGCTCAAGTTAATCAAGAATTCAATGTGAATTCTTGATAACTTCAAAAGAAAGAAAGATGAGCTTTTGGAGAATTTTGGTGTTGGGAGAGTAATTTGCAAGAGATATTTTGGCTATCAAAAGCTTGTGGAATGAATGAAATTGAGGTCCTATTTAAAGGCCTTAGGTATAGAAATTTGGTGGAATGGAGCTTGCTTTGGTAATTTGAATTTAGGTTTGGTAATTGAAAATTTGGTGGGAAATGGAAAAGAGTGGTGATTAGTGAGGGTTTTTGGTAGGAAATGATCAAAATGATGTAGAAAATCAGAAACCAATGGATCTAGAATATTCCAATTAAATCAATGATCTAAGGGTGCTGAATTTGAATAAAAAATTCAAATTTCGCACTGGTTAACCGGTTAACCATTTGGTTAACCGGTTAACCAAGCTGAATTTTGAATTTCTTGTTCAAGAATAGCTGCTTGGTTGTTTCGGCCCGATTCTTGTGTGCGTCGAAGAAATAAACACGGTAACCTTGGAGATCCTTTGAATGAATCAATTAACTTGGGAAATCCTTGATCTGATAATTTTGAATTATTTGCGGATCATCTTCGACTTTTTATGAAATTTACTCGAGCTGCAGGACTGATATTTTTTGGCATTTTTATATGGTTCCTCTTCCTGAAAAAAAAGGTTAACAAAAGGAAACAAAATATTTTTGGACTTTGATTAAAGGTTAGTAAACACAATCAAATAAAACAAATAAAGACAACGGTGATCCTCTGCGAGGCATAATCCTAACCCGAGAAGAACCGTGCAACCAGTGCGATCTTGTTTGCATGCAAAATGCAGATGAGATGCAAAGAAATCTTAGGGCAAAAATTAGGGTGCAACACATATAACATTTTTTGATTTGCAGGACCTCTAGTGACGCATGAAAACCGTCACTAAAAGTTGTAGTGACGGAAGAACTGTAGGTAAAGCCTAATGCGACGGCCAGAGGAAGAAGATGGTCTTGGCGCGCGTTTCTAATTTTTGAAATTTGTTTTATAATATCTGTTTTCCATTTCTAATCACACACAAGCGTGTGTCCCAGTGGTTGAGACTCTGTGTTGGTAAGCTTGGGGGGGCGAGTTCGATCCCAGGCTTCCCCCCATTCTCTTTTTGCGCCTATTTTCCTTCTTCTTTTTATTTTCTTATTTAAATTATTATTTATTATATTAGATTAATTAGTTAAATAATTATAATTATAGAAACTTAATTAGAATAACCACCATTAATTTTTTCTTTTATAAATAAAATTTTACAAATAAATATTAATTTGTTTTTCTTACATAATATATTTTATAAATATTTTTTTTATTTTTTTTAGTTTTTTTATCAAACTTATTAATTTAATTAGAATTTAATCACGTCCTGATTTCTTTACTAACCCTGATTTTTTTTTTCTAATCTCGATAATTATTGTTTTATTTATATATTGTTCAATTATTTATTTATTTCTCGTTTTAATTTAATTACTAGAAAAATGTATAGGCGTATATCAAAAAATGTAATTTATGTTCGTCGATCATTATGTATCTGCCCCAAAGCGATGTAAAAACGTAGATTTATTTTCTTGCCCTTTTTATTTATGCCATTTAATTGTGTGGTTAGTAATTTTAGGGTGTGTATAACATATTTGTAATTAAAATTAACTTAGAATCACTAATTTAATAAGATAAATATATGAATATGAACACTCACACACGTAAGTCGATCTTGGATCGCCATCTCACTTCCTAAGGATATCCCTCATGTTGCCTAAACCAAAAGGTCAAGTAAGGTGTTTAAAAGCAAGGTCCCTTCTCCTAAAAATATCATCTAGTCCCTTTAAAGATTATAAGATCAGGTCCCTTCGATGTTGCCTTCGTAAATGATCTTGTCCCTTTCGAATAAAAGATGATGAGTCCCTTCGTATTGCTAAGACACCTTACAGTTGCCTAAACACAGATGACCCTTCACATGTCCCTTACAACATCCAAGGTAATGACTACCTATTCCTTAATAATAGGGATAATCTTACCATTGAAAGAACATTTAAGAAAAATAAAGATTCAAATTAGGGTAGGTTCCTCTTAAGTACTTGCTCACTTTTCTTCAAAATACTTCATTACACTTCACATTTTAAACAATTTTCAAAAAACAAAGTCTTTATATATATATATATCCATACAAGGATCATTATAAAGTACTTAAGAAAATTTTTAACCACACACTACACTTCTCAAAACAGTTTAAAGTGAGCTAAGTAACTAAGAGCCCATGGATAACCATGGATGTAAAGGGTGCTAACACCTTCCCTTTACATAACCTACCCCCCGAACTCAAAAATCTTTTAAGGTCTTTCCTGTTCTTTTATGCCCTTTCCTTTGGATAAAATAAAAGTCGGTGGCGACTCTTGCTATCCGCAACATAACTAAAGTGAGAATGCAGAGCACAAAAAGGTAGAAGAGATAAAGATTCAGAATACCTGACCCTCTGATAGGAGAGGATATTTATAGTGTGCCCCTAGCGTTGGGCCAAGGTTCTTCCATATGCTGGATCATCTAGGCCCAAGGAAGAATTGCCAAGGAATGCGTAGGAGCAAGTAAGACCTAGCGAGTGGTCTTGCCCTTGGTCCAACTTTCCCCTTACATTTCAATAGATAATAGTGGGCAGTTGGGTGATGTGGGGGAGATGCTGTCTCCTCATTCCTGGATATTGGGTCGTGGGCCGTGCCCGACGGATTGGGTCTCTTCCCGACACAGACATACATTCCTAATCCAGAACACCATTCCCCTCTTATTTTAGTTTAGGGACATCTCTTTGTTAGGTAGAGACAGGGAATTCTAATTAGTAGAATGAACACATCCCTCAAGACTATCATTTTTTGGTCGATTCGTCTCGGTTGCTGGCTCCTCGTTTCCATGCTTAATTTTCGTAACAAAGAGTTTGTCAAAATTTGCAATGGCAAGTGTATTCTTGCATAACAATGGTTTCAATATATTAGTGAATGCTTTTTTATACCTAATTATGCGATGCTTTCAATATATTAGTGAATATTTTTATACCTAATTATGCAAGAGAGTTGCACTATTTTTATTTTATTAAGTGCTAAGTTAAACTAGCACTGGAATACATGATGTTTTTAAGCTATTTATTAAGTGTGGGATTGTTTCATATAGTTTTAATAGTACAATATTATTTTTATAAAAAAAATATTATTATTATTATTATTATTAATAATTTATTTATATTATAAATATTAATATCATCTATTGTCTTAATTGCATGTTCGATGTTGATTAGCTTCAAAATTTGATATTTGAATGGTAAAGTAGTGAAACTTCGATCATCCGTAAATGATGCAAATATGATTGATCGATTTATATAAGATTTTTTATGCGATGTTAGTGTATTTGATATATTATTTTGTTTCATACATTTACTCAGTATAATGATTGTTATATATTTGAATAATCAATGTTCATCCTGTTTCAGAATTCAACATTTGTATGGTGAAGCAAGGAAATTTCGATCAATTATATTAGATAATCAATCATTATGTTTTGATGGTATGGACACATTTACAGTAGAGTTTGTGATGGCGTAAGATTTCTGTCCTTAGGGTTTGCAAAAAACATCAAGTGTTGATGCGTCGATATTTATAAATTAATAATTTTATTATTATTTATTATTAAATAAATTATATCAAATTATCTGTTATTAAACAATTTGTTATACAATTATTAAATAATTATCTGTATGATTATGTATGAGATACACAAATCAGTGAGATCAATTTTTTTTAAAAAAAACTTTTAATTAAATATTAAGTTAATCACTTTCTAAACTTTGCACTCATCAAGACTAGTATCAAATAATGTAGGTTTTACCTAACATGATGTGCATGTTTTATATTAGTAAGGTGCGTTGGGATAATTGTAATATCCAATTGTTAAATTTATGGAATTGACTTAACTAAACTAATTATAATAGGATTATAGATGTTTAGAAGTGAGAGCTGGTAACAATTCATATGATGTATTAGAATAAGAAGTTATTTTAGTTCTTTTCAAAAAATGACTAGCAACGTCTTCCACTTTGCAC
Source organism: Lathyrus aphaca (assembly GCA_963966055.1). Classification (NCBI taxonomy): domain Eukaryota; kingdom Viridiplantae; phylum Streptophyta; class Magnoliopsida; order Fabales; family Fabaceae; genus Lathyrus; species Lathyrus aphaca. Next base: position 534,334,883 of record OZ014523.1, on the reverse strand, counting down.
CCGTATGGGCTTCATAGAGAGACTGATATCTTCTGTTGTTTGTGATCAAAGTAAAAATATGCTACAAGAGGTATTCCGATAATCCTTTGATATTTTTTTTGTGGTTAATGGTTTAATCAAGACCCATTCATTGAGATTTTTCCGCAAGAGGGTCAAAATTAAAATAAAAACTTTCTTAAATCCCTTCATCCTCTTATATAATTATTGGCAAAAGTGTTTATTTACGACGATTTAACAAATTCGTGATGCCCCATTCCTTGGTGTATAGTTCACTATTTTACACTATAATTCCCTAATCCTTTAGGTTAGTTCATAGTTAAAATTGGAAAAATTGGTACGTTAAACCTTGAGCCACAACTTATATTTATTTATCTCAGAATAAATTACTAAATTGAATAATTAATCAGATTCAGGCTCGCAGAGTTAGGGTTAACAATCCTTACAAATATACGTTTGATTCACGAGTTTGTCATCACATAAAAATCTTTATACACAAACTTAACTAAAAAAATAATGAAATACTAGTTCATGCAAATAAGACAAATACCAATCATATCTGTCAATAGATCAATACAGGTTCATCTCATAAGACGTAATCTCAAATAACTTAGCTATTCATATTAGAAAAATTTATAACAATAAGTTTAAAGAAACAATACATGAAAATCAATGCGAAATTTGATATTCAGTAGAAAAAAGTCTTCCTTCTAGAGTTGTCTTGCAATGTCTCAACATAAAAAATCTTCTCAAAACTGCCCACCTTTGAAAAATATGACTTTATTCCTTTTGAATGTGTCATACCATGTAAAGAATCGTGCCACGGCGTTTTTAAATCGTGCCACAATTTGCTGATGTTTTCAGAATCATGACACAATTATTTTTTATTGTTGTGAGATTTTTGCTCTAACTAGTCACAAATGTTATCTTTCATTTTCATTGATCTCACCTCAATCGAAGTTACAAAGCTCTAGATATGATCAAATTACTGAACATACATCATGTTATAAAATGTGCTTAAAATAGAATTCAAATGCATCTAAGTTGCACCACGATTTTTCCAGTCACTTCCTTTTTTTCTTTCTTCTGAATTATTTTTCTTCTTTTGACATCTTTGTTCCTTCTTGCATATTTTGTTGATTTTTCCTCTAAAATTCGTAATTTTTTCACTGATATATACTAAAAAACAAGGAAAAATGCTTTTATAATTACATGATGTATGTCTGTCATCACAACCCCAAACTTGAATTGTTGTTTGTCCTCAAGGAACTTGTCAGTAAACTTAAAATTTCAACATAAACAATACATTTACCAAATCAATGACATAGACCGATATCCAACTAAAGTTATCACTTTCGTTCCTTGCTTCATTTCAGAATAATCCAAAAAAAATCTCCAACTTTCTTGTGTACTCAATCTGTCTCTCAATCTCACATGTTCCCTCGAATTGAATAAAAATAATAATCCCTCAATCAATATACAAAATTCATCAAACTTGAATTTGAAATATCTCTAAAGAGTCATCAAAGTCTATTCGAATACACACCTTTGAAGTATTTTCAAGATGTAACAAGACTTATGTCATGTTAGGAAAATTTTGGGATAATATACTTAATTCTTTTGAATTAGGTACCTTCTATTTTCCTTATTAAACACCAACGTAAAAACATATCGATGTTCACTCATGGGTACTAGAAATAAGTTCTTTTATCCTTTTTTTTCTCTCCTTTTTATTTTATTATTTTTTAGAAGATATTTATTTGAAATTTATTTACACTTTGTTTATATATATATATATATATATATATATATATATATATATATATATATATATATATATATATATATATATATATATATAACCGCTTCTCTCTTTTGTTCTTTCTTTTTCATTTTCTCATTTTTGTGTTACTATTATCTCTTTCAATTATATTTTTATCGCACATTTATAGTCTATTCTCAGATCTCGTATGTTCTTTATTTTTCAACTTTTCTAATCTCTCCTCTCCTCTACTTTTTTCTTCTATTTTACTATAATATTTTTGGTATTGTTTTATGCTACTATTTTTTTTTTCCATTTTTGTCTAATCTGATTTTTGTATAATGAATGAGAGGTATTTATCTAAATATGATGAGTTTGTTGTTATTTGGTAATGTATGAATGATTAAACACAAAATTTTGTTGTTCTTTATAAGTGTATGTATGGCTCAATAATTTTTGTAAGAAAACCGAACCAACCAAACCAATCTAAACCACATTAGATTGATTTGCTTTGGTTCAGTTTTATTTCTAAAACCCAACCGAACCAATGATGTTGGGTTATCATGAGACCCTTCTCGGTTCTTTATATCCTCGACCGACATATGCAATGTGATGGTATGGTAGGCGAGTCTTATAACCGAACCGGGATGTGTATGATAGTTGTCCAAGCTTTAGCACTACTCGACTCCTCTTAGGGTTCACAACCCGATTCATGTCTAGTTTTAGCCGACCATTCAATTTGGCTGGAAAAATATATTTGACATGTACACTATATATACTCTCTATAAAGTGAAAAGGATAATCAATGAAATTTTTTGCTCAAACCTTATTTACCGCGATATTTGAAAATTAAAAATAATTCAGTTTAATATCCCTTTTCTTCTTGCTCTATCAATCCACATTTAAAACTTCAATAACAATCCAACTTTTCTTGTAATTTTTTTATGTCATTGGTATGGAAGCAATACTATTAACCAAAAGAAATGACAACAATCATACGAGAACATCACTCTCTTTATTTTACAATTATAGATCATAAAATACAATAATAGATTCACACAAATTAGTATTAAACAACCAACCTCTAAACACTAAAAAAACACAACAAATATATATGAAGTGAGAGTAGATTTTTTTTCCCTTCATATTTACTTTGTGGTTTGAAATGATTACAAAACTTTATTTTATCGTAAAACATTTAAATAAACAAGGAAATTTTTTAATACTCCTATAAAGAGGGGGGAAAGTAAACATGCCATGTTATATAGATCTAGAAAAACTCTTTCCAACTATAGACTCGATCCCCATCCCAGGCCTAAAATATTAAGAGAAAATCTTATTGATTATTGGACGAGCTTTGCATTGTGCCTCTAATGTCATAAGAGTTCCACTTCCTTCGGTCAAATCAACTTGTTCCTCTCCAATTCTTTTCCATTCAAAGCATTGAATCAACGAGCCCAAAGTCAAGCCCAAAGTTCTTATAGCCAAGCCCGACCCAGGACAGCTCCTCCTCCCCATCCCAAATGGCATAAACCCATGCATCTCAACTTGTCGATTACCCGCAAACCTCTCGGGCTTAAAGCTCGTCGGGTCAGCCCATAACTCAGAATCCCTATGAATAGCCCAAGCATTCACCATCAACACAGTATTACGTGGCACATCAAACCCTCCCACACTACAATCTTCCGATGATACATGTGGCACCAACATTGGTAACGCTGGATGTAACCGTAGAGTCTCACAGATAATATTTTGAAGATATTGTAACTTGCTAGCTTCACCTTCCTGAATTAACCTCTCTTCTCCAATCTCATTCTCCATTTCAACTTTCGCTTTTTCCAATATTTCTGGATTGTTTAATAAATTAGCCATCGCCTGCCTTAACGTTATAGACGAAGTTTCTGTTCCCGCAACTATCATTGCCTGCATAACAAAACAAACAACAATCCATATAATTATAATATAGAAATTCATATGTTTAATAAAGAGGAGTAATGATAATTAATAAGTGATGATTAACCATAATAAGGCCCTTGATAATTTGATCACTGTAATAATCAGGTTGTGATTCTTGCAAAGAAAGTAGATGATCGATCATAGTATTCTTGTTTTCTTTTCTGTCTTTACGATGTTCATCAACTAGTCCTTGAAAGAGTGCATCCATTTTCTCCCCCATTTTTTTCAACTTTTTAATTGCACCATTAAAATCAAACAACTTATATAAAGGGACAAAATCACTAAATCGTGTATCCAATCCAGACTGTTGCATCTCGTTCATCATATCTCTAAACTTCTTTGCCTCCTCGGATTCATTGCCATAAAACCGTTTACCACAAACCATTCTCATGACGCTGTTAAATGTTAGATCAAAAAACAAAGTTCTGAGCTCAACTTTGGTGAAGTTATTTTGAGAGTTTTCAGCAAGCTTTTGGATTAGCCTCATTGTTTCGTCTTTTCGGATATCTGAAAAGGAGTTGAGACGGTAATTGGAGAGGATTTCGATTGAGCTTATACGACGCAAGTTTCGCCAGTGATCTCCATAGGATGCTGTTATCACGTTTGTGTTGTTGAAACCAAGATACTTAGTTCTGAGAGATTTTCTACGGTTTGCGAAAATGATGTCGTTTTTGGTGAAACATTCTTCGGCTATGGAAGCCGATGAAACAACGGTTACGAGTTGAGACCCGAATTTAAGAGTAAAAATGGGGCCATATTTTTGTGAGAGGCTGTGAAAATACTGGTGAATTGGTTGTTTAATTTGATGGAGGTTGCCAATTATGGGAAGAGAGGGTGGGTTTGGTGGAAGCTTTTTGAATGTTTTAGTGGAGAATAATAATAGTTTTCTAGTGATGAGAACAAGGAGAGGGAAAATGATGTAAAGAACAAAGTTGAATTCCATGTTTTGAGTGAAGTTTTTATGGGGAGGAGATCATGAATTCATGTGTATATATAGAGTTTTTCTAAGTTTATGAATAGGGAAATTTTTATTTATTCAACTCAAAAAATTAGTAATGCATTGAAAATAATAAATAATTATATTATTTTATAATTAATTAAATGAAAAAAAATTAAATGGTAATATGTGATTGATTGAAGGTATATTATACTATCAAGATTTCAAAAGAAATATTATACTATCCATCTTTTTGTGATAATCAGAAAAGTTGTAACTATAAGTGGAGTAAAATTACCCTATTATGAGTTTATTTAGTATTGATTAGTATTTAATTTGAAACAAAAACACAACAATAATACAAAAGATAACAAAGAAAATGTAGCGTATAAGTTTAAGCATATATTGCTCTTTCATATATAAACAAAAATGAAATTACTACTTCTTCATGTTTAGTAGTTGGATCCCCATTCACGGATAAGCAATACTCCTTAAGAGCAAAACACCATCATAGTAGTTTTATTCAAAAGCTAGCAACCACTACTTCCCATGTCTTTAGCTTATCTACACCCAATCAATCTATAATTGACAAACTTACAACTTAATACACTAAGTGTTTTAATTGCGTGTTTAGTGACCATGAAAGCTATATATTTTTAATTTTGTTGGGTAGTGACTATGAAAAACTATATAATTATAATTTTGTTGGTTTTTAAATGTGAGTGATAAACACATAAATTAATTAGTGGCTATAACAAAAAGCATATTTCTCCTGGCAGCCGGGTCCGTTCTGATTTTTTAGAGATCCAGAATAAATAATAAAAATTAATCTTAATAAAAATTTAGTAATTAATTTTGAATTTTTTTCTGAGTTCATTTTTCACTTTTATTTTAAAGAGAGATGAGAAGGTCATTGTGTAAAGCTGAAAGAGAAGAACGTTGCTTGTGGTTGTCGCTGACGATGACGTGGTGCAGTGATAGTGCGATTGTTGGTGCATGTAAGATGAAGATTGTAAAATAATAAAACCAAACTATAATTTTTTTTTATAAGAAAAGGAAATTCATGTATTTTGTAAAATAATAAAATCAAACCATAAAAACACATACATGGGTCAAATCTATAATCAAAATAAAATAAATAAATTTTAAGGAATTATATAAAATAAATCACATGTCATTCAAAATATAAAATAAAATAAAGTTAATTAATTAATATTTTATAAAATTATAAAATCAAAGTGTAAAATATATTGACTTAAGGATTCATAATACATTTTATAAAATAATAAAATCAAACTAACGAATTTAATTTGTGAGATTAAATTACAAAAAACCAAACTATAAAACAGAAAAACAAAACATTTTATAAAATAATAAAATCTAAGAAACATTGTATGTTAGGAAGGGTAACCTATCAAAGTAACGTTGGTTACTTACCACGCAATTGTATAACGCTAGTAGCTGTAATTTTACAAATAGTATTTATATTATCATTAATTATTATAATATTTTAATATTATTTTCGATTTTAAGGCCTCCGATTTTTTGAGGACCTGGGCCGTGGGCCTAGTTGCCACGATCCAAGGTCGGCCCTGCTCCCAGGAGTACCTTACAAATAGACTTGTAAAAGGTTTATGACATAGTCGAGTGAGATGATTCGGAGGATATCATGAAGGAGATGAAGTTTTCGGGTAAATTCATCAATTTGATTATGGTGACTGTTAGATTAGTTTCTATAGATATCTGATTGACAGTAAAGTGAGCAAGACCCTTAAAACTGAGAGGGGCCTGAGACAAGATGACACTATCTCTCCTCTTCTCTTCATGTTGATAATTAAATATCTTCATAGAAACTTGACAGCTTTACATGATATTCCCAATTTCAACTATCACCCAAAATGTAATAAGCTCAGGGTTACTAATGTGTGTTTTGCCGATGATTAACTCCTTTTCTCTAAGAGTGATGAGACGCCTGTGCAACTAATCACAAAGTGTATTAATTGCGAGTTTAGTGACTGTGAAAACTATATAATTTTAATTTTGTTGGGTATTGACTATGAAACTATATAATTTTAATTTTTTGGGGTTTTAAATGTGAGTGATAGGCACATGAATTAATTAGGGGCTATAAAAGAAAACATGTTTCTCCCAGATGTACCTTACAAATAGACTTGTAAAAGGATTATGACACAGTCGAGTGAGATGCTTCGGAGGATATCATGAAAGAGATTAACTTCCCGAGTAAATTCATCAATTGGATTATGGTGGGTGTTAGATCAGTTTCCTATAGATCCCTGATTGACAACCAAGTGAGCAAGATCCTTAAAACTAAGAGCGGCATGAGACAAGAAGACCCTGTCTCTCCTATTCTCTTCGTTTTGATAATGGAATATCTTCATAAAAGCTTGACAGCTATATTCCCAATTTCAACTATCACCCCAAATGTGCTAAGCTCATGATTACCAATGTGTGTTTTGCTGATGATCTACTACTTTTCTCCAAGAGTGATGAAATGTTTGTGCAACTCATCACGAAGTGTATTAATTACGAGTTTAATGACTATGAAAACCATATAATTTTAATTTTATTGGGTAGTGCCTATGAAACTATATAATTTTAATTTTGTTGGGTTGTGCCTATGAAACTATATAATTTTAATTTTGTTGGGTTTTAAATGTGAGTGATAAGCACATGAATTAACTATGGGTTATAACAGAAAGCATGTTTCTCCCAGGTGTACCTTACAAATAGACCTGTAAAAGGCTTATGACACAGTCGAATGACATGCTTCGGAGGATATCATGAAGGAGATGAACTTCCCGGGAAAATTCATCCATTATATTATGGTGGCTATTAGATCAATTTCCAATAGATACTTGATTGACAATCAAGTGAGCAAGATCCTTACAATTGAGAGGGCCCTGAGACGAAGTGACCATGTCTTTCCTCTTCTCTTCGTTTTGATAATGGAATATATTCATAGAAGTTTGGAAGCTTTACATGATATTCCCAATTTCAACTATAACCCCAAATGTGCTAAGCTCGGGATTACCAATGTGTGTTTTGCTGATGAACTACTCCTTTCCTCCATGAATGATGAGAAGTATGTGCAACTCCTGATGAATATGTTTCAACAATTCTCTGAGGCAACATGACTTAGAGAAAATCCTTCTAAATGTAAGGTTTACTTTGATTGGACAAATGTGCAAGATCAACAGAAGACTTTGCGTACCACATGGTTTTTGGAAGGCCAAATTCCATTCAAATATCTTGGTGTTCCTCTGTCAAGAAAAAAACTCACTAGTAATCAATGCCAACCTCTTTTTGACAAAATATTAGCTAGAATTCAACATTGGATAACCAAGTTGCTGACCTATGCAAGTAGATATAAATTATAAAAAAATGCGTTGATGGTTGTCTCTGGTTACTGGATGTAGGTTTTCCCCATACCAAAGAAGATCATTAAAAAGCTTGAAGTAACTTGTAGGAATTTCCTATGGTTTGGAAAGGAAACATGCATGAAAGCTTATGTGGCCTGGGATAAAGTTTGTGATCCAAAAAACTATGAGGGGCTTAACTTAACTTCCCTTGTTAATTGGAATAATGTTACTCTTCTCAAACTCCTTTGGAACCTACATATTAAAGCAGACAAGTTATGGATAAGGTGGATGGACACCTGTTTCGGACTGGCACAATGACTAGGCATATCCCAATTCACTCTTGCACATAGAATGACCCAATAGCCCAAATGTCAAAAGGACCATTGGCTTTGTGCCCCTAAATCGAGGAGGATTTGTCGACCACGGTTACCTGTGGTCGAATTCCTCTGCTCCTTCTAGACTTCTGCCCGACGCCCTCACCCAGATTCAGGCGAAGACAACTCCTGCACGAATATCCCTATGCCCGACGCATATCCCATCCGACCAGGTATGTTCGTCGCAACGACTAGTTTTTGACAGTTACCTATTTTCGGGGGATCCACGACCCAAGCCCAAAATAGGGAACAATAGCCAAGCGTTGGGGGCTCTTTATAAACCCTCTCGCATGAGAAAGTCGGGTATCGAATATTCACTCCCTTAACACTTTTACTCGTACTTGCATACTCTTTTGCCCACTCTTACTTTGGCATCGGAGTACCTTGCAGGTACACCCCCCAACTCTCCTCGACGACCGAGCAAAGACTTCAATATCCACGTCAGCATCCGCAACCATTGTAGATTATAATCAGAGATACGATCAGTGGCGCCGTCTATGGGAACTCGTGTTACCCCGTTTTCTCATCCTTAGATCGTGAAAATCAAAACATCACCGTTCAACCTTCTCAATGGCTCACCCCGACGATAGTGTCGATGCCCAAATCATCACCAACATCCCCATTAAACAATGGAAATAATGCTCAATTTGTGACATATCAAGTAATCCACCTAGATATATACTCAAAATTGATAACCACCTATTGACACCAAATCAATTTTTTTTACATGTCTTATAAGAGCGATTAAGAGCAATTGATGAGAATAATATTTATGGTCTTAATGCTTTTGACATGTGCTTGGCCCGTGACATGGCTATCCCATCAAAATTTAAAATACTCGAGTTTGAAAATATAAATGTGTCATTTCTCTAAAGAATCGTTTAACTATGTTTTATAGAAAATGGTCTATCGTGCCCAAGATGATAAACTTATATTAATTTCAAGACATTTTGAGCAGAACACCTCTAAGTTGGTACATGCACCATGAGAGGATTCAAATTCGTTCTTGCTAGTATTTAACTGATGCCTTTTTGAAGCAATATAAGGATAACATGGGTCAAAACAAGATGCAACTATAAAGTTTGGCAAAAAAATAAATGTAGTGAAACTTTCAAGAAATATACACAATGGTGGAGAAAGTTGACAACTCAAGTAGATTCATCCCTATATGTACTTATTAAAAGTACAATAGTTGAAGGGGATTTTGCTCACGTAAGGATTGCGATAGGCTTTATAAGTGTTTCTATGGAATAAGTGAATGATCCTCCCTAATTATGAAATTAGTATATTTATAAGAGTCTTCATAAGTCTTATTCATTCCAATAACAATTCCTCCCCTTTTTGGGGAATATTTGGCCTTATGATGTAATGGTTTCTTCTTTTCTTGGAGAAATGGCCTCCACCCCATGATTCAGTCATGACTTTTTAGTTCCTTCCCACATCTCTCAGGCCACATGCAAGCCCAATAGAGGTGACCAAGCCAATTTTGAAGCATTTGGTTTAGGATTTTACTCAATGGTCCTTCATTTTTAGGCTCAACCCATTCTAGAGTCCCTTTAGCATGAGACTTTAGAAAGACTTAAGTGATTTAAATCAAACTTATTGTGATCTTAAAGAATTTGTGATGACATGCTCCTTTTGTGAGTCCCCTAAGTGTATCTTGGGGAATATTTTTCTCGAAAGTATCCTTAAAGAAATTTCTTTTCTTTTATTGAATATAATTATTCAAATCCTGATGTCGAAATTAACAACTAACACATCAGTATCGAAACAATACTATTAATCGGAAAAATAACAACACTCAAACTTGTTCGGTAAATACGACTAAAAATATATGAAGTATATATAAAAATCATAAGAATATAGTGAGTAGAAAAGACTTTTATTTATTTATTATTTTATTATTTTTTATATTTACTTTGTGTTGTAAACTGCATCAGTAAAACTTTTGAATACTACTTATAAAGAGGAGGAAAAGTAACATGCCATGTTATTTATATTTAGAAAAACTCTATCCAGCTATAGATAGACTCGAGCACCTTCCCCGACCTAAAATATTATAATAAAAAAGTGGCATCTTATTAAGAGAACATTAGATTAATTATAAAATAAGTAACATCTTATTAAGAGAAAATCTTATTGATTATTGGACGAGCTTTGCATTGTGCCTCTAATGGAACAGCCATAGGCACAAGAGTTCCACGTCCTTCAGTCAAATCAACTTGTTCCTCCCCAATTCTTTTCCATTCAAAGCATTGAATCAACGAGCCCAAAGTCAAGCCCAAAGTTCTTATAGCCAAGCCCGACCCAGGACAAGCCCTCCTCCCCATCCCAAATGGCATAAACCCACGCATGTCCGCTTGTCGATTACCCTCAAACCTCTCGGGCTTAAAGCTCGTCGGGTCAGCCCATAACTCAGAATCCCTATGAATAGCCCAAGCATTCACTGACAACATGGTATTACCTGGCACATCAAATCCTCCCACACTACAATCCTCCGATGATAAATGTGGCAATAACATTATTGCCGCTGGGTGCAACCGTAGAGTCTCACAGATAATATTTTGAAGATATTGTAATTTGGTAGCTTCACCTTCCTCAATTAACCTCTCTTCTCCAATCTCATTCTCCATTTCAACTTTTGCTTTTTCCATTACTTCTGGATGGTTTAATAAATTACCCATAGCCCATTCTAACGTTATAGACGAAGTTTCTGTTCCCGCAACTATCAATGCCTGCATAACAAAACAAACAAAGCAACATAATTATAGTTTATATTTATATATTCATGTTTAAGAAATAGTAGTAATAATAATTAATTAGTGATGATTAACCATAATAAGGCCCTTGATAATTTGATCACTGTAATAATCAGGTTGTGATTCTTGTAAAGAAAGTAGATGATCGATCATAGTATTCTTGTTTTCATTTTTGTCTTTACGATTTTCATTAACCAGTCCTTGAAAAAGTGCATCCATTTTCTCTCCAACTTTTTTCAACTTGTTATGTGCACCACTAAAATCAAACAACCTAAATAAAGGCACAAAATCACCAAGGTGTGAATCCAATCCATACTCTCGCAATTCATTCATGATATCTCTAAACTTCTTTGCCTCCTCAGATTCATTGCCGTAAAACCGTTTACCACACACCATTCTCATGATGGTGTTAAATGTTAGATCAGAAAACAAAGTTCTGAGTTCAACTTTTGTGAAGTTGTTTTGAGAGTTTTCAGCAAGCTTTTGGATTAGCCTCATGGTTTCGTCTTTTCGGATATCTGAAAAGGAGTTGAGACGGTAATTGGAGAGGATTTCAATTGAGCTTATACGACGTAAGTTTCTCCAGTGATCTCCATAAGATGTTGTTATTACGTTTGTGCTGTTGAAACCAAGATACTTTGTTCTGGGAGATTTCAGACGGTTTGCGAAAACGATGTCGTTTTTGGTGAAACATTCTTCGGCTAAGGAAGCCGAAGAAACAACAGCTATGAGTTGAGAACCAAATTTAAGAGTAAAAATGGGGCCATATTTTTGTGAGAGGCTGTGAAAATACTGGTGAATTGGTTGTTTAATTTGATGGAGGTTGCCAATTATGGGAAGAGAGGGTGGGTTTGGTGGAAGTTTTTTGAATGTTTTAGTGGAGAATAATAATAGTTTTCTAGTGATGAGAACAAGGAGAGGGAAAATGATGTAAAGAACAAAGTTGAGTTCCATGTTTTGAGTGAAGTTTTTGTGGGGAAGAGATCATGAATTTATGTGTATATATAGAGTTTTTCTATGTTTATGATTTTGTTTAGTAGTATTAATTGATATTTTATTTGAAACAAAAACAGGACAATAATGCAAAAGATAACAAATAAAAAGTAGCATGTAAGTGCAAGCATATTGCTGTTTCATATTTTAGACAAACAATCATGAATTATCTCATAAAATGAAATTACCACTTCTTCATGTTTATCGGCTTGATTCCCATTCTCGGATAAACAATACTCTTTGAGAGCAAGACACCATTGTAGTAGTTTTATTCAACAGCTAGCAACCACTACTTCCAATGTCTTTAGCTTTATCTACAAGGAATCAATCTATAATTCATAAACTTACAACTTAATACACCAATTGTAGGTGACTATGAAAATTAGAAAATTTTAATTTGACTATGAATTATTAATTAACACGTTTCAATTCAATGTATGATATCTTTTAACATAAAACCTTTAAAACTCTTATGAACTTTTTAAAATCCTTTTTCTTCTTATTTGATATTCATTTTCTTCATCAAAACTATTTTTTGTATGAAGAAGCATGTCTTTACAATCTCCCCTTTGATGATGACAAATAATTGACATTGGATTTTTTTATCAAAACTAAAATGCTCCCCCTAAATCATACGACTCCCCATTTATGAATCAATGTTGTAATCCTACAAATTTAAAATGATTTTCACAAAAACAAATGCTATTATTATCCCCATTTAGGCATTATAAAAAAGAAGAAAACAAAGTAGGAACCAACATACATATACACAACCACCTAATATAATTATAACACTCAAATAACCATAATAAGAACTAGTAGATAAAACATAGCCATCATACTACAAGCATTCTTAACATGCAACAATTACAAATCAAAATATTGAGTCTAGATAGAAAGTAAAGTAAATAATGATACTAAAGACCAAAAGAAAATTGAGATTATAACTTGTTAAGCTTCTTCTTGGCCATTGAATTGGATTTGTTCAATTCGGTAAGTGAGGCCTTCAAGTTAATTTTTCATGGATTCATAATTAGTTGTCACAAATGTTTCAAGGGTATCAACTTTATTTCCAATCAAGTCAACTTTTAATGCAATAGAATCAACCTTGTTAGTTAAAGCATGCATTGTTTCTAGCAACATTTGATAAGTGACAAGGACAACTATGGAAGGTCCAATAGAAGATGACGAATGATGGCTCTCTTTTCTGTAGACATACTTGGAACCATCCTAGTAAGCACATGTTTTCTCAATAACACAGTCTCCAATCATCTTTAACACCTTTTCTCCAGCCTTAATCGCATGAATTTGTTCAAGAATCTTGCTTATTTACCTTGCATATAAAAGACCTCTTGTCTTAACCCAAGATGCTAACATTTTAATTTTTACTACATATGCCTAGTTAACAACAATATTATGCTTGAGCATACAAAAGTTTTACCATACAGTTAGTCAGTTGAGAATAATTTCCAACTTTAGGAACAATGACATAAGTTAGGAAATAATGCATCATTCTTTCATTCAGATGAAGATTACCAACAGATAGAATAAGTTTACCTTTCACATCCCCTTCTTCACTCTTTTGATTTTTTCCAAGAGCTCCTTCTCGGGGTACTCGACACATAGACATGTAGACTTCAATTATGTTGAATTCATCATTTATCTCGGATTGCAGCAAAGCCTTTCATTTGGTATGCCTAAAATGGAACTAAGGATATAATTGGTGATAGTAATCTCAACTCCTTTTACTCATGATTTCATAGAGTTGCCCTACTTTTTCAGGTTTGAGTAGAAGACTTTCACAAGTTCAGGATATATATTTCCATAATACTGAACAAAAAAGTTCAATTCACGAAGTTCGAAAGTTATGGGAAAGAGAAGCAATAAAAATTATTGTATTTTGTAGTGATAACAGGCCAATCTTGAAATTTTTCCTGGTAGCAAATCTACTGCTATTCGGTTCAGAGTTGCTAGCGGAAATACACCTAAGCGCATCACATGCTCGATGGTACAATTGAGTCGCCACCGAACTTTATTTATTCCAAAAAGATAAGGAAAATATCGATAAAACCCAAGGGAAGAGAAACATATAAGGGAGTCGATTAAGCGAGAGGAAGGTATCATCACTTCTCACATTTGTTGTACTCGATAGGAACTATTTTTCTTGTTCTTTGCTTGGATGTGTGTTCTATCTAAATTTTAATCGCAAAAAAGGGAAAGGAAGGGAGACAAAGAGAATTCGCAGAGGATTTAGGCCATCGTGCTTACGTATCCTCCTAGTGCAATAAGGAAATCATAACTCCGTAGTTTGGAGACCTAAGGATGAAAGGAGGAAAAAAGTTTGAAAACGAAGGAAGGTTGTTCGCCAAGATCTCGCAATCTTGTGACTACGTATTCACATAGTGCAATGAGAAAATCAGAGCTTTGTAGTTCATGGAACTAAAAATGAAAGGAAGGAAAAGAAAGGGAACAATCATAATCGTATCCTAGAAGCATATAGACGTTAGCTGATTTGATCCTCGTTCAGATGCTCTAAGCTTGTAGTCTAACTACTAAGGAATGGATATAAAAGTTCTTTTCTAAAAAGAAAGAGTTGGTTGACTCAAAGAGAGGGTTGTTAGAATTGAAAGGAGTTCTGAATTGAGGAAGGGTCTATCTAAGCATGAGACTAACAAGATAGACATGAAAGGAAAGAGTTTTCCAAAGCATGAGACTAACATGGAAAATATGAAAGAATGTTTATCTAAGCATGAGACTAACAAGATAGACCTGATAAGAAAAATGATTAGCACAAAGGACTTTTGCTCAATTTATTTAGGAGGTGTTTTCTTTCGAAGGTAAATGTTTAGCACAAAAGTTTGAAAATGCGCTTGATACAGAGACCAAGGTTTTAATTCTCCCAGACCAATGATCCAAGTGACAAACTTATGCTAATGAATGCATGGTGCTTAAAAAGTGAAATGTAATATTGCCTATATGACTGAAAGAATTCAGAGGTAGTGAAGATAATGAGCCAGACAAAAACTAAAATAAAGTAAGACAAATTTTGGGGTATGACAGGTTCACTTACATGTTCATCTATTCATAGAAATCAAATATTGTGGTCCGGTTTATTTAAGGTGGATGCATCCTATAGAGTGATGCATAAAGATATTTAAAGGGTATACAAAGAATCATCAGCGACCGAAAACTTCGATCGTTTAAAGGTACATCACAGAAGAAGCTTTTGAGTTTTGTTCAAACTATTTGTCAAAAATAGAGTCTATTGGAATTCCAAAGTCTCGTCAAGCTGATAGATTTGAAGATAGAGGTACTCAAGGTTTAAATGTTAAGTCAATGGGTTGGGATATAGTACTTCAACCACATTCCTCTATATTGAATAATTTTAGTGTAGTTGAACCTTACATAGTTGCTCACAAAAAAGTTATAAAGAAAAAACATCCTCAAATGAATGACAAGTTGTTGTTGATATGACATAACAAGGAATTCATAAGTTGGTTTAATATGAGGACTTCTAATCATGATTGTGCATCCGAGACAATTAAATGGTTATCGTGCGTGCCAAAATTTACTTTGACAACTTATACGACATACGATATTATTAATTCTTTCTTTTATACAAAAGCAAAAGATGATAGTAGTTTAATGCAAAATAGTGAGGTTATTGTTGAGTCCGAATCCTTAAATTTCTCTAGTTCGAAAGATAAGAATCTTATTTTGGCAACCACCACATTTTATGGTTTCATTGAGGAGATTTTGGAGATTAAATATGTTATTTTCAAAGTGTCTTTATTTAAGAGCAAATGGATTCTCAATAATAATTGTATACAAACTGATCAGTTAGGATTCACATTGATTGACATTGGCAAGAAAACTTATAACACTGAACCATTCATCATGGCTACTCAAACAAAACAAGTTTTTTATTTGACAGACCCAAAATATTTTATATTCTTCATTCATAATTTATATTCTTCATTCATAATTTATTGTATGTTATAATTACTAATAATTTTATTTTCTAATAACTATTAGAAAACAATTTGAAATTTTAAGTGTTTAAAGTTAAGACACAAAGACAATAAAATAATATTATTTGTTGTAATGATATGTATATTATAGGTTATTTTATGCCATTTTAATTTTGTTGTAATATATAATTTTTGGTTCCTAATGGAATAGTGTAAGTGATGTATAACAATTTTTGGTTTAATTAGTGCTTTTTTTGAGAACGAATTATTTTGATCTAAGTGTAGTTTGAATTAGATAAATAATAAGAAAAATATTTTGGTCAATGGACCTTTCTCTGCCTACCTTGTCTAAACATTCACGTGCCTATCTCGTATTCTATTGCAATAAATGACCGTATTTTGAAATTTCTGTTATACCCATTGTTAGAAGAAATTTGAAGTTTCCATTATATGTCGGGTCTAACTTGACCGTAAGAAAAATCAAAAAAAGATAAAGACTAGCAGGATATATTGATTTTTTTTCATTGACGCTGACCATCAAATAACAATCGTACAACAGAAATACCCGAGATGCCAAACTTTATCACTATCTTTTGGTCACTTTCCTACCATTAAAATTGTAATATCGTGCACTAAACTTTATATTTCATTTGCTCAAACTATTCTACTCTGAAATTTAAAGTCAAAGAAAATAATTGTATAGCACTTTTTTGCAACCCTATAAATACACACATTTATTCATGATCTCTTCCCCACAAAAACTTCACTCAAAACATGGAATTCAACTTTGTTTTTTACATCATTTTCCCTCTCCTTGTTCTCATCACTAGAAAACTATTATTATTCTCCACTAAAACATTCAAAAAACTTCCACCAAACCCCCCCTCTCTTCCCATTATTGGCAACCTCCATCAAATTAAACCACCAATTCATCACTACTTTCACAACCTCTCCCAAAAATATGGCCCTATCCTCACCCTTAAATTCGGGTCTCGGCTCGTAGCTGTTGTTTCATCTTCATCTCTAGCCGAAGAATGTTTCACCAAAAACGACACTGTTTTTGCAAACCGTGTACACTCTCTCAAAACCAAGTATCTCGCTTTCAACAACACAAACTTAATAACAACATCCTATGGAGATCACTGGAGAAACCTACGTCGTATAAGCTCAATCGAAATCCTCTCCAATCACCGTCTCAACTCCTTTTCAGATATCCGAAAAGACGAAACCATGAGGCTAATCCAAAAGCTTGCTGAAAACTCTCAAAACAACTTTACAAAAGTTGAACTCAGAACTTTGTTTTCTGAACTAACATTCAACATCATCATGAGAATGGTTTGTGGTAAACGGTTTTACGGCGATGAATCTGATGAGGCAAGGAAGTTTAGAGATATCATGAACGAGATGCAACAGTTTGGGCTAGGGTCCAACCTTGGTGAATTTGTGCCTTTATTTAGATTGCTTGATTTTAGTGGTCATGAAAAGAAGTTAAAGAAAGTTGGAGAGAAAATGGATGCACTTTTTCAAGGACTCGTTGATGAACATCGTCAAGACAGACAGGAAAATAAGAATACTATGATTGATCATCTACTTTCTTTGCAGGAATCGCAACCTGATTATTACAGTGATCAAATTATCAAAGGCCTTATTATGGTTAATCATCTCTTATTAATTATTATTAGTTTATTACTCCTCTTTCTTAAACATATGAATTTATAAATTATTATTTGTTATTGTTTTGCAGGCATTGATAGTTGCGGGAACAGAAACTTCGGCTATAACGTTAGAGTGGGCGATGGCTAATTTATTAAACAATCCAGAAATATTGGAAAAGGCAAAAGTTGAAATGGAGAATGAGATTGGAGAAGAGAGGTTAATTGAGGAAAGTGAAGCTAGCAAATTACAATATCTTCAAAATATTATCTATGAGACTCTACGGTTACATCCAGCAGCACCAATGTTGTTGCCACATGTATCATCGGAAGATTGTAGTGTGGGAGGGTTTGATGTGCCACGTAATACTATGTTGATGGTGAATGCTTGGGCTATTCATAGGGATTCTGATGTGTGGGCTGACCCGACGAGCTTTAAGCCCGAGAGGTTTGAGGGTAATCGACAAGTTGAGATGCATGGGTTTATGCCATTTGGGATGGGGAGGAGGAGTTGTCCTGGGTCGGGCTTGGCTTTGAGAACTTTGGGCTTGACTTTGGGCTCGTTGATTCAATGCTTTGAGTGGAAAAGGATTGGTGAAGAAGAAGTTGATATGGCTGAAGGACGTGGAACTCTTGTGCCTATGGCTATTCCATTGGAGGCACAATGCAAGGCTCGTCCAATCATCAATAAGATTTTCTCTTAAGAAGATGTTGCTTATTTTTTATTGGTTAATGTAGCAGTTTCAAAAGTTGTAGAAGGTTTCCTTGATCTATTTTTCGTATAACAAAATTTTAGAGTGAGGTGGTGGTGCTTTATTCCATGGTTGGAAAGATTTTTTCTAGATTTATATAATGTATTTGGCTTTAATGTGTGTCTTGTGAAGAACCATTAATTATAAATGTATTGGGAAGAAGAACCCATTAACTATAGGCAATGTATAATTTTGATTCTTAATAATTTCCATAGCAATTTTAAGTCTTTCAAATTTTAAATTTTCATGACTAACTCTCTCTATCTTCTCGATGAGGAGAGGACTGTTCCAATGCTAAGTTTGATTAAATTCTTAATTTTAAAGAGGCATGGAAATACATGTTGTGGCCATCACTTAACTTTAGCCAATCAAATCTTTGGACTTTTGCTTCAGCAGAATCTCAATATTACACAAGTTAAGAACTTCAATAGTACAAGACTTGACTTTATTAATAAGTTGGTTATTCATCCTATTCTGTAACAAAATCTGTTGGGCTAAACTGAGGTCTTCTCTAACTTTTCTCAATTGGTGAGAAATGTCTTTGAAAGACTTACTTAAGCTTTTAATAATAGGTTGTTATCTTCGGAGTTCTTCTAAATAGTAAACATAGCAGAACCTATCAAGGGAAGGTTCCAATTATCTCTCATAGCTTCATTGAAATCTGTTATGTTTATCATTGAAGTTTGGAACTTATAAGGGGTTCTACTAGGGTCTCTATCATCTTGCCTTCTCAGGCACAATAGAGACATGATCAGAGACCTCAGAATCCATGATCTGGAGACTAGTATCCATATTTTGTTGAAGTCGTGTTAGGTTACCAATCACCTTATCTATTCTAGACTAAATCACTCCATTATACTGGTTGTTGGTCCATGTGTAGTGATTTCCAATGCTATTTATTTTCATGTAAATTAGCTTGTTCAAGCATTGCAACCAAGTCTTTATATTCATTCTCCATGACCATATTTCCATCAATCCTATCTTAGGAATTACATTGTTGAAATCTCCCATGATAACCCAAGGACCTGTGATGTAAGAGTGCATCTTCTCAATGTCCTTCCATATTTTTTTTCTATGCTTCAAGGTATTCATAACATAAATCGCAGTTAGTCAGGTCTTAAATTCCTTATTTAGATTGAGAATTCTATAGTGAATGTATTGATTTGAGAATTCCATAGTATTATTTTATCCCAAAATTTCGACGATAACATTAATGAGGTCATTTGACTTAGAGAATTATTTCTTGTCATAAGCTAAAAATGAGGTTTTCGACCTTACTCATTAAAAAGATGAGAGTCGAAGGAATCCACTTACAAGTTCTATACTTAAAGAAATTCTGAAGAATCCACTTACAAGTTCTATACTTAGAGAAATTCTGAGTTTTGGAATATTTTCTAAGTATTGGGAGGATTCGACCAGACATGCATTCGACGAAGATGATAGTTACATGAGTTTTACACATTCAAGTTTGGAGGAAAAATATGTAATTTTCAATTCAAATAGAAGGAGAAGTGGAGCAAGATGAAGCTTCCTCAGCATATAGTGGACAAGTGTCACCATCTTAGGATAGTCTTAGGAAGAAACCGTCGAAAACGGTTACTTTGTAATGTATATAAATAACTTAGTCTAGTGTTAGAATAAGTGTGTGGAAATCATATGTACTAGTAACTCCGTAACGCACAAAGTATCCGCGTGTAGAGAAAAGAGTGCAGTGAGAATGTACGTGATTGAAACACCACCAATTTATCTTCAATGTCAAATTTATCTTCAAGTTATTTATCTTTGAAGTCATTTATCTTTTAAAAGCCTTTATTATAAAGCATTTATCTTTCAAAGTTATTTATATTTCAAAGTCATTTATCTTTCAAGCAATTTACTGCGTTTATTTTGCAATTCCTGCCTTTTACTTCTTCAACATTTTAATTTTCTCGCTTTGCCTTTACTTTTCCTTTAAATCTTCAAGCCTTGCTTTTTCCTTTATTTACTTATGAAAATCTTTGTTTTTACTTCATTTCTTTTATTTTAAACTCTTTTTGGATCCTATCGAAGGATTCAAGAACTTTTTCCCAAAATCACTACAAACCATAAACCTTTTAGCACATGTCTTAGGATCAATCTGGTTGATCCTGCGAGCAACTGAGGGTATTTTGGTATCTTCAGAGGACCAGCGATTGTTTACCAATTTTGGGGGTAAACAAATTGGCACGCCCAGTGAGACAGTGCTAAAAAACGATTTTTAGAAGTTTTACAACTTCTTCTTTCATAACTTCCTTTTGTAACTTCTTTGTTTGGGTAATTTCTTTTACGTAGGCATTCTGGTCGAAAGAATGGTTACTTTTGTTGCATGCATTTGAGAAGTGGGAAAGTAGCCAGTACATATCATTATATACCAAGAAGAAGAAATACAAGAAGGATGGCTTCTAGCCAAGGAAACCTAAGTGATTCAATCTCCGTAACGAGTGGGTTGAATCCTCAAATGAGCAGTTCAAATAATCGTAGTACAAATACATAGGATGTGCCAAGGAGTGAGTCCATCCCAGACTCCAACTCTTTGACAGTGGCTTCGACAACACCAAGTGTGGTTTCAGAACCAACTCCTTCGACAGTGCCAGGAGAAACAGTTAACATATACTATACTCAGCCAGTGTTGAAGTATATTGGGCCCAACGCTCAAACTCCACCACAAAGTTTGTTTGCATTCAGACCCTGCATGCCGGCAGCATCTGCTCAGCCTTTTCCTAGAAATTTAATTTTGGTGCGCCAACCACCACGATGGCAGGCTTAAGGAATGCGCCTCCAGTTTATTCAGACAACGTTGTCCCTTCACCTTTGCAGGAATCTGGTTCCGCAATAAACCTGAGAAGGAATACCCAAACTGGTGGTTTAGGGCATTCGACCCAGAGCCATGATTTAACAAATGAGTCTGCAGCCTATTTAAGGCAACATATGGACGAAAGCAACATGCAAATGGTTCACACTCTGTCTCAAACCATGGGAGAAGTTTTACAGCCCTTGATTCAGAATACAACTCAGACGAATCAACATATGGTATCCTAAATGGCACGCATAACAGAGTTTATAGGAGTCCCATCACCAGTTTGACGACCAAATCAAGTGGTGGAAGTGGCAGACGTTGTGCAGCCAGCAAATCCTAGGAATCAGGTGGTAGATGAACCATTCAAGGTCGAAATTGTCTGAAATCTAAGGCAGATACCAGCAAAGGAGGAACCAATAATGAGGTTGGTAAACAAGCATCAGGATGCAGACCATGTGGTTCAATAAATTCGGCAGAATAATTTGGCCGCAGAGAATAATTTAGCAACCCTAGTCGAACGGATAATGGCTCGAAGTGGGATAAATACAGGTTTTGCTAGACCAAACTTCACTTTTCCAATAGTGGAGTATATATGTAACACCCAATTTCTATCCACGATTATAATGAAAATCAGAGTAATAAAAATCAACCAAAAAGTGCACAAATAGGTTGCTACATTTTTCAACTTATACAAACTTCATTTAATTTCATGAAAATTGATACATAACACTTTTGGTTCGTAAGAAACTAAGAATATCAACTTTATTTCATTTATGAAACCAAATTCAACTTTTAAAACTACGCAGCGGATTTTCAACAAAATTCAACTAAACATGGTATAACATGTTATTCAACTTGAAACAACCTAGTAACAACATATTCATACTAAAACAACTTGAAAACAACACAAAGCAACTAAAGCGTCCAATCCCCGAGTGTTACGTATCAGAGCACCGACACTGACTCGAACTAATGAAGGTAATCATCTTCCTTTAAGCTACCTGCATGTTACAAACATAGGGGTAACATTCAAACAGAAGAGGTGAAATATATATATTTATAAACGACATATGATAAACAATACTTAGATAAGGATCATAAATAATTCACCACTTCACAACATCAACAACAAAACAACGACTTAACAATCATCCACCTTTTATCAACTTATTTTACTACTATTATATTCATCAACGTTTTCTACATAAACCACATAGTCATATATTCAATAAGAACTACTTAATCAGCCTAATCAACACAATTCACTTAATCAACTTGAAAACAATATAACAATTTTTACCAACTTGAACGACATAAATAACTTATCAACTTGAACAACATAAATAACATAACCAACATAAATAATGCAACACAAATGCAACTCAACTATGCAAATGCATGTGGTACCATTGGATTAAAACTCCCAACTTAAAATTATTGCCAGGTTATCGAGGCAATCAAGGCATAAGCCTTCAACTTTCAACTTGGTGCCAATCCAAGCCAATGTGGTGTGAGCAACGACTCCGACATAAAATGCAAATGATCTACATAGTATGCACGACTTTACAATATAACAACATACAACATCAAACAGCACAACCAACTTATACAACATGAACAACTTAAATCAACGTTGACTATTAAGCCTCCAACTTGAACAACATAACAACTTCAACAACACATAACAACTTAAACAACTTGAGCAACTTAAACAACATAAACAAGAAACACAAACAACTTTACACAACGTAGGCAACTTAAAATCAACTTTGGCTTATAAAGCCTTCAACATAACAACTTAGAGATTTTCTGTGAATCGGAACCACTTACCAAATCAATTGTACCTACAACTCGACTTTACAACATCTTTTCAACAAAACAACGCAACAAAAATCAACTATTAAACTACCCGACTTACCCCGTCTATTTTTGTTAAATTTCGGACAACTAAGTTTTTCGCCTAATTCGGCTAAACCGACTAAACCGGCATTGTTTTTAACATTCTGCTATTATTACAAGTTTATCATAAAATCTACCAATTTCTGTTTTCTGCCAAATTATATCTGTCATGAAAATATATGATTACTATCTGTTTTCTGCTAAATTCCTGAAACTGCCTCTTTCTGTCAAAAATCATATTTCACAGTGTTACTTATCAAAATTGTTTAGTTCGTGTTACAATTGTTCCTGAATCCTTATTTTTCAATACCAATTCTTGATTCTTAATAAAATGTTATTTCATGAAATTAGTATATTATAGTTATAACTAATAAACATAATATAAGACTTTTGGAAATCATTTAAATAAAAATACAATATAATCAAAATCACATCCCCCTTAAATCACAGAGTAGCTTGCGCCACCCTTCATTCATGGCTACATGTGGCTTGTGCCATATTCATGCTTTGTGGTGGCCATCATAAAAGTGGCTCCCGCAACTTAAGCATCTGGCTTGCGCCATGGTGTTGGGAGCAAGTGGCTCCCACTATGCGTTTTCCAATCTACGGGTTCTTCTGCTATCGTCCCCAATTCCATATTTTTCTGAAATTCATATGGCACAACAACACAAATAAAATCAACCATTTACAGAACAGTTTAACAACAGTTTCCCAATTTCACATAATCAATTTACAACTTATTTTCAACAACAGTTTCCCAATTTCACATAATCAATTTACAACTTATTTTCAACAGTTAATCCATAATTTCATAGAATCAATCAACAAAAATCAACACAACCAGAATGATTTATGATAAACATATAATCAACAATTACAAATGACTTATAATCAACAATCGAATAATAATTTTACACAGAACAATCATCGAAATAACAAGTTACCGATTTTCATATACATCATCAACATTAACAAAAAACAACATATACAACCACCCAAACCTAGTATTATTTATCAAATCCGATTATAAAGATCGAACCCCACCCTTACCTTAATCGATGACCGCTCGAATCTCCGATCGACTTTCCAACTCTTTACCTCTATGACTCTTTTCCTCTCCTCTTTCATCCATGAAGATTAGAAATACAACATGCTACCATTGAGTTCCTCTCTTGACCAAATTTCAGCCTCCATCATCATCAATCCCGTAGTTATTATTTGACCAATTTCCAGCATGAACTTCCAAAATTTAAATGCGTTTTTCTCCTTCAATACTGAACTTATTGACACGAAATCATATATCAAATTGAAGGGAATTTCACAAGCTTTCCAGAAAATCAAGAATCGCTTTAATCGGAATTACGAGTAAAAAGTTATCACTGGTTTAGTAGAGGTTGTAATGTAAGTGTGAAAATGGAGATATGATCATGAGTTCTTCTTTCTCCTTCTTTGCTCCCAAGCTATTTGCTCTCCTCTAAAACCCTTATTCTTCTCTAAGACTTTTTCCTCTATAACTTCCACGTTCCATTTCCTCCTCTTACTGATATTTCCCTTGACCAATTCTTTTATTTTCTTCTTTTTATTAAACTAATAATAATCCAATTAATATAATAATCAACTAAAGGGCCTCAACACTACACCCCTATACTTGCTAATTTCGACGAAATCCAAGCCCATTAACCAACATGCTTTCGGTTGGTCATCCACTCGTTCAAGGTGCCCCATGGACCTGTTCTTCTTTGGCTCGAGGGAATTTCGCCCTCGACGAGGAGGTGAGCATCCTCGCTTCTTGGACACCTCTTGTTGATGTCTCTCAGTAAGGGGTCCTCGCTCGCAGCGGGGAGACCCAGTTTGGCGATCAGTTTCCAGCGCTATCAACATCTCGTGTTGTTGAGTGAGCAGGAAGTTTGTTTGATTCAGAGCGTGCACCATGGCTATCATGGTGGGGTCTCCGTTGACTGACACTGGTATGAGCTGGAAAGCCGCAGATGGCTGAGGTTGGGGGACACCATTGTCCTCGGGCTCAGGAGATGGGGTCGATGGTTGTCTGTCACATACGCCAGACTCATGGGTGACGATCACGTTGTCCTCATTGTTGTAGTTGACAAGGTCCAGATTGTGGTTGTCACAACATTCGTCGGCCATGTTGGAAGGGGTGAGAGGTGATTGAGCTTTGATCTTCTAGAATGGAAGAAGCGGATAGCAAGTTCCCACAGACGGCGCCACTGATCTTACCTGATCAGAAGGGCCTTCCAGCTGTTGGCTGCTAACGTCACGGTTGATAGAAATATGAATGGGTGTACCTGTAAGACACTCTGAAGCTCAAGTGAGTTTGGGTACAGAGATGGTAAGAGAGAGAATAGTTCGGAATACCTGACCCTTTAGTGAAAAAAGGTATTTATATAGAGCCCCCAACGTTGGGCCAAGGTCCTTTCTTGGGCTGGATTAGCTAGGCCCCAAGGAAGAACTACCAAGGTGTAGAAGCGTGTAAGACCTAGCACGTGGTCTTGTCCCTGATTCAACTGCCCCTATCTTTCAGGAGATAATGGTGGACAGTTGGGTGACATGGCGCACGAGGGAGAGACGTGGTCACCCTAACACATATATGATGAGTCGAGAAGGCTGCTCGACTTCCTAGTGGATTGCCCGTGAGATCGAGTTCTACCCGACTATTTTATGCATCTGCCGACTGACTGGACCTTGGCCCTTGGGGGTTTAAGGCCTACGCCCAACTATGTCTTTGAGGCTCAGTCCAGAACAAAAATCCTATATGATTTATTTTTGAATGAGATAACGTTAGAGATACTCCTTAAAAGTTTAGCAAAGAAAATGTGTAAAAATTATATATTAAATTTGTTGGAAATGGACCATTTCTTAATTAAAAATACTTAAAGATCCCTTTGTGATATTCATTACCTATCATTTTACTTTTAAATTCATTTAATTATTGTTTTAATATAACCGTTTTTTATTCGATTCAGAGATAAATTTCATTTCACAATTACTAAGTCGTTAAGATTACGTTGTAATACAACACACTCCTCCGTTGAAACGGGAGAGAACTCAATAATAATAATGGAATTGGATCCTCTCCAATTTTTTCTCTCATTCCCTCTCTCATGTGTAATTATAAACGGTTAGATTTTGAAAACACAATAAAAAGAAACATACATTATTTAAGAAGAGAGAGAAATATAAATCAAACTTTAATTTTATTTTATTTTCATATATTAATCCAATATTTTAGAGATTTTTATATATTTAAAAATGAGAATGTGTTTTTTTTAATAATTATTTTGTGATATTTCCTGCCTTTATTAATTCAACGATAAATAAATAACATTTCAAAATTAATTAATGAAGATCAAAATAATTATTTTCTCAAACAAGGTTTAAAAGTTTAATAAAAACTAAAAATCTATCTTTAATCCTATAAAAAAAATGGTATTTCATTTTAATATCATATTAATATCTCATGTATATTTTTTTATAATAAATTATAAAAAAAATAAATTATAAATATTATAATTTTTAATTAGAAAATATATAATAATAATAATAATAATAATAATAATAATAATAATAATAATTACATACTTATCTTTTCCTAAACAATTAAATTGTATCCGTTCATATATATTGTAAATTTTTGTGTGTATTGAAAATATGAATAAAAAACAGTCACACATACTTATTACCATATAAATTTTATAATATTATAATTATTCTTATTTTTATTTAGAAAATAGAAAAAAGTTAAAAATAACTAATTAAATTACTGACACATTCTTAAAAAAATAATATTTAAAGTTCTTTTGAATATTGGATTAATAAAGAAAAGAAAAATAAAATTAATCAATATTTCTCTCTCTTCTTAAATAATGCTTATTTCTCTTTCTTAACGATTCATAAGTGCACATGAGAGAGGGAAGGAGAGAAAAAATTAAAGTGGATCCAATTCCAATAATAACATCGCGAATCAAAGTAAAATGTAGTGTTGAGGGTATTCCTGTAATTTCACCAAATTGGACCGTTATAGAATTTCAAAATCAACAACCTGACGCACCATTTTCAATTTCCTTCATAAACAGATTTTGCTCACCACTGTTTCTCAAACGCTCTCTTTTTCTCTCCCACACACATCTGAATGGCGAATACAAAGAGTGATAAACACAGCAACGTGAGATCATCAATCATGGAATGGAAAGAAATGCACCCTCTTCATCAAATAGCCGAAACACCAACCCACAAACTCCTCTTAAAGCAATGGCTCAAAGAAGAAGAACTCATCAACGGTCGCATAGCTTTAAAAGAAACCCAAATAGATTCAATCCGAAAAGAGATCACAATGCTCTACATCTTCTTCTTCCTCTTCCATTCAACCACTCTCATGCTTCTCTTCAACAACTCTTCTTCCTCAACAACACCTAACAAAGCCTGTCACAAATCATGGGTTCCATCGCTATGTTCTCTGTTGTTTTCTTTGGGGTTTATATGGGCTTTAAGGTATAAGGGTGACGTGGAGAGTCATATGGAGAAGATGCTTTGTAGGGAGAAAGAGGATAGAGGGTTGTTGAGGAAATGTTCGGAGGAGTTGAAGAAGAAAGGGCTGGAATTCGATTTGCTCAAGGAAGTTGATGCTTTGAGAAGAGCTAAGAGTTTGAGAGTTGAAAGTAAAGAGGTTAGGAAATGGTCTTCTAGGGATTTTGTTTCCTTGTTTTTCTTTTCAATGGCTTGTTTTTCTCTCGCTGTCATTAGGGTTATTTTATGCAGTTAGGTATTTGGGTTTTATGGTTTGGCACAAGATTCTGGGATCTGGGTTCAATGTTCTTGATGGTAGATGCAGATGCAGAATGTACTGTTCTGCTTTTCTTATTTCTAATTTTTCTGTAATTTGAGAATAGTAAGTGAAATTCATGAAATAATAATAATTGCTTGGAGTGCTTTTGATTCGGTTATGGATTCATTGGATTTCATAACACATATAAATGTTTTGTTCAAGGAATTTTTATACCACAGAAATACTAGAGTTTACTTTGAAAGTCATGAATATTTTTTAGTGTCTTCAGTTCTGCCTCATCGTAGATAAGGTGAGGCATGAGTTGGTTGTAACTTGTGTAAGTTCTATTGGTGAGGCCATGGTTGTCAAACTCGGGATCTCGATAAAGCTTAAATTTTAGGATCCTAACATCCAACAAATATACAAAATTGTAGAAATAACTGGGAAAAATATTGATCTGAACATAAAATTCTTATTAACTTAATCATAATAGAACATATTCAATCCAAAAAAAATATAACTTTCTCAAACATAATATTCATAACAGCAAATTAAAAAAACTAAGGCATTGGTGAATTTTTTTTGAAAAACTCTGTTTTGTAAAGAAGAATTGAAGGATAGAAAAGATGAGAAAAATCGAAGGATTTGATTTGATTTATAGAAGAAATAGATGAAGAGAAGAAATACATTCATTGAATGATTAATCGTTTCAGAATTCGGTCTCAAATAAAAAAAAATGAATTACGATTTTGGGCTCTTCCTCTATCACTTAAAGCGGTGGACGGTTTCCAGAGCGTAAGATCGTACACTTTTGAGAGTTAAAGCGCGATCCTAACAAAAAGGGAGATGAAAAAAGAGAAAACAATGTGTTTAATATGAAGGGTGTAGTTTAAAATGCATTTTATACGTATAAGTCATTGAGTTGGTAGCATGATAAATAAAATTATGTATTTACCTCCTCGAAAACATGCTTGAATGACGCACACAACTATTTCGTTGTTCATAGCTTAACACAACCTGAACCAACTGCTGCACCAACACAACCTGCTGATCATACACCAACTGCTGCACCATCCACCTATGGATCCTACTCCAACTACCTCTACACAACCAGCACCACATGGATCCAAAAAGACGAAAAGACTTCAAAGGGGACTCAAGCCTACTCTTAGCCAACCCTAGATTTTATATTTAATTTAGTGTAATATATCTACTGGAGTAATTGTACTTGGGCATATAATGCTACTTTTGGTTATGTATTTGTACTTAGGCATATAATGCCACTTTTGGTTATGTAATTGTACTTGCTGCTACTTTGGTTACAAAAAGTCTCTTTGGTTATAAAGCCTCTTTTGTTATTGCTTTGCTACTTTGGTTACAAATAATTTTGCTGCTACTATTTCTGTAATACTAATGCAGTACCCATCAAACTTGTAATATGCATAATTCAACTAATATGCATATTATACTACTTTTCTGCAATATGCATAATTCAACTAATTTTGCTGCTACTTTTTCTGTTACTTTGGTTTCATTGATAATCAAACTAATATGACAAATTTACACAATTCAACTATTAGACTAAACATTATGCAACACCCATCAAATTTACACAATTCAACTAATGCCAAAAACTGATAAACTTCATTGATAATCAAACTTGTACAAAACTGATACATTTCAACTAGTTCAAACCTAACCAACCTAAAACAAAATTGTTACAAAGATGACATTACACAATAGACTAAATATCCCAAAAATTACACACAATTTCAACCATCCCCTAATGTTCATTATCTCCACCTTCAACTTGTATATCTTCTTCTTTTGCCTCTGTATCTTCAAATCTCTTTCATCGATAATGTCGTCGTCAAACCACCTGAAGAAATTGCATACTTTGTTCACATTATTTTTGAAATTTCTGCATCCCCAGAACTTTTTTCCAAAATTCACACTATTCATGTCACCTATAGTACACAAAACACAATCATCTTGGCAAAAACATACCTTGTTTCTGCGAATTACCGAGTCAAGTGTTTCGACTGAATCAGAGTTTGAAAATTTAGACATGGCAAACACGAAGGAAAACAAAAGAAGAAGGAAAACGAAAGAAAAAGGAAAACGAAATAAGAAGGTTGAAGATTTAGGAAGTTGTCTTGAAGAAAATGCAAGCTTTAGTGAAACCCTAACAATGGATAACAAGCCATGAAGAGAGGCACACAACACACCTTATAAACACCTACGTTACCTTATTTTATGACATGACACTTTGCTGGCAATCAAACGTGACTAAAACTAACAGATGTAGCTTGGAACTAACATAAAAGATTTATTGTGTTGACGGAACAAATATTATGGGACTATTTTGAAACGATTTTTTGTTACGGGACTAAAGCGAAACCAATAATTAAGTTATGGGACTCCGGGACCGGGACTAATTATGTCTTATTTTTATTAAAATCAAACCTCTATTCATGTTTAAATAATTTACATATCATGCTTATGCTTATGTAACATCTAATTTGTTGGATCGATTCGGGATCAACGAGTGAGCACTTTTATTCAAGACATAAATTTGTGAGAGATATACAAAGGTGATAGTTATGTGGATTCTCTCACATATAATGTTCAATCTTTTATTTTCTAATTAATAGAAGAGTTTTTCTCATTCTCAAAATAATTAGTCAGAAACAACCAGAGGATTAACATAAAAAAATAAAATAAAAAAGCGCTAAACCACGTGAACAATCAATAATTCGATCTTAGGTCTTTAAAATGCAGGGATATCACGAAAATTCAAATTATTATAGTAATATTAATAAACATAGAGTATGTCCTACAACAAAAGTTGTAGTCCCATCCACCAAATCACAACGTGACCAAAACGACCAAACATAATAAACAGATCTAGGTGCTCTCGCTCCTGTTCGGCTTCGACGACATGAAATCCTGTCACAAAATTAAATTAATAAAGATCTCTCTATCTCTAACTATAATTAGACAAAATACATAAACTTTTGTTATCTCAAATGTCTCTTATATATACCGGTTGATGTTGATCAAGGTTGGGAACCCAGTCATTAGTGGCAGGGTTGCTTTTATAGCCTCTCATTTGTGTTTCACCAACATTAACATGGTTTACAGGTAACTGAATCTCATATCCACTTTCACCTTCTCTATCCACTTTTATAAACCCACTTCCTATCTGTATTACCAAAAACGATTACAAATTAAACCAAAATGAAAATAAAAATAAATAGAAACATAGTAAAATGACGAACCGCATGATGCTGTTTATCAATCGACAACAACTCCTTGTAATACTGAGTTTCCACAAATTCATCTTGTCCATCCACCGCTTCATGCGAAGAAGAAAAAACCGGAGACTTAGATTGAAGAGATTGAAGCTTTTCAAGCTCTGGTATATTGTGCGAAGAGATATCGGAGTTGACGGTGTTTTGTGTTTCGGGTTCGCTTCTGTTGGGTTTGATGGGTCGTTTAGGAGCTAAAGTATCGAATTGAGCTTTGATTTGATTTGTGATTCTGACTTGTTCATCGGGATCTAAAACCTCGTCGCTTCGACTTGGTTTTGTTGCTGTCAACTGCCCTACCATGATGTCTTTTGTTTTGATCTCTACGGAAAGAGCCAAAGTGGTGATAGAGGGGAAGTAATGGAATTTTATAGAGAGGGACAGAAAGAAAGGGTTGGTAAACCGTGGATTTCGTGTACGTAGCTAATTAGTGGGGTAGGAAAGTTTAATAAAACTATGGGCTTCGGAAAAACCGTGGATTCGTATGCGTAGCTAATTATTGGTAAATAATACCTTTTTCAATTTCAATACTAATTATATATTAAAATATATATACCCTAGTAAAATCGTGTCGGAACACTTTCGAAATATCATCTGATACATAATTTTTATATATCGGAAGGCTTGCCCTAAGAATTTCGATTCAAAACAAAACATGTATAAGAAGTCTTAACAAAAGAGTTTCGGTATTTAGACGTAAACATGATTCTACCGGAACACAATTTACAAGTATTTTGGTTTAATTATTATGTGTACCGAAACACATTTATCATGATGTTTGGTTTGTATATATAGTATACCGAAACACTTAGGCTAAGACATCCAGTTTGCTTTCTCTAGAAAAGTTGCGCACACAATACTAGTAAAAGAAAATCGATCATGTTTCTGCCTCACGGATTGATCATCCAAATCTTGTTACGATTACCAGTTAAGTCTATTGTAAGTTTCAAATGTGTTTGTAGGTCATGGTTTTCTCTTATCTCTCATGATTTCCACTTTGCAAATTCACATTTTCAACTTCACTCTGTAACACCCAATCATAGAATTTTATTCTTATCACCTTCAACTCATGAATATCTATCCATCGATTTTGAAGCACCCTTGGTGATGACAATGCTTATGTTCCACTCAAACTTCCATAATATTTTACAAATTTTAAAATGAAAGGGTCATGTAGAGGCTTCATACTTTTCTGCGGTTCTTTTAACATCTATTTATGGAATACATCCATTGGATTCCACAAACAAATACCTTCATCTCCTTTTGGTTCTAATCTAGAAGCAACTTTCTTCCATGGTTTTGTTTATGACAATTCAACCAATGATTACTTGGTTGTTTCAATGTCTCATCATGATTTAGATGATACTCCATTACACTTGGAGTACTTCTCAATGAAATCTAATATATGGAAAGACGTTGAGGGTCCTCACGAAACTCTTAGAAGAAGTCTTCTGGTGTATACAAATTTCGTACCAATTGACATTTAGAAAGTGTTCCAATGCGACATTATTAGGGTGTACTTTTCGGAAATCTGACACAAACAATAAAAAATTAAAAAATTAAAAATAAACAAAGGTAAAATTGATATTTTTAAATAAATATAGGGATATTAATATAACTTACAGTTTATGAGGTAAAATTTTCAGTACATACTATATTTTATCTTAATATTAATTATATATTTTAAATAAAAAATTTTGTTTTTTAAATTTATTAGATAAAATTGTTATTTTGGACTAAATATACATTAGATATATTGTTTATTAAAAAATAAAAAAAATTAAATGTTGACAAAAAAAGTGGAAAAATGTAATTGATGTACTTTTAAATCTCAAACACTTAGCATTTCAAATCAGGGTCCATTATAAAAAACAAAAAGTTAAATATGTATAAAGTTCCTACAAATATTCCAACTTTGAAATTTGGTCCCCTAAAAAATTTCTTTCAAACTTTGGTCCCCCTAAAATTTTCGTCCATAACTTTAGTCCCTATCGTTAGTTTCCACTAACGGAGAATGACATGTCTTGTCAGATACTTTTTTTCCAGACATGTCAATTTTTATTTAAACAATTTTGCCACGTCCCAAATTCATTTGTAAAAGTCCAGTTTTTTCTCCAAATCTCAAAACCCTTTTCAAATCCACCAAGAAAACGATGAAGCCCTAGTTTCAATTTCTACACGTTTTGATTTCTATTCCATTCGATTTAATTTAAAAGTTTTGATTTCTTCATTTTCGAAATTGACCTAAAACATATTCTTTCAATTTCAACCATGGTAGGTAACATAAATCATGTAACCGGAGATTGATTGGAGTTGACAGTCCCTTAGAATACTTCAATCCACCTCCAGCGGCCAATATACCTCCAGCTGTTGTTGAAGATCCCTTAGAATGCTTCAATCCAAGGACACCCCTAATTTCTCTCTGCTTCTAATTTCTTCGAGTTTATGGTTATATTGTGACAGCTTAACAAAATTACAGGTTTTATGGAATTACCTTTACCATTACTGTATGTTATAATTATCCATTGTTTGCTAATGGTTTTGGGCTTCATTACCTTTACTTTTGTTAACAGGTTTTATGGAATTACCTTTACCTTTCTTATGGAATTACCATTACAGGTTTTATGGAATTACCTTTTTTTACAGGTTTTATGGAATTAACATTACTGCATCTTATAATTTTCCATTGTTTGCTTATGCTTTTATGGAATTACCTTTACCTTTACCTTTCTTATAATTTTCCATTGTTTACAGGTTTTATGGAATTGCCTTTACCTTTCTTCAAATTATACCCATAGCTTTTTGAAATAATACACATAGGTAATACAGTCTTAAGTATTCATGTGAATTTAAGAAGACATTTTTTGCTCTAATATTATTGATAGTTCTTGATACTCAATAGTGTAGGATGTTTTACAAAATATTTTTTTTTTCTTTCTGTGGTATAGGAAAATCGAGTGCACACTTTGAGGAAAGAAGTCGATCACTTTATTAAAATGGCATAATTGATGATATGCTAATAGGAATGCTATGATTGGTGTTTCTTGTAAGTTGTGTTCAAAGTATAAACATATTTTTGTCACTTATGGTGCAATACTTCATTCTCTAATAACATGTTTAATCTAAATTCATAATTTAGAGTAAATGGTGATGAAAAAGAATATGCAAACTAAGTGAAATTTAGTAGATTTATTTTTGTCATAATTTAGTGTAGATGGTGATGAAAAAGAACATGTTTAATATAAATATTCTAAATATTATTTTTGTCACTTATGGTGTAGTACTTCATTCTCTAATAACATGTTCAACATCTATAATTATAGTCATTATACTTGTTATTTGTGGTTATTTATTTCAATTGTTTAATGGATGAGTTTTGGTAGTTGGGCCTTGGATGAGACTTGGCTTTAAGTTGTAATCTATATTGAAGTGTATATAACATAATATTGATAAGGGAAGTTTAGAAGATTTTCCTAGAATTTCAAGTAGTTTTGACAATATTTTGTGGAGATGTTGTTCAATCTCTTTCCTACCTAAGAATATGTAATTTTGTAGTTATTCTTGACTTTTTTTCTTTTGCACAATGTTTTTTTTAATCATTTTATGAAACAATATATGTGTGATTTTCCAATGTATTTTTGCATTAGCTTTGATTTTTTTTGGTCATGGTGTAAACTGAAAATCGTGAGAGGAAATGAGAGAATGTGGAAGAAGATGTTGAATTTGTCAAGTTGAATTAGCTACAAATTAGCAAGGGAATAGCTAGAAATTAGCTACCTATTATTACTAATAGGATGATGTGTTTAAATTAGCTAGGGATTAGTTAAGAATTAGTTACAAATTTGCAACCATTTTTGGGTTTAAATATGATTTTAATATAAAAAAATTGAAATTGAAACAATTGACACGTGGAAATTGTGTCAGCATTTTTTTGCCAAGTTGGCATTGTCACATGTCTTCACGTCATAAAAAATCCACATGGCATGCCACGTCATCCCCAGTTAATGGAAACTAATGGGAGAGACTAAAGTTAGGGACAAAAAACTTTAGGGGGACCAAAGTTTGAAGGAAATTTTGTGAGGGACCAAACTTCAAAGTTAGGATATTTGTAGGGACCTTACATATTTAACCCTAAAAAAAAGAAAAATGTAGTTGATATGAGTTGAACACATAACAATTGCAATATGATTTTTTTCCTTTTATCTCAAAATTTTTAAGGTCTATAAAGTTCTAACTTAGGTTGTTAGGCATTGGATCCAATTTTGCATTGATATATTATATTCTTAATAAAATTATAAGATAAAGGCTCTCCATTGATATATTATACTCTTAATAAAATTATAAGTGTCTGTTTAGTTCAATGGAGGGAGTTGGGAGGGGAGAGAGTTTAATAAGGAGAAGGAACGAGAAGTATTTTAACTTAATATATGTTTAGTTCAAAGTTTAGGTGTTTACGGTGCGGTTTAGCTGAATTTTACAATAAAAATCATTTGAATCGCAAGAGAAAAAAACATACATTTTGGTTTGGTTTTGTTGGCTTTTAGAAATAAAACCAAAACAAACCAATGTGGTTTGGTTCGGTTTGCTTGTTTCGGTTTTTACAAAAAAAAAAATATTGAGTGATACATATACATATAAAAGATAACATAACTTTGTATTTAGTCATTCATACATTAGTAAATAACAACAGAGTTCATCGTATTTGGACAATTACTTCTCATTTAATATTATAAAAATTAGATTAGACAAAAGTGGAATAATAAGCATAAAACAATAGCATAAAAAATATCAACAAAAAAATAGAATGAAACAAAAAAAAAGAATAAAGGAGATGGGAGATTTGTGAAGATGAAAATGTTGAAAAAGAATTACAAGTGTGAGTAGTATGGGGAAGTCCCACATTGTTTAGGAATGTGGAGAATTGAACATTTATAAGTGGATGAATCCACATACATATCACCTTAAGGTTTTGGGTGAGTATGTGGCGTGTCTCTCACAAATGTGTGTTGCTCAAAAGAAAAGTCTCCAAAAGTAAAAAAAAGTTCCCTCGTGTTGACACCCCCCCCCCCCCCCCGAATTGACCTTATGGTTAAAATCTTTCTAATGTTTCAAGTTCTTTATTCAACACTTCCTTTTATACTAATTCATTTGTGAAAGCATAAAATATGATGCTTTGAAAAATGAACAAATATGGAAGATAGTTGAACGAAAACTAGAAGTATTGGAGAGATTTTAACGATGTTAAAACAACGTGAGATAAATGATGAGTTACAAAATACTAGAAAATCATTAATTTGTTTAAGATAAGTTTCAGATACAACATAATTTTGCATATGATTATTTCCAAAATTAATTTACTAGGTTATATGATCAAATAGGGGTTAGTGAAACAAACAATAGACAACAGAACAAGATGGGAGCTACACAAAAAATATAATCTCAATATCAATATCAAAAACAAAAACAACAAGAAAAAACAACAACATCCACAAAAATATCAAGAACAACAACGACAATAAACAAAAACAATATCAATAACAACAACATCAATAAACAACCTCATTAACAAAAACAAAAACAAAAACAACAAGAAAACAACAACAACAACAACAACAACAATAACAATATCAAGAACAACGACAATAAACAACAATATCAATAACAACAACGCCAATAAACAACCTCATTAACAACAACAAAAACAACAAGAAAGACTCTATGGTTTCGGATCTCAACAACACAACAACAATAACAACAACAACAATAATATTAGTAGTGATGTTTGACTTACCAGATATGTGAAGAAGAAGTAAAAGAAAATGATTTTGATCTTTGGATAAGAAACGAGATCACTAAACACATAATATTTTCGTATTGAAGATAATATGTGTTTGTGCCTCTCGTTGTTTAGGACTCTTCATTAGGATTTTGTTAGTGTCAAGAAAATCTTCTCTTAGGATAGTGTTTGTCTGTTTGGTGCGTTTTCGGATACGTTAATTTTGTATGTGCTTAGAGTTAAAGGGTTGGAGGTGTATGTTTTTCTAGTAGTGTGGATTGTTCCGCTTCCAATATCTTCATTTCTCATATATAGGGGTGTGTAAAATATTTGGTTGTGAGACCCAAATCCATAACGAAATCTAAATCCATTTAAAATATCTGGATATAATTAAATGGTTATTAACCGCTTTAATTATTAATGGTTGATTATCCAACCATATTTTATTTTTGGATCCGGTTATTATCCAAAATTCAAATGTCTCAATTCAATTATAATTTTTTTTAAATAAAAATTTAAATTTTTTAGAATAAAATATTTAATTTTTGAAAAAAATAATAATTTTTTTGTCAAAAAATTAATTAAATTTTGAGAAAAAAATTTAATTTTTTCCAACTTTTTTTATAATAAAATTACATTTTGTGAATTTTTTTTAAAAATTAATTTTTTAAAACTAATCAAATAATATTTTTTACAACTAATCAATTTTTTTGGAAAAACAAAATTATTTGAAAAGAATTTAATAATAGGTTTAAAACCGGTTATATAACCATAATTATATATTTATAATTGATTTTATAATCAATTTTAATTGGAATGTGGTTAATTGATTATGATTATGAATTCAAATCATATAATTAATTTAAAATGATTATAGTTTAATTTCTAAAAATAATCAACGCACACACCTAATCATATAGATTTGATTGATTATGTATGTTGAAACTTTATAGTGTTTTAAATTAATAATCATATAGATTTGATTGATTATGTATGTTGAAAACTTTATAGTGTTTTAAATTAATGTAACAATTGCTTTCATTTTATTTTTATAATCAACAATTGCTAGCATGCTAGATATGATTTCTTGTAATGGTGGGATCTTTGAGGTGTGGCATCTCGTAGGGCTTTGCCTAGAGATATTTCAAACCATTGTTTGATTATTCTTTAAGTATTACAACCAATTATAGATCCCAATTTTTTTGTTTTGAATTAATAATCACTTGATTTGAAAAGATTTTGTCGTAAAATAAAAGCTATATAAAAGATCTCTTAGGGACGGTGAAAGTTTAGGATAAAAAGGTGTATGATAATTTTATGCAAGTGAGATTTTTGTTTATAAGATTTTTATTAGAATATTGTTTTCTCAAAATGTCTCTAAAACCATAAAAATGTCTCGGTTTGTTAAGTAATTTGCTTTATCCTTCTTATGGCATAGGTTCGAACACTTAGCTCAAATTTTGTTTTGTGAATAAATCTATATTAATTCATTGTAATAATTATATAAATTTAAAATAATTGAAATGAAATATAAATAATACGTACTTATATACAACCACATATTTAAAAAAAAAATATAAAATAAAAATATGTGGCGGTGTTTCGTTACTATAATTATTTCTGATAATTTTAATATCTTAAAACATAAATATACATTATCGAAGATAAAAACATAGTCGAAATTACAGTCTTTGAAAAAAGTTATATCTCAAAAATAATTTTTATGAAAGTTATTTGAAATAGTTTCAAAATTAAATGATTTTTTGAAATTTTGATATCCAATTTTTTTTCAATAAAATAATAAAATATCTAAAATAACATTTTAAAAATAACTATTCAAACAAAATTTTTATTTAAAACTTTTATGAAAAAGTTCTTTATAATTATTTTTTCACAAAATTATTATTAAAAAAAAGTCAAAACAAATGGTTCCATAAACTTAAAAAAAAAAAATTAAGAGAATCTATATTATTTTATATAATTAATTTTCAGATTCGCTTCATATTGCAAAAGACAAAGTTGAGTATTAACCATTTTTTAATTTGAAAATTTACAACAATAATATATTTATTTTTCTTAATTTTTGTAAAGTGAAAAAGTAAAGTGAATATTAACAATTAAAATTGTCGATCTTTACTTATTGGCTTAATTTTCTTTCTTAGGATAATATATTAAACTGTATCATTTAAAAACAATTTTAATTACTATAAATCACTTTGACTATAAATCACTTTGACTACCGCGTATTTAAAGTGATCATGATTGAAAATTCTAATTTCATTCAAAGGCATTAATACGAATCTAATTCTTAAAAAAAACAGTAATTTGAATCCCATGCAAGAATAAAGAGTTATTGAGAGAGTTAAATATCATGTTTGCCAACAAAAGAATATATACATAAATATATTTTTTTCTATTTTTTATAATATTGTATAGACAAAATTTACACTATACTTACATATAACTCATATACAAATCTGATAAAAAATAAAGCTGAAAAACATTGTATATATATCAATGACCTGGGCCTTTTTCACTTGGCCCTGAAGACATAGTATGAACTTTACCATCAATCAAAACCCTGAAAACATCACTACCCTTCTCTTTCATTATAGGTTCTTCAACAATGGCCTTAACTTTGGAGGGATAGTTTCTACAATATACTGTGTTTGGCCCTGTAACAGCCAACACAATAATAACTAGAGAAAGTAAAATAGAAAGCCTCATTTTTGAGTTGGCTATAACCCTATTCCTCAAGTGCTGGAAGTTTTTATACCCAAATAAAACAATGCGTGGGGCTGAAAAAGATTACTTTGGCATCTTTAACATGCAACCCAAACCAATGGTTTTTTACTTATATTAACTTAATGAACGGTGAAGGGTTTGTTTTGGTATTTGGTGGGACCTATTAGGGTATATTTTGAATGTATGTATGAGATATTTTTGAGAAATAAATCTTATGAAATATGGTTTTGATGGTTGATTTGTATTGCACTTTTGGTCTTTTTTTTTTGTTATTATAAAAAGTGGTGCTAGTTGACAGAAACCTTTGACGGGTATATAAAATTGAGTCAAGAATATTTCTATATTGCTTGGGAATGGAACAAGGAGTATCAACCCTCCATGTTTTTTGTGCAAATGTTTGGGGTGGAAAATGAGGACCAGGTGCAAAAAGTGAAAGTAGAATCGATGGACATGCTATGCTAAGGGTGATTGCTCATTTCATTCATCACATGTACTTCCATGAAAAACCCATTCAATAACGATTGAGAATGATATATATAATGATGTAGGTGATGACGTTGTTATGTAGAGTGTTTTGTATATATCATACCTACAATCACGGCTAAATAGGCGTTTTTAATAATCTGAATATTTGTAATAAATATAATTGTCTTGGGTTCGATTCTCTGCAACGCCGTTTTGATTTTTATTTTCTGAATAGAGCGTCAGATATTATAACGGTTATGAGATACAACCATCGTTAATTTTCTACAAAATTAACAAATATGATAATGGTTATGAAATACAACCATCGTTAATTTTCTGTAAAATTAACAAATATTATCTTGCATTTATAATTAATCCCATTTTTTTATCTGTATTAATGTTCTCCATATGATAGCGAAACAGAAAATACAATTCACATTTACAGTGAATCAGATATACCACATTAGAGTGAATTAGATATATCACCTTACATTGAATCAGAGCAAACAACTTATATATTCATAATATCACATTACAATATATCAAAACATAATTAAACTTACATATTCATAATATCACATTACTATTTATCAGTTTATCAGAACACACATTATATAACTTCACATAATTGTAACTTGGTGTATTGATATCTTGTCTCTTAAAAGAAGATTTTCCTATATCACAAAATATCCTCTAGTTGATCTTCCATATATTCATCATCATCCACTATTTGACGTTGTGATACCCGAGTTTCCTCATTATCCACCTCACCATGCCACGTCCATGTTGTATAATTTTGACAAATACCATCACAACAAAAGTGATTGTGTATTTCTTTCTTTGTACACTTTTTGATATCCGCACAAACAACACAAGGACAATAAAAAAATACCCTTATTATCGGGAAGATGTTTATCAGCGTATTCAAGGAATTCACAAACCCCTTTCTCATAAACCTGACCTAATCTATTGGTTTTCATTCAACTACAATTCATTACAAATTCTGAAATTTATACATGTTTAATAATGTGAATGAAACTTCTCAAGCATATCCATATACAACATGAACAAAGATAAAATCAATATACAATATGAACGTAAATCATATGAAACAACTCCTTCTGACTTGAGCATATACAATATGAACATAGAAAAAAGGAATGAAAATATTAAAGAATACCTAGCTGTAATCAAATGAACATAAGAAATGAAGATGTTGAAGAGTACTGTATGCCGAATCTGAAGAATCAAATGAACGAAGTTACTTCGAACCAGAAGCAACAAATGATTTGGTACAACATCAACTTAAAAAAAAAGGAATATTGAAGATTACCTTACTTCGAAGTTGAAGCAAAAAATGAATATTGGTAAAGAATACCTAGTTGTAATAAAATGAAGATGTTGGAGTATCGTTGTCGTATCTGGCTCGCTTGTTCGATTAAGGTTTCTTATGAATGAAATACAAAATAAGTTTTGTTTTAATTTAACAGTAAAACTTTTAATCTTGGTTGGAAAACAAACCGTAGTGGAATCTTAAACCTATAACAACAGTTGTTTAATATAACCGTCGTCAAATAATTTACAATTTATTTTTAAAATATTGGTATTAAATGACTCACGCTAAATGTTAATAAAAAATGGAAAAAATATAGTTGCAGAGAATCGAAGTTTGTTACATTTTATTTATTACTACGGTTGTTTGACACAACCGTTGTAAAATAATTTACAATTTATCTTTAAAATAATGATATTAAGTTACACACGTTGAATGTATCCTAAAAAATGGAAAAAATATAGTTGTATGGAATCGAATCATGCTACATTTTATTTATTAAAGTGGTGTTTCTATTGAACCGTCATTAAAAGACTGATATTCATCCAACTTTTGACTGGACACGAAATTTTAACTTATTACAACAGTAAAAAAGAATATGTTATAAGTCTGATGTTGTTATTTTAGCGTCTTGTAATAGTGATATTTTCATACTAACTTATTAAGAAAATGTTTGCTAGTTCATATAAGTTGTTTTGAATTGAAATAAAGGATTTAAGTATATTAAAAACAATGATGTGGACGATAAAGAATAAGTAAATTACAAAGTAACAATAAGAAAGTAAAGAATCATAGCAAGCAAAATGCAATTGACAATATAAATTGTTGAATGATCTAAAATGTTTGAGATGCACACTTGTTTATTCCACTATCACTTTTAACAATTGACGGACAATAAAATGGTGCTTAAAGCTTGAGACAGCTAGAATCCTCAATTGGGGTCTCTTGTCATTTTGTAAAAACTAAAGAAGCCAAAGGGGGGCATGACAACTGTTTTTTGTTTTGTTGTTGTTGTTGTTAAGAGTGAGGCAGTTAAACGAACTACAAAGGGACACGACAATTAAGAGATCTTCTACTAGCAACTATACAACGCTAACAATATGCGTCTGATTTTTCGAAATTACTTAGGAAAGAATCAAAAGTACCAACAAGACAGGAATAATAGCTAGGTGCACGTGTTTTTTTTTTCTTTGATCCACAATTTTTGAAGTGTTTTTATGAATCTATTGTTTTTTAAAACTATATTATTCATTTGTTTTATTTAGTAATTACTATTAGATTTGTTCGGTGCTGGAATCATAAATAAATAATAATGTGGAGGGGCGAGTTCAAGTGGAGTTAAAATATGTTTTTCTCTAGGTGTTAGAATTAAGTAGATTCATAAGATTAACATTTCAACATCTAATTCAATTAGATGTAAAAAAAGTGATAGTGCAAATAACTATGAGGGTCATTTGCGATTGATGTGTTATGGACTATATATGGAAGATTGTTATAACCCCTCTCTAATTCACCAATATGAGATGCGCGGACCGTCTGATTGAATCTTATGGTGTGTAATCTTTGGGCGGTAAGGATTAGGTGTTAGATTCTTTAACACATGTACACTGAATCCTCGATTATTTTGTGGATATGTCTTTTGAGTTAGACTCGTTTGTGATTGGGCTTTTTCACTTTTGGATCTTTGGGTGGCCCATAATAGTTTCACCCCAAGACTTCTCTAGTGAGCAGAAAAGGGGCGGTTTGATATTGTCGGGTGCCCTTATCCTCTATCTTGATATTTCTAGTGGGCT
This sequence comes from Lathyrus aphaca, assembly GCA_963966055.1. NCBI lineage: Eukaryota > Viridiplantae > Streptophyta > Magnoliopsida > Fabales > Fabaceae > Lathyrus > Lathyrus aphaca. The sequence continues at coordinate 534,291,433 of OZ014523.1, read as the reverse complement.
CGTGGCCCTAGATCCCTAGGCTAGGACACGATGCTTCCGTTTAGGGTACTCATAGGTGTATTATAGTGTTGTTGTGATTTCAAGATAAATCTTTTTGTTTATTTTGTATGCCTAGCTTCCCTCCGTCATGAGTCATATATTGATCTACCTTGTTCCATTATATAGACGTGGCTTCTCCTTTCATGTTACATTTTCACTTATATGTTCAAACTCTCTATCTTTTGCAAGTTTTAATTCTCCTCCCTTGAGCTTCGACGACCCATTGTCTTGTTCATTTGACTTTCAGTTTACTAATTTTGCAACCTTCTTTTGTCTCTTGCATTTTTGAATGTTTCCTTCATAATCATATTAATTTCATCTTTCTGATTTTCTAAGGTATTGTTTTTATCCTTCTTCGTTTATTGTTGTTGCTCCCTTTTTATCTTAGATATAACCAACTAGGGTGATGAACCTGCAAATTTCATCGATACACCTAGTGGCGATGATATAAGTGATGTTTCTCTCGTAGAGAGTAGTTGACCTGGAGGTGTTAAATGTTGTTCATTTAGCATTTATGCCTCCCCCACGAATCTCATAGTTCTTAGTGATAGTTGTGAGCCTAGGGACCATTTGAGGAAAATGGAGGAGTGAACTTGGCTAATCCTAAAATTATGGAAGTTGGTCGAGGCTTCTTCTTACATGAATTTCCCAGAGAATACCCAAAGTTTGTTGAGGAATACTTGGATAATATGAAGGATCTTTCCTATATTAAATCCTTTAGGTATTTAAATGTCCTAAAACCCAGCGAAAGGGAAGTTGAGTGTCCTCTTAACTCTCAAGGAAGTTCTAGAACTACATTGGACATTTTCTTTTTGTTAACATTAAGTATGAGATGGTTCGAAAGGAACAACAAGGCCTTGAGTTTCCTATGGATACCAATCAATAATACTGGGTAGATGTAGAAGTGGTGGGAATGACTTTTGTGTTCGGAAAGGCCCACATATTGGAGAATGCCCACAGGAACGTATGACTGTCCTTTGACTGGTCAATTTCTCATATTGAATTCGAAAATAGATTATTGATGTAAGCCTCACGTGCACGACAATGCGAAATAGTAAAAGATATTGAAACATGTGGAGATATGTTTGATTACTAATTTTTATTCTAACAATGTGTATCTAAATCAATAAAATAACAATTGAGTGTCGCAGCGCGAGAAATGACCACGAGCACTCACACGCTCAAAATAATAACAAATTCGCCACTGAACTTTATTTATTCCAAAAAGGAAAGGGAAAATATTGATAAAATCCTTAAAGAAAAAGAAAATGGTCATTACAACCAAATTCAGGTTTGTGAATCGATTATGCGAGAGGGGTGTATTAACACCCCTCATATCTATTGTACTCAACGAGAACCATTTAGTTAGCTTTGCAATTTAGAAATGTTAGCTTTTGTGTTTCTTCTTGTTATTAAAAGCTTGAGAGAAAAAGATAAATGACTAAAAATGGGGTTATTTGTTACGGTGTTGTTAGTTGGGATTTTTTATAAGGTCAAATCTTAGCACACTAAGAAAAAACTTAGAAAATGTTTAGAAGTTTGAAGGGGAATTTTAACGTGGGTTTCTAGCTATGGGAGTTGAAGTCTCATAGAAGTTGAGACTTAGTAGTCAATACTCAAAAAGATTTTAAGCATTATGTCCTAGGATTAGGTAGTTGGCATGATCAGAAAATACATTGATAGAAGTTTATTCGAGCATGTGTCAACTTATACCAATGCGTATGAGTTATGGACCAAAATTGAATCCTTGATTCAAAAGAAGATGTTGAGAAACAAATCCCACCTTGTTAGACGACTGGTGAAATTGGAGTACTCAGATAGCCAAAACATGACCGAGGTTTTGAATACCTTCAAAGGTATTATGAATCAACTGACAAAAGCTGACATGAATATAGATGATGAGTTAAAAACCCTTATACTCCTAAGTTCTCTACTTGAAAGTTGGGACACTCTAGTAGTTACTCTTAGTAACTCTGCTCCATACGAAAAACTTGTCATGGATTTTGTTACGGATTCCTAGCTAAATGGAAAGTTAAGACGAATGGAAATATGCTTCAACAACCAGTTTTAAGCTAACATTGTTGATAACAGAGGAAGGAGTAAGGATCCTGAAAGAGGAGGTCGTCTAAGATCACAAGCTAGATTCAAGTCTCACACAACACTAAGTTGTTATTATTATGGAAAACCAGATCACAAATATTGAAGAGCGGTCAACATGCTAGAACAATCCATCAAGATTTCATAAACTAAAAGAATACTAAGTAAGATATAACCATATTTGCAGTAGCCTCGATCGACGAGAATATTTTCCTTGTTGGAGATGACAATTATCTAAATTTTGCATTCGATGACTGCACTTGGATAATTAACACATGAGCATCTTTCCACGTCACACCTCATGAAAAATTATTCCCATCATACAGAAGAGGAGATTTTGGCACTATAAATATTAGAAGCCACATCATAAGCAAGATTGTTGATATCGGTGAAGTGACTCTGATAATAGAGAATGACAATAAGCTCGTGTTTAAGGAAGTAAGACATGTACCACATATGTGTCTAAACCTTATCTCGGTAGGAAAGATGGATGATTTGGGGATGTTAAACCAGTTCGGAGGTGGTAGATGGAAGCTTAGAAAAGGGAGCATGACAGTTGCTCGTGGAAAAAAAGGAAGGCTACATGTGCATCATGCAGAGAAAGATAAACAAGGGAGAGATTAATGTTTCTCAAGAGGAGAACAAGGAATTTGGGAACAAACGAATTGGCCACATGAGAGAGAAATGTTTAGAGATTCTTACTAAAAATAATATTTCAAATATCAAGGGCAACAACTTGAATCTTGTGAAGACACTCTAGGAGGAAAACCACATAGAGTATCTTTTCAAGGATCAAATGATGCAAGAAGACGGGATATAATCCTAGATCTTGTTCACTTGAATGTTTGCTCCACATCTAAAAGGTCTCTTGGTGGAACACAATACTTTGTTACCTTTATTGAAGATCACTCCAAAAAGGTGTAGGTGTATCCATTGAAGAATAAATATCAAGTTCTACAAGCTTTCAATGAGTTTCACCCCTTTTTAGAATGAGAATCTAGAAGAAAGTTGAAATGCTTAACAAGTGTTAATGAATGTGAATACTTAGGTCTGTTTGAAGCATATTGTAAAGCTAATGGGATAAGATATGAGAAAACACCTCTGAAGACTCCCCAAATGAATGGAATAGCTGAAAATATGAACAGAGTGATTGCAGAGAAATTCAAAAGTTTGTTTTCTCTTGTAAAACTTCTCAAATCATTTTGGGGTCAAGTCGCGAGAATTAAAATTGATTTGATAAACTTACCTCCTTCAAGGCCGTTAAATGGAGATATATCAGATTAAGTATGGTATGGAAATAAAGTCTCCTACAGTCAATTGAGAGTATTCGGGTGTAGGGCATTTATCCATATTCCCAAAGATGAAATAACAAAACTTTATACTAAGAAGAAAGAGTGTATATACCTTGGTTTACCAAAAGATGAACTTTGCTTCAGATTATGGGATCCTACAAATAAATAATATTATTCAAAACATAGATGTGGTGGTGTATAAATATCAGACAGTCCATGATATTCAATCTAAGAAACCAAATACCATTGTGGTACTAAACTCAGGGGGAGAGATTCCTAAATGAGATATTGAACCTAGTTAGACAACACAACCCCATCATACAGAGAAACCTAATTAGAGAGAACAAGGTCATGAAATACAATGAGAGCAAATGATAGAGACTGATCAGAGGGACCAAGAACCTTAAGTGAGGAGATCCATGTGAGTAACACAACCATCAATAAGATATTTCCTAGATGAGTATGTCATTCTCGCAGATGAAGGAGGACCCTAAAGCTTCATAGAAGCCATCGAGATGGATAACAGGGACAAATGGATGCAAGCCATGCAAGAAGAATAACAGTTAGTGAGGGAAAATCAGATGTATGACTTGGTGAAATTTCCAAATGGAAGAAGGGCTTTGAAAAAAGGTGGGTGTTCAAAGTCAAGTTTGAAGAGAACAACTCAAACCACATATATTAAGCACGAATTATCGTGAAAGGGTGCTATCAGAAGAAATGCATAGACTTTGAAGAGATATTCTCACCAGTGGTGAAGATGACATCCATATGAGCAATCTTTGGTCTAAATGCAACATTAGACTTGGAGATAGAGCAACTTAATATTAAAACAACGTTATTACATGGAGACTTAGAGAGATAAATATATATGGAGCAACCGGAAGGATTTGTAGAACCAGGCAAAGAACACCATGTGTATCGCTTGAAGAAAAGTCTATATAGGTTGAAGTAAGCTCCAAGGCAATGGTACAAGAAGTTTGAGCTCTTCATAACCCAACATAAATTTGAAAAGACATTCACATACCACTGTGTGTTTGTTAAGAAATATGATAATGATGAATCCATCATACTTTTATTGTGTGTTGATGATATGCTCATTATTGGGAAAGATAAGATAAAGATAGTTTCTCTAAAGAAGGCATTGAGCAAATCCTTCGCCATGAAAGATTTGGGTGCAATACAGAAGATTCTTAGAATGAAGATCTTTAGATATCGTCCCAAAAGAATGTTGTGGATGTCACAATAATATTATATTAAGAAGTCCATTGAAAGGTTCAACATGCATAATGTTAAACATATGCATCCCACTACTTAGTCACCTGAAATTCAGTAAGACATAATGTCCAAGCAATGAAAACGAAAAAAGGAAAAATGAGTAAGGTGCCATATTCTTCAGCTGTGGGTAGCCTTATTTACAAAATGGTTTGCAAAAGTTCAACCATTGTTCATGTTGTAGGAGTTGTGAGTAGATTCCTGTTGAATCCGAGAAAGGAGCATTGTAGTGCTGTGAAATGCATACTGAGGCATCTAAGTGGATCTGCCAAACAATGTTTATGCTTTGGAAATGAAAAGAAATTAATCATTGGGTATGTAGATGCAGATATGGAAGGAGATGTAGATTCCAAAAAATATACTCTTGGGCATTTGATTACTTTTGCAAGGGGAGCTATCTCATGGCAATCACGATTACAAAAGTGCATTGCTTTGAGTACCACAAAAGTTGAATACATATAAATCACTAAAGGTTGTAAGGAGATCCTGCAAGAGTTAGGCCAGAATCAAGAAAGTTATATTCTCTATTGTGATATTCAAAGCGGAATTCACCTCAGCAAGAACTCGACATACCATTCAATGTGAAAACACATTGACGTAAGGTATCACTGGATTTGTTATGGGTTGGGTGTAAACTGTTGAAAGTAAATAAAGTTCACACCAATAAGAATGGAGTATACATTATGACAAAATCTATACCAAAAGATAAGATAGAGTTTTGCAAATAAATTGTTGGATTGAGAGCAATCATAAACTAATCAATGCCATTCCCTTATGGTGGAAGGGGAGAAATGTGGGGTCTAGCCATTGCAACATGGCCAACATACATTTGACAAAATGGAAGATTGCATGTGATGACAAGTAGCAAGGTGTATGGGTACAAATGGTGTAATGTATTAACAATACATGTTATGGTGCATGCTTTGTAAGGGATATTTGGTGTTTTGCATGGAAGGAAAAAAGAAATGTGTCTTCATGCATGTGAGGCACTTTTGACTTGCTTCTCCTATAAATAGGACAATGAGTAAGCATTCAACATAACACAAAAGAGAAGAAGAAGCAAGAGAGAAAGAGAGTCTTGCTCAAGAGAGAAAAGTGATCCCCATAGAGAGTTTCTTTGTGAGAGAAATAATGAGTCAATTTGTGAGTGTTCATCAAGTGTTTCTTTAGAGCATGTCTATTCTCTAGTCTATCTTACATTTTATGACATGGACAACCTGCTTTGCTTTCGAAGATCATGTCTTGAACACAATCCAACCTAAACCCATTATCTCTATAAAGAATTTATTCAAAATGACACAAACATTAACTAGATTCAAAGAAAGGATGACATCTTGCATCTGTAATTTTTTTATTTGCATGGACACAAATAACTTAAAATTTCGTTTCACACTCCCATTAACAACTTATAACAGAGTCTGTTTTGTTTAGATTTTCTTTGAGAATTATTTAGGAAGAGTACATTTTTCTTTTCATTGTTAGGAGGTGTACATTTGTTTTCATATTCTTAAACAAAACCAATTATCAAGAGACATACGGATTACTAAAAATAGCAACAACAAAAATGAATAACACAATAAAATATAATCACGTCAACATGGAATAAGCTTCGATTTTTTTCCTTTTGATTCTGCCAGTTGAACAGTCTGTGCTATACAAAGTGTGAAGAACCGATCTACAAGATGCCAAACATGAAATATTGCAGCTCTGTTTGACCTATGCAAAATCCAAAACAACAAGACCCTATCACTTCAAAACCAATGTTGGTGTTGTCAAGACAACTATCAATGTTGTTAATGTATCATAATAGTACAAAAAATAGTTTGAAAAATGGACGACTAGCTCTATCAGATGAATCACAATTGAAACATTCATAGTAACTATCTATAACTAAAATATTATGAAAGAATTTAATTCATGTATACATCTACCCTTAATATGATACTCTAAGATTTAGTTGTTGTTTAGTTGATTGTTTAGTATTAAACATTGTGATGAGTCCCATATAAGACACTCACACAAACATGAATATTAAAATCATCCTACTACAATAGATCATCCCTACTACTACCATAACTAACAGACAACCCCAATCAAGACCACCAAAACCAACATCTAAAGGAAGAAAAACCATGGCAACCTATACCAGAAACTAAGAAATTACAGACGCAACAACTGTGCTGCAATGAAGGATATTGCCTAACATATATACATATCACACTGATGAGAAGTATCGTCGTGCTGCCGAAGAAAAAAAACACCAAATCCAGCAAAAGCAACACCTGATATAGGTAATGGCATATGCACGAAACTGTCAATTCGAAATGCTCACCCGAACCAGGACTGGCAGCTATGACAGGTTCAATAGAAACGACATTCTAGATTGCTTCCTGTTTACCCTTATTTTTTATAAACAATCGTTAGTCTTTTTAAAAAAGTTATATGTGGGATCGACTAGCGAATCCTACAAGAAAAGTAAAGTAAATGATTCGACAAAGTCAAGATCCTTGTAAAAATACAAGAGAAAAGATAATTGAATTGTTGAACAAAAATGTAAAATGTAAAGAGCAAGAAAATAACATTACTTAAATATATAATAAGTGATGTACAAAATAATATATTTTCTCTTAGTGACTTGTTTCTCACTCTTGTTTGGATACTTTGAGTTTTTAAAATTATTTTGTAATGATATTTCCACCTTGAATCCTAACACTAGAATCTCTATATATATTAATACATAAATAATTCCCTACAATAATCATATTCCTATCGATTGACACGCATCTAATTGCATGGTTTCCAACATTCTAACTTGCCTTCATGTGTGTTTGCTACATGGATAAAACCAAAAAAACAGTTACACAGTCTGATCTCAACGCTTTGCTTCAAACTACCACTAGTGACCAGCGGTCCTTGTCGAATTCTTGAGAACATGATTTGAGAAAACATGCTAAGTCCCCAATTATGTTTAACATAATTGCTTCGACGCTCTTGGTTAGGGGTGTTCGTAGTGCGGTTTGGACAGTTTTATCGCTAAAAATCATCTAAACTACAAGAGAAAAATGTGTGCGGTTCGATTTGGTTCGGTTGGCTTTTAAAAATAAAATCAAACAAAACCAATGCGGTTTTGATTGGTTCAGTTGGTTCTTTACAAGATTTTTATTGAGTCATACATATCACCTATAGAGAATAACATAAATTTATGTTTAGTCATTCATACATTACTAATAACAACAAAACTCATCATATTTAGATAAAAAATTCTCATTCAATATACAAAAATAATTTTAGAAAAAAGTAGAATAAAAAAGATACAATAGTAACATAAAATAATATAAAAAATATTATAATTGAAATTCTGGTGTGAAAGACACAGATGTCAAATACTATATCGAGACATCTGATCTGTTACTGAAAACATGACAACGTACAAACAACAACATTATAACACTATGATATACCAGCTTCTAACACTCCTACAGGATATTGAGACATCTGGTATGACATCAGTAAGAACACTGCATAATATACATAACGGAAAAACATAAATAACAAATTCAAATAGTTAACCCAGTTCAAAGCAACCACATCTACTTTGGGGGCTACCAAGCCAGGAATGAAATCCACTATGTAGTATCAATTCAAGGACTCACAGCAAACCACTCAGTTTACAATCCTCCCACTTAATCACTATCAATGCAACTTCTACTTAGGAACTCCTAAATATGAGAAACTCATCTCATTCCCTCTGAATCACAACACTGATAACTTAACTTAACATTTCAGAATCAGAAGACACACTTCCATGACAACATCTTAACCTTGCTTCAAAGCTTCAGTCAAGAACAACATATACCTCTTGCTTAAAAGCTTCGAGGATTACAAATAAACCAGCCCTGCATAATAAATCTTTTTGCATATGGCTGCTACAAGAACTCAACTCTAATGATATGACTTTTACATCTTTGCTTGGTTACTAAACCTAGGTTACAAGATTTCTTTTTATAACCTAATCCCAACTGGATTTTGGGCCTAAAAACGTAGCATAGCATCTGCTACAATCATGCAGAAAAGTCTGCTACAAATAAGACCTTCAAAAATAACAATTTCCTAAAATATCTCTAAATATAGAAAGTCTATATTTATTAAATATTTGTCTTCAATATAAATTTGAATCTTCAAGATCTTTAAATCAAAGCCACATTGGATTGGTTTAGTTCTCTGAATATCCTGCTTCTGTTAAATTATAACAGAATCTTCAATCCACCTGTATCAGTTCATGATGTCGAATAAACTGATTAGGATATCTTTTTCGACATGTTGTTCCAGATGTTGAAACACTTCAACTTAACATGTTAAGATGCACAATAGGACTTCTTTACTTAACTTGGTTTTTTATTTTGCAAGGTCATATACATTTTATTGCTGCTATATTTGTTTTACAAAATTAATGTCAATCCTATAAAAACAGAACTTACAACTCCCCCTTTGGCAAATTTTGGCTAAAACAAATACTATATAAAAAAATAACAGCAGCAAAAAAAATACCAACAACCTTTTCTTTATCATGTTAGGACATATTGCTTGACATCTTCATCAACAACCTTCCATCAGTAGAAATACCTCCTAAACTTTGAGCAGAAAGTCCTGAATTCTTGATTGAGCAGACCCACTACTACCCCTATCCATTCAGGTTCCCAGAAACATTCCTCACAGGATGAGAAACACTCCCCCTCGGGAAGACCAATGGTGGCATAAGAGAACAAGAATCTCATTCCCTTTTGTAACTTAGAACACAAATCACAATTGTGTTCATAACTCAGGACACAAGTCACAAAGACTAAACTCCAACATCCATCTTGATATCCCATCCACCATACCTAAAACAAATCAGACACGGCCATTGGAACAACAATACCAAACACACCATCTAAGCAACCCTTTTTCTCCCCCTTTTTATCCAAAAATTTGTGCGCGACACGCGGATCAAATTGGCATTGTTGTTGGGAAATCTTGTTGTTATTAACCGATTTTATAGTCATATGTATAGTTTTCTTGCCAGATTTTTTCTTTTCTTTTTGTTGTGTTTGTTGATTTTCAGGGTTGCAATACCGGTTGCAGTATAATGATAAGTTTTCCATCCTTTCAGGTATGTTGGAAGCTACTGTTTCGATTTGCTTCGAATTTTTTCCAGAAAATCAGAAATAAATCGAAGAAAAATATTCTTTTAGAATAAAATTCTAAAAGATTTCGACCCTCAAAATAGCAAATTTTGCGTTTTTCTATTTTATTTGATATATTTTCTTTTTTCATATTTTCAAAAAAATCTGAAATTTTTTTGTGCGAGCATTATTTGATTTAATTAGATTTTTAGCGTTATTTTTATATTTTTTATATTTTATTTTAATCACTTTTCTTTTTTTCCATTCTTTTTAAATCTGCACTGATTTTATTTGATTTTGTGTTGAAATTTATAATCATATCATGGCTAATCAAAGAACTCTGAGAGAATTGGTTGCACTTGTGAATTATAATTCTTTATGTATTGAATATCCTGATGTTGTTGATGCACCTTTCAAATTGAAATTTGGTTTAACACACTTGTTGCAGAGTTTTATTGGTTTTGCAGGTGAGGATCCATATAAGCATATGAATGAATTTCAGGTTGTGTGCTATGCACCTTCTGAACCTTCACTAGAGGACCTTGTCAAGCAAATTGCTGCAAATAATCTCCAGTTTTAGCAACAAACAAATTATAATCTTTTGGCTTTGCAAACACAGCTTGATCAACTTACCACTTCGATGAATGATATGCAGCAAGCTCAAGGATCAAACCAACAACCTTCGAAAGAACATTCTATTTTTCAAATAGAGTTTCCTTCTGAAACTGTTGTTGATACTTGTATTAATTTGTTTGCAGCTGATTTTCCATCATTGTCTGATTTTGATGATGTTTACTCTTGTGATGTTTGTACTGACAATAAAATTTGCTTTGTTTGTGCTGAAATTGAGGTTGCCTTGCAAATTGATATTCTTACTGCATATGAGGTTGGAAATTAAGTTGTTCATGTCAATGAAGCTCTCGACACCCCGGTTGTCCAGAACAAACCATCCATTGAGAAATCACCCTCTTTAGAGCTGAAGCCACTTCCTAATAATTTATTTGAATTTGTGCAGGAAGAGAAATCATTACAGGAACATAAGAAGGGAATTGGATGGATTTTGGTTGACACTTGTGATATTATCTCATCCATGAGTATGCACAGGATCTCAATTGAAGATGGAACAAAAGTAGTGAGGCAACCCCTTAATCCTTTGATTCTTGAAGTTGTAGAAAAGGAGATCACCATCCCCTGCACATTCAACACTTTTACTTATCGAAGATTCTTCTTTGATCCTGGAATAAAAGGCGAAGGCACTAATAAAAACTCCAAGATTAATGGATACTACCCAAAGCTACTCTATGAGATCCCCACTTTAGAAGAAGAGACTGTAGAAGAGCTCTCTTTATGAAATGCTCCTTATGTGATCACCTATCCACCTTGACTACTCGGGTGTATTCTTTCCTTTCTCTCTCTCTTATTTTACATTTATGTCCTTTTATTGCGGACAATGTTTGGGTGAGAGAATAATTTATTTTCTTTGTTTTTGTTTTGTTTTGTTTTATAAATACTAGGCATTTTATTTTACGTTTTAGGCTATGGATTATTTTGAGGTTAGTTGTGGAGACTTGGGAAAATTTCACAAGATCGGTATCGTTTTAACACCTTAAGTCTCCAGAATATGAAAATCATTTTGAATGCTTGTTATGCCATAATGTCGTACCTCGAAAAATACGATCTTAAAACAAACAACAGAGTCGCCACCTAATTCTATTTATTCTACGAGAGAAAAGGGAGATATAGACACAACCTAAATCGGATAAGAAATGGTCAACGAAACCACTAATCTAAGTTCGGGAGTCAGTTACGCAAATGGAAGGTGTTAAGCACCCATCACGTCCGTTGTACTCAACGGGAACCTCTTAGTCTAATTTGCGCTTAAATGTTAACTTGTTTTATTGTCCTCTTTTTATTAAGATTGCTTTTAAAGAAATATTTTAATGATTATTACGGGGGATAGATTAAAGTTTTTTATTATTATGATAGATAAATGGTTAGTTTTTTATTATTATGCTCGCGAAGGATTAAAATCCTCGTGCCTACGTATTCACTTATGCAATGGGAAAGTCAGAGCTTCGTAGTTCGTGTAACTACGGTTTGTGTTTTTTATTGAACGATTGTTTGAAAGCGCTTTCTAATCTGCTAAGCGTTGGCTTCTCTGCTCGCGATAGAAGGCTGAAGCGCTAGCTTGTTTGCGAGATAGAAAGATTTAAACAATGTTCGTTTTGAAAAAGATGTTTGATCTTTATTAAAGTGTTTTAAACGAGAGCGCGAATGAACCACAACGCGTGGGGCTAGCTCAGGAGTCATTTCATTCAAGAACGTGCGGAGTGCTAGACTTCGGAGTTCAGTTACTCGTTATTTGATTTGTGAATTGGTGTGATTGTTTTGAAAACGAAAGAGAGAATGAATTACAAATCGGAGGCTAGCCCCAACAGTAATTCAATTCAAAAACCCGAGAAGTGATGGATTCCTGAGTTTAGTTCTTACGTTAATTAATTAGACGCGTATTGGTCGTGCAGATGGCGATCACATAGTGATCGACTTACGTGTGTGCAAAATGTAGGCGCACGTTGTTTAATATTGATTTTGAATCGAGTGTTTTAAATGTGAAAGGGCGAATGAATCCACAACGCGTGGGGCTAGCCCAGGAGTGATTCATTCAAGAACGTGCGGAGTGCTAGACTCCGGAGTTCAGTTCTTTCGCAAATTAATTAATTTGAAAGTTTTTAGGTGTTTTATGGTTTAGACACGATAGTGAGGTACGAATAATCAGACAAACGCAAATGCGACAACAAGATTGTAGTGAGGCGTAAATGAGATACCAATCAAGTTTTAGAGGTACCTAACGGAGAAGGTTTGTTGCCTCTTCAATACTTTCCCAAAGTAACTCAAGAAAGATATCAAAATATTCACACGATCAATTAAGTAAGACTCAGGTGCTCAATATCGCAAATTAACGTTCAGGACCAGCAACCAAACACACACAAAAACTCGGGTATGTTTGTAGAAGCTTCAGATGGCCAACTCAATTAGTCCTCTAGTGTTTAATATCTCAAATCAGCAAAGTTAGTTCAAACGAAATTCCAACAAATAAATTCAAAAAAGATAACAAGAACTTAAAGAAAGAAAAATCAATTAAAACTCTAAAGAAAGAATTAATCAACACCAAGTTTAAACTTTATCATAAAACTAAAAGATTAGGCATTAATAATGAATGACAAAAATAAAAAAAATGAAAAGGAGATGGGTCAGCGCCTAGGTCAAGAGTGAGATTAGAAAAGTCACATGGGCTTCACAAGGCCCACAACAATCAACAAAATAAATTAGAAAAAAACAAACAATTATCAATAAAGAAAAGAAAATTTGAGAGATTAGGAAATAAAAATAGAGTCTGGTCCATCAAGCTTCTCTAAAGAAAAAAAAAGTTAATGTAAAATAAAATAAATATAAAACCAAAGTTAATGAAATAAAACAAATCAGTCAAAGTGTTGCCTTCCCAAAACACGGCGGTTCCTCCTATTCCATCAAGCTTCATCAACAAGCACGTTGCCTTCCCAAAACACGACGGTGTTCGATCCCTTCATATTTTTGGTTCGCTTAATCAAGATCGCGAACTCTTTGTGGTGTACGGCGGTGTGACGGTGGCGGAGGATTTATTCCAGATCGGTTTGCGCGGTGGTTGTGGTTTTTCGATGGCTTTCGCAGTCTCGGTTCGTGGTGGAAAACAGTGAGTTGTTACTGTTGATGGTGGTTTAGCAGGTTTTCACGGCGGATTCGAGGATTGAAGGTGATGAGCGGTAGGTTCGCTCATAGTTTCTCGCGGTTCGGAGGTGAATGGTGTTGGTAATGATTGCGGTGATGAAGGGTTGAAGGGTGATGAAGGGTTGCGGTTACGAATCTGCGATTGTTGATGAGTGATGGAGGTGGTTGGTTCTTACGGTGAGGTTGAAGGAGCAGGGATGTGTTTGGATTTGAGGTTCGATTTTGTTGTTGTAGGGAGTATGAGCAAAAGATTTTGTGGTTGAGTTAAGAGTTGAAGGTGGTGAAAGTGAAGTGTTTCGGAGGTTAAGAGCAATGGTTATTGTGTATTTTTATTGAGTTGTGGAAAATGGATTCTGCAGAATGGTTTGAGTGTTATTGAAGAAGAATGGAGAAAGGCTTGGTTTGCAGAAATTGAAGGATTCGTGAGTTTTGGTATCGGCTGGAGGTTTGAAAACGTAAAGAGAAGAGTTGAAAGTTAGGATTTTTTTATATATTGATGAAGAAGAAAAGGAAATCGTTGTTGATGTAGGTTTATTCCTTTTTTGCAGGTGAGGAGAGTGATAAATGAATGAGGGTGAAGAGTGAAAAAGAGTGAGAGCAAAGTTGTTTTTTCTCAGATTTTTTCCCCCCCGTTTCTTTTTCTCCCACTGGTCCTTTATCAATGTTGTTGCATATTCACCTTGTCCTCTTCTTGGACAGCTGTTCTTTTTTTTGTTTTTGCTGACCATTCCTTTTTATGATTTGTCCCTTTTCACCTTTTTTGTATGCAGGTTTGACTTGATATGATTTTGGTAAAAGATTGCAGTATGTGGTTGTAGGCTGTGTAGGCAGTGTTGTTGGGGTTATGTGAATCAAATTATGAAAATTAGTTACATATGAACTACATGTTGTTAAATCAACTAAATATTATATTCAAATAAAAATTAAACTTGGTAAAAAGCTAATAATAAATTAAAATAAACAAAAACTAATTAATAAAATTATAAATAAAAATTAAATTTAAATTGACTAATAAAATTATGAACTAAAGTTTAAAGTCAACCTTTAAATTAAAAATTATATTTAAATGAATAATTACTAATTAATAAAAGAAAATTCTAAGTTAAAAACAATTTCTAAATCTACATATTAAAATTCTAAACTTATCTAATAAAATTAAACAAATTCTAATATCATCTAAAACGAAGCTTTTTTTTTTTTAAAGTAAAAGAGTAATTAAATAATAAGAATAATACAAATTATAAATAAATTAATAAATATTAAAATCGATAGAAACTACATGACAGATGATTCATGAGATGTTTATGCAAAAAGATTGAAAATCTATACTGCAATAAAATGCGTCAGATGAATGCGAAATTTGAAAATTTCTGGTCAAAATTTAGGGTATGACAGCTGTCGCACCTCAAAAAAATACGATCCTAAAATAAACAATAGAGTCGCCACCTAATTCTATTTATTCTACGAGAGAACAGGAAGATATAGACACAACCTAAATAAAGGATAAGAATGGTCAACGAAACCACTAATCTAAGTTCGGGAGTCAGTTACGCAAAGGGAAGGTGTTAGGCACCCCTCACGTCCGTTGTACTCAACGGGAACCTCTTAGTCTAATTTGCGCTTAAAAAATGTTAACTTGTTATTATTGTCTTCTTTTACTGATTAAAGATACTTAAGATTGCTTATTAAAGGGAAAAGAAAATTATTATTTATTACGGAGAAAGATTAAGTTTTTTATTATTGTGCTCGCGAAGGATTAAAATCCCCGTGCCTACGTATTCCCTTGTGCAATGGGAAAGTCAGAGCATCGTAGTTCGTGCTACTACGATTTGTGTTTTTTAATTGAAAGATTGTTTGAAAATGCATTCTACTGCTAAGCGTTGGCTTATCTGCTCACGATAGGAGGCTGAAGCGCTAGCTTGTTTGAGAGATAGAATGATCTAAACAATGTTCGTTTTGAGAAAAGATGTTTGATCTTTGTTAAAGATGTTTTAAACGAAAGGGCGAATGAACCATCGCGTGGGGCTAGCCCAATTGCGGTCCAATCCAGAAGGTGTGGAATGCTATACTCCGGAGTTCTGTCTTTCGTGATTAATTGCGGAAAAATAGTTTATATTGGTTGGTAAGTTTTAAGT
The DNA here is from genome assembly GCA_963966055.1 of Lathyrus aphaca. NCBI lineage: Eukaryota > Viridiplantae > Streptophyta > Magnoliopsida > Fabales > Fabaceae > Lathyrus > Lathyrus aphaca. The sequence goes on along the minus strand of OZ014523.1, from coordinate 534,275,671 downwards.
TGTATTTGAAAGAAAGAAGACAAGTCGTCATCTTTAAGAGGAGTATCTCACCTATTCCACCACAAACGTTTAAGAAATGAGGAATCGAAAGAAGCTTTAAACTTGGATATAAGATCGACAAGCAATGCCACATTCTTTCTTTGAGGATAAATAAAATCGGAAGAAGCTTTAAACTTGGATATAAGATCGACAAGCAACGCCACATTCTTCCTTTGAAAGTAATTGTTTGTAAGATTTTTGTTTGTGTTTGTGGGGATAGAAGGAACAACTTTCCTATGGAGATGAATCATGCCTGATCCTTTAAGATTGTTGAATTGTTTTTGAATACGAATGGTGATTGAACCATCGCGTGGGGCTAGCCCAGTTGCGGTCCAATCCAGAACGTGCGGAATGCTAGACTCCGGAGTTCTGTTTTCGTAATTTAATTAATAAGATTATTTGAATATTTTGATATACAAATGATGATTGAACCATCGCGTGGGGCTAGCCCAGTTGCGGTCCAATCCAGAACGTGCGGAATGCTAGACTCCGGAGTTCTGTTTTCGTAATTTAATTAATAAGATTATTTGAATATTTTGATATACGAATGATGATTGAACCATCGCGTGAGGCTAGCCCAGTTGCGGTCCAATCCAGAACGTGCGGAATGCTAGACTCTGGAGTTCTGTTTTCGTAATTTAATTAATAAGATTATTTGAATATTTTGATATACGAATGATGATTGAACCATCGCGTGAGGCTAGCCCAGTTGCGGTCCAATCCAGAACGTGCGGAATGCTAGACTCCGGAGTTCTGTTTTCGTAATTTAATTAATAAGATTTGAATAATTGTCTTTTTAGACGTTTTAGAATCGATGCGATTGATAACGAAGGAGTGAACGAACAATACGCGTGGGGCTAGCCCAGTTGTAGTTCGTTCTAGAACGTGCGGAGTGCTAGACTCCGGAGCTCTATTCCCTGTTAAATAATTTGTTTGAAAGTTTTTAAATGTTTTATGGACACGATGGTGATATGCGAATAATCAAATAAACGCGAATGCGGCATTAGAACTAAATTGAAACGTAAAAGAGATAAAGTTTCCCAACGATACCTAACGGAGAAGGTCCGTTGCCTCTTCGATGCATGCAAAAAAGTTCAATAATATTCATCAGAAGTGTTCGCTTTCAGTATCACAAAACCATATTAGATTCCGCTACCCAGCACTCAAACTCAATCGAAGTCAACAATTAAAGTTAAAGTAACATTTAAATTTAAAAGAACAAAGGAAGTAAATCAACAAGCACTTAGATTTAACAATTAATCCCAAAACAAAATAATTAATAAATTAAATCAATAATTAACAACTTCTAATTAAATTCTAAAACATAAAAAATCAAATAAGATTCTAAGTAACAATCAATCTAAGTTCATGTTAATTATCAAGACAAGTATTATAAATTAATTAAAAATAATGCTCAAAGATCAATTAAGAATAAATAAGATAACAAGAACCATTAGTAACTACCAATTTAACAAATCGGGTGCAGAGTTGAAACCAAATGTGTAAAAAAAAAAAAAAAAATTCAAACGGGCTAAGCCCAAGACAACAATCAACAAGTGATAACATCAATAAAGGTTTTCTGTTGTTTTTTCTTTTAAAACAAAAAAAAAAGAATGAAATAAATAATTAAACAATAAAATAAATAGATAAAGGGAAACGAAAAATGAAAGCGTGATATTCTACCCAGAGGGATCCTCTCAGCGAATCACTCTCTCTCTTGTGGTTGTTTCGATTTTTTCGTCTTTTCCGATCAACTTCACGGCGGGTCTCCCTCGTTTTCGCGGCGGTGGATTCATGAGGGGTCTTGGACGGCTTGAGGGGTCGCGTCCTCAAAACAGCTGAAGGATGAATCTCATCCTCCCCTTTTGTGCACCTCCTGATCTCTCGGTGAGTTTCCGTCTCAGGTTTCACTCGCGAAACTTCTCTCTCGCAATGAATTCGTTCGACTTGTAAGCCTCTTTCCTCACATAATCTCTCTGTTTTTGATTTTGTTTTTTTGGTTTGAGAAGATGGCCGTTCTAGATGGTGAAGGTCGGGACTGGAAAAAAAAAGGATTGTTTCACTGTTTGGGCTTGGTTAAAAGGGTGGTTGTGATTTGTTGAAGGAAATGGTTTGAAGGGTTGTTGATGGATCGGTGATGTGGTTGGATGGAGGTTCGCTGTTTTGCAGTGTGATGGTTTCAAAGAGGATTGGGTGTTGAAGACAGGGGTTTGTGTTTTGCTGTTATTGCTGTTGACAGGTTTTCGGTGGTGATGGTTCTGGTTTGAGGAGTTTATCGTCGAGGGATGGGTGTTCGAAGGTGGGTTTATGGCTGGGTGATGAAGGTTGAGGGGATTGTTCGAAGGCGTATTGTTTCGGTTGCTTTTGATGGAAGAAGAGGGTTTGTTTGATGTTGTTGTTGGTTTTTTGAAGAGGGCTGAAGGGTGTAGGTTTCGCGGAAGACGAAGGGAGATTCGCGTTTGCAGAAGAGGAAAGTGATGTTGTTCAGTCCAAACAAAAAAAAAGTTGTTGTTCTGTTTTTTCTTTTTTCCTGAGGTTCACCAAGATGGTGGTGTTTATGGCCCGTCCGGTGGATTCAGAAAAAAAATCCGTTTAAAAGGGTCAGTCCTTCGGTCCCTTTAGCAAGATGAGGATCAGAGTTCTGTTGCTGTTGCGGTGAGTGTCTTTGGTCTCTTCAAAAAAACTTGTTTTTTTCTCGAAGGAATAGAGGTCCCCCACTCTGCTGGTTCCTCTATATAGCTATATTCAGCTATATGTTTTTTGACTATTATTCATTTCCTGATAGGTCTCCTTTTTTACCTTTTTGTATGCAGGTTTTTGTAGGTATTAATTGGTGTATACTTGGGAGTAGTATGGTGCAGGGTTAGAGTGTTGAAGAAGTTTGGCATGGAGTGTAAAATTGGTGTATGCAGTTGGACTAAGACTGATGGAGAAAGCATGGGGAGTCACAAAATATTTGAACCAAACTAAATCTAAAGACTAGTTACATAACTATATTCTATTTTTTTTTAAAATAAATTAAACTAAATATAAATTAGAGAAAAATAATCAATTGAAAATTAACTAATAATAAAAAAACTAATCTCTAAAATAAATTGCAATTGAGCTAAATCAAAATATTTAAATTAAATTAATTAACTAAACTGAAATTAACCTAAATTAAAATTAAATTGAAAACTAGTTCTAAACAATCTAACATAAACTAAACTCCTATTTTAAAATTAAATTAACTTTGAAATTAGATTTTAATTAAAATAAATTAAACTCTAAAAATAATCTAAAATAAATATTTAACTAAAAATAAAATCAAACATAAATAAATTACAAAGCGTGACAAAATATTCTAACTAAAATTTGAGAATGGATCAAATTCTAAAAGATCTATACAAAAATGATTAAAATACGAACAAACATTCTTATTTAAAAAGAAACAAATTCTACAAAATAAATAAAAGATGACAATTGGGATGGTGAAATGTATGATTAAAGAAATGTTTTAAAAAAATGCAAAATGATTGATTTTCGGTAAATCGACGAAAACACGTCAAAAAATGAACAAAAAATTTAAAAATTTCTGGTCAAAATTTAGGGTATGACAGCTGCCCCTATTTAATCATCCTGAACCTAAATGTACGAGTAACACATATTTTTTTGGACATTCAAGGTGGAAGAGGATTAAATATTAGAATACCTAAAATTTTGACCGAAAATGCAGATGACAATGATATGATATGCGATGCAAAGATGCAAGACAAAGTCTATAACGCCGCTGGGAAGAAAAGCTGACCCCATTGGGGGATTAGACACACATGACTGGGGTACAATCCACACGAGAAATTTTCTCTTGAGTGGAGCCAGACGACAACTGTCTACCGGTCCTAAGATGACTCGAGATCTTTGAACAAAATTCCACTTTGAGGAAATCTACTACCGAGATTTGAAACCTCATTTGGAAATACCTTCTGTTGGTGTATCAAAACGAACAGAAATCTACTGCCGAGATTCTGAAACGAAGACCAATTCTTCCGAAGTCTACTGGAGATCTACTGCCGAGATTACCAGAGATTCTAAGAATGGAATACCTTCTGCCGAGGCATATTAAATGAACCAAAAATCTACTGCCGAGATCTTGGAACGAAAATAAATTCTATCGAAATCTGCTGGAAGTCTACTGCCGAGATTACCAGAGAATCTAAGAAAGAGATACCTTCTACCGAGGTATCAAGATAAAATTCCTACTGCCGAGGATTAACTGAGGATACACCTGTCGCCAAATCTTCTGCCGAGATTTAACTATGGATGTCATCGTCGAGCTTATAAAAGTAAATACCTTCTGCCGAGGTAGACTGGAAATCTTCTGCCGAGACTTGCCAGAAATAAAAGGAATCACCTATTGTCAAATCTTCTGCCGAGATTCAACTAAGGATGCCATTGAACAGAACTCTCACCATACTTCCCTTCTTCTGAAAGAGACAGCCATATGATGGAGAAAACAAAACTTCACGCTCAAACTTCTCAACTTGTCTGGAAGAGATAGCCATTTGACGGAAATTGGAAAATTCTCAACAAACTTCTCAACTTGTCTGGGAGAGATAGCCATTTGTTGGAAAAAATAAAAGAGATTCATATCAAACTTCTCAACTTGTATGGAAGAGATAGCCATTTGACGGAAATTGGAAAAATTCACAACAAACTTCTCAACTTGTCTGGAAGAGATAACCATTCGTTGGAAATTGGAATCACGACAAACTTCCCACCTTGTCTGGATGAGATGCCATTTGCCGAACAAACTTCTCACCTTGTCTGGATGAGATGCCATTTGTTGAAAATTGGAATCACGAAAAACTTCCCACCTTGTCTGGATGAGATGCCATTTGCCGAACAAACTTCTCACCTTGTCTGGATGAGATGCCATTTGTTGAAAATTGGAATCACGACAAACTTTCCACCTTGTCTGGATGAGATGCCATTTGCCGAACAAACTTCTCACCTTGTCTGGATGAGATGCCATTTGTTGAAAATTGGAATCACGACAAACTTCCCACCTTGTCTAGATGAGATTCCATTTTCCGAACAAACTTCTCACCTTGTCTGGATGAGATGCCATTTGTTGAAAATTGGAATCACGACAAACTTCCCACCTTGTCTGGATGAGATGCCATTTGCCGAACAAACTTCTCACCTGTCTGGATGAGATGCCATTTGTTGAAAATTGGAATCACGACAAACTTCCCACCTTGTCTGGATGAGATTCCATTTTCCGAACAAACTTCTCACCTTGTCTGGATGAGATGCCATTTGTTGAAAATTGGAATCACGACAAACTTCCCACCTTTTCTGGATGAGATGCCATTTGCCGAACAAACTTCTCACCTTGTCTGGATGAGATGCCATTTGTTGAAAATTGGAATCACGACAAACTTCCCACCTTGTCTGGATGAGATGCCATTTGCCGAACAAACTTCTCACCTTGTCTAGATGAGATGCCATTTGTTGAAAATAAAAGAGATTCATATCAAACTTCTCAACGTGTATTGTAGAGACGCCATTTGATAGAACTGAAACCTTGCTGAGGATGAACAAACTGCTCGAAAAGGGAATGCCATCTGTTGATTTACAGGAATATCCGTGGATAAGAAACAAGCTTCTCAAATAAGGATACGGCCACTTGCTGAATCCGATTAGAGGTCCAGGGACGAAACAAGCTTCTCAAATAAAGAGACTGCCACTTGTTATCAGGTATAAGTATTCTAAGAGAATGTTGCAATAACATTGCTGGAGAGCAAAATTTATCTTCACTTGGGAACCTTCAATGAATTCTTCCTGAGAGACAAAGTATTCAAAGGCGCAAAATGAATTCACTTTCCATATGGAATCATTGGGGATGGATTGACGGCTCGGAAAGAGACTGCCATCTGTTGATTTACTCAAAAGTTCGAAGATAAAACAAGCTTCTCAAATAAGGAGACTGCCACTTGTTGATCCCACTTAGAAGGTCTAGGACAAAACAAGCCTCTCGAATACAGAGACTGCCACTTGTTTTCGGGTATAAGTAATCCAAGGGAATGTTGTAGTAACACTGCTGGAGAGCAAAATTCGTCTTCAACAGGAGCCTCCAAAAAATTCCTTCTGGGAAACTAAGCATCCAAAAGGTGCAAAATAAATGCACTTCCCAATTGGTTGTTCGATCATCAAAATTGCCAAAGACCAAAATTCAATCCAGGAACGAGCTGGAAAGAAACTGTCAATCAAGACACTGTCCCCTGAGGAATGAAATCAATCGGGATTTATCCTATCCAAGTGTGGAAAGGAGAACTAAATCAAAATCTTCCACGAGGATAAGAACTCAGTGTGGAATTAGAAAGAATGTACATTTTCTGCCTAAGGCTGACAACTCTATTTTGAGAGAGACACATCACTTAGGGGATAAGCACGACCAATGTGAAGGAGGTATGCACTAATGAATGCGACATGAATATGCATATGAATATGAATTCATTTATGATGTACATGTATGTATATGCGTTATGTTTATGCTGGCAAACAGACAAAACAGACACAAGAGATAAACTGGTGATGAAATAAACATCAGAACAAACGGATATTCGACCAATCTCGTCAAAGTGTACGCAATTACTGGAGATAGGGTAAAGAGCCATCCATGGAACGAGTCTTGCTACAAGGCGCGAATCTCTTCGAGGAGAGAAAGATGCTTCAATCGGGAAAATAAACCCAAGCAAATCTTCTAACTTCAATGTCCCTTAGAAAGGAAACAAACATACAAACTACGTTTTCTTAGGATGAAGTAAATTTGTACTCCGTTGGGGAGAGAAAATCAGATTCATCTGGAGAAGCTAGAATCAAGGCTCAATTGGGGGTACTAGACTTAGTAACTCACTGGAAGCACTCAGTAGTAAAAGAAATCCACCAGAAAATAATGAGTCACGCCCCTGACATACCATAGCAACTTGGCGTGAGGACCCCAATATTTGGAAATACTTGCAAGGTGGATCCTAAGAGCGTCTTGCTTAGGGGAACACGTGGTCATGCGCCCACAAAATGATTTATGAGAAGAGATCATCTCAAGAGAATTTTATAGAAGACTTGGCATTCAAAATGCCCCAGTGTCTTCAAACTCTTGTAGAGATTCGTCGAATCTCGACGTCACTGCCTCAGATTAACTGTGTTTGGCACAAATGAGTCTTCAATACTTATCCTTTTAGGGATGATAAGAATGTGTAAGCACAAATTGGGAAACGACTTGCCCATGTTTAGAAAAGTCTTCAAGCAACATGCCCCTGTCTAGCAGAGTCTTCAGGCAAAATGCCCCTGTCTAGCAGAGTCTTCAGGAAAAATGCCCCTGGCTGGCAAAGTATTAAAGCAACATGCCCCTGTTTAGCAAAGTCTTCAAGCAACTTGCCCCTGGGCATGATCATTCTCTAAAATGGTTGTTCAACTACTCATCAGAGTTTCAAATCTCAAGAGATTAAGCTCATCATTGGTACTCATACATAGGCTTTTATGATATCAAGCAAATGATAACAAGCAAAAAATGTTAATGTCGAGACTGCTAATGCAACACACATGTTTGTCTCAAAGCCTTTTGTTTTTTTGAAAATATTTTCATAATAGCCTATAACCGAATCACTAGCTAAGAGGTGATATTCATTTTTTTTTATAAAGCCAACACAAATTTTTGAGCAAAGCTCATGGGAGTCGGGAAACATTTTCTCATCGAGTTTGCTTTCGAAATAAACCCTACTTCAATTAGGACTTTTGAGGGTTGTAATGTGGTTTGGTTCACGGTTTTAGAAACAAAGGATAAAGGCTCAAAGTTTATTTGGTGCCCACCCACTCTCCGTGATGTTCTCCAATTCTAGGTTCAGCTAAATTGACATATACATTTGTCTTTGATAGCGTAGAGATGATGCTCCAAGGTCTGCTTGAAATGACAGTCATCTTATTTGTCCTCTGTGGATATCAGTGACCCCTTGATTTTGGTATGGTGGTCACTGAATCGTAAGCTTTTAGGTTGAGGATTGAAAGGCCTCTTCTAATTCGAATTTCTCTTTGGTCCCTGATATTTTGCTTAAGTCTCTTTTTGGGTGCTTGACTTAGCGGGATTTTATTTTCTCTCTCTCTTTTTTTTAAATCATTGGAAGGTTGAAAGTTGTGACTGTCAAGTCATTGATTGTAGTGGATTCCCTGATGGGATGTTTCATCTTATGATTTGACTGTGTAACCAGATTAACTGAACACTACCCTGCCCCAGGTTAAGTGTAAGGGTTTTGAAATATCTGAAAGAAACTCCTACTTCTAGGCTCGAAGTGGTTGACTAGGGATTAACTCCTTATTTCTCCAGTGTTTGGGAATTTGAAACAATGCCTATACATCGTCAGTAGGATTTTAATCAAAAGCATCCAGCTAGAGAATCTGTGTTTTAATTTCGTCATCCTCCCTCCAATTCTCTGCCTAGGCAAGAGATGGGATAATATTGGCATTATAAAGTCGGAAAAAAAGCATTATGAGTGAATACAAATGGATTACTTCAAGACAAACATATTCAATGCATTAATCGTTCAAAACATATAAGTTCTTACATGCCAAAACAAATGCATTAACAAAACATAGCAAAATACATATGAAAAGCAGCAAACGAGCTAAACATCTGAGAGGATAGCTCCAAAGCATCGAACGATCATGTGCATTCAGGAACTTGTCCTACACTCCCGCAACATATGGACTTGGACAGGACCCTCTTGAGTTTTTATCAGCACAAAGGCACTCCGTCCACAGATGGGATTCCTCCATTGAAGGTCAACACCCCGTAGTCGATCATCTCTTGAACCTTTTCCTGGAAGACTTTGCACTCTTCAATTGGATGCCCATGTACTCCATTATGAAACTCACAACTGGTATTTGGATTGATCCCGCGGGGCGGAGACCTCGTGGCTCTGGTCTTTCTGGGTGTCATTATTGAGTTCTGGGAAAAATGAGACCACAATTGACCGTAAGTCATTGAGATTGGGTCAAACTGATGGGCCGCTCCTTCAGGACTGTTTGGAGACCTCCGCTGATTCTGACGCCGCTGACGAGTAGAGGTAGAATTTGACCGACGCTGAGAAATGACCAGATTTTTGGCCAAAGAAATCAGTCGCCCTCTATCAATCTTCAAGCTGTGAATCTTTTCCTGGTGTTCAGTGTTCTCCTGCACAAGGCTGTCTACTAGAGTCTTCATTGTAGTTGAGCATATTCCCATATGATTTCTCAAATTCGTGGCTTCATTTCTAAGCTCTCTGTTTTCCTGCTCAAGTTGGTCCATCTTTCTCTGGTGACTGGTCGAGCACAGTTGACTGACGGAGAATAAGACATGGGTGAGTTGGATTGTTTGAAGATGATATGCAATACAAATGCAAATGCAAATGTTATGCAAATGAATGCAAAGCTCAGAATGCTCAAAATCACAAACATAAACAGCTCCAGAATTGAATATAAAGGCAAGGTGTTGGATCCAAGGTACAAGTAACTCGGAATCTCCTAACTGGTAAGCCTTAAGTGGAGATGATGGGCTAAAGACGTGTCTAATTATGCGTCTAGCGGTATCTTAACTGCAAGTGCACAACCTATCGAAGTAATATTTAAGATTATCGATCCACAGGGACTCTATGGTTACTTAGTGCTAGATGAACTTCTATTTTAGCTAAGGTGAATGGTTGTCACGAATTTTTTTGTTGATTTTAAGATATTAAAGGCGGAATTAAATTTAAGTTTTAATAAAATAATACTAAGGCGGTCGGTATGTAATTATACTAACTTAGGTGGGTCAATCTAACCTAGGCTTATAAAGGTGTTTACTTAATCTATTCGGTAGAGGTTACCAGTTTAAATACCCTCAACTCACACTCTCGTGGTCTTATCTCAGATCTTACCCCTAAAGCCCTATGCCTGCTCTCGCTAGCCCATAAGTGTTTAGAGATAATTTTTGGAAACTTAGTAATTCTAATTTATTTTAAAGCGCTCTCGCTGTGTTTAATTTAAATGCCTAACTTTAGATATCTGGTTATAATTTCACACTCTCGTGGTCTTGACCTAACCTAATACTCTTTTCTTACTCTCGTAACGAAAAGGTCGATTTTAATTAAAAAGTATCAGCCAGAATGTTAAGTTATTAATTATTTTAAGCCTATGATTAAATTTTACCGATTAAGGTTGTTTTAACTACATACCGCCCTAAGGTAATTAGCTACTCATTGATGTTGAACCAGACAGAGACAGAAAAACAAATAATAAAATACTCATGGCAGAAAAATAAATAAACATTATAAATATTAAAATTTGCAATATAATAAAAAACCTGGTTAACAAATATTATAGCAGACTCCTTCTTCCACAGACCGGAAAGCTTGGAGTTGGCGGAAATCGAAAATAAACAAATTCTGAAGGTTTAGAAGCAAGTAAATGTATAACAATTTCCTGATGTTGGAAATTGTTATATGGCTGGTTTGGATACAATAAGAACGAAAAACTGAAAATAATGCAGAAATAGAAACAGGGTCGTAAAATAAATCGGCAGAGCTTCCGCAGAAAATCGAATAAATAATGCTCTGTAGTTTCTTCATAAAACTTATGCTATTTATAGAACCATTAATGGGCTTGAAAATTGGACTTTGTTGCATTGGGCCTTGCTGAAGTGGTGGAGGAGATGTAGGAACGTGGCAAAAAAATAGGAGAAAAGTTCTTCACGTAATGCTTTGACGTGGTTTCAGTCAATAACCTACTTCTACCCTTGTCACGGTCGTGACAAGGTCTTCACGCTCGTGTCCTGTGGTTTTTAAGTGTCACGGTCGTGACAATGTTCTCACGGTCGTGATGGCTTCTTTTAGGGTGTCACGGTCGTGACACCTTGGTGACGACCGTTACTGCAACAAATTATGCAGTTCTGCAGGCTTCTTCATTTCTTCATCTTTTTATGGTTGCTTTTGTTCCTTTTGTTCTTAATTCATGGTTTAGCTCCATATATGATGTACCTGCAAAATGGTAAGAAAAACTCGAGAAATCGAGTGTTAAAACGATGATTATGCGATAAAACGTTAATGAAACCTAGCAATATAATCGGTACGTTTTCTCGTTATCAAACTTCCCCAAACTTAAACCTTTGCTTGTCCTCAAGCAAATAGTCGGTTGAAAATCGGCGGACAAGCTTTTATTGACGCATACTCATAACAAACTGTACGAGGGATCGTTTTGTCAGATAAACCGATACTTTGATATTACACTACCGATACACTAATGACACAAGCAACAAGCTATGTCATCGACTTCCCGTTAAACGAAACAATCGGTAATTTCTTTACGATTTCACCTAGAGTTTTTCGATCTTATTTCGCCCGGTTTCATTCTAGCGCAATCACATTAAGCCCTTTGCCTTAGCACGCACGTAGTGGAGTAGCCGGTTAGCGACTTTGATCCTTTTTAAGCACGGGGTCTGGTACACGAGTGCGGTAACCCTACATATATTATCCGATTTGGAGGTTGTGGGGGATCGAGCCGTAGCACGCCCTACCAAGTTCAGAACCAGTACCTCTGAACCAACCCGCAATGGACTCCTTCTCATATTTCTCGTTTCTTATATGCGACCGTGTACTTTGGTGCAATTTCTTTTCATTTGCATCGAGATATGAAGGATCATTATTGATTAGGCATCAAACGCTTATATTCATCGGCTCCCCACGTGGTTTGTGTTCAGACGGTGCTGACTGCTAGTATAAACTACTAGGGGTTACTTTTGAACTGAAACTTAAAGTGTACTCGTAATGATAATCGGAATGGAATCGCTTAAGTGGGAAGTCAAAGGTGTCAAGATTGTATTGGTCTTGTTTAATCGTTCTCAGCTTCCTAATTACGATTCCGTAGGTAAGTCGGGTAATACGAATAATTAAAGATTTTTTTTCTGGTATGGCTAAATAAACGGGGAAAGTTCGAAACTAATGAAATAGCACAAAGATTTGCTCGTTTCATTAACTTACAAAAAGAAATACAACGGAATTGAAAATACAACGAAATGGAAAAGTGCGAAAAAGGGAAAGATGCGGAAATGAAAGGTACCTCTCCCACACTATATCCGACATTGTCCTCAATGTTGTGATATAAATGCGGTAAAAGTACAGTACAAACGACAAAAACGAAAAACAAACATAAGCAAAACTAGAACTATGGCTGCTGAGGACCGCGGGGTCGGCTTCTGGTGCGGGAGCGTCGGGATGGAGTCGCTTCAGGATCAGAACCGGTACCGGTGGCAGCAGTGATGTCAATGCGTAAGGCTTCTAGCTCGCTAAAAATTTCGTCGAGCTTCTCATTAGTAGATGTCTGGTTGCTTGCAATAGTGCTGAGTAAAGCATCATACTGCTCCTTCTGCCTTCGCTCCAGTGCGGCGTTCATCTGGTTCTGCTGATGAATCGCACGGAGGACTTCCTCAAGTGTGATTTCCGGTGCAGGAGGCTGTCGGGTAGATGACTCTGGTATATCCTGGACAGGCTCGGCTGCATCCATAGCGTCCTGCATCTCATCCGCTGGAGGATCTGTCTGATCATCATGAATAGGGGCGTGGTCGGCAGCATCTGGTAAAATAAAGAGCCAGTTGGCTCGGCTGGATGGGTCGATGCGATCACGGGACGGCAGAATGATATGGTGAAAAATGGTGCCATGGACAACAGGGCTATACCTGCCATTCTCACGCTGCGCAATCAGGTGAGCGGACCTGCAATAACTCTTGGTGAGGAATTCTGCTTCTCTGAAAGGCTGATTTACAACCAAGTCACCAAGCCCCAACTGAATGGCGAGGGTGGTGACAATGCCGCCTATGAAAAATGGGGTTGATCCTCTATGCGCAATAGCCTGGATGTGATAAAGCATGAACGGGGCAGCGTTGATCGGCTCGTCATTTAGAGCGCAGTGCAAGAATAGAAGCTCCTTGGAGTTGAGCTTATGGTTACTTGCTCGAGCGAATATGGTGTTGCAAATGACTCGGTGGAAATAACGGATTGTCGGGTTGTGAATGTGTGTAGCATTGAGGCTTTGGAAGGCTGAGGCACGGGTATTGGTTATGTCGTGCCATAAAGTGAAAGCGGTTTCACTAAAATTATCCGGCACGCGGAGGTGAGCTTCATTCCCGTGATCGAATCCTAGCAACTCGGCTATCCTGTTTTGCGAAAGGTTAAACTCCTGGCCATGCAATCTGAATTTTGCGAAACCGGTGAGTTGACTCTGAGAACCGGCAGGAGTGATGTACTGGAATGAGATAAGGAACTCCAATGTCAGAAGCTCAAATGTGGGCTGAGGCTGGCTGCAAAGATCCCACAGACCAACTTTTTGAAGCAGGCTCTTGACACTGGTAAGCATTCCGAGTTCCCTCAAACAAACAGTGTCGATATAACGTGTAGGTTGCACACCGCGGTTCTGGAATCGGATAAATCTTTCTCTCTGGGTTTCTCCAGCATCACCTTCTCTAAATTGAATGTTATCCATTGCATGCAAAAGGTAGAGTGAAAGATGGAGATTTTTGATATTTGTGAAAAAAGTGAGGAAATGAGAGAAATAATGATTCGGAATAAATATTGGAAGGTGAAAATGTGATGATAATGGGGGGTTAATGAGTTTAAAGTTGATAATGGGAGGTTACGGAAGTTATGGAGAAAATGGGTGGTTTTTGGAAGTTATGGAGGAAGAAGAAGAAGAGGTCACGAAGAGAAACAGTTCTGTTTCTCACGAATCCTGTAATTAGGGATGTCACGGTCGTGACAGGGAGGTGACGGTCGTGACACGCTAAATGAGCACGTCACGATCGTTAGGGGGTGTGACGGTCGTGAGGGCTTGCTTCGTTGAATAATTTCCAGAAAGCACTATCTCATATATTTCACATACTTTATAATAATTTATTTTCTTCACTTCTCACTCAATATTACATTAAAACACCATATAATAATTTATTTCAACATAGTACTTTACTAACTTGCATGGCATGAGAGATTTTTATATAATAGGAGTAAATGCAAGCATAACAGTACATAGAACTACAAATATATAAATTGATTAAAATGGAGAAATTTTGGAATTAGAAGTGCATTGCATAAGGTAATTGAAAATGAAATTACATTAATGAAAATACGGTACGAAATTGTTTGCGAAAAATAAATCTAACTAGAAACGAAAACAATGAGAAAAATAAACTAAATCACTTATAGCATTTTCAAAAGCGTTTCTTCAAATCTTCGATTGCGGAGTTCAAGTGATAGAATTGTTCGCGGGTTATGTCGGTCAAACCTATAATGTCCAATCGCATGCTCTTAATGTCTTCTTTAAATGAATTTATATCAGTTTGGTAAGCTTCAAGAGTGTTCATAATATTCTGTAAGTTGTTAGCATAATTTCCTTGATTCACTTCAGGGGTTTTATTTACTTCGTCAGTGTGGTCAATGTCATGGTAACCAGGAGGTGTCTCAGGGTCAGTTTCGACATCGGTCATTATATCATCTTTTATCTTGTAAGACTGAGGTGTTTCAGGAGTGGATGGATAATCAGGTGGGGTTAACTCATAAAGCCAGTTATCCTTATTGTGAACACTTACTCTAGCATGGTTTGGCAATGTGAACAGGGTTACTACCTCATTCCGGATTAAGTACTCAAAAGGTGGATGTCCTAAATTCCTTATGATATGTCTATTAAAGCAGAAGGTAAGATTCATAGGACGGATGGTACCTAAACGGTTGCACCTGTGCAATTGGTACCTAAGTCCTAAGGCATCAGCAATCATGGTTACAAGACCTCCTACTAATATAGGTAATTCAGGTTCTTCTTGGATACGGGTGAAGGTTTGCATCATGAAAGGTACACCATTAACAGGCTGTCCATTAGTGAAACATGACATAATAAATATCTCATCTTTAGAAACTCCGGTAATGTTTTCTTCTTTTCCAAAGAAAGTGTGGGCAAGGATTTTATGGAAGTAACGGAGAGCAGGGTTATGGATCTCATCATTATTCATGCTATTTGGCTCAGGGTGGTAGTTTCCGGTTAAAGTTCCCCAAAAGAAATCTAGCTCAATATCCATCAATTCTACCTGTGTGGTAGTAAAAGCAAATGTTCCACTAGGGAATCCTAATAAGTCAGCTAGTTCTTTATGGTTAAAGTCATATTCTATTCCAAATAGGCGGAAACTGATAAATCCTTTCCTAAATCCAAAACCGCGCTCAGGTAGGTAAACTAAGGAGCTAAGGAACTCAAGGGTGAGCTCGCGGTAAGTCACAAACTTATGTTGGATCAATGCATTCTTCCATCCAAGTCGGTTAAACAAATACAGGATGCTATCATGTATACCTAGGGTTTCCATAGTCTGATCATCTGGGTACAGGGTCAAATCCATTTGCCTCTGTGATAACTCTTCAAACTTCATTATTTGGTTTCTACCTCTAAATATGGTTTCCATATGGTTTATTGGTTGGTTAGCCATGGTTAGTGCAATTATGGAGGAAACAAATCAGGGGGAGAAGGAAAGTGGAAAATACTTTTAGAAATCTGTAAAAAGTGATTTAATATAAAAATAAGAAAATGAAATGCATAATTTAAAGGCAATAATAGTAATATAAAATAAAACTATGAAATGACAAAACAAATAAATAAATAATAAAACGATAAATAACAATATGATAAAGAGAATAGTTTAAATAATTAAATGAGGAAATGGGTTGCCTCCCACTAAGCGCTGTTTTTATCGTCAAAAGCCTGACGTAATGCTTAGGTTTATATTAATCAGGGGAATTAGTGGACAACTCTAAAAGCCTTAGATTATTTGCATAATCTCTATTTTCAACTTTATGATAATGTTTTAAACGTTGTCCGTTTACTATGAATGGTTCACTATTCCTACCCTTAATTTCTATTGCTCCACTCGGGAATACCTTAGTTATTTCAAAGGGTCCTGACCATCTAGATTTTAATTTTCCAGGAAAGAGCCTAAGTCTTGAATTAAAGAGGAGTACAACGTCTCCCACACTAAATTCTTTCCTAGATAGGCGTTTATCATGCCATCGCTTAGTTCTTTCTTTATATATCTTAGCATTCTCATAAGCATCTAGCCTTAATTCTTCTAATTCGTTAATGTCTAGGATTCGCTTTTCTCCTGCAGCATTATAGTTTATATTGAGAGTTCTAATCGCCCAATAAGCTTTGTGTTCTAGTTCTACTGGGAGGTGACAAGATTTTCCATAAACTAGTTTGAAAGGTGTAGTACCTATGGGTGTCTTGTAAGCGGTCCTATAAGCCCATAAAGCTTCATTAAGTTTAGATGACCAATCTTTCCGAGATATGGCGACAGTCTTTTCTAAGATTTGTTTAATTTCTCTGTTTGAGACTTCGACTTGTCCACTTGTTTGTGGGTGATATGGTGTTGCCACACGGTGTCTTACTCCATACTTAGATAGTAATTTGTCAAAGATTTTTGAAATGAAGTGCGAGCCACCGTCACTTATGACGAGTCTAGGCACACCAAATCTGGGAAAGATTATATTTTTGAAAAGCTTTATTACTACTCGTGTATCGTTTGTAGGATAAGCTATAGCTTCAATCCATTTCGAAACATAATCAACAGCTACGAGTATGTAATTATTACCGAAAGATGATGGGAATGGTCCCATGAAATCTATTCCCCAGACGTCAAAGATTTCTACTTCTAATATTCCTTTTTGAGGCATTTCATCTCTTCTTTAAATATTGCCAGTGCGTTGACACCGATCGCAATTTATGACAGCGATGTGGACATCCTTCCATAGATTAGGCCAGACATCTTCTATTTCTGCGTTGACACCGGCTTGCAAGATTTTTGCACAAGTCTTGGAAGTGCTTGCATGTCCACCATAAGGAGATGAATGACATTGAGCAATGACATCTTCTATTTCTTCTTCGGGAATACATCGACGAAAGATTCCATCTGGTCCTCTTTTGAACAATAATGGTTCATCCCAGTAATAATGTTTCAGATTGTGAAAGAATTTCTTTTTCTGCTGATAGGTTAGATCTGGTGGAAGAGCTCCTGCGGCTAGGTAGTTGACAATGTCAGCGTACCATGGCAGTCCTACAGTTGTCTGGATTGTTTCCACGAGTTCTGGTTCATTTATGTCTAACTGAACTAGGTCGCTTCCTATTTGTGCTATCAGCTGTTCATACGGAAAATCATCGTTAATCGGCACTTGTTCGGGTTTAATACCTTCTATTCTAGATAAATGGTCCGCTACGACGTTATCAGTACCTTTCTTATCTTTTATTTCGAGATCAAACTCTTGTAAGAGTAAAATCCATCTCAAGAGTCTTGGTTTAGCATCTTTCTTAGTTAATAAATATCGGATAGCAGCATGGTCTGTGTAAATGATTATTTTCGCTCCGACTAGGTAGGAACGGAATTTGTCAAGCGCAAAGACAACTGCTAACAATTCTTTTTCAGTAGTGGCGTAGTTCATCTGAGCAGAATCTAAGGTTCTACTGGCATAGTAAATCGCATGAAGTTTCTTTTCCTTCCTCTGGCCTAGAACTGCGCCTACAGCATAGTCACTCGCATCGCACATGATTTCGAAGGGTAATCTCCAGTCAGGGGGTTGCATGATTGGTGCGGTGATGAGGGCTGTTTTTAGAGTTTCGAATGCTTTAAGACAATCTTCATTGAATATGAACTCAGTGTCTTTCATTAATAAACCAGTAAGAGGTTTAGTGATTTTCGAGAAATCTTTGATGAATCGTCGGTAAAAACCGGCGTGTCCTAAAAAGCTTCGTATTTCTCGAACGGTTTTAGGGGGTTGAAGATCTTTTATGACTTCAATCTTAGCTTTATCAACTTCAATTCCCTTGTCGGATATTACGTGACCTAATACGATTCCTTTTTTGACCATAAAATGACATTTCTCCCAGTTAAGCACGAGGTTTACTTTTACACATATTTCTAACACCATTTCTAAGTTTGATAAGCATCCTTCAAAACTTTGCCCGCATACAGAGAAGTCGTCCATGAACACTTCCATGATGTAAGGGACATGAGAGGGACATTCTGTTTTATGAAGGCAACTGTGGGGTGTAATAAGCATATAGGAGGGACTATCATCATTATTTCGAAGAGACTCGATTCGTAAAGGCAACCATGAGGGACTTGATGATTTTTATCTTTTAAGGGACTTGCTTTATACACCCCACTTGACCTTATGATTTAGGCAACTTGAGGGATAACCTTAGAAAGTGAGATGGCGATTAGAAATCGACTTATGTGTGTGAGTGTTTAATATTAATTATCTTATGATTAAAGTGATCTAATTTATTTTAAATAAAATACATATCTGCACTCCCTAATTACTAACCATAGCAAAAATAATTAAATAATTACAGAATTTACATCCAGGAGCATTTACATAATAATTATAATAATAAGCAAAATAAATAAATAGCAAAAATAAGTAATTAGCGAAATATAAATGAACAAGCTAAAATAATAAATAAATAATAAATAGGGGTTAGTGGTAAATATAATTAAAAATATAAGGTTAGTGGAAATAGAATAATAATAATTAGTAAAATAATAATAATTAGTAAAATAAACAAAGGTTAGAGAAATAACAATAAGAAATATAAAAATAATAATAAACAAAGATAATAAATAATAATATAGTTAGTAACGATAATTAAAATAAATAATGACATAAACAAAAAATTGAATTTTTAATATATAATCACTTATTTAGAAATATGAATAATTACTATAACAAAATTTTTAAACATAATAGAATTTATAATTTTAATCATTACCAATTTATTTATTTCTAAATACATATCAACAATTATTTAAAAAATATTTTAAGGTCATGTTCATAAAGGATAATCATATTTACAAAAATTTACAAGAATTATAATAAGAATTAGAAAATAACATTATTTAGAAAAAATAGAATTAGGTTTTATTCTAGAAAATATTTTTAGGGTTTGTTTAAAAAAATTAGGGTTTAGTTATATACAAAATAATTTTAACTAATATATACATATTATAATTTAATCACAAGAGATAAAAATATAATTTATGAAAATTTGTATATTTTAGAAAATAAAAAAACAAACATGCTTTATTATCATTTATTTATTATTTAGAAACATATATTCATATAATTATATTTAATTTAATATTATAATACCTAAAAACAAATAAAAGAAAAAAAAAGTGTGAAAACTTACCTGACTGGGGTTTGAACCCAGGTCAGCTTGATTTCCAGCAAGAAGAACAACCACCAGGCCATTGGGTGCGCAGGCAATAAGTGAGGGGGAGGAGTTTGTTTTATGCTTTGTCTTGAAAATCCAGAAAAAATAGAGAAACAAAAAGGCCTGGGGTGGGATTCGTACCCAGGACCTTATGAATGTATATGCATATGCTTGACCGCCTGGCTGGGAGAGCCTAACTGCTAACTTGTTGGCCATAATTAATAATATATCAAACCTGAAAAGTAAACAAAATAAATGAAAAAAATGTCACAAACGGGGAATCGAACCCCAAACCAAGCTATTGAGTACGCGCGTTCCAGCCACTGGGACAAGCTGCATGCTTGTGAGAATAATCCAACATTAGTTCCTTTTGTTTCATGCGTTCTACCATCTTCAACTTCGTCCAATCGCACACTGCCACACAGTCATCTTCAACCTCCAGCCATGCGAAAATACCTGCGAATTTTGCTATACAATTTCCTGCGAAAATTTTTTGTAACAAAACCTGCGATTCTCATATGATACAAAATACACACAATTAATCCATAATTTTTATGGGGAATTAAAGCCCAGGTCTTATAGAATTCAAAAATCCCTTTGAGGGCCTCTGATAGTCCATGAATCGATTGATCCCAAATTCAAAGTAAAAACCCTAATAATGGCATACCATCAAATAAGTCATGAAACTTCAATCAAAACGTCCAGAATCATTCTAAGCATCATAATAAACACATATTAGTCATCAAAAACAATTCATAATGCCTATGTTAACGGATTCGAAAAATTAAAACTCAAGACAAAAGTGGTTTCGGGTTTCATGGTTTTGTGATGTTTTTGATGCATATGAGTAATGATAATGCTTCAGTGAAGTCCAAGGAAGCTTGTTACATCCTTATTTTACCTTTAAAAGCCCTGCAAGTTGAAAACCGAATATGAGTTTTTTTTGGTGAATTTGAAAACTTGGAACTTACTCTAGAGGCAGCCAACTCGTGAATGAAGATTAGGTTTGTGATCAGCATATATAGGTGAATGATTCTAGGTTAAAACATTGATTGATCATGTGAGAATTTTGATATTTTAAGATTGAAAAAGATTGAACTTTGAATTTCAAATATTGGCTCATGAAGACTTGCTATTTTTGTATCAATCACATGATTCCATTCCTCTTTAATTCTAATCACCAATTAAGACTTTCTAGAAGCATTATCCAAATAAAATCTTTAATTTTCATATTTTATTTTTATTTAAAATGATTTTTAATGATTTAAAACAAAATAAATAGAAATAAAAATAATAAAAATCAGATTTTAAATGGTTTGGGTCGTGCATAGTGATATGGTATGGATTGGATCACAACTTGGGCAGCCCATTTGGAAAGAAGTGATTTTAAACCTCCATTTTCAACATAAACCATCACAAAATTTCCCAACTTTGCAAGGGCATATCTCCCCCAATTTTAAAGGTATGAGGGTGTTCTTGGACATTTTGGAAAGCTTGAAGAGTCCTCTAAACAACCCCATTGGTTTCAGGTCCATATCATTTACCAATCTCAAGTTATGCCCTTTTGAAGTTGTTGACTTTTTGTTGACTTTTGAAATGACCTATAATGTCCTAGCTCATATCTTTCAAATGAAGCATTTTTGGGCTTAACTTTCAACATAAAAGTTGTAGAGAATTCAATTTCCTTCAAAATGAGATTTGGATGGAGACTTGGTGATAAAGTATGTGAAAGTTATGGTTGGTCAAAGTTCAGTTGACTTTTACTAAGGAAACCCTAATTTAGAAACTCCTGATTATTGATGATCTGGAATCTCCTTGATGAATCATGATCAACCCTTGATCAAATGATGAATTTTACTTCATATACTTGATGTTGGAAAAAAATCATGAAGTTTGACTTTGGTTTGACCACAGTTGACCTCAGTTTGACTTTTTAACTGTATTGACTGATTTTGACTTATCTGATCATCTGACTGAGCAAACTTTTGAGAAAAGTCTTGAAACTTGTAATAGGGGTTCTTATACATATATAAGATGTTATGAAGCTCACTTGAGGTATTGGAAGTCCATTTAGCCTGATTAAAGTCAAAACCCTAGTTTTGGATGCACTGCTTAGGAGATGCATTGTCTGAGGGAATTGTCAACTCCTTTGACCAATTGTGAACTTTATGAACCTTGTGAACCATCATGAGATGTCTTGTGATACTCATGGGAGGTATTGTGAAGCTTGTGAACCTTGTGAACCTCATGAAGTGACCTGTAGACTTCATGAACCTCATGAAAGGTTACATAAGCATTGAGAAACTTGTGAACCTTGTGAACCTTCTTAGCACACAAAGTCTTGTATTGTGAGGGAAAATTTTGGGGTGCAACAGCTGCCCCTGTTCAATTTTCTGAAACCTGAGGGGTTAGATTGGTATATTTGCCAGTCGTGACCTGGAAGGTTGAAGGGGATTGAACACAAAAGCCCAAAAATTTGCACTCACCGGTGCATTAGAGTGATACATACGGCTAGTTGAATATGACTGAGTGGGCTTAAAGATGCCACTAGGGGAAAGTTCTTCAGATGTATTTCTTGGAAGATAAAACAGTCCAAAATATGGAGGTATAATGAAAGCTGTCAGGAGTCTGGAGCAGTCCTGAGGTATTGATGATATGCTTTCAGGAGACTGGAGTAATCCTGATGTAACAGCATGTCTTCATGAGGATAGAGCAATCAATAATGATAACCCTAAAGCAGTCTTGAAGTAATAATATGATTTCAGGAGGATAGAGCAATCAATAATAATAACTCTAAAGCAGTCTTGAAGTAATGATTTCAGGAGGATAGAGCCATCAATAATGATAACTCTAAAGCAGTCTTGAAGTAATAATATGATTTCAGGAGGATAGAGCAATCAATAATGATAACTCTAAAGCAGTCTTGAAGTCATGAGAAGTTATCAGGAGGATAAAGTAACCCTGAGGTGACAATAAAGCAGTCCCAAAGTAATAAGAAGCTTATCAGGAGGATAAAGTAACCCTGAAGTTACGATAAAGCAGTCCCAAAGAAATAAGAAGCTTATCAGGAGGATAAAGTAACCCTGAGGTGACGATAAAGCAGTCCCAAAGAAATAAGTTTGTTTATTGGATAATTAACCTGAAAACAAGGTAGCATTCTGTATAATAGTGTTAGTTTATGCATTATGTATGCATGTATAATATGATGCACTTAGGTAATGTACTATGCACTCATGGACATGTATGTTATGGTATGATGTAAATGATGTATGTATGATATGATACTGCCGGAAGCGTCTGGATATCTTCGTATAACAACTGCTGGCCAGGGAAAATAAATCCCGATTCGTTGCTGAAGAATATATAACCCTCTGTCTGCTGAGGATAACAGGGTATAGATAACCTCCCGTCTGCTGGGGATAGTAAGGCATAGATATAACCTCCCGTTGTTGGGGATAGTAAGGTATAGATATAACCTCCCGTTGTTGGGGATAGTAAGGTATATATAACCTTTGTCTTCGTTTGGTAGTAGGATAAGTATAACATCCCGTTTTCGTTCGTCGTACCCTTATTGGAAAGTAATTTCCCGAATATCCGTATGAGGATAAAAGAGATGGATATAAATTCCAGGGGAGATGAGACTTTATGAAGATGAATTTGCCCTACTGAGGGTTTGTAACTGTCTTGTAAAGGTGAACCGGCGAAGCTTCGTTGAAATCCTTCCCTCATTCGTCCTTAGTAAATACTATTACTGCATTTTCATGCATTTCTGGTAAACATCAATCATATTAAGCATACATGCATTTCTGGTAAACATTAATCATATTAAAAGCATACATACATTCAAACACAACCAATGGACGTTTCGCTTATGTAAATAGGGTAAAAGTAAATCTGGATTCAAAAGATGGAATTTATTTATATCAAAAAGTGACCCATACACGGGTAAGTTTGTACAAGGAGACATAAACCCTAGTAAGAGGATTTTGTCATAAAGTTTTTTACAAAACAAAGAGTATCAGCTATGTGGGAAATAATCCTATTGAGTTTCAATTCTACTATTGCCATTATCTTCAAGTATCTCATCTTCTGTTGTTGAGACGGAAACGATTGGATTGAGCTTTATCTGCTCGAGCTTGAATAAGTAATACAACTGGTTGCAGTTTCATGGGTGATCCAAACGAGACATAGTCATACGCTTTAATCCCTAACTTTTGCCTGGATTGCCCTTTCAGGTTTTCAATCCACCGGGATACCCTTTTTTGCCCAAGCCGCCCTTTCAGGTTTTCGACTTGCCGGGTGTACATTTTTTTTTTATATATATATCCCTAATTTTTGCCCAAACCCTTTTGGTTTTCCGGGATGCCCTTATTTTTGCCTAGGCCTGTCAACCTAGCGGGTCTCTTTTTATGCGTAGTATTTTTTAACTATGTCTGCGTTTACAGGCTGTGGGAAGTCTTCACCATCCATTGTAGTCAGTATCATGGCACCTCCTGAAAACACTGTCTTGACTACAAATGGTCCTTCATATGTTGGAGTCCACTTGCCCCTAGGATCACCCTGTGGTAATATGATACGCTTGATTACCAAGTCACCAGCCTGATATACCTTTGGCTTAACCTTCTTGTTAAAAGCTTTGATCATTCGTTTCTGGTACATCTGGCCATGACAAACTGCTGCTAACCTCTTCTCATCAATCAAATTTATCTGGTCCAGTCGAGTTTGAATCCACTCATCTTCATTCAATCCTGCATCCTTCATAATTCTCAAGGAGGGAATCTGAACTTCAATGGGCAGAACTGCTTCCATACCATAGACTAAGGAGAATGGGGTTGCCCCTGTTGAAGTACGTATTGTAGTACGATAACCATGAAGAGCAAATGGTAACATCTCATGCCAATCCTTGTAGGTAACAGTCATCTTCTGTACTATCTTCTTAATGTTCTTATTAGCAGCCTCAACTGCCCCATTCATCTTCGGACGATACGGAGAAGAGTTGTGATGCTTAATCTTGAACTTCGTGCAGAGATCAGTAATCATAGTGTTGTTCAGATTAGAGCCATTGTCAGTGATAATCCTTTCAGGGATGCCATACCTACATATGAGATTATTCTTGATGAATCGAGCCACAACATTCTTGGTAACAGATGCAAATGAAGCTGCCTCTACCCACTTCGTGAAGTAATCAATAGCAACCAGGATGAAACGATGCCCATTAGAAGCAGTAGGCTTAATCTCACCAATCATATCAATGCCCCACATGGCAAATGGCCAAGGAGCAGTCAACTCATTCAATGGTGATGGAGGTACATGTACTTTATCAGCATAAATTTGACATTTGTGACAAGTTCTGGAGTGTTGATAGCAATCAGCTTCCATGGTAGACCAATAGTAACCTGCTCTCAAAATCTTCTTTGCCATAGTATGACCACTAGAATGAGTGCCAAAGATCCCATCATGCATATCCTCCATAATCTCAGTTGCTTCCTTCTTATCCACACAACGAAGCAGAGTTGAATCATGATTACGCTTGTACAAAATCCCATTACTCAAAAAGAACTTAGCAGAAAACCTTCTCAGAAACTTCCTATCTTTGACAGATGCCCCTTCAGGGAATTCCTGAGCTTCAAGATATCTTTTCACTTCATAGAACCAAGGTTTCTCCTCTGCCCCTTCAGTGTCAATCTCATTGCAGTATGCAGGCTTTTCAAATCTGTCAATAGTAATCTTGGGAGCTTCATCATCCCAGCTAATCTCAAACATAGATGCCATGGTGGCTAATGCATCTGCTAACTGATTCTCTCTTCGTGGAATGTGTCCAAAGGTAATCTCTTTGAAATGTGGGATCAAAGACAACACATGCTCTCTGTAAGGAATGAGGTTATCATGCTTGGTATCCCAATCTCCTTTAATCTGACTTACTACCAGGGCTGAATCTCCATACACATCAAGGAACTGAATCTTCATATCAATAGCAGCTTTAATACCCAGGATACATGCCTCATACTCAGCCATGTTATTGGTACAATGGAAACAAAGTCTGGCAGTAATCGGGGTATGACAACCTTCAGGGGAACTAATCACAACACCAACACCATTACCAAGTGCATTAGAGGCACCATCGAAAACCATAGTCCATCGGGATCCTTGTTCAGGTCCGTCATATTGTCCAGGTTCTTTGGTAATAATCATAATATCTTCATCAGGGAACTCAAAATTCATTGACTGGTAATCATCCACTGCTTGATGAGCCAAATGATCAGCAACAACACTTCCTTTAATGGCCTTCTGAGTAGTATACTGTATGTCATATTCTGTTAAGATCATTTTCCATCTTGCAATTCTTCCGGAGAGAGCAGGTTTCTCAAATATGTACTTGATTGGATCCATCTTCGAAATCAACAAGGTAGTATGGGTCAACATATACTGTCTTAGTCGGCGAGCAGCCCATGCCAAAGCTGTTGCACCCCAAAATTTGCCCTCACAATACAAAACTTTGTGTTCTAAGAAGGTTCACAAGGTTCACAAGTTCTCCAACACTTGCATAATCTTTCATGAGGTTCATGAAGTCTACAAGTTACTTCTTGAAGGTTCACAAGGTTCACAAGTCCCACAATGCTTTCAATACCTTTCATGAGGTTCATGAAGTCTAAAAGTCACTTCTTGAAGGTTCACAAGGTTCACAAGTTTCTCTACAAGACCTTTCATGAGGTTCATGAAGTCTACAAGTCACTTCTTGAAGGTTCACAAGGTTCACAAGTTTCACAATGATTACAAAGCTTTCCTGAGGTTTATGAGGTCTACAAAGCCACTTCATGAGGTTCACAAGGGTCACAAGCTTCACAACACCTCCCATGAGTATCACAAGACATTTTATGAAGATTCACAAGGTTCACAAAGTTCACAATTGGTCAAAGAAGTTGACAATTCCCTCAGACAATGCACCTCCTAAGCAATGCATCCAAAACTAGGGTTTTGACTTTAATCAGGCTAAATGGACTTCCAATACCTCAAGTGAGTTTCATAACATCTTATATGTGCGTAAGAACCCCCATGACAAGTTTCAAGACTTTTCTCAAAAGTTTGCTCAGTCAGATGATCAGATAAGTCAAAATCAGTCAATGCAGTTAAAAAGTCAAACTGAGGTCAACTGTGGTCAAACCAAAGTCAAACTTCATGATTTTTTTGCCAACATCAAGTATATGAAGTAAAATTCATCATTTGATCAAGGGTTGATCATGATTCATCAAGGAGATTCCAGATCATCAATAATCAGGAGTTTCTAAATTAGGGTTTCCTTAGTAAAAGTCAACTGAAATTTGACCAATCATAACTTTCACATACTTCATCACCAAGTCTCCATCCAAAGCTCATTTTGAAGGAAATTGAATTCTCTACAACTTTGATGTTTAAAGTTAAGCCCAAAAATGCTTCATTTGAAAGATACGAGCTAAGACATTATAGGTCATTTCAAAAGTCAACAAAAAGTCAACAACTTCAAAAGGGCATAACTTGAGATTGGTAAATGATATGGACCTGAAACCAATGGGGTTGTTTAGAGGACTCTTCAAGATTTCCAAAATGTCCAATAACACCCTCATACCTTTAAAATTGAGGGAGATATGCCCTTGCAAAGTTGGGAAAGTTTGTGATGATTTATGATGAAAATGGGGGCCTAAAAGCAATTTTCTCCAAATGGGCTGGCCAAATTATGACCCAACCCATACAATAATATCATGCACGAAATTTCCATAATATTTTCATAATTTTTATTTTATTTAATTAATTTATTATGATTTTTTATTCTTAAAATCATTTTAAATTTAAATAAAATATTAAATATGAAGATTTATTTTTGTGATTGATTCTAGAAAGTCATAAAATCAATATGGAACAAGTTGATACAAGAGTTATGTGGAATGGCTTGAAATAGAAAGCATTGGTACAAAAATATTGAACTTTCATGGCATGATCTTTCTCAATCTTAAAATATCAAAACTTCCACATGATCAATCAAGTTTTTGACCTAGATTGATTCTCCTATAAGTACTAAACCTAATGCTATCGTTCAAACACGAATTCCAGCAGCCTATAGGTAAGTTCCAAAACTCAAAAATTCATCAAAAAAAGAGAATTCGGATTTCATCCTCCAAGGCTCTAAAAGGTAAAATAAGAACATGGTTGGCTTCCTTGATCATCATGGAACATGAACTGATCATTACATTGCCTCATAGCATCACACATTGATGAACCCGAATCAAATTTTACCTTGAGTTTCAATTTTTCGATTCTGTTTATTTGTGTATTATTAATGATTTCTAACCTCATATTGTTGATTGTGATGATGTATAGATTGATTCTGGGCAAAAAAATTAAAGAAACCATGAGAAACCTGTGAGATGCCATAGCTAGGGTTCTTGAGTTAAATTTGGGATCTTTCGATTCAGCTAATATAAATCAATTTTGAGACTACAATTGGATTGTGCGTTGTATGAGGATTGCAAATATGTGATCAATTTGATAAAATTATGTTGTTTGGATATGGTTTGAAAAACGCAGGTTTCATGTGCATGAAAATTCGCAGGTAGCTTCGAAATAAAATTCGCAGGTAATCCTACGAATCCAAGGTTGAAGACGAAGCTGTTCTGGCGCGTTTTCTAAATTTGAATTGTTTTAATATATTATAATGTATCTGTTTCAGTTTTGTAACACCAATGTATGGTTGGTCTGGTGGTGAGTGGATGCGCGTATGATGCTGAGGGCCAGGGATCGAATCCTGGACTCAACCAATTTTTCTTATTTTTATGTTTAACTTTTAGTCTTAATATATTATGCGTTGTGGCCACCATAATAACAGGTTCGCTCATCTAGCTTGGTTGGTTGTGTGCATATGCGTGTGATGGAGAGGTCCTGGGGTCGATTCCCCCCCAGGCCTTTTATTTTTCTCATTATTTTCCTGGTTCATTGGTTTAAAGAACAAAAGCAAATGGAGTTCACTCCTCTGGCAGCACATGCAGCAAAGCCTAGTGGTTGTCCTCCTCATCATTCAGGTAAAGGACCTGGGTTCAAATCCCAGGTCCTGATTTTTTTTTTTTTTTTATTTTCTTTTAATTTTCTTATATTTAGTCATTATCTTATTTTCATAAATAAATTCAAATAAAATAAATTTTATTATTTTTCTACATTATAGTATATGTATAGTATGTTTTCTAGTGTCTAAAATTTATTTTGTAAGGAAAAAAATATATAGTTTTCATTATTATAAATTTCAAAAATGTAAAATATATATATGTATGTATTATTTAAATAAATTATAATTATTAAATTGAACCTTAAATAGTTTTCTAACAAAACCCTAATTATCAAAACCCTAAAAAATATTTTCTAAAATAAAACCTAATTCTATTTTTTCTATATAATTTTATGTATATATATTTATTATAATTCTTGTAAATTTTTGCAAATATGATTATTCTTATTTTCTTCATAATGTATAAATATTTTTTTTTTAATATATATTCTTGTAAATGATTAAAACTCATAATTATATTATGCTTAAAAACTTTTTCTTATTATATATTTAAAATTAATCTTTGTGTTCATATCATTATAATATTTTTTCTACTTATTCTTATTATCGTTACTAACCATACTATTATTTATTATTATATTATATTTTTATGTCTCTAACTTTGTTTATCTTACTAATTATCATTATTATTATTCTATTTTCACTAACATTATTTTTTATTTTTTATTTTTTTATTTATCATTAACCCCTATTTTTTATTTATTGTTTATTTTTTATTGCTTATTTATGTTTTACTTATTTTTGCTATTTATTTATTTTGCTCATTATAATTATTATGTAAATGCTCCTGGATGTAAATTTTATAATTATTTAATTATTTCTGCTATGGTTAGTAATTTAGGGAGTGCAAAACATGTATTCTATTAAAAATTAATTTAGATCACTTTAACCATAAGATAATTAAAATTGTACACTCACACACGTAAGTCGATTTTTAATCGCCGTCTCACTTTCTAAGGTTATCCCTCAAGTTGCCTAAATCATAAGGTCAAGTGGGGTGTATAAAGCAAGTCCCTCTAAAAATAAAAAATCATCAAGTCCCTCATGGTTGCCTTTACGAATCGAGTACCTTCGAATAATGATGATAGTCCCTCCTATATGCTTATTACACCCCACAGTTGCCTTCATAAAAACAGAATGTCCCTCTCGTGTCCCTTACATCCAAGGTAATGACTACCTACTCCTTAATAGTAGGGATAATCTTACCAATGAAAGGAGAAAGAATAAGAAAGACTTAAAACTTTAGGGTAGGTTCCTCTTATGTACTTGCTCACTTCAAAAACTTTACAAACTTTCCACAATTTCAAACAAATTTTCAAAAACAAGTTTTTACACATCCGTACATGGATTATTATTAACTATTATGAAAATTTTTCTATTCACACACTACACTTTCAAAAACAATTCAAAAGTGAGCTAAGTAACTAAGAGCCCATGGATAACCATGGATGTAAAGGGTGCTAACACCTTCCCTTTACATAACCTACCCCCCGGACCCAAAATATTCTCTTAAGGTCTTTCCTGTTCTTTTATACCCTTTCCTTATGGATAAAATAAAAGTCGGTGGCGACTCTTGCTATCTGCAACATAACTTAAAGTCAGTTCTCCCACCGTGTTACAGAACTGGCGACTCTGCTGGGGATTAAAATTAAAGAGGGGTACCCTTAGGAATTAGATCACCTTTAAATTGTTTGCCTTGTTTGCTTTATATTACTTGTTGGGATGCTCTTATGTGTGAAAGGTCCTAACCCGGATCTAGTGTACCTTAGGTAAATGGCAATAGACCAAGGAAACTGTACGACGTATATCGATACGGTTGATCTGGTGGCCATAGTTAGTGTGACTTCTTGGTCGGTGCTTATGTTCCTTAAGTCAAGTTGAGGATAATATGAGGCCGCCATATGTTGTCAATGCACTAACTAACTTTTAGAACCCTAGTTATCCCATCTTAGCCTTTAGAAAGTAGTGAGGTAACCGGCTTTGGTGCAGACTGAAGTTGGTTGACACTCGATACTACACTCATTGAGATCTTGAACTTGGAGGGTTTTGGTTGGCAAGTAAGTTGCCTACTGAACAACCACCCTTGTGAAGGATCAATGATATTGAGATCCCTTAGAACCCGGTTACTTTTGTAGGACAGGATGAACCATCTAACTTCAGGGGAGGGTACTTACCTTTAAACCTCATGCAAGCCCTTTAAACCTAGGGCTATGGTGTGACTTGTTTGTGTGTGCCACATGTTTGTGATTGAGCATAACATAATGACATCATCATGCATCATGAGCATATCATTTTCCCTAACCATTTCAAGGACCAAGGGATTTATTTTTGTTCTTTGTTGCAGGTCATGGCTTCTGCTCGTAGAAACACCATCAGGATCAACTTTGTAGGGATACCTCCCAAGCTCAAAGAGTTGGTTTCCCAAGTGCCTGATCATTCCCAGTTCAACAAGAGACATGGTCACTTATTGGATCTAGTTACTTCAGGGTTCAGTGAAGACATGATGAGTGTGCTGTTTCAGTTCTTTGACCCTAAGCACCATTGCTTTACATTCCCTGACTATCAATTGGTTCCAACCATGGAGGAGTTCTCTAAACTTCTGAGTATACCTGTTCTTGATCAAAGACCCTTCACAGGCTTGGAGAAGGATCTCAAACCAGAGGTTATTGCTGCAGCTCTACATCTGAAGAAGTCTGACATTGTTCTAGAGACAAGAAGTGGAGTCAAGGGTATTCTTGCCAAGGTGTTGATAGAGAAAGCTCAGTTGTTCTTGAAGGCCATGAGCCATGATGCTTTTGAGGAGATCTTAGCCTTGCTGATATATGGCTTAGTATTGTTCCCCAATCCAGATCAGTTCATAGATGTTCATGCCATCAACATTTTCCTGAGTCACAATCCAGTGCCTACATTGCTTGGAGATATCCTACATTCTCTTCACACCCGTACTACGAGGGCAAGAGGAACTTTGATGTGCTGCATACCTTTACTTTCTAGGTGGTTTATTTCTCACCTTCCTCGCTCAGTAATGAAGAATGAGCAAGGGTTCAGATGGTCCAAGAGGATCATGTCACTTTCTCACTCAGACATCCATTGGTGCTCCAGATCTATGGAGAATGTCACCATCATTGACCGTTGTGGGGAGTTTCCTAATGTGCCACTACTAGGCATAAGAGGAGGCATCACCTACAACCCCTCTCTAGCTTTACGACAGTTTGGTTACGCTCGAAGCGATGGCCCACATGACATGTTGATTCAGGGCATTGTGTTTGATTACGACAACGATCTTCAGGGTTACCGTCAGAGATTCATACGAGCTTGGGAAAAGGTAAATAGGATTGACAGCAAGACACTGGAGCCTAAGTACACTATTCCTATGGAGGCTTATCTCAGATGGGTGCGATCTCGTGCTCAGACACTCATGATGCCATATCCTGCCGTCCTACCAGTTACCATGGAACCTGTTGCTGAAGGAGACACTGCTTATACCATCCTTCACCCAGACATGCCTACTGATATGGAAGACTTGCAGAGATCATGGATACAACTGAAGGAGCAAAGGGATACTTTCGAGGCTCATTACAAAGCAAGCCAAGCAAGAATCCTAGAACTAACAAAGCAACTTCACGAGGAACGAAACCTCAACTCATACCTCAATACAAAGAGGAAACGTCCATGGGAGACTTAAAACCCCATTTTTTGTACTTATTTCATTTTCATTTTTGTAAGCCTAAAAGGCAAAACAAAGTTATTACTAATAAAAAGTTACTTTCTTGTTTGTTTAAGCAAATTTAAATCCTGCGGTCCTTGAAAACATTGCATATGCATTACCATATCATTTCATTGCATCACAGGTTTATATTGTGCACAGGTTTCTCATCCTCTCGCTGTTTATTTCAGCAATGGCTCTTGAACAATCAGTTAAGGATCTCCAGGCACAAAATGCACAGTTCCAAGAGCTGATCCTGAACCTATCCAAAGGGCAGGATGAATTGAAGGCACTGCTGGCCAAGAAGACTAAGAAGACTAGAAGGTCTGCTGGGTTGATCAACATGGGAAGAAGGTTCAAAGGTCTTGCCAAGACCAAGGAACCAGCTGAAGACTATGAATCTGAAGAATCTGAGCAAGAGGTAGGCAGTCTCCACCATTCAATGGGGGACTCTGATTCTGAGGCTAATTACTACCATGAGCCTAATGAAGACAAATTCAAGATGCTGGTGGATAGGATGGATGCTATGGAGTTGCAGAAATCATCTGGGCTGGATTTTGAGGATTTGAGTTTGATATCTGGGGTAGTCATACCCATTGGTTTCAAGGTTCCTACTTTTGTTGTCTATGATGGGGTCTCTTGTCCCAAATTGCATCTGAGGTCATATGTCAGAAGAATTCAACCCCACACTGCTGATAAGAAGTTGTGGATCCATTTCTTTCAAGAGAGCTTATCTGGAGCTCAGCTAGAGTGGTATTATCAGTTGGAGAGTGTCAACATCAGAGACTGGAATGATCTTGCTGAAGCTTTTTATAAACAGTATCAATACAATGCTGACTTAGCCCCCACTCGCATGCAGCTTCAGAGCATGTCTATGGGTGCCAAAGAAAGTTTTAAGGAGTATGCTCAGAAATGGAGAGATTTAGCTGGAAGAGTTCAACCCCCTTTAACTGACAGGGAATTGGTTGATATGTTCATGTGTACGCTGAATGGTCCGTTTTACAGTCATCTCATTGGAAGCTCATCATCTGGATTCACTGAATTGATCATGACGGGAGAGCGAGTAGAAAATGGTATAAAGAGTGGTAAGATCCAGGTGGGCACTTCTTCATCAGGTACTGCAAAGAAGCCTCCCACTGGGAAGAAGGAATCCAATGCTGTTTATGGTCAACCTGATCGTAACAGAAGGCATCAGTCTGTTAGTGCAGTTCACATTTCAAATCCAACGCCTGCAACAACAGAACAGCCTCAGGGCAACCAACAGAGGGCTAGAAGACAGTTCACGAAGATCAACATGTCAATGGCTCAGGCATTGCAACACTTGTTGAAGGCTGAACTTATTACCCTAAGGGAGGCTCCTCAGAATCCCAATGTTACCTCTCCCAAGTACAATCCCAATGCACGATGTGCATATCATTCAAACTGTCCAGGACATGATACTAATAATTGCTGGGTCTTGAAGAATAAAATTCAGGATATGATTGATGCTGGAGAAATTGAGTTTGATCCTCCGGGTACTCCCAATGTGATTACTGCTCCAATGCCAAATCACGAGAAGACTGTCAATGCCATTGATGAAGACCTGCATGTCTATTCAGTTATGGAGTTAACCACACCACTGTCTGTTATCAAAAAGAGGCTAGTACAAGCTGGGATCTTTCCAGGTTGTCGTGAAGATTGTTTGTATTATACCTATAAGCCGGATAGTTGCTTCATTTTGAGAGATGGCATTCAACGTCTCATGGATAAGTATACTATAGTGTTTGAAAGAAGACCAGCGTCTGTAGAAAGTATGGTGGATCATCTGACTCGGGGTAAGAAGATTGAAGAGGTTGATATGGTTGACAAAGTACCGGTAAGAATCACTTCAAAGGGTCCCATTAAAATCACTCATCAAGGCCCAATCAAGATTACTGCTGAAGGTCCTGTGAAAGTTGTTGCTGAAGCCAGAGTGGCTCCTCTGATCATTACCACTCCTGGTCCTATTCCTTATACATCTGACAAAGCTGTGCCTTGGCACTATGGGTCTGACGTTTACATCCATGGTGTTAAGCAAGAGCCTGTAGCTGATGTGCCTGTTGACATTGACAATATTGTTGGATCTAGCAAGATCACTCGTAGTGGAAGAGTATTCTCTCCTCCAGTTGCTTCCAAGAATACAGTTACTCCTGCTGCTACTTCTACCACTGATGCTCGGGGCAAGGGTCCTGTTATTGAGCCTGTACCTACTGATGTGCCAGCTGCTGATGATCTTTCTAAGCAGATGGAAGAAGTATTGAAGATCATTCGCAAGAGTGATTATGACATTGTTGATCAGTTGGGGCATACTCCCTCAAAGATTTCTATGCTCTCCCTATTATTATGTTCTGAGGCTCATGCCAAATCATTGATCAAGTTTCTGAAGATGGCTCATGTACCCAGTGCAATTTCTGTTGACCAATTTGAGAACTGTGTTGCCCACCTGACCTATGATAATGGGTTAGGATTCTCTGATGCTGACTTGACCCCTGCCAAGAGGGATCATAACAGGGCCTTGCATATTTCAATTGAATGCAGGGGCACTACCCTGTCTCATGTGTTGATAGACAATGGTTCCTCTTTGAATGTGTTGCCTAAGGAAGTCCTGAACAAGCTGAGTCCTGAAGATGCCGTGCTGAAGCCCAGTAATATTGTGGTAAAGGCTTTTGATGGTTCTAGAAGAGTGGTGCATGGGGAAATTGATCTTCCAATCCAAGTTGGTTCCCAGGTGTTTACTGCTACATTTTACGTAATGGATATTCGTCCTTCATACTCTTGTCTGCTTGGTCGTCCCTGGATCCATGGGGCAGGTGCTGTGACCTCTACATTGCACCAAAAGTTGAGATATCCGGTGAATGGAAAGGTTGTTACTGTCTATGGAGAAGAAGAATACTTTGTCAGCCATGTGAATACCTTCAAGTATCTGGAAATGGAAGGTGAATACATTGAAACTCCGTGTCAGACATTTGAAGTGGTTCCCTGGGTTGTTAATGACTATGTAGCTCCTCCTGTTGTGAAGAAAATTCATGTGGTTACCAGAAAGCCTCCAACAATGGCAATGGCCTCCCTCAATGATGCTAGAGCTGTGGTGGATGAAGGTGGTTGTACTATTTGGGGTCAGCTTCCTGATATTCCATACAAGTCTGACAAGTTTGGTTTGGGTTTCACTGCAGAGTCCCAGAAGGCTGTTCGTCGTGCTCGTGCTGCTCGTATCACTAATCAAGGGGTTGTGAAGGACCAGATTAATGCTGTGGGAGATCAAGATGAAGACTACAACTTGGATGCATGGATTTTTCCTACTGTGGGTGCTGGACTCAATAATTGGAAAGCTGAAGATGTTATCCCTATCTCCTTTAGTCAGGAGTAAATACTATTACTGTGTTGTTATATTTTAAATTTGTAATTTCTGAACAATCAAACTTTCAAGCCATGTGCCTTACCCGGGGCACAATGGTGTGCTTGTTACAGGCTGTCATTTCATTTGCATACTTCATTCAATAAAATCAGTGGACGTTTCGTTTTCGTAAATATTGTGTTCCTTGTCTTTCTTTTCTTTTATTTTTGCTTTATCAGCTATGTGTTCTTACACACACCCACATCACTAAAATGCAGATCCTCATCCACTCTGGATCCTGTTGATAACAGTTCTACTATTGCCAATTATAATTTCGAGAATCCGATCTATCAAACTGAAGACGGAAATGAGGACGATTGTGAAATACCTGTAGAGCTTGCTAGGTTGTTACAACAAGAAGAGAAAGCTATACAGCGACATGAAGAGCCAGTCGAAGTTGTGAATCTGGGAACTGAAGAAAACAGAAAAGAGGTCAAGATAGGGGCTGATTTAGAGGACAGTGTCAAGAGCAGGTTGATTCAGATGTTACGTGACTATGTGGAGATCTTTGCTTGGTCTTATGAAGATATGTCAGGGTTGGATACAGACATTGTGGTTCACCGTTTGCCCGTGAAAGAAGATTGTCGTCCAAAAAAGCAGAAGGTTCGTCGTATGCGTCCTGAAATGTCAGAAAAGATCAAGGCAGAGGTAATGAAACAGTTCAATGCAGGGTTCTTAACAGTGACTTCTTATCCTCAGTGGGTTGCAAACGTGGTACCAGTTCCTAAGAAAGATGGTAAGGTGCGTATGTGTGTAGACTACAGGGATCTGAACAAGGCTAGCCCTAAAGATGACTTTCCACTTCCTCACATTGATATTCTGGTAGACAACACTGCTCAACATAAGGTATTCTCTTTTATGGATGGCTTCTCTGGTTACAATCAAATCAAGATGGCACCTGAGGATATGGAGAAGACAACATTTGTGACACAGTGGGGCACCTTTTGCTATAGGGTAATGCCATTTGGTTTGAAGAATGCAGGGGCAACATATCAGCGTGCTATGGTGGCTTTGTTTCATGATATGATTCATCATGAGATAGAGGTATATGTAGATGATATGATAGCCAGGTCTCAGAATGAAGAGCAACATCTTGATCATCTGCACAAGTTGTTTGAGAGGTTGAAGAAATACAAGTTGAGATTGAACCCAAACAAGTGTACTTTTGGAG
Source organism: Lathyrus aphaca (assembly GCA_963966055.1). Lineage (NCBI taxonomy): Eukaryota > Viridiplantae > Streptophyta > Magnoliopsida > Fabales > Fabaceae > Lathyrus > Lathyrus aphaca. The sequence continues at coordinate 534,238,971 of OZ014523.1, read as the reverse complement.
TTAGATCTGGTAAACTCCTGGGTTTTATTGTCAGTGGAAAAGGTATTGAAGTGGATCCTGCAAAAGTGAAAGCTATACGAGAGATGCCAGCTCTCCATACTGAGAAGGAGGTTAGGGGTTTCTTGGGACGATTGAACTACATTGCAAGATTTATTTCCCAGTTAACTACCATCTGTGAGCCAATCTTCAAGTTATTGAAGAAAGATCAGGTGATGGAATGGAATGATGAGTGCCAGACTGCCTTTGATGAAATCAAGAGATATCTGCTGGAACCACCAATTTTGATGCCACCAGTTGATGGAAGACCCTTGATTATGTATTTAACAGTGTTAGACAACTCAATGGGGTGTGTGTTGGGGCAACATGACGAGTCTGGTCGAAAAGAGCAGGCAATATACTACCTTAGCAAAAAGTTTACCGACTGTGAAACAAGATACTCACTGCTCGAGAAAACTTGCTGCGCTTTGGCATGGGCTGCTCGCCGACTAAGACAGTATATGTTGACCCATACTACCTTATTGATTTCTAAGATGGATCCAATCAAGTACATATTCGAGAAACCTGCTCTCTCCGGAAGAATTGCAAGATGGCAAATGATCTTGACAGAATATGATATACAGTATACTACTCAGAAGGCTATTAAAGGAAGTGTTGTTGCTGATCATTTGGCTCATCAAGCAGTGGATGATTATCAGTCAATGAATTTTGAGTTCCCTGATGAAGACATTATGATTATTACCAAAGAACCTGGACAATATGACGGACCCGAACAAGGATCCCGATGGACTATGGTTTTTGATGGTGCCTCCAATGCACTTGGTAATGGTGTTGGTGTTGTGATCAGTTCCCCTGAAGGTTGTCATACCCCGATTACTGCCAGACTTTGTTTCTATTGTACTAATAACATGGCTGAGTATGAGGCCTGTATACTGGGTATTAAAGCTGCTATTGATATGAAGATTCAGTTCCTTGACGTGTATGGAGATTCAACCCTGGTAGTAGGTCAGATTAAAGGAGATTGGGATACCAAGCATGATAATCTCATTCCTTACAGAGAGCATGTGTTATCTTTGACCCAATATTTCAAAGAGATTACCTTTGGACATATTCCCCGGAGAGAGAATCAGCTGGCAGATGCATTAGCCACCATGGCATCTATGTTTGAGATCATTTGGGATGATGAAGCTCCCAAGATTACCATTGATAGATTTGAAAAGCCTGCATACTGCAATGAGATTGACACTGAAGGGGCAGAGGAGAAGCCTTGGTTCTATGAAGTGAAAAGATATCTTGAAGCTCAAGAATTCCCTGAAGGGGCATCTGTCAAAGATAGGAAGTTCCTGAGAAGGTTTTCTGCTAAGTTCTTTCTGAGTAATGGCATTCTGTATAAGCGCAATCATGATTCAACTATGCTTCGTTGTGTGGATAAGAAGGAAGCAACTGAGATTATGGAAGAGATGCATGATGGGACCTTTGGCACTCATTCTAGTGGTCATACTATGGCAAAGAAGATATTGAGAGCAGGTTACTATTGGTCTACCATGGAAGCTGATTGCTATCAACACTCCAGAACATGTCACAAATGTCAAATCTATGCTGATAAAGTCCATATACCTCCATCACCTTTAAATGTGTTGACTGATCCTTGGCCATTTGCCATGTGGGGAATTGATATGATTGGTGAGATCAAGCCTACTGCTTCCAATGGGCATCGTTTCATCCTGGTTGCTATTGATTATTTCACGAAGTGGGTAGAGGTAGCTTCATTTGCATCTGTTACCAAGAATGTTGTGGTTCGATTCATTAAGAACAATCTCATATGTAGGTATGGCATCCCTGAGAGGATTATCACTGACAATGGCTCTAATCTGAACAATACTATGATTACTGATCTCTGCACGCAGTTCAAGATTAAGCATCACAATTCTTCTCCGTATCGTCCAAAGATGAATGGGGCAGTTGAAGCTGCTAATAAGAACATCAAGAAAATTGTACAGAAGATGACTGTTACTTACAAGGATTGGCATGAGATGTTACCATTTGCTCTTCATGGTTATCGTACTACAATACGTACTTCAACAGGGGCAACCCCATTCTCTTTAGTCTATGGTATGGAAGCAGTTCTGCCCATTGAAGTTCAGATCCCCTCCTTGAGAATTATGAAGGATGCAGGCTTGGATGAAGATGAGTGGATTCAGACTCGACTGGACCAGATAAATTTGATTGATGAGAAGAGATTAGCAGCAGTTTGTCATGGCCAGATGTACCAGAAGCGAATGATTAAAGCTTTTAACAAGAAGGTTAAGCCAAAGGTATATCAGGCTGGTGACTTGGTAATCAAGCGTATTATATTACCACAGGGTGATCCTAGGGGCAAGTGGACTCCAACATATGAGGGACCATTTGTAGTCAAGACAGTATTCTCAGGAGGTGCCATGATACTGACTACAATGGATGGTGAAGACTTCCCACAGCCTGTAAACGCAGACATAGTTAAAAAATACTACGCATAAAAAGAGACCCGCTAGGTTGACAGGCCTAGGCAAAAATAAGGGCATCCCGGAAAACCAAAAGGGTTTGGGCAAAAATTAGGGATATATATAAAAAGATGTACACCCGGCAAGTCGAAAACCTGAAAAGGCGGCTTGGGCAAAAAAGGGTATCCCGGTGGATTGAAAACCTGAAAGGGCAATCCAGGCAAAAGTTAGGGATTAAAGCGTATGACTATGTCTCGTTTGGATCACCCATGAAACTGCAACCAGTTGTACTACTTACTCAAGCTCGAACAGATAAAGCTCAATTCAATCATTTCCGTCTCAACAGCAAGAAGATGAGATACTTGAAGGGCAATAGTAGGATTGAAACTCAATAGGACTGTTTCCCACATAGCTGATTTTCTTTTCTTTTGTAAAACTTCATGACAAAATCCTCTTACTAGGGTTTATGTCTCCTTGTACAAACTTACCCGTGTATGGGTCACTTCTTGATATAAATAAATTCCATCTTTTGAATCCAGATTTACTTTTACTCTATTTACATAAGCGAAACGTCCATTGGTTGTGTTTGAATGTATGTATGCTTTTGAATATGATTAATGTTTACCAAAAATACATGAATGCTTAATATGATTGATGTTTACCAGAAATGCATGAAAATGCAGTAATAGTATTTACTAAGGACGAACGGGGGGAGGATTTCAACGAAGCTTCGCCAGTTCACCTTTACAGGACAGTTACAAACCCTCAGTAGGACGAATCCATCTTCATAAAGTCTTATCTCCCCTGGAATTTATATCCATCTCTTTTATCCTCATACGGATATTCGGGAAATTACTTTCCAATAAGAGTACGACGAACGAAGACGGGATGTTATGTCTACCCTACCATCAAACGAAGACGAAGGTTATATATACCTTACTATCCCAGCATACGGGAGGTGATATCTATCCTTACTATCCCCAGCATACGGGAAGTTATCTATACCCTGTTATCCCCAACAGACAGAGGGTTATATATTCTTCAACAACGAATCGGGATTTATTTTCCCTGGCCAGCAGTTGTTATACAAAGATATCCAGACGCTTCCGGCAGTATCATATCATACATACATCATTTACATCATACCATAGCATATATATCCATAGACACATAGTACATTACTTGAGTACATCATATCATACATGCATACATAAAGCATAAACTAATATTATTATACAGAATACTACTTTGTTTTCAGGTTAATTACCCAACAAACAAATTTATGATCATTGGGACTGCTTTATCGTAACCTCAGGGTTACTTTATCCTCCTGATAAGCTTCTTATTACTTTGGGACTGCTTTATCGTAACCTCAGGGTTACTTTATCCTCCTGATAAGCTTCTTATTACTTTGGGACTGCTTTATCGTAACCTCAGGGTTACTTTATCCTCCTGATAAGCTTCTTATTACTTTGGGACTGCTTTATCGTAACCTCAGGGTTACTTTATCCTCCTGATAAGCTTCTTATTACTTTGGGACTGCTTTATTGTTACCTCAGGGTTACTTTATCCTCCTGATAACTTCTCATGACTTCAAGACTGCTTTAGAGTTATCATTATTGATGGCTTTATCCTCCTGAAATCATTACTTCAAGACTGCTTTAGAGTTATCATTATTGATGGCTCTATCCTCCTGAAATCATATCATTACTTCAAGACTGCTTTAGAGTTATCATTATTGATTACTCTATCCTCCTGAAATTATATTATTACTTCAAGACTGCTTTAGAGCTATTGATTGCTCTATCCTCCTGAAGTCATATCATTACTTCAAGACTGCTTTAGAGTTATCATTATTGATTGCTCTATCCTCCTGAAATCATATTATTACTTCAAGACTGCTTTAGGGTTATCATTATTGATTTCTCTATCCTCATGAAGACATGCTGTTACATCAGGATTACTCCAGTATCCTGAAAAACATATCATCAGTACCTCAGAACTGCTCCAGACTCCTGACAGCTTTCATTATACCTCCATATTTTGGACTGCTTTATCTTCCAAGAAATATATCTGAAGAACTTTCCCCTAGTGGCATCTTTAAGCCCACTCAATCATATTCAACCAACCATCAATATCACTCTATGCACTGGTAAGTGCAAATTTTTGGGCTTTTGTGTTCAATCCCCTTCAACCTTCCAGGTTACGACTGGCAAATATACCAATTTAACCCCTCAGGTTTCAGAAAATTGAACAGGGGCAGCTGTTGCACCCCAAAATTTGCCCTCACAATACAAAACTTTGTGTTCTAAGAAGGTTCACAAGGTTCACAAGTTCTCCAACACTTGCATAATCTTTCATGAGGTTCATGAAGTCTACAAGTTACTTCTTGAAGGTTCACAAGGTTCACAAGTCCCACAATGCTTTCAATACCTTTCATGAGGTTCATGAAGTCTAAAAGTCACTTCTTGAAGGTTCACAAGGTTCACAAGTTTCTCTACAAGACCTTTCATGAGGTTCATGAAGTCTACAAGTCACTTCTTGAAGGTTCACAAGGTTCACAAGTTTCACAATGATTACAAAGCTTTCCTGAGGTTTATGAGGTCTACAAAGCCACTTCATGAGGTTCACAAGGGTCACAAGCTTCACAACACCTCCCATGAGTATCACAAGACATTTTATGAAGATTCACAAGGTTCACAAAGTTCACAATTGGTCAAAGAAGTTGACAATTCCCTCAGACAATGCACCTCCTAAGCAATGCATCCAAAACTAGGGTTTTGACTTTAATCAGGCTAAATGGACTTCCAATACCTCAAGTGAGTTTCATAACATCTTATATGTGCGTAAGAACCCCCATGACAAGTTTCAAGACTTTTCTCAAAAGTTTGCTCAGTCAGATGATCAGATAAGTCAAAATCAGTCAATGCAGTTAAAAAGTCAAACTGAGGTCAACTGTGGTCAAACCAAAGTCAAACTTCATGATTTTTTTTGCCAACATCAAGTATATGAAGTAAAATTCATCATTTGATCAAGGGTTGATCATGATTCATCAAGGAGATTCCAGATCATCAATAATCAGGAGTTTCTAAATTAGGGTTTCCTCAGTAAAAGTCAACTGAAATTTGACCAATCATAACTTTCACATACTTCATCACCAAGTCTCCATCCAAAGCTCATTTTGAAGGAAATTGAATTCTCTACAACTTTGATGTTTAAAGTTAAGCCCAAAAATGCTTCATTTGAAAGATACGAGCTAAGACATTATAGGTCATTTCAAAAGTCAACAAAAAGTCAACAACTTCAAAAGGGCATAACTTGAGATTGGTAAATGATATGGACCTGAAACCAATGGGGTTGTTTAGAGGACTCTTCAAGATTTCCAAAATGTCCAATAACACCCTCATACCTTTAAAATTGAGGGAGATATGCCCTTGCAAAGTTGGGAAAGTTTGTGATGATTTATGATGAAAATGGGGGCCTAAAAGCAATTTTCTCCAAATGGGCTGGCCAAATTATGACCCAACCCATACAATAATATCATGCACGAAATTTCCATAATATTTTCATAATTTTTATTTTATTTAATTAATTTATTATGATTTTTTATTCTTAAAATCATTTTAAATTTAAATAAAATATTAAATATGAAGATTTATTTTTGTGATTGATTCTAGAAAGTCATAAAATCAATATGGAACAAGTTGATACAAGAGTTATGTGGAATGGCTTGAAATAGAAAGCATTGGTACAAAAATATTGAACTTTCATGGCATGATCTTTCTCAATCTTAAAATATCAAAACTTCCACATGATCAATCAAGTTTTTGACCTAGATTGATTCTCCTATAAGTACTAAACCTAATGCTATCGTTCAAACACGAATTCCAGCAGCCTATAGGTAAGTTCCAAAACTCAAAAATTCATCAAAAAAAGAGAATTCGGATTTCATCCTCCAAGGCTCTAAAAGGTAAAATAAGAACATGGTTGGCTTCCTTGATCATCATGGAACATGAACTGATCATTACATTGCCTCATAGCATCACACATTGATGAACCCGAATCAAATTTTACCTTGAGTTTCAATTTTTCGATTCTGTTTATTTGTGTATTATTAATGATTTCTAACCTCATATTGTTGATTGTGATGATGTATAGATTGATTCTGGGCAAAAAAATTAAAGAAACCATGAGAAACCCGTGAGATGCCATAGCTAGGGTTCTTGAGTTAAATTTGGGATCTTTCGATTCAGCTAATATAAATCAATTTTGAGACTACAATTGGATTGTGCGTTGTATGAGGATTGCAAATATGTGATCAATTTGATAAAATTATGTTGTTTGGATATGGTTTGAAAAACGCAGGTTTCATGTGCATGAAAATCCGCAGGTAGCTTCGAAATAAAATTCGCAGGTAATCATACGAATCCAAGGTTGAAGACGAAGCTGTTCTGGCGCGTTTTCTAAATTTGAATTGTTTTAATATATTATAATGTATCTGTTTCAGTTTTGTAACACCAATGTATGGTTGGTCTGGTGGTGAGTGGATGCGCGTATGATGCTGAGGGCCAGGGATCGAATCCTGGACTCAACCAATTTTTCTTATTTTTATGTTTAACTTTTAGTCTTAATATATTATGCGTTGTGGCCACCATAATAACAGGTTCGCTCATCTAGCTTGGTTGGTTGTGTGCATATGCGTGTGATGGAGAGGTCCTGGGGTCGATTCCCCCCAGGCCTTTTATTTTTCTCATTATTTTCCTGGTTCATTGGTTTAAAGAACAAAAGCAAATGGAGTTCACTCCTCTGGCAGCACATGCAGCATAGCCTAGTGGTTGTCCTCCTCATCATTCAGGTAAAGGACCTGGGTTCAAATCCCAGGTCCTGATTTTTTTTTATTTTATTTTCTTTTAATTTTCTTATATTTAGTCATTATCTTATTTTCATAAATAAATTCAAATAAAATAAATTTTATTATTTTTCTACATTATAGTATATGTATAGTATGTTTTCTAGTGTCTAAAATTTATTTTGTAAGGAAAAAAATATATAGTTTTCATTATTATAAATTTCAAAAATGTAAAATATATATATGTATGTATTATTTAAATAAATTATAATTATTAAATTGAACCTTAAATAGTTTTCTAACAAAACCCTAATTATCAAAACCCTAAAAAATATTTTCTAAAATAAAACCTAATTCTATTTTTTCTATATAATTTTATGTATATATATTTATTATAATTCTTGTAAATTTTTGCAAATATGATTATTCTTATTTTCTTCATAATGTATAAATATTTTTTTTTTTAATATATATTCTTGTAAATGATTAAAACTCATAATTATATTATGCTTAAAAACTTTTTCTTATTATATATTTAAAATTAATCTTTGTGTTCATATCATTATAATATTTTTTCTACTTATTCTTATTATCGTTACTAACCATACTATTATTTATTATTATATTATATTTTTATGTCTCTAACTTTGTTTATCTTACTAATTATCATTATTATTATTCTATTTTCACTAACATTATTTTTTATTTTTTATTTTTTTATTTATCATTAACCCCTATTTTTTATTTATTGTTTATTTTTTATTGCTTATTTATGTTTTACTTATTTTTGCTATTTATTTATTTTGCTCATTATAATTATTATGTAAATGCTCCTGGATGTAAATTTTATAATTATTTAATTATTTCTGCTATGGTTAGTAATTTAGGGAGTGCAAAACATGTATTCTATTAAAAATTAATTTAGATCACTTTAACCATAAGATAATTAAAATTGTACACTCACACACGTAAGTCGATTTTTAATCGCCGTCTCACTTTCTAAGGTTATCCCTCAAGTTGCCTAAATCATAAGGTCAAGTGGGGTGTATAAAGCAAGTCCCTCTAAAAATAAAAAATCATCAAGTCCCTCATGGTTGCCTTTACGAATCGAGTACCTTCGAATAATGATGATAGTCCCTCCTATATGCTTATTACACCCCACAGTTGCCTTCATAAAAACAGAATGTCCCTCTCGTGTCCCTTACATCCAAGGTAATGACTACCTACTCCTTAATAGTAGGGATAGTCTTACCAATGAAAGGAGAAAGAATAAGAAAGACTTAAAACTTTAGGGTAGGTTCCTCTTATGTACTTGCTCACTTCAAAAACTTTACAAACTTTCCACAATTTCAAACAAATTTTCAAAAACAAGTTTTTACACATCCGTACATGGATTATTATTAACTATTATGAAAATTTTTCTATTCACACACTACACTTTCAAAAACAATTCAAAAGTGAGCTAAGTAACTAAGAGCCCATGGATAACCATGGATGTAAAGGGTGCTAACACCTTCCCTTTACATAACCTACCCCCCGGACCCAAAATATTCTCTTAAGGTCTTTCCTGTTCTTTTATACCCTTTCCTTATGGATAAAATAAAAGTCGGTGGCGACTCTTGCTATCCGCAACATAACTTAAAGTCAGTTCTCCCACCGTGTTACAAGCGCAGCAAGTTTTCTCGAGCAGTGAGTATCTTGTTTCACAGTCGGTAAACTTTTTGCTAAGGTAGTATATTGCCTGCTCTTTTCGACCAGACTCGTCATGTTGCCCCAACACACACCCCATTGAATTGTCTAACACTGTTAAGTACATAATCAAGGGTCTTCCATCAACTGGTGGCATCAAAATTGGTGGTTCTAGCAGGTATCTCTTGATTTCATCAAAGGCAGTCTGGCACTCATCATTCCATTCCATCACCTGATCTTTCTTCAACAATTTGAAAATTGGCTCACAGATTGAAGTTAATTGGGAAATAAATCTTGCAATGTAGTTCAATCGTCCCAAGAAACCTCTAACCTCCTTCTCAGTACGGGGAGCTGGCATCTCCCGTATAGCTTTTACTTTTGCAGGATCCACTTCAATACCTTTTCCACTGACAATGAAACCCAGGAGCTTTCCAGATCTAACCCCAAAAGTACACTTGTTTGGGTTCAACCTCAACTTGTATTTTTTCAACCTCTCAAACAATTTGTGCAGATGATCAAGATGTTGCTCTTCATTCTGAGATCTGGCTATCATATCATCCACATATACCTCTATCTCATGATGAATCATATCATGAAACAAAGCCACCATAGCACGCTGATATGTTGCCCCTGCATTCTTCAAACCAAATGGCATCACCTTATAGCAAAAAGTGCCCCACTGTGTCACAAATGTTGTCTTCTCCATATCTTCAGGTGCCATCTTGATTTGATTGTAACCAGAGAAACCATCCATAAAAGAGAATACCTTATGCTGAGCAGTGTTGTCTACCAGAATATCAATATGAGGAAGTGGAAAATCATCTTTGGGACTAGCCTTATTCAAATCTCTATAGTCCACACACATACGTACCTTGCCATCTTTCTTAGGAACTGGCACCACATTTGCAACCCACTGAGGATAAGAAGTCACTGCTAAGAACCCTGCATTGAACTGTTTCATTACCTCTGCCTTGATCTTTTCTGACATTTCAGGATGCATACGACGAACCTTCTGCTTCTTTGGACGACAATCTTCTTTCACTGGCAAACGGTGAACCACAATGTCTGTATCCAACCCTGGCATATCTTCATAAGACCAAGCAAAGATCTCCACATAGTCACGTAACATCTGAATCAACATGCACTTGACACTGTCCTCTAAATCAGCCCCTACCTTGACCTCTTTTCTGTTTTCTTCAGTTCCCAGATTCACAACTTCGACTGGCTCTTCATGTGGCTGTATAGCTTTTTCTTCTTGTTGTAACAACCTAGCAAGCTCTACAGGTATTTCACAATCGTCCTCATTTCCGTCTTCAGTTTGATAGATCGGATTCTCGAAATTATAATTGGCAATAGTAGAACTGTTATCAATAGGATCCAGAGTGGATGAGGATCTGCATTTTAGTGATGTGGGTGTGTGTAAGAACACATAGCTGATAAAGCAAAAAGAAAAGAAAAGAAAGACAAGGAACACAATATTTACGAAACGAAACATCCACTGATTTTATTGAATGAAGTATGCAAATGAAATGACAGCCCGTAACAAGCACACCATTGTGCCCCGGGTAAGGCACATGGCTTAAAAGTTTTAATTGTTCAGTAAATTACAAACTTAAAAAAAAAACACAGTAATAGTATTTACTCCTGACTAAAGGAGATAGGGATAACATCTTCAGCTTTCCAATTATTGAGTCCAGCACCCACAGTAGGAAAAATCCATGCATCCAAGTTGTAGTCTTCATCTTGATCTTCCACAACATTGATCTGGTCCTTCACAACCCCTTGATTAGTGACACGGGCAGCACGAGCACGACGAATAGCCTTCTGGGACTCTGCAGTGAAACCCAAACCAAACTTGTCAGGCTTGTATGGAATATCAGGAAGCTGACCCCAAATAGTACAACCACCTTCATCCACCACAGCTCTAGCATCATTGAGGGAGGCCATTGCCATTGTTGGAGGTTTTCTGGTGACCACAGGAACTTTCTTCACAACAGGAGAAGCTACACAATCATTAACAACCCAGGGAACCACTTCAAATGACTGACACGGAGTCTCAATGTATTCACCTTCCACTTCCAGATACTTGAAAGTGTTTACATGGCTGACAAAGTATTCTTCCTCTCCAAAGACAGTAACAACCTTTCCATTCACCGGATATCTCAACTTTTGGTGCAATGTAGAGGTCACAGCACCTGCCCCATGGATCCAGGGACGACCAAGCAGACAGGAGTATGAAGGACGAATATCCATCACATAAAATGTAGCAGTAAAAACCTGAGAACCAACTTTGATTGAAAGATCAATTTCCCCATGCACTACTCTTCTAGAACCATCAAAAGCCTTCACCACAATGTTACTGGGCTTCAACACAGCATCTTCAGGACTCAGCTTGTTCAGGACTTCCTTGGGCAACACATTCAGAGAGGAACCATTGTCTATCAGTATATGTGACAGGGTAGTGCCCCTGCATTCAATTGAAATATGCAAGGCCCTGTTATGATCCCTCTTGGCAGGGGTCAAATCAGCATCAGAAAATCCTAACCCATTATCATAGGTCAGGTGGGCAACACAATTCTCAAACTGGTCAACAGAAATGGCATTGGGCACATGAGCAGACTTCAGAAACTTGATCAAGGACTTGGCATGAGCCTCAGAACACAGCAACAAGGACAACATAGAAATCTTTGAGGGAGTATGCCCCAATTGATCAACAATGTCATAATCACTCTTGCGAATGATTTTCAATACTTCTTCCATCTGCTTAGAGAGATCATCAGCAGCTGGCATATCAGTAGATACAGGCTCAATAACAGGACCTTTGCCCCGAGCATCATTGGTAGAAGTAGCAGCAGGAGTAACTGTACTCTTAGAAGCAACTGGAGGAGAGAAGACTCTTCCACTACGAGTGATCTTACTAGATCCGGCAATATTATCAATGTCAACAGGCACATCCGGTAAAGGCTCCTGCTTAACACCATGGATGTAAACATCAGACCCATAGTGCCAAGGCACAGCTTTATCAGATGTATAGGGAATAGGACCAGGAGTGGTAATAATCAGAGGAGCTACTCTGGCTTCAGCAACAACTTTCACAGGACCTTCAGCAGTAATCCTGATTGGACCCTGATGAGAGATTTTAATGGGACTCTTTGAAGTGATTCTTACCGGTACTTTGTCAACCATGTCAACCTCTTCAATCTTCTTACCCCGAGTCAGATGATCCACCATACTTTCTACAGATGCTGGTCTTCTTTCAAACACTATAGTATACTTATCCATGAGACGTTGAATGCCATCTCTCAAAATGAAGCAACTATCCGGCTTATAGGTATAATACAGACAATCTTCACGACAACCTGGAAAGATCCCAGCTTGTACTAACCTTTTTTTGATAACAGACAATGGTATGGTCAACTCCATAACTGAATAGACATGTAGGTCTTCATCAATGGCATTGACAGTCTTCTCGTGATTTGGCATTGGAGCTGTAATCACATTTGGAGTACCCGGAGGGTCAAACTCAATCTCTCCAGCATCAATCATATCTTGAATTTTGTTCTTCAAGACCCAGCAGTTATTAGTATCATGTCCTGGACAGTTTGAATGATATGCACATCGTGCATTGGGATTGTACTTGGGAGAGGTAACATTGGGATTCTGAGGAGCCTCCCTCAGGGTAATAAGTTCAGCCTTCAACAAGTGTTGCAATGCCTGAGCCATTGACATGTTGATCTTTGTGAACTGTCTTCTAGCCCTCTGTTGGTTGCCTTGAGGCTGCTCTGTTGTTGCAGGAGTTGGATTTGAAATATGAACCGCACTAACAGACTGATGCCTTCTGTTACGATCAGGTTGACCATAAACAGCATTGGATTCTTTCTTCCCAGTGGGAGGCTTCTTTGCAGCACCTGATGAAGAAGTGCCCACCTGGATCTTACCACTCTTTATACCATTTTCTACTCGCTCTCCTGTCATGATCAACTCGGTGAAGCCAGATGATGAGCTTCCAATGAGATGACTGTAAAACGGACCATTCAGCGTACACATGAACATATCAACTAATTCCCTGTCAGTTAAAGGGGGTTGAACTCTTCCAGCTAAATCTCTCCATTTCTGAGCATACTCCTTAAAACTTTCTTTGGCACCCATAGACATGCTCTGAAGCTGCATGCGAGTGGGGGCTAAGTCAGCATTGTATTGGTACTGCTTATAGAAAGCTTCAGCAAGATCATTCCAGTCTCTGATGTTGACACTCTCCAACTGATAATACCATTCCAGCTGAGCTCCAGATAAGCTCTCTTGAAAAAAGTGGATCCACAACTTCTTGTCAGCAGTGTGAGGTTGAATTCTTCTGACATAAGACCTCAGATGCAGCTTAGGACAAGAGACCCCATCATAGACAACAAAAGTAGGAACCTTGAAACCCACGGGTATGACCACCCCAGATATCAAGCTCAAATCCTCAAAATCCAGCCCAGATGATTTCTGCAACTCCATAGCATCCATTCTATCCACCAGCATCTTGAATTTGTCTTCATTAGGCTCATGGTAGTAATTAGCCTCAGAATCAGAGTCCCCCATGGTGTTGTGGAGACTGCCTCCCTCTTTTTCAGATTCCTCAGATTCATAGTCTTCAGCTGGTTCTTTGGTCTTGGCAAGACCTTTGAACCTTCTTCCCATGTTGATCAACCCAGCAGACCTTCTAGTCTTCTTAGTCTTCTTGGCCAGCAGTGTCTTCAATTCATCCTGCCCCTTGGATAGGTTCAGGGTCAGCTCTTGGAACTGTGCATTCTGTGCCTGAAGATCCTTAACTGATTGTTCAAGAGCCATTGCTGAAATAAACAGCGAGAAGATGAGAAACCTGTGCACAATTATAAACCTGTGATGCAATGAAATGATATGGGAATGCATATGCAATGTTTTCAAGGACCGCAGGATTTAAATTTGCTTAGACAAACACGAAAGTAAACTTTTATTAGTAATAACTTTGTTTTGCCTTTTAGGCTTACAAAAATGAAAATGAAATAAGTACAAAAGATGGGGTTTTAAGTCTCCCATGGACGTTTCCTCTTTGTGTTGAGGTATGAGTTGAGGTTTCGTTCCTCGTGAAGTTGCTTTGTTAGCTCTAGGATTCTTGCTTGGCTTGCTTTGTAATGAGCCTCGAAAGTATCCCTTTGCTCCTTCAGTTGGATCCATGATCTCTGCAAGTCTTCCTTATCAGTAGGCATGTCTGGGTGAAGGATGGTATAAGCTGTGTCTTCTTCAGCAACAGGTTCCATGGTAACTGGTAGGACGGCAGGATATGGCATCATGAGTGTCTGAGCACGAGATCGTACCCATCTGAGATAAGCTTCCATAGGAATAGTGTACTTAGGCTCCAGTGTCTTGCTGTCAATCCTGTTTACCTTTCCCCAAGCTCGTATGAATCTCTGACGGTAACCCTGAAGATCGTTGTCGTAATCAAACACAATGCCCTGAATCAACATGTCATGTGGACCATCGCTCCGAGCATAACCAAACTGTCGTAAAGCTAGAGAGGGGTTGTAGGTGATGCCTCCTCTTATGCCTAGTAGTGGCACATTAGGAAACTCCCCACAACGGTCAATGATGGTGACATTCTCCATAGATCTGGAGCACCAATGGATGTCTGAGTGAGAAAGTGACATGATCCTCTTGGACCATCTGAACCCCTGCTCATTCTTCATTACTGAGCGAGGAAGGTGAGAAATAAACCACCTAGAAAGCAAAGGTATGCAGCACATCAAAGTTCCTCTTGCCCTTGTAGTACGGGTGTGAAGAGAATGCAGGATGTCTCCAAGCAATGTAGGCACTGGATTGTGACTCAGGAAAATGTTGATGGCATGAACATCTATGAACTGATCTGGATTGGGGAACAATACTAAGCCATAAATCAGCAAGGCTAAGATCTCCTCAAAAGCATCATAGCTCATGGCCTTCAAGAACATTTGAGCTTTATCCATTAATACCTTGGCAAGAATACCCTTGACTCCGCTTCTCGTCTCTAGAACAATATCAGATTTCTTCAGATGTAGAGCTGCAGCAATAACCTCTGGTTTGAGCTCCTTCTCCAAGCCTGTGAAAGGTCTTTGATCAAGAACAGGTATACCCAGAAGCTTAGAGAACTCCTCCATGGTAGGAACCAGCTGATAGTCGGGGAATGTAAAGCAGTGGTGCTTAGGGTCAAAGAACTGAAACAGGACACTCATCATGTCTTCATTGAACCCTGAAGTGACTAGATCCAATAGGTGACCATGTCTCTTGATGAACTAGGAGTGATCAGACACTTGAGAAACCAACTCTTTCAGCTTAGCAGGTATGCCCACAAAGTTGATCCTGATGGTGTTTCTACGAGCAGAAGCCATGACTTGCAACAAAGAACAAAGATAAATCCTTTGGTCCTTGAAATGGTTAGTGAAAATGCTATGCTTATGATGCATGATGATGTCATGATGTTATGTTCAATCACAAACATGTGGCACACACAAACAAGTCACACCATAGCCCTAGGTTTAAAGGCTTGCATGAGGTTTAAGGTAAGTACCCTCCCCTGAAGTTAGATGGTTCATCCTGTCCTACAAAAGTAACCGGGTTCTAAGGGATCTCAATATCATTGATCCTTCACAAGGGTGGTTGTTCAGTAGGCAACTTACATGCCAACCAAAACCCTCCAAGTTTAAGATCTCAATGAGCGTAGTATCGAGTGTCAACCAACTTTAGTCTGCACCAAAGCCGGTTACCTCACTACTTTCTAAAGGCCAAGATGAGTTAACTAGGGTTCTAAAAGTTAGTTAGTGCATTGATAACATATGGCAGCCTCATATTATCCTCAACTTGACTTAAGGAACATAAGCACCAACCAAGAAGTCGCACTAACTATGGCCACCAGATCAACCGTATCGATATACGTCGTACAGTTTCCTTGGTCTATTGCCATTTACCTAAGGTACACTAGATCCGGGTTAGGACCTTTCACACATAAGAGCACCCCAACAAGATAATATAAAGCAAACAAGGCAAACAATTTAAAGTGATCTAATTCCTAAGGGTACCCCTCTTTAATTGTTATCCCCAGCAGAGTCGCCAGTTCAGTAACACGGTGGGAGAACTGACTTTAAGTTATGTTGCGGATAGCAAGAGTCGCCACCGACTTTTATTTTATCCAAAAGGAAAGGGTATAAAAGAACAGGAAAGACCTTAAGAGATATTTTTGGGTCCGGGGGGTAGGTTATGTAAAGGGAAGGTGTTAGCACCCTTTACATCCATGGTTATCCATGGGCTCTTAGTTACTTAGCTCACTTTTGAATTGTTTTTGAAAGTGTAGTGTGTGAATAGAAAAATTTCCAGAATAGTTAATAATGATCCATGTACGGATGCGTAAAAACTTGTTTTTGAAAATTTGTTTGAAATTTGTTAAGTGTGAAAAGTTTTGGAAGTGAGCAAGTACATAAGAGGAACCTACCCTAAAGTTTTAAGTCTTTCTTGTTCTTTATCCTTTCATTGGTAAGACTATCCCTACTATTAAGGAGTAGGTAGTCATTACCTTGGATGTAAGGGACATGAGAGGGACATTCTGTTTTATGAAGGCAACTGTGGGGTGTAATAAGCATATAGGAGGGACTATCATCATTATTTCGAAGGGACTCGATTCGTAAAGGCAACCATGAGGGACTTGATGATTTTTATCTTTTAAGGGACTTGCTTTATACACCCCACTTGACCTTATGATTTAGGCAACTTGAGGGATAACCTTAGAAAGTGAGATGGCGATTAGAAATCGACTTATGTGTGTGAGTGTTTAATATTAATTATCTTATGATTAAAGTGATCTAATTTATTTTAAATAAAATACATATCTGCACTCCCTAATTACTAACCATAGCAAAAATAATTAAATAATTACAGAATTTACATCCAGGAGCATTTACATAATAATTATAATAATAAGCAAAATAAATAAATAGCAAAAATAAGTAATTAGCGAAATATAAATGAACAAGCTAAAATAATAAATAAATAATAAATAGGGGTTAGTGGTAAATATAATTAAAAATATAAGGTTAGTGGAAATAGAATAATAATAATTAGTAAAATAATAATAATTAGTAAAATAAACAAAGGTTAGAGAAATAACAATAAGAAATATAAAAATAATAATAAACAAAGATAATAAATAATAATATAGTTAGTAACGATAATTAAAATAAATAATGACATAAACAAAAAATTGAATTTTTAATATATAATCACTTATTTAGAAATATGAATAATTACTATAACAAAATTTTTAAACATAATAGAATTTATAATTTTAATCATTACCAATTTATTTATTTCTAAATACATATCAACAATTATTTAAAAAATATTTTAAGGTCATGTTCATAAAGGATAATCATATTTACAAAAATTTACAAGAATTATAATAAGAATTAGAAAATAACATTATTTAGAAAAAATAGAATTAGGTTTTATTCTAGAAAATATTTTTAGGGTTTGTTTAAAAAAATTAGGGTTTAGTTATATACAAAATAATTTTAACTAATATATACATATTATAATTTAATCACAAGAGATAAAAATATAATTTATGAAAATTTGTATATTTTAGAAAATAAAAAAACAAACATGCTTTATTATCATTTATTTATTATTTAGAAACATATATTCATATAATTATATTTAATTTAATATTATAATACCTAAAAACAAATAAAAGAAAAAAAAAGTGTGAAAACTTACCTGACTGGGGTTTGAACCCAGGTCAGCTTGATTTCCAGCAAGAAGAACAACCACCAGGCCATTGGGTGCGCAGGCAATAAGTGAGGGGGAGGAATTTGTTTTATGCTTTGTCTTGAAAATCCAGAAAAAATAGAGAAACAAAAAGGCCTGGGGTGGGATTCGTACCCAGGACCTTATGAATGTATACGCATATGCTTGACCGTCTGGCTGGGAGAGCCTAACTGCTAACTTGTTGGCCATAATTAATAATATATCAAACCTGAAAAGTAAACAAAATAAATGAAAAAAATGTCACAAACGGGGAATCGAACCCCAAACCAAGCTATTGAGTACGCGCGTTCCAGCCACTGGGACAAGCTGCATGCTTGTGAGAATAATCCAACATTAGTTCCTTTTGTTTCATGCGTTCTACCATCTTCAACTTCGTCCAATCGCACACTGCCACACAGTCATCTTCAACCTCCAGCCATGCGAAAATACCTGCGAATTTTGCTATACAATTTCCTGCGAAAATTTTTTGTAACAAAACCTGCGATTCTCATATGATACAAAATACACACAATTAATCCATAATTTTTATGGGGAATTAAAGCCCAGGTCTTATAGAATTCAAAAATCCCTTTGAGGGCCTCTGATAGTCCATGAATCGATTGATCCCAAATTCAAAGTAAAAACCCTAATAATGGCATACCATCAAATAAGTCATGAAACTTCAATCAAAACGTCCAGAATCATTCTAAGCATCATAATAAACACATATTAGTCATCAAAAACAATTCATAATTCCTATGTTAACGGATTCGAAAAATTAAAACTCAAGACAAAAGTGGTTTCGGGTTTCATGGTTTTGTGATGTTTTTGATGCATATGAGTAATGATAATGCTTCAGTGAAGTCCAAGGAAGCTTGCTACATCCTTATTTTACCTTTAAAAGCCCTGCAAGTTGAAAACCGAATATGAGTTTTTTTTGGTGAATTTGAAAACTTGGAACTTACTCTAGAGGCAGCCAACTCGTGAATGAAGATTAGGTTTGTGATCAGCATATATAGGTGAATGATTCTAGGTTAAAACATTGATTGATCATGTGAGAATTTTGATATTTTAAGATTGAAAAAGATTGAACTTTGAATTTCAAATATTGGCTCATGAAGACTTGCTATTTTTGTATCAATCACATGATTCCATTCCTCTTTAATTCTAATCACCAATTAAGACTTTCTAGAAGCATTATCCAAATAAAATCTTTAATTTTCATATTTTATTTTTATTTAAAATGATTTTTAATGATTTAAATCAAAATAAATAGAAATAAAAATAATAAAAATCAGATTTTAAATGGTTTGGGTCGTGCATAGTGATATGGTATGGATTGGATCACAACTTGGGCAGCCCATTTGGAAAGAAGTGATTTTAAACCTCCATTTTCAACATAAACCATCACAAAATTTCCCAACTTTGCAAGGG
Organism: Lathyrus aphaca; assembly: GCA_963966055.1. NCBI lineage: Eukaryota > Viridiplantae > Streptophyta > Magnoliopsida > Fabales > Fabaceae > Lathyrus > Lathyrus aphaca. The sequence goes on along the minus strand of OZ014523.1, from coordinate 534,219,732 downwards.
CATATCTCCCCCAATTTTAAAGGTATGAGGGTGTTCTTGGACATTTTGGAAAGCTTGAAGAGTCCTCTAAACAAACACATTGGTTTCAGGTCCATATCATTTACCAATCTCAAGTTATGCCCTTTTGAAGTTGTTGACTTTTTGTTGACTTTTGAAATGACCTATAATGTCCTAGCTCATATCTTTCAAATGAAGCCTTTTTGGGCTTAACTTTCAACATAAAAGTTGTAGAGAATTCAATTTCCTTCAAAATGAGCTTTGGATGGAGACTTGGTGATGAAGTATGTGAAAGTTATGGTTGGTCAAAGTTCAGTTGACTTTTACTAAGGAAACCCTAATTTAGAAACTCCTGATTATTGATGATCTGGAATCTCCTTGATGAATCATGATCAACCCTTGATCAAATGATGAATTTTACTTCATATACTTGATGTTGGCAAAAAATCATGAAGTTTGACTTTGGTTTGACCACAGTTGACCTCAGTTTGACTTTTTAACTGTATTGACTGATTTTGACTTATCTGATCATCTGACTGAGCAAACTTTTGAGAAAAGTCTTGAAACTTGTCATAGGGGTTCTTATACATATATAAGATGTTATGAAGCTCACTTGAGGTATTGGAAGTCCATTTAGCCTGATTAAAGTCAAAACCCTAGTTTTGGATGCACTGCTTAGGAGATGCATTGTCTGAGGGAATTGTCAACTCCTTTGACCAATTGTGAACTTTGTGAACCTTGTGAACCATAATGAGATGTCTTGTGATACTCATGGGAGGTATTTTGAAGCTTGTGAACCTTGTGAACCTCATGAAGTGACTTGTAGACTTCATGAACCTCATGAAAGGTTACATAAGCATTGAGAAACTTGTGAACCTTGTGAACCTTCTTAGCACACAAAGTCTTGTATTGTGAGGGCAAATTTTGGGGTGCAACAAGTGGGAAATGATCTTTTCGAGTGGCTTTGTTTAGTTTACGATAATCTATGCACACTCTATGTCCCGTCACTACTCTTTGCGATATCGATTCGCCTTGAGCGTTTTTCACTACAGTGATACCTCCTTTCTTTGGCACTACATGTATTGGACTAACCCATTCACTATCAGAGATTGGATATATTATTCCGGCATCTAGTAGTTTCTTAACTTCTTCTTTTACTACAGTGCTAAGGATTGGGTTAATTCTTCTTTGAGATTCTCTGGAGGTTCTGCAATCTTCTTCTAGCAGAATACGATGCATACAGACTGAAGGGCATATTCCTTTGAGATCAGATATGTTATATCCTAATGCAGTTGGATATTTCTTCAAGACATCTAAAAGTTTCTTTGTTTCTATAGTTCCTAAACTGGAATTTATTATAACTGGTCTTTTACATTCAACGTCTAAGAATTCGTATCTTAGGTTATGAGGTAAAGTTTTTAATCCTAATGTAGGTTTATCTTTACTTGGCATGGGATCCGGTGTAAGTGCTAAACTTTCGCTTAGACTATCGTCTTGATACGGTGCACGCCAATTATCATCTTCGAAAATCGGAGGGATTTGAATTTTCATTATTTCAGAATAGGTAGTTTCTTTCAGTTCCATTTCTCTTACACATTCGTCAATTACGTCCAATAGATAGCAGGTATCCTCTATAGCTGGTGATTGTAAGAATTGTGTTAAAATAAATTCAACTTTCTCTTCACCTACTTCAAAGGTTAGCTTTCCTCTTTTTACGTCTATTATAGCTCCAGCGGTAGCTAAGAATGGTCTTCCTAGTATGATAGGTGTAGTGGAGTCTTCAGAGATGTCCATGATTATAAAATCAGTAGGGATGTAGAATTGTCCTATACGTACTGGGACGTTTTCTAGTATGCCTACAGGATATTTAACTGAGCGATCGGCTAGTTGAACAGACATTTTAGTTGGTCTTAGGTCTCCCATGTCTAGCCTTTTGCAAATCGTTAAGGGCATAACACTGATACTGGCTCCTAAATCGCATAGAGCTTTGTCAATGACGAATTTTCCTATTACACAAGGTATAGAGAAACTTCCTGGATCTTTTAGCTTAGGAGGCATATTATTCTGAATTATGGCGCTACACTCGGCAGTAAGTGTAACTGTTCCGTTATCCTCTATCTTTTTCTTATTTGATAAGATTTCTTTTAAAAACTTAGCATACGAGGGTATTTGGGTGATAGCTTCTGTAAACGGAATAGTAATATTCAACTGTTTCAGAAGTTCAACAAATTTCTTAAATTGACCCGTCGTCTTGGAATTTGTTAATCTTTGAGGGTACGGAATTGGTGGTTTATATGGTGGCGGAGGCACATAAGGTTGTTCTTTCTCCACTACCTCTTGATTATCATCTTCCTTTTCTTCTGGATCATCCACCACTTCAGTCGGTTTATCCGGTTTTTGGTACATGGCTGGATTGTTAAGTCTTGGATCGGTAGGTCCGTCAAGTTCCTTGCCACTTCTTAATATTACGGCATTGGCATGTCCTTTAGGATTAGGTTGAGGTTGTCCAGGGAATACTCCAGCTGGTGCAGCAGTAGGTGCTTGTTGTTGAGCTACTTGTGAAATCTGAGTTTCAAGCATTTTGTTATGTGTAGCTAATGCATCTACTTTGCTCACTAATTGTTTAATCTGCTCACTAGTGTGAATGTTTTGGTTTAAGAAGTCCTTGTTTGTTTGAGATTGGTTAGCTATAAAGTTCTCCATCATCAACTCAAGGTTCGATTTTCTAGGGACATTAGGAGCAGTCTTTTGATATCCTGGTGATGTAGCTGGTGCTTGACCTGGTGCGTATAAAGCATTGTTATTCTTATAGGAGAAGTTCAGATGATTTTTCCAACCTGGGTTGTATGTGTTTGAGTATGGGTTTCCTTGAGCATAATTCACTTGATCAGTGGGAGTTCCTGTCAATAGTTGACAATCAGAAACTTCGTGTCCTGGGACTCCACATAACTCACAGTTAGGTGTTACTGCAGCCACGGTGGCTGTTGGTGTTATGGCCAAGTTGTCGATCTTTTGGCTTAGTTGGTCAAACTTCGCATTGACTTGGTCCATACTACTCACTTCGTACATACCTCCTTTTGTTGGTTTCTCAGTTGCGACTCTCTCGCTTCCCCAAAGGTAATGGTTTTGAGCCATACTTTCGATGAGTGCATAAGCATCATTATATTCTTTGTCCATCAATGCACCGCCCGCGGCAGCGTCAATTGTCATTCTTGTATTGTACAAGAGTCCATTATAGAAGGTATGGATGACCATCCATTCTATTAATCCGTGATGTGGACAAAGTCTCAGCAGATCCTTATAGCGTTCCCAAGCTTCGAATAATGATTCGCTTTCCCTTTGCTTAAATCCGTTGATCTGAGCTCTCAGCATAGCTGTCTTGCTAGGTGGAAAATATCTGTTCAAGAAAACTCTCTTAAGTTCCTCCCACGTAGTTACTGAGTTCGAAGGCAGAGATTGAAGCCAAGCTCTTGCTCTGTCTCGAAGTGAAAAAGGAAATAAACGTAGTCTAATAGCTTCTTGGGTAACTCCATTGGCTTTTATGGTATCTGCATATTGCACAAAGATCGAAAGATGAAGGTTCGGATCCTCGGTAGGATTTCCGGCGAATTGATTTTGTTGCACGGCTGATATCAACGAAGGTTTTAGTTCGAAATCATTTCGGTTGATAGCCGGTGCTGCAATGCTTGAATGCGGTTCAGCTTGCGAAGGACTGGCGTAATACTTGAGTGGGTGATTCTGTTCTTCAGCCATCTCTGCGTCCTTTGATGTTACGACTGGTTTAGGCGGATCTAATTGAAGATCTGGAATATTGTAACTTTTTTCGTAATCGAATATACGTCTTCTTACGTGTAAGAAGCGTTCCGATTCAGGGATTAGAGGTTGCAAGTCTTTGCTTTTAGAGCGAGTACTTGGCATACACTCGGAGATTAAATTAAATTAAATAGTTGATACCTTAGTCTAGACAATGCTACCTAAATGCACTAGTAACTAAATTAAGGAATCCCCGGCAACGGCGCCAAAAACTTGATGGGCTAAAGACGTGTCTAATTATGCGTCTAGCGGTATCTTAACTGCAAGTGCACAGCCTATCGAAGTAATATTTAAGATTATCGATCCACAGGGACTCTATGGTTACTTAGTGCTAGATGAACTTCTAGTTTAGCTAAGGCGAATGGTTGTCACGAATTTTTTGTTGATTTTAAGATATTAAAGGCGGAATTAAATTTAAGTTTTAATAGAATAATACTAAGGCGGTCGGTATGTAATTATACTAACTTAGGTGAGTCAATCTAACCTAGGCTTATAAAGGTGTTTACTTAATCTATTCGGTAGAGGTTACCAGTTTAAATACCCTCAACTCACACTCTCGTGGTCTTATCTCAGATCTTACCCCTAAAGCCCTATGCCTACTCTCTCTAGCCCATAAGTGTTTAGAGATAATTTTTGGAAACTTAGTAATTCTAATTTATTTTAAAGCGCTCTCGCTGTGTTTAATTTAAATGCCTAACTTTAGCTATCTGGTTAAAATCTCACACTCTCGTGGTCTTGACCTAACCTAATACTCTTTTCTTACTCTCGTAACGAAAAGGTCGATTTTAATTAAAAAGTATCAGCCAGAATGTTAAGTTATTAATTATTTTAAGCCTATGATTAAATTTTACCGATTAAGGTTGTTTTAACTACATACCGCCCTAAGGTAATTAGCTACTCATTGATGTTGAACCAGACAGAGACAGAAAAACAAATAATAAAATACTCATGGCAGAAAAATAAATAAACATTATAAATATTAAAATTTGCAATATAATAAAAAACCTGGTTAACAAATATTATAGCAGACTCCTTCTTCCAAAGACCGGAAAGCTTGGAGTTGGCGGAAATCGAAAATAAACAAATTCTGAAGGTTTAGAAGCAAGTAAATGTATAACAATTTCCTGATGTTGGAAATTGTTATATGGCTGGTTTGGATACAATAAGAACGAAAAACTGAAAATAATGCAGAAATAGAAACAGGGTCGTAAAATAAATCGGCAGAGCTTCCGCAGAAAATCGAATAAAAAATGCTCTGTAGTTTCTTCATAAAACTTATGCTATTTATAGAACCATTAATGGGCTTGAAAATTGGACTTTGTTGCATTGGGCCTTGCTGAAGTGGTGGAGGAGATGTAGGAACGTGGCAAAAAAATAGGAGAAAAGTTCTTCACGTAATGCTTTGACGTGGTTTCAGTCAATAACCTACTTCTACCCTTGTCACGGTCGTGACAAGGTCTTCACGCTCGTGTCCTGTGGTTTTTAAGTGTCACGGTCGTGACAATGTTCTCACGGTCGTGATGGCTTCTTTTAGGGTGTCACGGTCGTGACACCTTGGTGACGACCGTTACTGCAACAAATTATGCAGTTCTGCAGGCTTCTTCATTTCTTCATCTTTTTATGGTTGCTTTTGTTCCTTTTGTTCTTAATTCATGGTTTAGCTCCATATATGATGTACCTGCAAAATGGTAAGAAAAACTCGAGAAATCGAGTGTTAAAACGATGATTATGCGATAAAACGTTAATGAAACCTAGCAATATAATCGGTACGTTTTCTCGTTATCAAACTTCCCCAAACTTAAACCTTTGCTTGTCCTCAAGCAAATAGTCGGTTGAAAATCGGCGGACAAGCTTTTATTGACGCATACTCATAACAAACTGTACGAGGGATCGTTTTGTCAGATAAACCGATACTTTGATATTACACTACCGATACACTAATGACACAAGCAACAAGCTATGTCATCGACTTCCCGTTAAACGAAACAATCGGTAATTTCTTTACGATTTCACCTAGAGTTTTTCGATCTTATTTCGCCCGGTTTCATTCTAGCGCAATCACATTAAGCCCTTTGCCTTAGCACGCACGTAGTGGAGTAGCCGGTTAGCGACTTTGATCCTTTTTAAGCACGGGGTCTGGTACACGAGTGCGGTAACCCTACATATATTATCCGATTTGGAGGTTGTGGGGGATCGAGCCGTAGCACGCCCTACCAAGTTCAGAACCAGTACCTCTGAAACAACCCGCAATGGACTCCTTCTCATATTTCTCGTTTCTTATATGCGACCGTGTACTTTGGTGCAATTTCTTTTCATTTGCATCGAGATATGAAGGATCATTATTGATTAGGCATCAAACGCTTATATTCATCGGCTCCCCACGTGGTTTGTGTTCAGACGGTGCTGACTGCTAGTATAAACTACTAGGGGTTACTTTTGAACTGAAACTTAAAGTGTACTCGTAATGATAATCGGAATGGAATCGCTTAAGTGGGAAGTCAAAGGTGTCAAGATTGTATTGGTCTTGTTTAATCGTTCTCAGCTTCCTAATTACGATTCCGTAGGTAAGTCGGGTAATACGAATAATTAAAGATTTTTTTTCTGGTATGGCTAAATAAACGGGGAAAGTTCGAAACTAATGAAATAGCACAAAGATTTGCTCGTTTCATTAACTTACAAAAAGAAATACAACGGAATTGAAAATACAACGAAATGGAAAAGTGCGAAAAAGGGAAAGATGCGGAAATGAAAGGTACCTATCCCACACTATATCAGACATTGTCCTCAATGTTGTGATATAAATGCGGTAAAAGTACAGTACAAACGACAAAAACGAAAAACAAACATAAGCAAAACTAGAACTATGGCTGCTGAGGACCGCGGGGTCGGCTTCTGGTGCGGGAGCGTCGGGATGGAGTCGCTTCAGGATCAGAACCGGTACCGGTGGCAGCAGTGATGTCAATGCGTAAGGCTTCTAGCTCGCTAAAAATTTCGTCGAGCTTCTCATTAGTAGATGTCTGGTTGCTTGCAATAGTGCTGAGTAAAGCATCATACTGCTCCTTCTGCCTTCGCTCCAGTGCGGCGTTCATCTGGTTCTGCTGATGAATCGCACGGAGGACTTCCTCAAGTGTGATTTCCGGTGCAGGAGGCTGTCGGGTAGATGACTCTGGTATATCCTGGACAGGCTCGGCTGCATCCATAGCGTCCTGCATCTCATCCGCTGGAGGATCTGTCTGATCATCATGAATAGGGGCGTGGTCGGCAGCATCTGGTAAAATAAAGAGCCAGTTGGCTCGGCTGGATGGGTCGATGCGATCACGGGACGGCAGAATGATATGGTGAAAAATGGTGCCATGGACAACAGGGCTATACCTGCCATCCTCACGCTGCGCAATCAGGTGAGCGGACCTGCAATAACTCTTGGTGAGGAATTCTGCTTCTCTGAAAGGCTGATTTACAACCAAGTCACCAAGCCCCAACTGAATGGCGAGGGTGGTGACAATGCCGCCTATGAAAAATGGGGTTGATCCTCTATGCGCAATAGCCTGGATGTGATAAAGCATGAACGGGGCAGCGTTGATCGGCTCGTCATTTAGAGCGCAGTGCAAGAATAGAAGCTCCTTGGAGTTGAGCTTATGGTTACTTTCTCGAGCGAATATGGTGTTGCAAATGACTCGGTGGAAATAACGGATTTCCGGGTTGTGAATGTGTGTAGCATTGAGGCTTTGGAAGGCTGAGGCACGGGTATTGGTTATGTCGTGCCATAAAGTGAAAGCGGTTTCACTAAAATTATCCGGCACGCGGAGGTGAGCTTCATTCCCGTGATCGAAGCCTAGCAACTCGGCTATCCTGTTTTGCGAAAGGTTAAACTCCTGGCCATGCAATCTGAATTTTGCGAAACCGGTGAGTTGACTCTGAGAACCGGCAGGAGTGATGTACTGGAATGAGCTAAGGAACTCCAATGTCAGAAGCTCAAATGTGGGCTGAGGCTGGCTGCAAAGATCCCACAGACCAACTTTTTGAAGCAGGCTCTTGACACTGGTAAGCATTCTGAGTTCCCTCAAACAAACAGTGTCGATATAACGTGTAGGTTGCACACCGCGGTTCTGGAATCGGATAAATCTTTCTCTCTGGGTTTCTCCAGCATCACCTTCTCTAAATTGAATGTTATCCATTGCATGCAAGAGGTAGAATGAAAGATGGAGATTTTTGATATTTGTGAAAAAAGTGAGGAAATGAGAGAAATAATGATTCGGAGACTAACTATCCGGGGGAGCTTTCATGTTAGGCGTGCAAGGAGCGATTCCTTGGAGACTAACACTAATAACATCCAATTCTAACTTCGATGTTCCCTCTTCTTTCTCAAAACTCAAGTACAATTTCATACCCGTGATATCCCGAGATCCAACAGGCAAATATAATGAGCAAATAATAAAGAAGGAAGCAATAGATAGAATACCAACAGCAAATAAAGAAGACAGTCAAACAAATCAGCAAACAAACGCAAACTATCCCAAGCTAGGCTCGACTCTCTTATGCACAAGGCAAGATTACTCCCCAGCAGAGTCGCCAGCTGTCGCACCTCGAAAAAATACGATCCTAAAATAAACAACAGAGTCGCCACCTAATTCTATTTATTCTACGAGAGAACAGGAAGATATAGAGACAACCTAAATAAAGGATAAGAATGGTCAACGAAACCACTAATCTAAGTTCGGGAATCAGTTACGCAAAGGGAAGGTGTTAGGCACCCCTCACGTCCGTTGTACTCAACGGGAACCTCTTAGTCTAATTTGCGCTTAAAAAATGTTAACTTGTTATTATTGTCTTCTTTTACTAATTAAAGATACTTAAGATTGCTTATTAAAGGGAAAAGAAAATTATTATTTATTACGGAGAAAGATTAAGTTTTTTATTATTGTGCTCGCGAAGGATTAAAATCCCCGTGCCTACGTATTCCTTTGTGCAATGGGAAAGTCAGAGCATCGTAGTTCGTGCTACTACGATTTATGTTTTTTAATTGAACGATTGTTTGAAAATGCATTCTACTGCTAAGCGTTGGCTTATCTGCTCACGATAGGAGGCTGAAGCGCTAGCTTGTTTGAGAGATAGAATGATCTAAACAATGTTCGTTTTGAGAAAAGATGTTTGATCTTTGTTAAAGATGTTTTAAACGAAAGGGCGAATGAACCATCGCGTGGGGCTAGCCCAATTGCGGTCCAATCCAGAAGGTGCGAAATGCTAGACTCCGAAGTTCTGTCTTTCGTGATTAATTGCGGAAAAATAGTTTATATTGGTTGGTAAGTTTTAAGTTGTATTTGAAAGAAAGAAGACAAGTCGTCATCTTTAAGAGGAGTATCTCACCTATTCCACCACAAACGTTTAAGAAATGAGGAATCGAAAGAAGCTTTAAACTTGGATATAAGATCGACAAACAATGCCACATTCTTTCTTTGAGGATAAATAAAATCGGAAGAAGCTTTAAACTTGGATATAAGATCGACAAGCAACGCCACATTCTTCCTTTGAAAGTAATTGTTTGTAAGATTTTTGTTTGTGTTTGTGGGGATAGAAGGAACAACTTTCCTATGGAGATGAATCATGCCTGATCCTTTAAGATTGTTGAATTGTTTTTGAATACGAATGGTGATTGAACCATCGCGTGGGGCTAGCCCAGTTGCGGTCCAATCCAGAACGTGCGGAATGCTAGACTCCGGAGTTCTGTTTTCGTAATTTAATTAATAAGATTATTTGAATATTTTGATATACGAATGATGATTGAACCATCGCGTGGGGCTACCCCAGTTGCGGTCCAATCCAGAACGTGCGGAATGCTAGACTCCGGAGTTCTGTTTTCGTAATTTAATTAATAAGATTATTTGAATATTTTGATATACGAATGATTATTGAACCATCGCGTGAGGCTAGCCCAGTTGCGGTCCAATCCAGAACGTGCGGAATGCTAGACTCCGGAGTTCTGTTTTCGTAATTTAATTAATAAGATTATTTGAATATTTTGATATACGAATGATGATTGAACCATCGCGTGAGGCTAGCCCAGTTGCGGTCCAATCCAGAACGTGCGGAATGCTAGACTCCGGAGTTCTGTTTTCGTAATTTAATTAATAAGATTTGAATAATTGTCTTTTTAGACGTTTTAGAATCGATGCAATTGATAACGAAGGAGTGAACGAACAATACGCGTGGGGCTAGCCCAGTTGTAGTTCGTTCTAGAACGTGCGGAGTGCTAGACTCCGGAGCTCTATTCCCTGTTAAATAATTTGTTTGAAAGTTTTTAAATGTTTTATGGTCACGATGGTGTTATACGGATAATCAAATAAACGCGAATGCGGCATTAGAACTAAATTGAAACGTAAAAGAGATAAAGTTTCCCAACGATACCTAACGGAGAAGGTCCGTTGCCTCTTCGATGCATGCAAAAAAGTTCAATAATATTCATCAGAAGTGTTCGCTTTCAGTATCACAAAACCACATTAGATTCCACTACCCAGCACTCAAACTCAATCGAAGTCAACAATTAAAGTTAAAGTAACATTTAAATTTAAAAGAACAAAGGAAGTAAATCAACAAGCACTTAGATCTAACAATTAATCCCAAAATAAAATAATTAATAAATTAAATCAATAATTAACAACTTCTAATTAAATTCTAAAACATAAAAAATCAAATAAGATTCTAAGTAACAATCAATCTAAGTTCATGTTAATTATCAAGACAGGTATTATAAATTAATTAAAAATAATGCTCAAAGATCAATTAAGAATAAATAAGATAACAAGAACCATTAGTAACTACCAATTTAACAAATCGGGTGCAGAGTTGAAACCAAATGTGTAAAAAAAAAAAAAAATTCAAACGGGCTAAGCCCAAGACAACAATCAACAAGTGATAACATCAATAAAGGTTTTCTGTTGTTTTTTCTTTTAAAACAAAAAAAAAGAATGAAATAAATAATAAAACAATAAAATAAATAGATAAAGGGAAACGAAAAATGAAAGCGTGATATTCTACCCAGAGGGATCCTCTCAGCGAATCACTCTCTCTCTCTTGTGGTTGTTTCGATTTTTTCGTCCTTTCCGATCAACTTCACGGCGGGTCTCCCTCGTTTTCGCGGCGGTGGATTCATGAGGGGTCTTGAACGGCTTGAGGGGTTGCATCCTCAAAACAGCTGAAGGATGAATCTCATCCTCCCCTTTTGTGCACCTCCTGATCTCTCGGTGAGTTTCCGTCTCAGGTTTCACTCGCGAAACTTCTCTCTCGCAATGAATTCGTTCGACTTGTAAGCCTCTTTCCTCACATAATCTCTCTGTTTTTGATTTTGTTTTTTTGGTTTGAGAAGATGGCCGTTCCAGATGGTGAAGGTCGGGACTGGAAAAAAAAGGATTGTTTCACTGTTTGGGCTTGGTTAAAAGGGTGGTTGTGATTTGTTGAAGGAAAGGGTTTGAAGGGTTGTTGATGGATCGGTGATGTGGTTGGATGGAGGTTCGCTGTTTTGCGGTGTGATGGTTTCAAAGAGGATTGGGTGTTGAAGACAACAGTTTGCGTTTTGTTGTTATTGCTGTTGACAGGTTTTCGGTGGTGATGGTTCTGGTTTGAGGAGTTTATCGTCGAGGGATGGGTGTTCGAAGGTGGGTTTATGGCTGGGTGATGAAGGTTGAGGGGATTGTTCGAAGGCGTATTGTTTCGGTTGCTTTTGATGGAAGAAGAGGGTTTGTTTGATGTTGTTGTTGGTTTTTTGAAGAGGGCTGAAGGGTGTAGGTTTCGCGGAAGACGAAGGGAGATTCGCGTTTGCAGAAGAGGAAAGTGATGTTGTTCAGTCCAAACTAAAAAAAAAGTTGTTGTTCTGTTTTTTCTTTTTTCCTGAGGTTCACCAAGATGGTGGTGTTTATGGCCCGTCCGGTGGATTCAGAAAAAAAAATCCGTTTAAAAGGGTCAGTCCTTCGGTCCCTTTAGCAAGATGAGGATCAGAGTTCTGTTGCTGTTGCGGTGAGTGTCTTTGGTCTCTTCAAAAAAACTTGTTTTTTTCTCGAAGGAATAGAGGTCCCCCACTCTGCTGGTTCCTCTATATAGCTATATTCAGCTATATGTTTTTTGACTATTATTCATTTCCTGATAGGTCTCCTTTTTTACCTTTTTGTATGCAGGTTTTTGTAGGTATTAATTGGTGTATACTTGGGAGTAGTATGGTGCAGGGTTAGAGTGTTGAAGAAGTTTGGCATGGAGTGTAAAATTGGTGTATGCAGTTGGACTAAGACTGATGGAGAAAGCATGGGGAGTCACAAAATATTTGAACCAAACTAAATCTAAAGATTAGTTACATAACTATATTCTATTTTTTTTTAAAATAAATTAAACTAAATATAAATTAGAGAAAAATAATCAATTGAAAATTAACTAATAATAAAAAAACTAATCTCTAAAATAAATTGCAATTGAGCTAAATCAAAATATTTAAATTAAATTAATTAACTAAACTGAAATTAACCAAAATTAAAATTAAATTGAAAACTAGTTCTAAACAATCTAATATAAATTAAACTCCTATTTTAAAATTAAATTAACTTTGAAATTAGATTTAAATTAAAATAAATTAAACTCTAAAAATAATCTAAAATAAATATTTAACTAAAAATAAAATCAAACATAAATAAATTACAAAGCGTGACAAAATATTCTAACTAAAATTTGAGAATGGATCAAATTCTAAAAGATCTATACAAAAATGATTAAAATACGAACAAATATTCTTATTTAAAAAGAAACAAATTCTACAAAATAAATAAAAGATGACAATTGGGATGGTGAAATGTATGATTAAAGAAATATTTTAAAAAATGCAAAATGATTGATTTTCGGTAAATCGACGAAAACACGTCAAAAAATAAACAAAAAATTTAAAAATTTCTGGTCAATATTTAGGGTATGACAACAGCATCCCCTATTTAATCATCCTGAACCTGAATGTACGAGTAACAAAGATTTTTTGGGACATTCAAGGTGGAAGAGGATTAAATATCAGAATACCTAAAATTTTGACTGAAAATACGGATGGAATGATATGATATGCAATGCAAAAATGCAAGACAAAAGCTATAACGCCGCTGGGAAGAAAAGTTGACCCTACTGGGGATTAGACACGCATGACTGGAGTATGAACCACACGAGGAATTTATCTTGAGCGAATCCAGACGACAACTGTCTACAAGTCCTAAGATGACTCGAAATCTTTGAGCAAAATTCCACTTTGAGGAATCTACTGCCGATATTCTGGAAAGAAAACAAATTCTGTCGAAATCTGCTGGAAGTCTACTGCCGAGATTTTCCAGAGAATCTAAGAATGAGATACCTTCTGTCGAGGTATCAAAATGAACCAAAAATCTACTGCCGAGATCTTGGAAAGAAAAACAAATTCTATTGAAGTCTACTGGAGATCTACTGCCGAGATTACCAGAGAATCTAAGAATGGAATACCTTCTGCCGAGGTATCAAAATGAACCAAAATCTACTGTCGAGATCTTGGAAAGAAAAACAAATTCTATTGAAGTCTGTTGGAGATCTACTCCTGAGATTTTCCAGAGAATCTAAGAAAGAAATACCTTCTGCCGAGGTATACTATGAAATTCCTACTGCCGAGGATTAACTGAGGATACACCTGTCGCCAAATCTTCTGCCGAGATTTAACTAAGGATGCCATTGTCGAGATCATAAAAAGTAAATACCTTCTGCCGAGGTAGACTGGAAATCTTCTGCCGAGACTTGCCAAAAAAAACTAAGAATGAGATACCTTCTGCCGAGGTATACTATGAAATTCCTGCGGCCGAGGATTAGCTGAGGATACACCTGTTGCCAAATATTCTGCCGAGATTTAACTAAGGATGCCATTGAATAGAACTCTCACCATAATTCCCTTCTTCTGAAAGAGACAGCTATATGATGGAGAACAATTTCACGCTCAAACTTCACAACTTGTCTGGAAGAGATACCATTTGACGGAAATTGGAAAATTACAACAAACTTCTCACCTTGTCTGGATGAGATGCCATTTGTTGGAAAAATAAAGAGATTCATACCAAACTTCTCAACGTGTATTGGAGAGATGCCATTTGATAGAACCCTCACCATACTTCCCTTCTTCTGAAAGGGACAACCATATGATGGAAAACAAACTTCACGCTCAAACTTCTCAACTTGTTTGGGAGAGATGCCATTTGACGGAAATTGGAAAATCACAACAAACTTCTCACCTTGTCTGGGAGAGATGCCATTTGTTGGAAAAATAAATTCATACCAAACTTCTCCGCCGAACAGGGGAGATGTCATTTGATAAAACAGAAACCTTGCTGAGGATGAACAAACTACTCGAAAAGAGAATGCCATCTGTTGATTTACTGGGAAATCCATGGATAAGAAACAAGCTTCTCAAATAGGAGATGGCCACTTGTTGATTCCGCTTAGAGGTCCAGGGATAAGAACAAGCTTCTCAAATAAAGAGACCGCCACTTATTGCCAGGTATAAATACTCCAAGAGAATGTTGTACCAACACTGCTGGAGAGAAAAATTTGTCTTTACTGGGGAATCTTCAATAAATTCCTTCTGGGAGACAAAGCACTCAAAGGTGCAAAATGAATTCACTTTCCATCTGGAATTGTTGGGGATGGATCGACTGCTCGGAAAGAGACTGCCATCTATTGATTTACTCAAAAGTTCAAGGACAAAACAAGCTTCTCAAATAAAGAGACTGCTGATAACGAGAAAATGTATCGATTATATTGCTATGTTTCAATACCGATTTATCACATAATTGTCGTTTTAACACCCGATTCCTCGATTTTTCTTTGACATTTTGCAGGTACATCGTATACAGAGCTAAATCATGAGCCACGAGTGAAATGAGCAAAAACAACCATTAAAAGATGAAGAAATGAAGAATTCTGCAAAACCTGCATTTTTTGTAGCACTCACGGTCGTCACCTAGGTGTCACGACCGTGACACCCCAAAAGGAGCAATCACGACCGTGACATATCCCTCACGACCGTGACACTTATTATAAAAGCAACACGAACGTGATGCCCTTGTCACGGCCGTGACAAGGGAAAAATAGGTTATTTGACTGAAGACTTGGTCATAACGTTACGCTGCATGTGAAGTGCCTATTTTCCAGTTGACCCTGTATCCACACGTTCCTGGATTCTTTCAATGCTCCTACGAGGCCCAAGCAACAATTCAACCACCAAGCCCATTTAATTTTCTATAAATAGCTTAATTCAAATGAACAATTTACAGAGTTTAGTTTTATTAATTTCTTGCGGAAGCTCTGCCGAATTATTTTACACCCTTTACATTTTTTCAGCATTATTTTCATTGCTTTATTTTTCTTGTATCCAAACCAACCCTATAACAATTTCCAACATCAGGAAATTGTTATAAATTTTATTTGTTTCAAAGCCTTCAGAATTTTTAGAGTTTATTTCCGATTCCGACAAATACTCCGAGCTTTCCAGCCTGTGGAAGAAGGAGTCTGCCATTTTTATTGTTAACCAGGTTTATATTAATTTGCAATTTTATATTTATGTTGAATATTTATTTTTCTGCCATGAATATTTCGTTTTATGTTTCTCTGCCTCTGTCTGGTTCAACAAAAATGAGTAGCTAAATACCTTAGGGCGGTATGTAATTAAAACAAACTAAATCGGTAAAATCAACTATAGGCTTAAAATAATTAAGAGCTTAATATTCTGGCTGATACTTTTTAATATAAAATCAACCTTTTTGTTACGAGAGTAAGGAAAGTGTATTAGGTTAGGTCAAGACCACGAGAGTGTGAGATTTTAACCAGATAGCTAAAGTTAGGCATTTAAATTAAACACAGCGAGAGCGCTTTAAAATAAATTAGAATTACTAAGTTTCCAAAAATTATCTCTAAACACTTATGGGCTAGCGAGAGCAGGCATATGGCTTTAGGGGTAAGATCTGAGATAAGACCACGAGAGTGTGAGTTAAGGATATTCAAATTGGTAATCTCTACAGAAATAGATTAAGTGAACCATCTTTATAAGCCTAGGTTAGATTGACCCGCCTAAGTTAGCATAATTACATACCGACCGCCTTAGTATTATTTTATTAAACTTAAATTTAATTCCCGCCTTTAATCTTTAAAAACAACAAAAAATCGTGACAACCCTTCACCTTAGCTAAACTAGAAGTTCATCTAGCACTAAGTAACCATAGAGTCCCTGTGGATCGATAATCTTAAATATTACTTCGATAGGCTGTGCACTTGCAGTTAAGATACCGCTAGACACATAATTAGATACGTCTTTAGCCCATCAAGTTTTTGGCGCCGTTGCCGGGGACCTTAATTTAGTTACTAGTGCGCTTTAGGTAGCATTGTCTAGACTAAGGTAACAACTATTTTATTTTCTTAATCTAAATTCCCGAGTGTATGCCAAGTACTCGCTCCCAAGGCGAAGACTTGCAAACTCTAATCCCAGAATCGGAACGCTTCTTACACGTAAGAAGACGGATATTCGATTACGAACAAAATTACAATATTCCAGATCTTCAATTAGATCCACCTAAACCATTCGTAACATCAAAGGACGCAGAGATGGCTGAAGAACAGAATCACCCACTCAAATATTACGCTAGTCCTTCGCAAGCTGAACCGCATTCTAGCATTGCCGCACCGGCTATCAACCGAAACGATTTCGAACTAAAACCTTCGTTGATATCAGCCGTGCAACAAAATCAATTCGCCGGAAATCCTACCGAGGATCCGAACCTTCATCTTTCGATCTTTGTGCAATACGCAGATACCGTAAAAGCCAATGGAGTTACCCAAGAAGCTATTAGACTACGTTTTTTTCCTTTTTCACTTCGAGACAGAGCAAGAGCCTGGCTTCAATCTCTGCCTTCGAACTCAGTAACTACGTGGGAGGAACTAAAGAGAGTTTTCTTGACCAGATATTTCCCACCTAGCAAGACAGCTATGCTGAGAGCTCAGATCAACGGATTTAAGCAAAGGGAAAACGAATCACTATTCGAAGCTTGGGAACGCTATAAGGATATGCTGAGACTTTGTCCACATCACGGATTAGTAGAATGGATTGTCATCCATACCTTCTATAATGGACTCTTGTACAATACAAGAATGACAATTGACGCTGGCGCGGGCGGTGCACTAATGGACAAAGAATATAATGATGCTTATGCACTTATCGAAAGTATGGCTCAAAACCATTACCAATGGGGAAGCGAGAGAGTCGCAACTGAGAAACCAACAAAAGGAGGTATGTACGAAGTGAGTAGTATGGACCAAGTCAATGCGAAGTTTGACCAACTAAGCCAAAAGATCGACAACTTGGCCATAACACCAACAGCCACCGTGGCTGCAGTAACACTTAACTGTGAGTTATGTGGAGTTCCAGGACATGAAGTTCCTGATTGTCAACTATTAACAGGAATTCCCACAGATCAAGTGAATTATGCTCAAGGAAATCCGTACTCAAACACATACAACCCAGGTTGGAAGAATCATCTGAACTTCTCCTATAAGAATAACAATGCTTTATACGCACCAGGTCAAGCACCAGCTACACCACCAGGATATCAAAAGACTGCTCCTAATGTCCCTAGAAAATCAAACCTTGAACTGATGATGGAGAACTTTATAGCTAACCAATCTCAGACAAACAAGGACTTCTTAAACCAAAACATTCACACTAGTGAGCAGATTAAGCAATTAGTAAGCAAAGTAGATGCATTAGCTACACATAACAAAATGCTTGAAACTCAGATTTCACAAGTAGCTCAACAACAAGCACCTACCGCTGCACCAGCTGGAGTATTTCCTGGACAACCTCAACCTAATCCGAAAGGACATGCCAATGCTGTGATATTAAGAAGTGGCAAGGAACTTGACGGACCTACCGATCCAAGACTTGACAATCCAGCCATGTACCAAAAACCGGATAAACCGACTGAAATGGTGAATGATCCAGAAGAAAAGGAAGATGATAATCAAGAGGCAATGGAGAAAGAAAAGCCTTATGTGCCTCCACCACCCTATAAACCACCAATTCTGTACCCTCAGAGATTAACCAATTCCAAAACGATGGGCCAGTTTAAGAAATTTGTCGAACTTCTGAAACAGTTGAATATTACTATTCCGTTTACATACGCTATCACTCAAATGCCCTCGTATGCTAAGTTTTTAAAAGAAATATTATCCAATAAGAAAAAGATAGAGGATAACGGAACAGTTACACTTACTGCTGAGTGTAGCGCCATAATTCAGAATAATATGCCTCCTAAGCTAAAAGATCCAGGAAGTTTCTCTATACCCTGTGTAATAGGAAAATTCGTCATTGACAAAGCTCTATGCGATTTAGGAGCCAGTATCAGTGTTATGCCCTTAACGATTTGCAAAAGGCTAGACATGGGAGACCTAAGACCAACTAAAATGTCTGTTCAACTAGCCGATCGCTCTGTTAAATATCCTGTAGGCATACTAGAAAACGTCCCAGTACGAATAGGACAATTCTACATCCCTACTGATTTTATAATCATGGACATCTCTGAAGACTCCACTACACCTATCATACTAGGAAGACCATTCTTAGCTACCGCCGAAGCTATAATAGACGTAAAAAGAGGAAAGCTAACCTTTGAAGTAGGTGAAGAGAAAGTTGAATTTATTTTAACACAATTCTTACAATCACCAGCTATAGAGGATACATGCTATCTATTAGACGTAATTGACGAATGTGTAAGAGAAATGGAAATGAAAGAAACTACCTATTCTGAAATTATGAAAATTCAAATCCCTCCGATTTTCGAAGATGATAATTGGCGTGCACCATATCAGGACGATAGTCTAAGCGAAAGTTTAGCACTTACACCGGATCCCATGCCAAGTAAAGATAAACCTACATTAGGATTAAAAACTTTACCTAATAACCTAAGGTACGAATTCTTAGACATTGAATGTAAAAGACCAGTTATAATAAATTCCAGTTTAGGAACAATCGAAACAAAGAAACTTTTAGATGTCTTAAAGAAATATCCAACTGCATTAGGATATAACATATATGATCTCAAAGGAATATGCCCTTCAATATGTATGCATCCTATTCTGCTAGAAGAAGATTGCAAAACCTCCAGAGAATCTCAAAGAAGAATTAACCCAATCCTTAGCACTATAGTAAAAGAAGAAGTTAAGAAACTACTAGATGCCGGAATAATATATCCAATCTCTGATAGTAAATGGGTTAGTCCAGTACATGTAGTGCCAAATAAAGGAGGTATCACTGTTGTGAAAAACGCTAAAGGTGAATCAATATCGCAAAGAGTAGTGAGGGGACATAGGGTGTGCATTGATTATCGTAAACTAAACAAAGCCACTCGAAAAGATCATTTCCCACTACCCTTTATAGATCAAATGTTAGAACGATTAGCCAAGCATTCTTATTTCTGTTATCTTGATGGTTACTCAGGATTTTTCCAAATCCCTATCCATCCAGATGATCAAGAGAAGACTACATTCACATGCCCCTATGGAACGTTCGCTTATAGACGAATGCCCTTTGGATTATGCAACGCTCCTGCAACCTTTCAAAGATGTATGATGTCAATCTTCGCAGATTTTATAGACAACATCATGGAAGTGTTCATGGACGACTTCTCTGTATGCGGGCAAAGTTTTGATGGATGCCTATCAAATTTAGAAATGGTGTTAGAAAGATGTGTAAAAGTAAACCTCGTGCTTAATTGGGAGAAATGTCATTTTATGGTCAGAGAAGGAATCGTATTAGGCCACGTCATATCCGACAAGGGAATTGAAGTTGATAAAGCTAAGACAGAAGTCATAAAATATCTTCAACCCCCTAAAACCATTCGAGAAATACGAAGCTTTTTAGGACACGCCGGTTTCTACCGACGATTCATCAAAGATTTCTCGAAAATCACTAAACCTCTTACTGGTTTATTAATGAAAGACGCTGAGTTCATATTCAATGAAGATTGTCTTAAAGCATTCGAAACTCTAAAAACAGCCCTCATCACCGCACCAATCATGCAACCCCCTGACTGGAGATTACCTTTCGAAATCATGTGCGATGCGAGTGACTATGCTATAGGCGCAGTTCTAGGCCAGAGGAAGGAAAAGAAACTTCATGCGATTTACTATGCCAGTAAAACCTTAGATTTTGCTCAGATGAACTATGCCACTACTGAAAAATAACTGTTAGCAGTTGTCTTTGCGCTTGACAAATTCCGTTCTTACCTATTGGGAGCGAAAATAATTGTTTACACAGACCACGCTGCTATCAGATACCTATTAACTAAGAAAGATGCTAAACCAAGACTCTTGAGATGGATTTTACTCTTACAAGAGTTTGATCTCGAAATAAAAGATAAGAAGGGTACTGAAAATGTCGTAGCGGACCATTTATCTAGAATAGAAGGTATTAAACCCGAACAAGTGCCGATTAACGATGATTTTCCATATGAACAGCTGATAGCACAAATAGGAAGCAACCCAATCCAGCTAGACCTAGATGAACCAGAACCCGTGGAAACAATCCAAACGACTGTAGGACTGCCATGGTACGCTGACATTGTTAACTACCTAGCCGCAAGAGCTCTTCCACCTGATTTAACCTATCAGCAGAAAAAGAAATTCTTTCACAATCTCCAACATTACTAATGGGATGATCCATTATTGTTCAAAAGAGGACCCGATGGAATCTTTCGTCGATGTATTCCCGAAGAAGAAATAGAAGATGTCATTGCTCATTGCCATTCATCTCCTTATGGTGGACATGCAAGCACTTCCAAGACTTGTGCAAAAATCTTGCAAGCCGGCCTATTCTGGCCTAATCTATGGAAAGATGTCCACATCGCTGTTATAAATTGCGATCGGTGTCAACGCACCGGTAATATTTCAAGAAGAGATGAAATGCCTCAAAAAGGAATATTGGAAGTAGAAATCTTTGACGTCTGGGGAATAGATTTCATGGGACCATTCCCATCATCTTTCGGTAATAATTACATACTCGTAGCTGTTGATTATGTTTCAAAATGGATCGAAGCTATAGCTTCTCCTACAAACTGTCGCACCTCGAAAAATACGATCCTAAAACAAAACAACAGAGTCGCCACCTAATTCTATTTATTCTACGAGAGAAAAGGGAGATATAGACACAACCTAAATAAAGGATAAGAATGGTCAACGAAACCACTAATCTAAGTTCGGGAGTCAGTTACGCAAAGGGAAGGTGTTAGGCACCCCTCACGTCCGTTGTACTCAACGGGAACCTCTTAGTCTAGTTTGCGCTTAAAAATGTTAACTTGTATTATTGTCTTCTTTTAATGATTAAGTATTGATGTCTGTTTATTATTTGTTATAGGGAAAGGTTAAGTTTTTTATTATTGTGCTCGCGAAGGATTAAAATCCCCGTGCCTACGTATTCCCTTGTGCAATGGGAAAGTCAGAGCTCCGTAGTTCGTACGGCTACGGTTTGTGTTTTTTATTGAACGATTGTTTGAAAATGCATTCTACTGCTAAGCGTTGGCTTATCTGCTCACGATAGGAGGCTGAAGCGCTAGCTTGCTTGAGAGATAGAATGATCTAAACAATGTTCGTTTTGAGAAAAGATGTTTGATCTTTGTTAAAGATGTTTTAAACGAAAGGGCGAATGAACCATTGCGTGGGGCTAGCCCAATTGCGGTCCAATCCAGAAGGTGCAGAATGCTAGACTCCGGAGTTCTGTCTTTCGTGATTAATTGCGGAAAAATAGTTTATATTGGTTGGTGGGTTTTAAATTGTATGTGAAAGAAAGAGACAAGTCGTCATCTTTAAGAGAAGTATCTCACCTATTCCACCACAAACGTTTGAGAAATGAGAAATCGAAAGAAGCTTTAAACTTGGATATAAGATCGACAAGCAATGCCACATTCTTTCTTTGAGAATAAATAAAATCGGAAGAAGCTTTAAACTTGGATATAAGTATCGACAAGCAATGCCACGTTCTTCCTTTGAAAGTAATTATTTGTAAGATTTTTGTTTGTGTTTATGGGGATAAGAGGAACAACTTTTGTATGGAAATGAATCATGCATGATCCTTTAAGATTGTTGAATTGTTTTGAATACGAATGGTGATTGAACCATCGCGTGGGGCTAGCCCAGTTGCGGTCCAATCCAGAACGTGCGGAATGCTAGACTCCGGAGTTCTGTTTTCGTAATTTAATTTAATAAGATAGTTTGAATATTTTAGTATACGAATGGTGATTGAACCATCGCGTGAGGCTAGCTCAGTTGCGGTCCAATCCAGAACGTGCGGAAACCTAGACTCCGGAGTTCCTTTTTTCGTATTAAATTAATAGGATAGTTTGAATATTTTAGTATACGAATGGTGATTGAACCATCGCGTGAGGCTAGCTCAGTTGCGGTCCAATCCAGAACGTGCGGAATGCTAGACTCCCGAATTCTGTTTTCGTAATTTAATTAATAAGTTGGATAATTGTTTTTAGATGTTTTAGAATCGATACGATTAATAACGAAGGAGTGAACGAACAATACGCGTGGGGCTAGCCCAATTGCAGTTCGTTCTAGAACGTGCGGAATGCTAGACTCCGGAATTCTATTCCTTGTTAAATTAAATGGTTTGAAAGTTCTTTTAAGTGTTTTATGGTTTCGACCTGAGGGTGATGTACAAATAATAAGACAAAACACGATTGTGGGACTAAGTGAAGCGCAAAAGAGGTAAAGTTGAACTTTAGTTATACCTAACGGAGTAGGTCCGTTGCCTCTTCAATGCGCACAAAGAGACTCAAGAATAAATACCGAGAAGAAACTTCATGCGATCTAATCAACAAGAATCTCACAAGAAAAGTAAGTTAAAATATAGTCAGAAAATAAATTAAAAAAATTAATTAAAGTCCACAAAGCTCAAATAAAATTCAATTGAATATAAAACAAAACAACACTAAGCAAAACAAAACAAAAGTTAAAGCTAAACATCAAAGGTAAATAAAGCCTATACTAATCCAAACTTAAAGATATTAATCTAACAATCATCAAAAAATAAATACTGAGCCTGAATATCCAAAATATAAAACAAGAATAATAAAAAAAAAAGTGGGTATGCATTGAAATTAGTGGTCCATGTAAATGCTCATTGTGGGCTATGTGGCTCATCAATCAACCATAACAAACCTGTAATAAAAAAAAAGAGTTAAAAATTCAAAAATATATTAAAGAGGTAAATAACAAAAGAAAAACAAACCAGTGAAGTTTAAGGAAATGAGTTCCTCTTATTCTTTCATACGAAAAACCTAATCCTGAAATCTATCTCCTTCTCCGAATCAAACACACACAAAAAAAAACCATTTCGATCTTCAAGCATTGCTCATCTATCTCTCAATGTGGCTCTCCGTCTCTTCCTCTCAATCGCATGCGCGGCGGAAAAGGGTTTGAAGCGGTTTGCGGCGCAGGTGTTTGGTTGGAATTTGGCGGTGACGCAGTGCTGCGAGTCTCGAAGGTTCGCTCACGGTCTTTGGTTCTGTTTGGTTTTTCCGGTTAGTGATGGTGAACGGTCTTGACGGTTTGAAGGTTGTTTGGTTTTGGAAGATGAAGGGCGGTCCTCAGTGTTGAAGGTGAGGGTTCGATTGAGGAACTTGTTGTTTCCGTCGCGGTTGAAGCGGCGGCGGCGGTGGTTCGACGGATGGTGTGAGGTGAGGTTTATGAAGAGGTGATGGTTGTTATGTGAGAGTGTATGAAGCTGTGTGGTTTAGTGGAGATGGCTGTGAAAAGTTACGGAGTTGCGGTGAGGAAAGTTGGAGGTGGATGTGGATTTCACGACTGGTTTTGGTTCTTCTGTCATGTTGGTTCTTCTGTCATGTTGGTTTAATGGAGGGTTAAGGCTTTTTCGAAAGGGTGGTCTGAATGAACCAAATGAAGGTTTTAGGCGGAGGTTTATGTGTTGGTGAAGGAAGCAACAAGTTCGTTCAAGTAGGCCAGGATAAGGTGCAATTCTCTGAAGATTTTTGGTTATCAGTTTTTGTTGTTTTTTATGTGGTTTTGTGATTTCAGTGTTGTTTCCGGTGATGAGTGCGGTTTAGTTTCAGGTTCTCACTCGTTTTTGGTGTTCGGCTCGGATTTGGTTCAGAAGCGTTTCGGTGGTTATGGCTTAGTCTGGGTTTGTGAAGTTGTTGTGTTGTGGTTACGGTTGGGGTTGTGCGATGCGGTGGTTGTTGTGTGTTGGTTTCGGAAAAAGGTTGAGGAAGGAGAGTTTGTAAGCTGTTGCCGTGGGTGGTTTGAAGAGGGCCGTAGTTTGTGCCCAGGCGGTGGATTGAGATGGTGAACTTGGATTTGTGAATGGCGGAGGAAGGAGTCGATTCAGAGAATAGAAACAGGGTGGATGAGGGTTGTTGCTGCTGGGTTGAAAATGAAGGATGAAGAGGAGGGCTTTTGTATGAGGTTATGAAGGTGGAAGGTTCAAGCCTTTCGTTTTTTTTTGTTCTGTTCTGCTCTCCTGTTGGTTCTATGCTAGCTTCTCTTGTAAGCACAAGACATTGAGCGTGAGAGAGAAAATCGCCCAGCAGTTCAAGAAAAGTCCCCCGGTTTTTTGTATTGTCCCTCGGTTTTTTGTGTTGTCCATGCGGTATCTTCATGCCCCCCATTTCTTGTATCTGTTTTTGCCTTTTTTTCCTTTTTTTTCTTTTCTGTTCTGGCACCATAAAGGGGGTTTTGCCAGTTGTCTTTTCTTCTTTTCTCTATTGACTTGCTTTCTTCAACTTTTTGGATGCAGGTTTGAATTTATGCCATTTTGGTGAAATGGTTATGCTGCAGGTTGTAGGTTGTAGGTTGGCACATGTACAGGCTGGAGGAGGATAGAACAAGACAACACTCTGCCCTATTTTTTCTAATTAAATTTCAGAATAAAGAAAGAAAAAGTGACAATTAATTTAAACTAATTAAGATGAAATTAAATAAAAGATTGGATAAATCAAGATGCTTAAATCCAAACCAACAAAATAATTAGAAGATTAAACTTATTAAAACTCAAATAACATATATAAGAAAATAATAATAATAATAATAATAATAATAAATAAATAAATACATCACACTATTTAACAATTACATTTATTCATTAAAAATCCAAAATCTAGGAAGTCTCAATTTCTAAAATTAGGGTGAGAATTATGTAAAAGAACTAAATTGTAAAAATAAAATAAACCTTATTTTGAATTTAAAAAAAATCCTAAAAAACAAGAATAAGATTAAAAGTGATGTTGGAATGGCAAAATTGAATAAATAATGCAATGAGTAATGAGATGTTTAACTTAAAAAATGCAAAATGATGAATTTTCGATATATCGACAAAACGCGTCTAAAATGATCAAAATTTGAAAATTTTCTGGTCAAAATTTAGGGTATGACAGCTGCCCCTATTTAATCATCCTGAACCTGAATGTCTGAGTAACAAAGAGTTTTTTTTTGGACATTCAGGTGGAAGATGATTAAATATCAGAATACCTGAAATTTTGACTGAAAAATGCAAATGAAATGATATGATGTGCAATGCAAAAATGCAACACAAAAGCTACAACACTATCAAGAAAGACACATTGACACAACTGGGGATTAGACGCGTATGACTGGAGTACAATCCACCCGTGGTTTTTTTTTGAGTGGAGCCAGACGACAACTGTCTACAGGTCTTAAAATGACTCGAAATCTTTGAACAAAAATTCCACTTTGAGGAAATCTACTGCCGAGATTTGAAACCTCATTTGGAAAAACCTTTGGTTGGTGTATCGAAACGAAACAGAAATCTACTGCCGAGATTCTGAAACGAAAACCAATTCTTCCGAAGTCTACTGGAGATCTAACTGCCAAGATGACCAGAGAAATTAAAAATGGAATACCTTCTGCCGAGGTATCCTAAATGAACCAAAAATCTACTGCCGAGATCTTGGAATGAAAACAAATTTTGTTGAAGTCTGCTGGAGATCTACTGCCGAGATTACCAGAGATTCTAAGAATGGGATACCTTCTGCCGAGGTATCAAGATAAAATTCCTACTGCCAAGGATTAACTGAGGATACACCTGTCGCCAAATCTCCTGCCGAGATTTAACTAAGGATGTCATCGTCGAGCTTGTAAAAGTAAATACCTTTTGCCGAGGTAGACTGGAAATCTTCTGCCGAGACTTGCCAGAAATAAAAGGAATCACCTGTTGTCAAATCTTCTGCCGAGATTCAACTAAGGATGTCATTGAACAGAACTCTCACCATACTTCCCTTCTTCTGAAAGAGATAGCCATATGATGGAGAAAACAAAACTTCACGGTCAAACTTCTCAACTTGTCTGGAAGAGATAGCCATTTGACGGAAATTGAAAAATTCACAACAAACTTCTCAACTTGTCTGGGAGAGATAGCCATTTATCGGAAAAGTAAAGAGATTCATATCAAACATCTCGACTTGTATGGAAGAGATAGCCATTTGATAAAACATTCATCATACTTCCCTTCTTCTGAAAGAGACAGCCATATGATGAAGAACAACTTCACGCTCAAACTTCTCAACTTGTCTGGAAGATATAGCCATTTGACGGAAATTGGAAAATTCACAACAAACTTCTCAACTTGTCTGGGAGAGATAGCCATTTGTCGGAAAAGTAAAGAGATTCATCTCAAAATTCTCGACTTGTATGGAAGAGATAGCCATTTGATAGAACATTCATCATACTTCCCTTCTTCTGAAAGAGACAGCCATATGACGAAGAACAACTTCACGCTCAAACTTCTCAACTTTTCTGGAAGAGATAGCCATTTGACGGAAATTGGAAAATTCACAACAAACTTCTCAACTTGTCTGGGAGAGATAGCCATTTGTTGGATAAGTAAAGAGATTCATATCAAACTTCTCGACTTGTATGGAAGAGATAGCCATTTGATAGAACATTGGAATCGCGACAAACTTCCCACCTTGTCTGGATGAGATGCCATTTGCCGAACAAACTTCTCACCTTGTCTGGATGAGATGCCATTTGTTGAAAATTGGAATCACGACAAACTTCCCACCTTGTCTGGATGAGATGCCATTTGCCGAACAAACTTCTCACCTTGTCTGGATGAGATGCCATTTGTTGAAAATTGGAATCACGACAAACTTCCCACCTTGTCTGGATGAGATGCCATTTGCCGAACAAACTTCTCACCTTGTCTGGATGAGATGCCATTTGTTGAAAATTGGAATCACGACAAACTTCCCACCTTGTCTGGATGAGATGCCATTTGCCGAACAAACTTCTCACCTTGTCTGGATGAGATGCCATTTGTTGAAAATTGGAATCACGACAAACTTCCCACCTTGTCTGGATGAGATGCTATTTGCCGAACAAACTTCTCACCTTATCTGGATGAGATGCCATTTGTTGAAAATTGGAATCACGACAAACTTCCCACCTTGTCTGGATGAGATGCCATTTGCCTAACAAACTTCTCACCTTGTCTGGATGAGATGCCGTTTGTTGAAAATTGTATAAGAGATTCATATCAAACTTCTCCGCCGAACAGGGGAGATGCCATTTGATAGAACATAAACCTTGCTGAGGATGAACAAACCGCTCGAAAAGAGAATGCCATCTATTGATTTATTGGGAAATCTATGGATAAGAAACAAGCTTCTCAAATAAGGAGACGGCCACTTGTTGATTCCGATTAGAGGTCCAGGGATAAGAACAAGCTTCTCCAATAAAGAGACTGCCACTTGTTGTCAGGTATAAGTATTCCAAGAGGATGTTGCAACAACACTGCTGGAAAACAAAGTTTGTCTTCAATGGAAGCCTTCAATAAATTTCTTCTGGGAGACAAAGTAACCAAAGGTGCAAAATGAATCCACTTTCCATCTGGAATTGCTGGGGATGGAATGACTGCTCGGAAAGAGACCGCCATCCGTTGATTTACTAAAAAGTTTGAAGACAAAACAAGCTTCTCAAATAAAGAGACTGCCACTTGTTGATTCCACTTAGAAGTTCTAGGACGAAACAAGCTTCTCGAATAAAGAGACGACCACTTGTTGTCGGGTATAAGTAATCCAAGGGAATGTTGTAGTAACACTGCTGGAGAGCAAAATTTGTCTTCAATGGAAGCCTCCAACAAATTCCTTCTGGGAAACTAAGCATACAAAGGTGCAAAATAAATGCACTTTCCAATTGGTAGTTCAATTATCAAAAATTGCCAACGACCAAAATTCAATCCAGGAACGAGCTGGAAAGAAACTGTCAAGCAAGATACTAACCCCTGAGGAATGAACTCAATTGGGATTTATCCTATCCAAGTGTGGAAAGGAGAACTAAAACAAAATCTTCCACGAGGGTAGAATCTCAGTGGGGAATTAGAAAGAATGTACATTTCTGCCTAAGGCTGACAACTCTATTTGGAGAGAGACATATCACTTGGGGATAAACACGACCAAGGTGAATGAAGTATGCATTAATGAATGCAACATGAATATGAATATGAATCAAATATGATGTACATGTATGTATATGCGTTATGTTTATGCTGACAGACAGACAAAACAGACACAAGAGGTAAACTGGTGATGAAATAAACATCACAACAAACGGATACTCGACCAATCTCGTCAAAGTGTACGCAAACACCGAGGATAGGGTAAAGAGCCATCCATAGAACGATTCTTGCTACAAGGCGCGAATCTCTTCAAGGAGAAAAAGATGCTTCATTCGGGAAATAGACCTATTTAGATCTTCTAACTTCAATGTCCCTCGGAAGGAAACAAACATACAAACTAAGTTTGCTTAGGATGAAGTAAATTTGTACTCTGTTGGGGGAGAAAATCACATTCAGCTGGAGAAGCTTGAATCAAAGCTCAATTGGGGATACCAGAGTTAGCATCTCACTTGAAGTACTAAGTAGTAAAAGAAATCCACCAGAAAATAATGAGTCATGCCCCTGACACATCATAGCAACTCGGCGTAAAGATCCCGTCATCTGGAAATATTTGCAAGGAAAATCTCGAGAGCGTCTTGCTTAGGAGAACACGTGGTCATGCGCCCACAAAATGGTTTGTGAGAAGAGATCATCTCAAGAGGATTTTATAGAAGGCTTGGCATTCAAGATGTCCTAGTGTCTTCAAACTCTTGTAGAGATTCGTCGAATCTCGACGTCACTGCCTCAGATTAACTCTGTTTAGCAAAGTCCTCAAGCAACATGCCCCTATCTGGCAAAGTATTCCAACAACATGCCCCTGTCTAGCAGAGTCTTCAGGCAAAATGCCCCTGTCTGGCAAAGTACTCAAACAACATGCTCCTGCGGCAAAGTCTTCAAACAACATGCTCCTGCGGCAAAGTCTTCAAACAACATGCCCCTGTCTGGAAAGGTTTTCGAGCAACATGCCCCTGGGGGTGATCATTCTCTGAAATGGTTGTTTAACTACTCATTAGAGTTTCAAATCTCAAGAGATTAAGCTCATCACTGGCACCCATACATAGGCTTCTATGATATCAAGCAAATGCTTAACAAGCAAAAGTTATTAATGTTGAGACTGCTAATGCAACACACATGTTTGTCTCGAAGTTTTTTTGTTTTTTTTTTTTGAAAAGATTTTCACAATAGCTTGTGACCGAATCACTAGCTAGGAGGTGATATTCATTTTTTTTATAAAGCCAACACAAATATTTGAGCAAAGCTCATGGGAGTCGGGAAACACCTTCTCATCAAGTGTGCTTTCGAAATAAACCCTACTTCAATTAGGAATTTTGAGGGTTGTAATGGGGTTTGGTTCACGGTTTTAGAAACAAAGGATAAAGGCTCAAAGTTTATTTGGTGCCCACCCACTCTCCGTGATGTTCTCCAATCCTAGGTCCAGCTAAATTGACACATACATTTTCCTTGATAGCGTAGAGATGAAGATCCAAGGTTTACTTGAAATGACAGTCATCTTATTTGTCCTCTGGGGATATTGGTGACCCACTTGATTTTGGTATGGCGGTCACTAAATCTTATGTATTTGAGGTTGAGGATTTGAGGACCTCTCACGAATGACTTATTCTATTGATCTTTTTTTGTGTCTAAGTCCTTTTGTAGGTTTGACTTAGAGGGATTTTGTTTTTCTTTTTTCTTTTTTTTTACTGGGAGGTTGAAAATCGTGACTGTCAAGTCATTGATTGTAGTGGATTCCCTGATGGGATGTTTCATCTTATGATTTGATTGTGTAACCAGATTAACTGAACACTACCCTGCCCCAGGTTAAGCGTAAGGGTTTGAAATATCTGAAAGAAACTCCTACTTCTAGGCTCGAAGTGGTTGACTAGGGATTAACTCCTTATTTCTCCAGTGTTTGGAAATTTGAAACAATGCATGTACATCGTCAGAAGGGTTTTAATCAAAAGCATTCAACTAGAGAATTTGTGTTTTAATTTTGTCATCCTCCCTCCAATTCTCTGCCTAGGCAAGAGATGGGATAATATTGGCATTATAAATTTGAAAAAGCATTATGAGTGAATACGAATGGATTACTTCAAGACAAACATATTCGTTGCATTAATCATTCAAAACAAATAAGTTCTTACATGCCAAAACAAATGCATTAACAAAACATAGCAAAATACATATGAAAAGCAGTAAACGAGCTAAACATCTGAGAGGATAGATCCAAAACATCGAATGATCGTGTGCATTCAGGAACTTGTCCTACACTCCAGAACCAGATTGACTTGGACATGACTCTCTTGAGTTTTTATCAGCACAAAGGCACTCTGTCCACAGATGGGATTCCTCAATTGAAGGACAACACCCCGTAGTCGATCATCTCTTGAACCTTTTCCTGGAAGACTTTGCACTCTTCAATTGGATGCCCCAGTGCTCCATTATGAAACTCACATCTGGTATTTGGATTGATCCCACGGGGCCGAGACCTCGTGGCTCTGGTCTTTCTGGGTGTCATTATTAAGTTCCGGGCAAAATGAGACCACAATTGACTGTAGGTTATTGTGATTGGGTCAAACTGATGGGCCGCTCCTTCAGGACTGTTTGGAGACCTCCGCTGATTATGACGTCGCTGACGAGTAGAGGTAGAATTTGACCGACGCTGAGAAATGACCAGATTTTTTGCCAAAGAAATCAGTCGCCCTCTATCAACCTTCAAGTTGTGAACCTCCTCTTGGAGTTCAATGTTCTCCTGCACAAGGTTGTCTACTAGAGTCTTCATTGTAGTTGAGAATATTCCCATATGATTTCTCAAAGTCGTGGCTTCATTTCTAAGCTCCCTGTTTTCCTGCTCGAGTTGGTCCATCCTTCTCTGGTGACTGGTCGAGTACAGTTGACTGACGGAGAATAAGACATGTGTGAGTTGGATTGTTGGAAGACGATATGCAATGCAAATGATATGCGAATGGATGCAAAGCTCAGAATACTCAAAATCACAAACATAAACAGCTCCAGAATTGAATATAAAGGCAAGGTGTTGGATCCAAGGTACAAGTAACTCGGAATCTCCTAACTGGTAAGCCTTAAGTGGAGAGTTCTAATTTCTTTTACCCATAAAGCCCACTCACAGGGTAGCTTCTATGGTGATGGTATAAGGATACTCAAGGTCACGGACGTTTATCGTACTAACGCCCCGCCGCAGGCTAGCTGCATTGTGACGATAATCACGATAAGGTCTACCTTGAGTGGAGTTCTCATGCTAGGCGTGCAAGGAGCGAGTCCTCGGAGCCTAACATTACACAACTACCAAAATTGAAACAGGTCCTAGGGGGTCCCAGAATCACAGCCCTTTCGTGAATTAGGTCACGCGACAGGCTAGCTGCGTTGCGACAAGATCTACGAAAAGTCTAACTATCTGGGGGAGCTTTCATGCTAGGCATGCAAGGAGCGAGTCATTGGAGACTAACACTAATAACATCCAAATCTAAGCTTAGGTTTTCCCTCTTCTTTTCCAAAACTCAAGTACAAATTCATACCCGTGATATCCCGAGATCCAACAGGCAGACATAATGAGCAAATAATAAAGAAGGAAACAAAAGATAGAATATCAATAGTAAATAAAGAAGACAATCAAACAAATCAGCAAACAAACGCGAACTATCCTAAGCTAGGCTCGACTCTCTTATGCACAAAGCATTTTAAATCCCCAGCAGAGTCGCCAGCTGTCGCACCTCGAAAAATACGATCCTAAAACAAAACAACAGAGTCGCCACCTAATTCTATTTATTCTACGAGAGAAAAGGGAGACCTAGACACAACCTAAATAAAGGATAAGAATGGTCAACGAAACCACTAATCTAAGTTCGGGAGTCAGTTACGCAAAGGGAAGGTGTTAGGCACCCCTCACGTCCGTTGTACTCAACGGGAACCTCTTAGTCTAGTTTGCGCTTAAAAATGTTAACTTGTATTATTGTCTTCTTTTAATGATTAAGTATTGATGTCTGTTTATTATTTGTTATAGGGAAAGGTTAAGTTTTTTATTATTGTGCTCGCGAAGGATTAAAATCCCCGTGCCTACGTATTCCCTTGTGCAATAGGAAAGTCAGAGCTCCGTAGTTCGTACGACTACGGTTTGTGTTTTTTATTGAACGATTGTTTGAAAATGCATTCTACTGCTAAGCGTTGGCTTATCTGCTCACGATAGGAGGCTGAAGCGCTAGCTTGCTTGAGAGATAGAATGATCTAAACAATGTTCGTTTTGAGAAAAGATGTTTGATCTTTGTTAAAGATGTTTTAAACGAAAGGGC
Organism: Lathyrus aphaca; assembly: GCA_963966055.1. Lineage (NCBI taxonomy): Eukaryota > Viridiplantae > Streptophyta > Magnoliopsida > Fabales > Fabaceae > Lathyrus > Lathyrus aphaca. Next base: position 534,187,128 of record OZ014523.1, on the reverse strand, counting down.
GAATGAACCATTGCGTGGGGCTAGCCCAATTGCGGTCCAATCCAGAAGGTGCAGAATGCTAGACTCCGGAGTTCTGTCTTTCGTGATTAATTGCGGAAAAATAGTTTATATTGGTTGGTGGGTTTTAAATTGTATGTGAAAGAAAGAGACAAGTCGTCATCTTTAAGAGAAGTATCTCACCTATTCCACCACAAACGTTTGAGAAATGAGAAATCGAAAGAAGCTTTAAACTTGGATATAAGATCGACAAGCAATGCCACATTCTTTCTTTGAGAATAAATAAAATCGGAAGAAGCTTTAAACTTGGATATAAGTATCGACAAGCAATGCCACGTTCTTCCTTTGAAAGTAATTGTTTGTAAGATTTTTGTTTGTGTTTATGGGGATAGGAGGAACAACTTTTCTATGGAAATGAATCATGCATGATCCTTTAAGATTGTTGAACTGTTTTGAATACGAATGGTGATTGAACCATCGCGTGGGGCTAGCCCAGTTGCGGTCCAATCCAAAACGTGCGGAATGCTAGACTCCGGAGTTCTGTTTTCGTAATTTAATTTAATAAGATAGTTTGAATATTTTAGTATACGAATGGTGATTGAACCATCGCGTGAGGCTAGCTCAGTTGCGGTCCAATCCAGAACGTGCGGAAACCTAGACTCCGGAGTTCCTTTTTTCGTATTAAATTAATAGGATAGTTTGAATATTTTAGTATACGAATGGTGATTGAACCATCGCGTGAGGCTAGCTCAGTTGCGGTCCAATCCAGAACGTGCGGAATGCTAGACTCCGGAATTCTATTTTCGTAATTTAATTAATAAGTTGGATAATTGTTTTTAGATGTTTTAGAATCGATACGATTAATAACGAAGGAGTGAACGAACAATACGCGTGGGGCTAGCCCAGTTGCAATTAGTTCTAGAACGTGCGGAATGCTAGACTCCGGAATTCTATTCCTTGTTAAATTAAATGGTTTGAAAGTTCTTTTAAGTGTTTTATGGTTTCGACCTGAGGGTGATGTACAAATAATCAGACAAAACACGATTGTGGGACTAAGTGAAGCGCAAAAGAGGTAAAGTTGAACTTTAGTTATACCTAACGGAGTAGGTCCGTTGCCTCTTCAATGCGCACAAAGAGACTCAAGAATAAATACCGAGAAGAAACTTCATGCGATCTATCCAATAAGACTTAGAGGTGCAATGCTTAATCAAAAATTTATCAATCCAACAACAAGAATCTCACAAGAAAAGTAAGTTAAAATATAGTCAGAAAATAAATTTAAAAAATTAATTAAAGTCCACAAAGTTCAAATAAAATTCAATTGAATATAAAACAAAACAACACTAAGCAAAACAAAACAAAAGTTAAAGCTAAACATCAAAGGTAAATAAAGCCTATACTAATCCAAACTTAAAGATATTAATCTAACAATCATCAAAAAATAAATACTGAGCCTGAATATCCAAAATATAAAACAAGAATAATAAAAAAAAAAGTGGGTATGCATTGAAATTAGTGGTCCATGTAAATGCTCATTGTGGGCTATGTGGCTCATCAATCAACCATAACAAACCTGTAATAAAAAAAAAGAGTTAAAAATTCAAAAATATATAAAAGAGTTAAATAACAAAAGAAAAACAAACCAGTGAAGTTTAAGGAAATGAGTTCCTCTTATTCTTTCATACGAAAAACCTAATCCTGAAATCTATCTCCTTCTCCGAATCAAACACACACAAAAAAAAACCATTTCGATCTTCAAGCATTGCTCATCTCTCTCTCAATGCGGCTCTCCGTCTCTTCCTCTCAATCGCACGCGCGGCGGAAAAGGGTTTGAAGCGGTTTGCAGCGCAGGTGTTTGGTTGGAATTTGGCGGTGACGCAGTGCTGCGAGTCTCGAAGGTTCGCTCACGGTCTTTGGTTCTGTTTGGTTTTTCCGGTTAGTGATGGTGAACGGTCTTGACAGTTTGAAGGTTGTTTGGTTTTGGAAGATGAAGGGCGGTCCCCAGTGTTGAAGGTGAGGGCTCGATTGAGGAACTTGTTATTTCCGTCGTGGTTGAAGCGGCGGCGGCGGTGGTTCGACGGATGGTGTGAGGTGAGGTTTATGAAGAGGTGATGGTTGTTATGTGAGAGTGTATGAAGCTGTGTGGTTTAATGGAGATGGCTGTGAAAAGTTACGGAGTTGCGGTGAGGAAAGTTGGAGGTGGATGTGGATTTCACGACTGGTTTTGGTTCTTCTGTCATGTTGGTTCTTCTGTCATGTTGGTTTAATGGAAGGTTAAGGCTTTTTCGAAAGGGTGGTCTGAATGAACCAAATGAAGGTTTTAGGCGGAGGTTTATGTGTTGGTTAAGGAAGCAACAAGTTCGTTCAAGGAGGCCAGGATAAGGTGCAATTCTCTGAAGATTTTTGGTTATCAGTTTTTGTTGTTTTTTATGTGGTTTCGTGATTTCAGTGTTGTTTCCGGTGATGAGTGCGGTTTAGTTTCAGGTTCTCACTCGTTTTTGGTGTTCGGCTCGGATTTGGTTCAGAAGCGTTTCGGTGGTTATGGCTTAGTCTGGGTTTGTGAAGTTGCTGTGTTGTGGTTACGGTTGGGGTTGTGCGATGCGGTGGTTGTTGTGTGTTGGTTTCGGAAAAAGGTTGAGGAAGGAGAGTTTGTAAGTTGTTGCCGTGGGTGGTTTGAAGAGGGTTGTAGTTTGTGCCCAGGCGGTGGATTGAGATGGTGAACTTGGATTTGTGAATGGCGGAGGAAGGATTCGATTCGGAGAATAGAAACAGGGTGGATGAGGGTTGTTGCTGCTGGGTTGAAAATGAAGGATGAAGAGGAGGGCTTTTGTATGAGGTTATGAAGGTGGAAGGTTCAAGCCTTTCGTTTTTTTTGTTCTGTTCTGTTCTCCTGTTGGTTCTATGCTAGCTTCTCTTGTAAGCACAAGACATTGAGCGTGAGAGAGAAAATCGCCCAGCAGTTCAAGAAAAGTCCCCCGGTTTTTTGTATTGTCCCTCGGTTTTTTGTGTTGTCCCTGCGGTATCTTCATGCCCTCCACTTCTTGTATCTGTTTTTTCCTTTTTTTCCTTTTTTTTCTTTTCTGTTCTGGCACCATAAAGGGGGTTTTGCCAGTTGTCTTTTCTTCTTTTCTCTATTGACTTGCTTTCTTCAACTTTTTGGATGCAGGTTTGAATTTATGCCATTTTGATGAAATGGTTATGCTGCAGGTTGTAGGTTGTAGGTTGGCACATGTACAGGCTGGAGGAGGATAGAACAAGACAACACTCTGCCCTATTTTTTCTAATTAAATTTCAGAATAAAGAAAGAAAAAGTGACAATTAATTTAAACTAATTAAGATGAAATTAAATAAAAGATTGGATAAATCAAGATGCTTAAATCCAAACCAACAAAATAATTAGAAGATTAAACTTATTAAAACTCAAATAACATATATAAGAAAATAATAATAATAATAATAATAATAATAAATAAATAATAATAAATAAATACATCAAACTATTTAACAATTAAATTTATTCATTAAAAATCCAAAATCTAGGAAGTCTCAATTTCTAAAATTAGGGTGAGAATTATGTAAAAGAACTAAATTGTAAAAATAAAATAAACCTTATTTTGAATTAAAAAAAAATCCTAAAAAACAAGAATAAGATTAAAAGTGATGTTGGAATGGCAAAATTGAATAAATAATGCAATGAGTAATGAGATGTTTAACTTAAAAAATGCAAAATGATGAATTTTCGATATATCGACAAAACGCGTCTAAAATGATCAAAATTTGAAAATTTTCTGGTCAAAATTTAGGGTATGACACAAACGACACACGAGTAGTAATAAAGCTTTTCAAAAATATAATATTTCCCAGATTTGGTGTGCCTAGACTCGTCATAAGTGACGGTGGCTCGCACTTCATTTCAAAAATCTTTGACAAATTACTATCTAAGTATGGAGTAAGACACCGTGTGGCAACACCATATCACCCACAAACAAGTGGACAAGTCGAAGTCTCAAACAGAGAAATCAAACAAATCTTAGAAAAGACTGTCGCCATATCTCGGAAAGATTGGTCATCTAAACTTAATGAAGCTTTATGGGCTTATAGGACCGCTTACAAGACACCCATAGGAACTACACCTTTCAAATTAGTTTATGGAAAATCTTGTCACCTCCCGGTAGAACTAGAACACAAAGCTTATTGGGCGATCAAAACTCTCAATATAAACTATAATGATGCAGGAGAAAAGCGAATCCTAGATATTAACGAATTAGAAGAATTAAGGCTAGATGCTTATGAGAATGCTAAGATATATAAAGAAAGAACTAAGCGATGGCATGATAAACACCTATCTAGGAAAGAATTTAGTGTGGGAGACGTTGTACTCCTCTTTAATTCAAGACTTAGGATCTTTCCTGGAAAATTAAAATCTAGATGGTCAGGACCCTTTGAAATAACTAGAGTGTTCCCGAGCGGAGCAATAGAAATTAAGGGTAGGAATAGTGAATCATTCACGGTGAACGGACAACGTTTAAAACATTATCATAATGTTGAAAATAGAGATTATGCGAATAGTCTAAGGCTTTTAGAGTTGTCCACTAATTTCCCTGATTAATCTACACCTAAGCATTACGTCAGGCTTTTGACGATAAAAACAGCGCTTAATGGGAGGCAACCCATTTAATCATTTAATCATTTAAATAATTTAAATCATTTTCATCATTTTATTATTTTGTCGTTTATCATTTTATTATTCATTTATTTGTTTTGTCATTTTATAGTTTTATTTCATTATTATTATTATTGCTTTTAATTTATGCATTTTATTTTCTTATTCTTATTTTTATTTTTCCTTATTTTAATCTTAAATCACTTTTACAGATTTTCTAAAGTATTTTCCACTTTCCTTATTCCCCTGATTTGTTTCCTCCGTATTTGCACTAACCATGGCTAACCAACCGATAAACCTTATGGAAACCAAATTTAGAGGTAGGAACCAAAGAATGAAATTTGAAGAGTTATCACAGAGACCAATGGATTTGACTCTGTACCCGGATGATCTGACTATGGAAACCCTAGGTATACATGATAGCATCCTATACTTGTTTAACCGACTTGGATGGGAGAATGCACTGATTCAACATAAGTTTGTGACTTACCGCGAGCTCACCCTTGAGTTCCTTAGCTCCTTAGTTTACCTACCCGAGCGCGGTTTTGGATTCAGGAAAGGATTTATCAGTTTCTTCCTATTTGGAATAGAATATGACTTTAACCATAAAGAACTAGCTGCCTTATTAGGATTCCCTAGTGGACCCTTTGCTTTTACTACCACACAGGTAGAATTGATGGACATTGAGCTGGATTTCTTTTGGGGAACACTAACCGGAAACTACCACCCTAAACCAAATAGCATGAACAATGATGAGATACATAACCCAACTATCCGTTACTTCCATAAGATTCTTGCCCACACCTTCTTTGGAAAAGAAGAAAACCTTACTGGAGTATCTAAAGATGAGATATTCATTATGTCATGTTTCACTAATGGACAACCTGTCAATGGTGTGCCTTTCATGATGTAAACCTTCACCCGAATCCAAGAAGAACCTGAATTACCTATATTAGTCGGAGGTCTTGTAACCATGATTGCTGATGCCTTAGGACTTAGATACCAATTTCACAGGTGTAACCGTTTAGGTACCATCCGTCCTATGAATCTTAACTTTTGCTTTAATCGCCATATCATAAGGAATTTAGGACATCCACCTTTCGAGTACCTAATCAGGAATGAGGTAGTAACCTTGTTCACACTACCAAACCATGCTAGAGTAAGTGTTCACAATAAGGATAACTGGCTTTATGAGTTAACCCCACCTGACTATCCATCTACTCCTGAAACACCTCAGTCTTACAAGATAAAAGATGATATAATGACCGATGTAGAAAGTGACCTTAAGACGCCTCTTGGTTACCATGACACTGACCACACTGACGAAGTGATTGAAACCCCTGAAGTGAATCAAGTAGATTATGCTAACAACTTAAAGAATATCATGAACACTCTTGAAGCTTACCAAACCGACATAAATACTGTTAAGGATGAGATTAAGAGCATTCAATTGGACATTATAGGTCTAACTGACATAATCTGTGAGCAATTCTACCACCTGAACTCCGCAATCAAAGATTTGAAGAAGCACTTTTGAAAATGCTATAGTGATCTAGCTTATTTTACTTATTGTTATCGTTTCTAGTTAATTTTACTTTTCGCAAACATTTTCGTACCGTATTTTCATTAATGTAATTTCATTTCAATTATCAAATGCAAAGCACTTCTAGTTTACAAAATTTTCCATTTTAATCAATTTATATGTTTTCAATCTATATACTGTTATGCTTGAATTGATTCATATTTTATACAATCTCTCGTGTGATGCAATTTACAAGTACTAAGTTGATATTATTTATTATATGGTGTCTATATTTAATATTGAGTGAGAAGTGATCAAAAATATTATGTAAATTATATGAAGCGTGAGAGATAATATACTTTCTGGAAATTATTCAAGGATTAAAGCCCTCACGGTCGTCACAACCCCCTAACGATCGTGACAGGCTAATTAGCGCGTCACGACCGTCATCCCCTTGTCATGACCGTGACAACCCCAATTATAGGATTCGTGAGAAACAGAACTGTTTCTTCTTCGAAACCTCTTCATCTTTCTTCTTCCATAACTTTCAAAACCACCCATTATCTCCTCCAACTTCCGTAACCTCCCATTACCAAATTAAACCCCATTAATCTCTCCATTATCACCACACCTATCACATTCTCACCTTGCATTATTTATCCGAACCATTATTTCTCTCATTTTATCACTTTTTCACAAAAATCAAAACTCCTCATCTCCCACTCTTGTTCTTGCATGCAATGGAAGCAATACAATTTAGAGATGGTGAGCATGGAGAAAACCAGAGAGAGAGATTCATTCGATTCCAGAACCGTGGTGTGCAACCCACGCGATATGTCGACACTGTCTGTTTGAGAGAACTGGGAATGCTTAACAGTGTCAAGAGCCTGCTTCAAAAAGTCGGTCTGTGGGATCTTTGCAGTCAGCCCCAGCCCACATTCGAGCTTCTGACACTGGAATTCCTAAGCTCATTCCATTACATCACTCCTACCGGTTCTCAGAGTCAACTTACCGGCTTCGCTAAGTTCAGATTACTTGGCCGGGAGTTCGAACTTTCGCAAAACAGGATAGCCGAGTTGCTAGGCTTCGATCACGGGAATGAAGCTCACCTCCGCGTGCCGGACAATTTCAGTGAAACCGCTTTCACCCTATGGCACGACATAACCAACACCCGTGCCTCATCCTTTCAGAGCCTTAATGCTACACATATCCACAACCCGGCAATCAGATATTTTCACCGCATATTTGCAACACCATCTTTGCACGAGAGAGTAACCACAAGCTCAACTCCAAGGAGCTTCTGTTCTTGCACTGCGCTCTAAATGACGAGCCTATCAACGCTGCCCCGTTCATGCTATCTCATATCCAGGCCATTGCGCAAAGAGGCGCAACCCCCTTTTACATAGGCGGCATTGTCACCACCCTCGCCATTCAGTTGGACCTTGGTGACTTGGTCGTCAATTTGCCTAGCAGAGCCGCCGAGTTCCTAACGAAGAACTATTGCAGGTCCGCTCACTTGATTGCGTAGAGAGAGGATGGCAGGTTTAGCCCTGTTATCCACGACACTGTTTATCACCACATCCACCTTCCGTCCCGTGACCGCATCGATTCGTCTAGCCGAGCCAACTGGCTCTTTGCTTTACCGGATGCTGTCGGCCACGCCCCCATTCATGATGATCAGGCCGATCCCCCAGCAGACGAGATGCAAGACACTTTGGATGCAGCTGAGCCTGTCCAGGACATTCCTGAGACATCCACCCGACAGCCTCCTACACAAGAATTCACACTTGAGGACGTCCTCCGTGCGATTCATCAGCAAAACTAGATGAATGCCGCACTGGAGCGAAGGCAGAAGGAGCAGCATGATGCATTACTCCGCACTATTGCAACCAACCAGAGGTCCACTGATGAGAAGCTCGGCGAGATCTTTAGCGAGCTAGAGGCTTTACGTATTGACATCACTGCTGTCACCGGTACCGGTTCTGACCCTAAAGCGACTCCGACCAGACGCTCCCGCACCAGAAGCCGAGGCCGTGGTCATCAGCAGCCTTAGTTTTAGTTTTTGTTTCTGTTTTTCCGCTTTCGTTGTTTGTATTGTACTTTACCGCTATTATATCACAACATTGAGGACAATCTCTGATATAGTGTGGGAGAGGTACCTTTCATTTTCCGCATTTTTCCCTTTTCGCATTATTTCCATTCCGTTGTATTTCCTTTTCGTAAGTTAATGAAACGAGCAATTTTTGTGCTATTTTCTCTAATTTCGAACTTTCCCCGTTTATTTAGCCATACCGAAAAAAATCTTTAATTAATTCTTCGCATTACCCGACTTACCTACGAAATCATAATTAGGAAGCTGAGAACGATTCAACAAGATCAATACAGTCTTGACACCTTAGACTTCCCACTTAAGCAATCCCGTTCCGATGATTGTTACGACTACACCTTAAGTTTCAGTTCAAAAGTAACCCCTAGTAGTTTATACTAGCAGTCAGCACCGTCTGAACACAAACCACGTGGGGAGCCGATGAATATAAGCGTTTGATGCCTAATCTATAATGATCCTTCATATCTCGATGCAAATGAAAAGAAATTGCACCAAAGTACACGGTCGCATATAATAAACGAGAAATATGAGAAGGAGTCCATTGTGAGTTGGTTCAGAGGTACTGGTTCTGAACTTGGTAGGGCGTGCTACGGCTCAATCCCCCACAACCTCCAAATCGGATAATGTATGTAGGGTTACCACATTCGTGTACCAGACCCCGTGCTTTTAAAGGATCAAATTCGCTAACCGACTACTCCACTACGTGCGTGCTAAGGCAAAGGGCTTAATGTGATTGCGCTAGAATGAAACCGGGCAAAATAAGATCGAAAGACTCTAGGTGAAATCGTAAAGCAATTGCCGAATGTTTCGTTTAACGGGAAGTCGACGACTTAGCTTGTTGCTTGTGTCATTAGTGTATCGTTAGTGTTTTATCAAAGTACCGGTTTATCCGACAAAACGATCCCTCGTACGGTTTGTTACGTGTGTGCGTCGATAAAAACTTGTCCGACAATTTTCAACCGACTATTTGCTTGAGGACAAGCAAAGGTTTAAGTTTGGGGAAGTTTGATAACGAGAAAATGTATCGATTATATTGCTATGTTTCAATACCGTTTTATCGCATAATTGTCGTTTTAACACCCGATTCCTCGAGTTTTCTTTGCCATTTTGCAGGTACATCGTATACAGAGCTAAATCATGAGCCACGAGTGAAATGAGCAAAAACAACCATTAAAAGATGAAGAAATGAAGAATTCTGCAAAACCTGCATTTTTTGTAGCACTCACGGTCGTCACCTAGGTGTCACGACCGTGACACCCCAAAAGGAGCAATCACGACCGTGACATATCCCTCACGACCGTGACACTTATTATAAAAGCAACACGAACGTGATGCCCTTGTCACGGCCGTGACAAGGGAAAAATAGGTTATTTGACTGAAGACTTGGTCATAACGTTACGCTGCATGTGAAGTGCCTATTTTCCAGTTGACCCTGTATCCACACGTTCCTGGATTCTCTCAATGCTCCTACGAGGCCCAAGCAACAATTCAACCACCAAGCCCATTTAATTTTCTATAAATAGCTTAATTCAAATGAACAATTTACAGAGTTTAGTTTTATTAATTTCTTGCGGAAGCTCTGCCGAATTATTTTACACCCTTTACATTTTTTCAGCATTATTTTCATTGCTTTATTTTTCTTGTATCCAAACCAACCCTATAACAATTTCCAACATCAGGAAATTGTTATAAATTTTATTTGTTTCAAAGCCTTCAGAATTTTTAGAGTTTATTTCCGATTCCGACAAATACTCCGAGCTTTCCAGCCTGTGGAAGAAGGAGTCTGCCATTTTTATTGTTAACCAGGTTTATATTAATTTGCAATTTTATATTTATGTTGAATATTTATTTTTCTGCCATGAATATTTCGTTTTATGTTTCTCTGCCTCTGTCTGGTTCAACAAAAATGAGTAGCTAAATACCTTAGGGCGGTATGTAATTAAAACAAACTAAATCGGTAAAATCAACTATAGGCTTAAAATAATTAAGAGCTTAATATTCTGGCTGATACTTTTTAATATAAAATCAACCTTTTTGTTACGAGAGTAAGGAAAGTGTATTAGGTTAGGTCAAGACCACGAGAGTGTGAGATTTTAACCAGATAGCTAAAGTTAGGCATTTAAATTAAACACAGCGAGAGCGCTTTAAAATAAATTAGAATTACTAAGTTTCCAAAAATTATCTCTAAACACTTATGGGCTAGCGAGAGCAGGCATAGGGATTTAGGGGTAAGATATGAGATAAGACCACGAGAGTGTGAGTTAAGGATATTCAAACTGGTAATCTCTACAGAAATAGATTAAGTGAACCATCTTTATAAGCCTAGGTTAGATTGACCCGCCTAAGTTAGCATAATTACATACCGACCGCCTTAGTATTATTTTATTAAACTTAAATTTAATTCCCGCCTTTAATCTTTAAAAACAACAAAAAATCGTGACAACCCTTCACCTTAGCTAAACTAGAAGTTCATCTAGCACTAAGTAACCATAGAGTCCCTGTGGATCGATAATCTTAAATATTACTTCGATAGGCTGTGCACTTGCAGTTAAGATACCGCTAGACACATAATTAGATACGTCTTTAGCCCATCAACTGCCACTTGTTGATTCCACTTAGAAGTTCTAGGATGAAACAAGCTTCTCGAATAAAGAGACTGCCACTTGTTATCAGGTGTAAGTGGTCCAAGAGAATGTTGCAACAACACTGTTGGGAAACAAAGTTTGTCTTCAATGGAAGTCTTCAATAAATTCCTTCTAGGAGACAAAGTATTCAAAGGTGCAAAATAAATGCACTTTCCATCTGGAAATTCAATCGTTAAACATTGTCAAAGACCAAATTCAATCCAGGAACGAACTGGAGAGAAACTGTCAAGCAAGACACCAACCCATGAGGAATGAACTCAACCGGGTATTTATCCTGTCCAAGTGTGGAAAGGAGAACTAAAACAAAAATATTCCACGAGGGTAGAATCTCAGTGGGGAATTAGAAAGAATGTACATTTTCTGCCTAAGGCTGACAACTCTATTTTGAGAGAGACACATCACTTGGGGATAAACACGACCAAGGTGAAGGAAGTATGCATCAATGAATGCAACATGAATATGATCATGAAAACATTTATGATGTACATGTATGTATATGCGTTATGTTTATGCTGACAAACCGACAAAACAGACATAAGAGATAAATTGGTGACAAAATAAACATCACAACAAACGGATACTCGACCAATCTCGTCTAAGTGTACGCAATCACCTGAAGATAAGGTAGAGAGCCATCCATGGAATAAAGTCCTGCTACCAAGCTCAAATCTCTTTCAGGAGAGAAAGATACTTCAATCGGGAAATAAACCCAAGAAAATCTTCTAACTTCAACGTCCATCAGAAGGAAACAAACATACAAACTATGTTTGCTTAGGATGAAGTAAATTTGTACTTTGTTGGGGGAGAAGATCACATTCAGCTGGAGAAGCTTGAATCAAGGCTCAATTGGGGATACTAGACTTAGTATCTCACTGGAAGCACTAAGTAGTAAAAGGAATTCACCCAAAATACCGAGGCATGCACCTAACATATCATAGCAACTTGGCGTAAGGATCCAGTCATCTAGAGATACTTGCAATGTAGATCACAAGAGCGTCTTGCTTAGGGAAACACGTGGTCATGCACCTACGAAATGGTTCGTAAGGAGAGGTCATATCAAGAGGATTTTATAGAAGTCTTGTCATTCAAAATGCCCCAGTGTCTTCAAACTCAGAGAGATTTTGTCGAACCATGACGTAACTACCCCAAATTAATTGTCTTTGGCACAAGTAAGTCTTCGATGCCTATCCTTTTAGGGATGATCAGAATGTGTAAGTAACAAATTGGGAAACAACTTGCCCCTGTTTAGCAAAGTCTTCAAGCAACCTGCCCCTGTCTGGCAAAGTCTTCAACCAACATGCCCTTGTCTGGCAAAGTCTTCAAGCGATATGCCCCTGTCTGGCAAAGTCTTTCAGACAAACATGCTCCTGGGGATGATCATTCTCTGAAATGGTTGTTCAACTACTCATCAGAGTTTCAAATCTCAAGAGATTAAGATCATCCCTGGTACTCATACATAGGCTTCTATGATATCAAGCAAATGCTAACAAGCAAAATGTTAATGTTGAGACTGCTAATGCAACACACATGTTTGTCTTGAATTGTTTTTGTTTTTTTTTTTGTTTTGAAAGGTTTTCACAATAGCCTGTGACCGAATCATTAGCTAAGATGTGATATTCATTTTTTTTATAAAGACAACACAAATTTTAAGCATAGCTCATAGGAGTCAGGAAACACTATCTCATCGAGTGTGCTTCCAAATAAAACCTACTTCAATTAGGACTTTTGAGGGTTGTAATGTGGTTTTGGTCACGGTTTTAGAAACAAAGAATAAAGGCTCAAAGTTTATTTGGTTCCCATCCATTCTCCGTGATGTTCTCCAATCCTATGTTCAACTAAATTGACACATACATTTGTCTTGATAGCATAGAGATGATGCTCCAAGGTCCGCTTGAAATGACAGTCATCTTATCTGTCCCCTATGGATATTAGTGACCCTTTTGACTTTGATGTGGTGATCACTAAATCTTATGGATTTGAGGACTTCTTTTTGACCGATTTATTCTATTTGGTCCCTAAGTCTCCTTTTGGGTGTTTGACTTAGAGGTGTTTTTTTTTTCTCTTTCTTTTTAATCATTGGAAGGCTGAAAATTGTGACTGTCAAGTCATTGATTGTAGTGGATTCCCTGATGGGATCTTTCATCTTATGATTTGAATGTGTAACCAGATTAACTGAACACTACCCTGCCCCAGGTTAAGCGTATGGGTTTTGAAATATCTGAAAGAAACTCCTACTTCTAGGCTCGAAGTGGTTGACTATGGATTAACTCCTTATTTCTCCAGTGTTTGGGAATTTGAAACAATGTATGTACATCGTCAGTAGGGTTTTAATCAAAAGCATTCCACTAGAGAATTTGTGTTTTAATTTCGTCATCCTCCCTCCAATTCTCTGCCTAGGAAAGATATGGGATAATGTTGGTATTATAAAAGTAGAAAAAGCATTATGAGTCAATACGAATGGATTACTTCAAGACAAACATATTCATTGCACTAATCATTCAAAACAAATAAGTTCTTACATGCCAAAACAAATGCATTAACAAACAGAGAAAAATACATATGAAAAGTAATGAGCGAGCTAAACATCTAAGAAGATAAACTTCAAAGTATCAAACGACCATATGCATTGAGGAACTGGTCCCATGTTCTATCAACAAACTGACTTGGACAGGACTCTCTTAAATTTTTATCAGCACAAAGGCACTCCGTGCACAAATGGGCTTTCTTCATTGAAGGTCAACACCCCGTAGTCGATCATCTCTTGAACCTTTTCCTGGAAAGCTTTGCACTCTTCAATCGGATGCCCCAGTACTCCACCATGAAATTCACAACTGGTATTTGAATTAAAACAATGTGGGCGAGACCTCATGGCTCTGGTTTTTCAGGGTGCCATTCTTGAGTTTCGGGAAAAATAAGACCACAATTGACTGTAAGTCATTGGGATTGGGTCAAACTTGTGGGTTGTTCCTTCAGGACTGTTTGGAGATCTCCGCTGATTCTGACGTCGCTGACGAGTAGAAGTAAAATTTGGCTGAAGCTGAAAAATGACCAAATCTTTGATCAAAGAAATCAGTCGTCCTTTACCAATCTTCAAGCTGTGAACATCTTCTTGGAGTTCATTGTTCTCCTGCACAAGGTTGTCTACTATAGTCTTCATCATAGTCGAGAATATTCCCATACAGTTTCTCAAAGTGGTGACTTCTTCTCTAAGCTCTATGTTTTCCTGCACAAGTTGGTTCATCTTTCTCTGGTGACTGGTCGAGTACAGATGGCTGACTGAGAATAAGACATCTGTGAGTTGGATTGTTGGGATATGATATGCAATGCAAGTGCAAATGCAAATGAGATGCGAATGAATGCAATTCTCATAAAGTTCAGGATCACACACATAAACAGTTCCAGAATTGGAGTATGAAGGCCAGGTGTTGGATCCAAGGTACAAGTAACTCGGAATCTCCAAACTGGTAAGCCTTAAGTGGAGAGTTCTAAATTCTTTACCCATAAAGCCCACTCACAGGGTAGCTTATATGGTCATGGTATAAGGATACTCAAGGTCACATACGTTTATCGTACTAACGCCCCGACGCAGGCTGGCTGCATTGTGACGATAATGACGATAAGGTCTACCTTGAGTGGAGTTCTCATGCTAGACCAACAAAGGAGAGAGCCCTCGGAGCCTAACATTACACAACTACCAAAATTGAAACAGGTTCTAGGGGGTCCCAGAATCACATCCCTTTCGTGAATCAGGTCACGCAACAGGCTAGTTGTGTTGTGACAAGATCTACGAAAAGTCTAACTATCTGGGGAAGCTTTCATGCTAGGCGTGCAAGAAGCGAGTCCTTAGAGACTAAGACTAATAACATTCAATTCTAAATTAGGTGTTCCCTCTTCTTTTTCCAAAACTCAAGTACAAATTCATACCCGTGATATCCCGAGATCCAACAGGAAGATATAATGAGCAAATAATAAAGAAGGAAGCAATAGATAAAATATCAACTGTAAATAAAGAAGACAATCAAACAAGTTATCAAACAAACGCAAACTATCCTAAGCTAGGCTCGGCTCTCTTATGCATCAAGCATATAAGTCCCCAGCAGAGTCGCCAGCTGTCGTACCTCGAAAAATAAGATCCTAAAACAAACAACAGAGTCGCCACCTAATTCTATTTATTCTACGAGAGAAAAGGGAGATATAGACACAACCTAAATCGGATAAGAAAAGGTCAACGAAACCACTAATCTAAGTTCGGGAGTCAGTTACGCAAAGGGAAGGTGTTAAGCATCCCTCACGTCCGTTGTACTCAACGGGAACCTCTTAGTCTAATTTGCGCTTAAATGTTAACTTGTTTTATTATCCTCTTTTTATTAAGATTGCTTTTAAAGAAATATTTTAATGATTATTACGGGGGAAAGATTAATGTTTTTTATTATTGTGACAGAGAAATGGTTAGTTTTTTATTATTATGCCCGCGAAGGATTAAAATCCTCGTTCCTACGTATTACCTTGGGCAATGGGAAAGTCAGAGCTTTGTAGTTTGTGTAACTATGGTTTGTGTTTTTTATTGAACGATTGTTTGAAAGCGTTTTCTAATCTGCTAAGCGTTGGCTTCTCTGCTCGCGATAGAAGGCTGAAGCGCTAGCTTGTTTGCGAGATAGAAAGAATTAAACAATGTTCGTTTTGAAAAAGATGTTTGATCTTTATTAAAGTGTTTTAAACGAGAGGGCGAATGAACCACAACGCGTAGGGCTAGCCCAGGAGTCATTTCATTCAAGAACGTGCGGAGTGCTAGACTCCGGAGTTCAGTTACTCATTATTTGATTTGTGAATTGGTGTGATTGTTTTGAAAACGAAAGAGCGAATGAATTACAAATCGGAGGCTATCCCCAATAGTAATTCAATTCAAAAACCCGAGAAATGTTGGATTCCTGAGTTTAGTTCTTACGTTAATTAATTAGACGCGTGTTGGTCGTGCAGATGGCGATCACATAGTGATCGACTTACGTGTGTGCAAAATGTAGGCGCACGTTGTTTAATATTGATTTTGAATCGAGTGTTTTAAATGCGAAAGGGAGAATGAATCCACAACGCGTGGGGCTAGCCCAGGAGTGATTCATTCAAGAACGTGCGGAGTGCTAGACTCCGGAGTTCAGTTCTTTCGCAAATTAATTAGTTTGAAAGTTTTTAGGTGTTTTATGGTTTAGACACGATAGTGAGGTACGAATAATCAGACAAACGCAAATGCGACAACAAGATTGTAGTGAGCCGTAAATGAGATAACAATCAAGTTTTAGAGGTACCTAACGGAGAAGGTCTGTTGCCTCTTCAATACGTTCCCAAAGTAACTCAAGAAAGATATCAAAAGATTCACACGATCAATTAAGTAAGACTCAGGTGCTCAATATCTCAAATTAACGTTCAGGACCAGCAACCAAACACACACAAAAACTCGGGTATGTTTGTAGAAGCTTCAGATGGCCAACTCAATTAGTCCTCTAGTGTTTAATATCTCAAATCAACAAAGTTAGTTCAAACGAAATTCTAACAAATAAATTCAACAAAGTTAACAAGAACTTAAAGAAAGAAAAATCAATTAAAACTCTAAAGAAAGAATTAATCAACACCAAGTTTAAACTTTATCATAAAACTAAAAGATTAGGCATTAATAATGAATGACAAAAATAAAAATATAAAAAGGAGATGGGTCAGCGCCTAGGTCAAGAGTGAGATTAGAAAAGTCACATGGGCTTCACAAGGCCCACAATAATCAACAAAATTAATTTTAAAAAAAACAAACAATTATCAATAAAGAAAAGAAAAGTTGAGAGATTAGGAAATAAAATAGAGTCTGGTCCATCAAGCTTCTCTAAAGAAAAAAAAAGTTGATATAAAATAAAATAAATATAAACCAAAGTTAATGAAATAAAACAAATCATTCAAAGTGTTGCCTTCCCAAAACACGGTGGTTCCTCCTTTTCCATCAAGATTCATCAACAAGCACGTTGCCTTCCCAAAACACGACGGTGTTTGATCCCTTCATATTTTTGGTTTGCTTACTCAAGATTGCGAACTCTCTGGGGTGTACGGCGGTGTGACGGTGGCGGAGGATTTAGTTCAGATCGATTTGCGCGGTGGTTGTTGTTTTTCGATGGCTTTCGTAGTCTCGGTTCGTGGTGGAAAACGGTGAGTTGTTACTGTTGATGGTGGTTTAGCAGGTTTTCACGGTGGATTCGAGGATTGAAGGTGATGAGCGGTAGGTTCGCTCAGAGTTTCTCGCGGTTCGGAGGTGAATGGTGTTGGTGATGATTGCGGTGATGAAGGGTTGAAGGGTGATGAAGGGTTGCGGTTACGAATCTGCGATTGTTGATGAGTGATGGAGGTGGTGTGTTCTTGCGGTGAGGTTGAAGGAGCAGGGAGGTGTTTGGATTTAAGGTTCGATTTTGTTGTTGTAGGGAGTATGAGCAAAAGATTTTGTGGTTGAGTTAAGAGTTGAAGGTGGTGAAAGTGAAGTGTTTCGGAGGTTAAGAGCAATGGTTGTTGTGTATTTTTGTTGAGTTGTGGAAAATGGATTCTGCAGAATGGTTTGAGTGTTATTGAAGAAGAATTGAGAAAGGCTTGGTTTGAAGGTGATATTAAGTTTCACGGTTTTTTTCTTGAGTGATTTTGTGCGTTTTCAGGTTATGGTGAATGAAATTTGTGTTTTCAGTTTGTTTTTTGCAGAAATTGAAGGATTCGTGAGTTTTGGTATCGGCTGTAGGTTTGAAAACATAAAGAGAAGAGTTGAAAGTTAGGATTTTTTATCTATTGATGAAGAAGAGAATGAAATTGTTGTTGTTGTATGTTTATGCCTTTTTTGCAGGTGAGGAGAGTGATAAATGAATGAGGGTGAAGAGTGAAAAAGAGTGAGAGCAAAGTTGTTTTTTTTTGTTTTTTCTCAGATTTTTCCCCCCGTTTCTTTTTCTCCCACTGGTCCTTTATTAATGTTGTTGCATATTCACCTTGTCCTCTTCTATGACAGTTGTTGTTTTTTTGTTTTTGCTGACCATTCCTTTTTATGATTTGTCCTTTTTCACCTTTTTTGTATGCAGGTTTGACTTTAATATGATTTTGGTGAAAGATTGCAATATGTGGTTGCAGCCTGTGTAGGCAGTGTTGTTTGGGTTATGTGAATCAAATTATGAAAACTAGTTACATATGAACTACATGCTGTTAAATCAACTAAATATTAGATTCAAATAAAAATTAAACTTGGTAAAAAGCTAATAATAAATTAAAATAAACAAAAACTAATTAATAAAATTATAAATAAAAATTAAATTCAAATTGACTAATAAAATTATAAACTAAAGTTTAAAGTCAACCTTTAAATTAAAAATTAAATTTAAATGAATAATTACTAATTAATAAAAGAAAATTCTAAGTTAAAAACAATTTCTAAATCTACATATTAAAATTCTAAACTTATCTAATAAAATTAAACAAATTCTAATATAATCTAAAACAAAGCTTTTTTTTAAAAGTAAAAGAGTAATTAAATAATAAGAATAATACAAATTATAAATAAATTAATAAATATTAAAATCGATAGAAACTACATGACAGATGATTCATGAGATGTTTATGCAAAAAGACTGACAATCTATACTGCAATAAAATGCGTCAGATGAATGCGAAATTTGAAAATTTATGGTCAAAATTTAGGGTATGACAGATAGCCTTGAGTTCTCATCCTTTAATATCTTTTAAGTAGTTTATCTAGCAGTCAGCACCATCTAGAAATCACACACTAAATAATTAAGTTGATGCAAATAAGTGAATGATCTTGCGCTTAAAAAGAAAACTGAATAGGAATCCGCCTTTTAAGTTAGGTGACCCTCACCCGGTCATTTAGCCTAACGGATATGATACCTTAAGAAAAAGAAATTGTTGTTACTAAAGTAACTTTAAAATATTGTCAAGTATGGATCATAATCACTAACATGCTTATTTACCATGTGAAAAAATAGATAACGGACTTAATGTGATTGTGCTAGAATGAAAGAGAGAAAAATGGAGGATGAGTAAGTTAGGTTTAGGCATAATAACATGATTCGAAATGGTTTGTATATGGTGGAGGCTTATGACCGTACAAATACAGATTTGTGTTCTTACGATATCCTTAGTGTGCAAGATTAGTACCTATCAATGCAATCTTAACCAAAGATGAGTTTGTAGCCTAGAATGAGTAACTGATGATGTTGTTGTGTTTTTCTTAGATTTTATTTTGCCCGAAGTGCAAAAGTTCAAGTGTGAGGGAATTTGATCAATGCATTTTAATGCACAATCTCTCATGTTTGCACGTAAGCATTTATTTGGTTTTATTTGTTTATTTTTATATTTTAAATTGTTTTTCCAATTTATTTTATTTTTGGTTTAATTTGATTTTCGTACTTAATTTTCAGCTTTAACAGCTTTCACGGAAACGATCATAACTGGAGTTCCAAGAATCTGATTGAGGTATTCTACAAGTCAATGGAAAGCTAAGAGAGAGAGCTACAACTTTCGTGTTGGAGCCGAAGTCAGATTCGGAGTCATATTTTCCAGAATTTCGTTTGAAGCCACTGCATTAGTTTTATTTAGTTTCGGGTCATTTAGAATTAGGTCTGAGTTATGTATTTGACCCAGTTGGGTTGTAAACGGGTTTTTTAGGTTTTACCATATAACTTAGCAGCCGCAACTGTTCAATATCCACTTGTTATGATTTTAATTTTTTACGCTCGAAGAGACGAATTATGGAGAACTAATTCAAAGGATTAATCTGTTGTAATCGGTTTTCGCCGATACTTTGAGGTTCTTACGATATCCTTAGTGTGCTAGATTAGTATATATCGATGTTATCTTAACTGAAGAAGAGTTTGTAGCCTATAATGAGTATCTGAATGCTGTTGTGTTTCTTGAGTTTTGATTTATATTTTGCTCGGAGTGCAAAAGTTCAAGTGTGGGGGAATTTGATCAGTGCATTTTGATGCACATTCCTCTATGTTTACACTTATGCATTTTCATACTTTACTTTGGTTATTTTTCTATTTTAATGTGTTTTTATAAATTATTTTATTTTTGCACTTATTTGATTTTCGCACTTTATTTTCAGCATTAGCAAGGCAGAATCTTGTTGATTATAGGTTTCATCATACTTTGAGGTTACAATAATTTTCAATCCAAATTCTATTTCTTTCAATGTTCTTATGTTATCATTGTTTGCTTAATTCGATTACCAAATATTAGTGTTGATTTAATTTGATTTTTGAATGATCCTTGACAGTAGTCGCGTTAGCGTTTGCTTAAGTCGTTATCGTGTTTGATCAAATCGTGTTTGCTTAATACACGAGAGCTTAAACCCGTTTGCTTAATTCGGATAATAGGAACATACATCACATAAAACCAGTTGTGTTTGTCAATGAGTTTTATAATCAAATAGGAATAGATAATCCGCTTAAGAGGTTGAAATTATAATAACCAATGATAAGTCGGAATCCAAATCAGTAGGATTAACCATTTTAGCTTATTTGATAATCACTTTTTATTTTAATTTCTTTTTCTTCAAATCAAAATCTAAAACCCCATAAATCGTTACTATTGTTAGTTAATAAGATCAAGAATCCTTGTGAGACGATTCGAGTCATTGTCGCTATACTATGTTTTCAAAAATTACTCGTTTTTGATCCGTGCACGACACGTGGATCACTAATACATAAACAATTACCTACAATAGCCATATTACTATCGATTGACACGCATATAATTGCATGGGTTCCACCATTCTAACTTGCCTTCACGTGTCTTTGCTACATGGATAAAACCAAAAAAACAGTTACACAGTCTGATCTCAACGCTTTGCTTCAAACTACCACTAGTGACCAGCGGTCCTCGTCGAATTCTTGAGAACATAATTTGAGAAAGCATGCTAAGTCCCCAATTTTACGTTTAACATAACTGCTTTGACGCTCTTGGTTAGGGGTGTTCGAAGTGCGGTTTGGATAGTTTTGTCGCTAAAAATCATCTGAACTACAAGAGAAAAACGTGTGCGATTCGGTTTGGTTCGGTTAGCTTTAAAAAAAAAAAAAAAAAACCTATGCGGTTTTGGTTGGTTCAGTTAGTTCTTTACAAGATTTTTATTGAGTCATACATACACCTATAGAGAATAACATAAAATTATGTTTAGTCATTCATACATTACCAATAACAACAAAACTCATCATATTTAGATAAAAGTTTCTCATTCAATATACAAAAATAAGATTAGAAAAAAGTGGATTAAAAAACATAAAATAGTAACATAAAAAAATATAAAAAAAATTTTATAATTAAAATTCTGGTGTGAAAGACTTAGATGTCAAATACTATGTCGAGACATTTGATCTGTTACTGAAAACATGGCAAGGTACAAACAACAACATTATAAAACTATGATATACCAGCTTCTAACACTCCTACAGGATGTTGAGACATCTGGTATGACATCCAGTAAGAACCCTGTGTAATATACATAACAGAAAAGCATAAATAACAAATTCGAATTGTTAACCCAGTTCGAAGCAACCACATCTACTTTGGGGGCTACCAAGCCAGGAAGAAAATCCACTATGTAGTATCAATTCAAGGACTCGCAACAAACCACTCAGTTTACAATCCTCTCACTTAACCACTATCAATGCAACTTCTAATTAGGAACTTCTAAATATGAGAAACCCATCTCACTCCCTCTCAATCACTACAATGGTAACTTAGCTTAACAATTCAGAATCAGAAGACACACTTCCATGTCAACATCCTAACCTTGCTTCAAAGCTTCAGTCAAGAACAACATACACCTCTTGCTTAATAGCTTCGAGGATTACAAATAAAAAGCCCTGCAGAATAAATCTTTTTGCATACGGCTGCTACAAGAACTCAACCCTAATGATATGAATTTTACATCTTTGGTTGGTTACTAAATCTAGGTTACAAGGTTTCTTTTTATAACCTAATTCCAACTGGATTTTAGGCCTAAAAACGTAGCATAGAAGCTGCTATAATCATGCAGAAAAGTCTGCTACAAATAAGACCTTCAAAAATAACAACTTCTTAAAATATCTCTAAATATAGAAAGTCTATATTTATTCAATATTTGTATTCAATATAAATTTGAATCTTCAAGATCTTTAAATCAGCGCCACATTGGATTTCTTTAGTTCTTTTAATATTCTGCTTCTGTTAAATTATAACAGAATCTTCAATCCACCTGTATCAGTTCATGATGTCGAATAAACTATTTAGGACATTTTCTTCGACATGTTGTTCCAGATGTTGAAACACTTCAACTCAACATGTTAAGGTGCACAATAGAACTTCTTTGCTTAACTTGTTCTTTATTTTGCAAGGTCCTATACATTTTATTGCTGCTATATTTGTTTTACAAAATTAATGCCAGTCCTATAAAAACAGAACTTACAGTCTCCTCCTTTGGCAAATTTTGTTATAAATATAACACTCTCCCCTATCAAGGATAACACATGTTTCTTTGTACTTTGATGAATGGAAAACATAAGACTCATCTTCATGTATTCAAGAGCTCACTCTTTGTTCAACTCACAATTGAACACAATCACTCCTTGTACTAAAACACACATGATCCCTCCAGGTTATTATCTTCACATGCTCCAACAACTGATCAACTAGCATGACTTGACACTAGGCCTACATTACCTTCACAATCTTTTCATCTTGGCTAGACATTCCAAAACAATACTCGTCTAATCTTCTAATTTTGACATTAGAATCAATTTATGAATATCCACATTCAAACTTTCAAGCAATCAGTACCTGATCTACTTCAGTCTACAATCTTCTTCCAAGACAGATCATCTACTTCATCATTCTCCCATATGATTAGGTAGGCTCAAATTATATACAATGTAGACAGTCACCCCAAATATTGTCCTAACACCAGTTAGAACTTCTTCCATATACCAAGACATCATCACCATGATTCTTGATATGTTCCACCAACTGGAGTTACTATAACATAGTAATCCAAGAACTGAATATCTTTAACAACACTGTGCCACAAGCTTGATTCAGAAATTCAGAAAGATAGATAAACTCTTAACCACCTTCAAGAAGAGCAAATTTCCTTGAGTCTTCAACTCATCACCCTTCTGTCCAAGAGTAACTTGTTCCAAGACAATCCTCAAGGCCAACCAGCTGCCACACTATGATTATCTTGATTCTTCGAATCCACTAAAGAGATCAACCAATAGCCACAACTTGATCACCTCATTTAGGAACCCTCAAATGAAAAAGCCAACTGCCAAAAATTGTTTTCTTCACGTTTGTCAGAATTCTCACAAAAATATCCTGATCTACTTATTCTTGTAAATCATCCTATATTTAATTTATGTGCCACTTCATCAACTGAGATTCTGAAGTTGAACTAGATGTTTGAACATTATCATTCCACATCCAGCTGTTGAATTCAGCTCCTTCTTCTACCACTAGAAATAACTTCCTCCCTTAACAGAACAAGAGTTTTATGCTCTCATAGACTTGATTCACCAACCAAGTTTGAATAGACAACCTTCATTCTATTGATTATGTAGTAGTCCCTACCAATATCACACATAAATGAGAATCTACCAATTCTTCTCCAAAGTCCTCAAACCTGCCACTATATGAAACTTCAAAAGGAATAGCCAAGATCTACACCTCATAGCCATACCAAGAAAGTCACATTTCCTTGAGTAAAGAATTCTTCACAAAGTTCTGATAATTCTATCTATTATAACTTTATGATAATCATTCTGGTCTCCAACAGAACCAGATATAGACCATTCTAAGTGGTCATTAAAACTATGATGTCTACACAGTCTATCATCTTCCTCTCTGAGATGATACCAGGACCCCTTCATGATTCTGAACACCCTCCCTTGTCATGGGAAGACAAAGCTACACACACCAAGACTAATAAAAGGAACTATTAGTTTAACAACCATTATGATCAGCCTCAACAGCACTCAAGCTTCATAAACTAGTTTGCACCCTTGCATTAAAAAACCACAGATAACACTCTAAAATCCCTCTGACATTAGCAATCAAAGCTCCTTCTGGATATGAACACCAATATCTCAATACACTTTCTGAAACATTATGTTCCGACTGCAGATATGCATAATTTTCAGATAAATACTAAGTCTCCCATCAAAGTATCCTCCATTAATCATATGCATCACAACAATAATAGAAAAATACTAAGTCTCCCGTCAAAGTATTTGCTATTAGTCAAATAATATTACCTTCTCACACAAGGTAGGACAAGTAGTCTGACTTCTTCTTCTTCTGCAGGCGTCTGACACTTACTGACGTGATGTTCTAACATCTTTTCAGACATCAGTCTCAGTCACAAAGCACTTCACAAATTACTATGGCTTTGAAGGCACCCTTCATATTAATCAACCCATGAACAAACAGGGGAACACAAGGGGATCATCCATTAGTAGTTGATCAAGCTTTCAGGTCAACACAGGAACATATGCATCAGCAGAACCATCTCAACAAACTTCTCCTTCAGACTCAGTAATCAGACTGTCTGACTTAAGATCTCTTCACACACAATATAGAAACTGGTCAATATAACAAGCTTGGATGCAACTATATCCACACCAATCAACTACATAAGTTGATACATCCCCATAACTTGACCTTCATGTATAAGGAGTCTCTTAGGGGTAATACTCCTTGAAGCTCAGGTGCTTCAGTCCTGCAGCAAGGACCAAAAATAAACTGTCCTCAAGAAAGCATAACATGTTTATCACTCCTTGACCAACACATACATCTAAGATAAGTTCCAGGGCTAGAAACTTCTCAGATGCACAACCCATATGCCTCCTCTTCCAGATCAGGAGTAGCTTCCAAACACATGTGATTTAACCACATTAGTTTGGCCCCCAAGAACATCTCTTCACACCATATTCACTTAACAATGCCTTTATGAGTGGACTTGAACAATAAACTTCAAGTATTGTTGGAAAAGGCATATGAAGTAGTTATGCATATATCATGTCACCATAGGACATATCACCAGAGAAGAACAACCTTCTTAACACCAAGAGTTTTCAGATAGCTATGCAGCGGATTAAAACACAAACTCCTCAAACACTTCAGGTGTCACATATCAGCCCTAGCAACATACTCCAGGTGATACCAAACTACAATAGGTTTGAAAATAAATCAAACCTACTATAACAACGGCTTACTACCAGGCTGCAACAACAGAATAGTCCATCATCCACTTTTAGGGACCATTCTCACAACAAACAGCTTTTCAGTAAACAACTTCCACCTTGACCATGAACTAGAAAGTATCCCTCTTTGATCTCATCTAGATACAGACTAGGATGCTTGCTCTGATACCAATTGAAATTCTAGTGTGACAGACTCAGATGTCAAATACTATTTCGAGACATCTGATCTGTTACTGAAAACATGGCAAGGTACAAACAGCAGCATTATAAATCTCTGATATACCAGCTTCTAACACTCCTACAGGATGTTAAGACATTTGGTATGACATTCAGTAAGAACACTGCATAATATACATAACAGAAAATAGAAAATAACACATTTGAATTGTTAACCTAGTTTGATGCAACCACATCTACTATGGGGGCTACCAAGCCAGGAAGGAAATCCACTATGTAGTATCAATTCAAGAATCCACAACAAACCACTCAGTTTACGATCCTCTCACTTAATCACTACCAATGCAACTTCTACTTAGGAACTCCTAAATATGAGAAACCCATCTCACTCCCTCTCAATCACAACAGTGATAACTTGACTTACCAATTCAGAATCAGAAAACACACTTCAATGACAACATCTTAACCTTACTTCAAAGCTTCAGTCAAGAACAACATATACCTCTTGCTTAAAAGCTTCAAGGATTACAAATAAACCAGCCCTGCAGAATAAATCCTTTTGCATATGGTTGTGATCGCGACTCACCGAGTCTAATGGTTACTAACTGCAAGTGCACAGTCTATCGCGTAGTAATAAAATATATTAATCCCACAGAGACTCGATAATCAATCTAGTGTAGTCGGGTGTTTCTATGTTTAGCTAAGGCGAGCGATTTTTTAGGTTTTATAGGATTAAGAATTAACTAAATTAAACTAATGATATAAATTATCGGTATGTAATTGATTTCGCCTTCGCGGGTTCAATAAAGGGTCGGCTTGTTAAGGTTTATTAAGTTAGCTCTCTGTAGAAACTCTCGGTTTAAAAGTCCTAGACTCACACTCTCGTGGTCTTGCCTAATATTATACTCCTAAGTTCAATTGAGCGCTCTCGCTGTATCAACTCAAGTTAGAAACACTTTTTGGAAACCTAAAGGTTCTAATCAGTTTTAAAGCGCTCTCCCTGTATTTAAAACTATTGCCTGATTTCAGCTATCTGACTAGAATCTCACACTTTCGTGGTCTTAATCCTAATCTTTTAGACTCCCTTACTCTCGTAATGAAAGTTAATTAAAACAAGAAATCGAAACCAGATTATAACTTAATTTATGGTTTTAGCCTAATTCTATCGAATTCGTTCCGGTTTATACAATTACATACCGATTAACGGTTTAAGCTGACATACTAAATAAAGAAAGGTAGAATGAGAGAAATTGCATAATGTAAATAAATGCAATAATAAATAAATAAAATATCATTAAAATAAGAAACCTGGTTATAATATACTTGATCAACCAAACTTCGAAACTCGAACGAAAAAACGAAAATGCAGTGGCTAGAAACAATAAAAATGGTGATAGTTTCCTAATGGTGGTAACTATCACTAAGGTTCAGTAAAAGAAATAAATGCGAATGAACAACGAAAATAAAAGGCGAACTTCAAAATAGAAAAGGGCAGCAATTGGATGTAAATCGAAGCTCTCTCGGTACAATGACGGAGAACTCTATTTATAGATGTTGTGATAGAGTTTGTTGAAAAAATAAGGCTTGGACTTCGAAGGGCTTTTGACTGATTTTGTGAGACTGGGTGGACTAGGGTTGAGAAGAATCCTCTGTGTTGAACGGAAGAATCTCTACTAGATTGACTTTTGTTGCTTCTGTTTGCGTAATTTGCGTTAGTGAATTATTTAGTTGAAGTGATCGTCTTGGAATTGAAACGGGAAACTAAAGGATGAGACGACCAACTCATTGCCAAGTTAGGCGTCTGACACATGAGACGATCGTCTGGCTTGATGAGACGATCGTTTGACAACAAAGATGCAGAATTGCATTTTTCTGTCATTTTTCTTGTGTTTTTTTTTGTTTCTTGCCTTAAAAGCTTCCTTTTTGCATTCTTAAAATAGACCTCATCCGAGTGTAGTATTGCGTGACAACCACCTCAGGTTTACACCTGGATAGTTTATGCACTATGTTCCTAAATTGGCTTGGATGGGTTAAGGGTTCTACGGTCCTTAGTATGATCAGCTTAAGGTCAGAAAATAATGCCATGTTACGATTACTAATCATGACATTAATAATCCAAGAGAGCCTAACCGAGTGGAGATTATCATATTGATATCGCTTTGTACTACTCCATCGTGTATTGCTTCAAATATCGCCGTCTTATCAAAAGTTCAACTCAGATCCGGGTTAGAATCTATCTCACTCACTGAGGATCACCAAAAATGAAATGGAACAAACAAATAACAAACAAATCAAACCAAAGCAGTAAATAAATCAAAGTAGGCCGAATCCACTTAGAGATTACTCCCCAGTAGAGTCGACACTTTTCTGTAGCGGTAAAATCATGAGTGTAAGCTATTGGTTAACTTAACTCAAAGTAAACAGAGTCACCACTGTGCTTTTATTTTTATTCCCAAAGGAAAAGGAAAAAATAACGAATAAAATCCTAATGAATCTAAAAGCAAAAAGCTAAAAGAATCGAGCAGAGAACGGGTAAGGGGATAGGTTACAAATTGGGAAGGTTTTATGCACCCAAAATGTATGTGGTACTCCACGGGAGCACTTTGAAATATTTATTGCTTTTGGTTTGAAAATGGTTTGTTTAAAATAGATTGAAGAGATGAGAAGAGAAATGTTTTTTAAGATTTTTATGTTTAACGAGACATTCGTTCCATGCCTACGTACCCACGACGTGCAATGTGAGATCAAAACCCCGTAGTTTAGGGTACAAATAGTGAAAAATTAAGGTGTTTGGTTGATTTTAAAATGTAAACATAAGTCGTCATTCTTTAGCGAATACTTTCGCTAGAAAGAATGAATCATATCTAAACATGTGAAAATGGTTAAAAGGAAAAGTGCATGAAGGCACAAAAAGAATTGAATGAGTTTTGAAATTTTTTTAATTCTTTTAAAAAAAGGTTTCATTGTGCTTATGTGGATTTGAATTTATTAAGAAATGAAATCGAAAAAAGTAAAATCACTTGACCTAAGTCAAGGTTTGATTATGAAAGTGATTTGAAGTTTGAAAACAAAGAAGGTTTTTGAAATAGGGAGAAGCTTTGAAAATTTAAGAAGTGGGAAGAGATGAAGAGGCTATCCTAAGACTTTAAAGTAAAAGTTAAAGGAATAATAATCAAACCGTATGGCGAACTTTGAAGCAATAGGACTTCATCTTCATGAACAAGTGAACCAAATTAAGGCTAAAGTCTTCAATCCATTATAACTCAAGCAAAGGAATGATCCTAAAATCTAAGTCCAAAACTTCAAGTCCAATGCTAAGGATAATTTCCATAGTCCAAAATTAAAGTCACAAGTTTTTTAGATGTTTAATCCTTTATTAATATTTTGTGTCCAAATGGACAAAAGAAAAAACACAAGAATATGAATATAAACATAAACAATATGATGAATGATAAAGCATAATAAAAGAGATAAGGGAGCAAGAATTAAAAATAAAGAGGATAAGGTTCGAGAAAGAATGAAAATGTACTATAGTAATAGTATAATAATATTTACATAATAGTGGTATGGTGAACTTAATCAACCACAACCAGAAAAAGAGTAACCAAAATCGAAAGGCAACCGGATCCGCTTAGTATCTTACACTATAGTGATCAATCAAGGCAAATAGGACCAAATTCATTGAAATTTGAAAGGAGATTGGGAGACCTAAAACACCTACGCATCAAACATTCATAAGTATTGGTTCTTAATGTAAAATGATCAATCACTTTGGGATTACACGACCAACAAGAGGTCCGGTCCATGAAAGTGCAAGTATCTAATTGGATTTTTATTCCGAATTCGGGACAAGTTTAGGTTTATGTTAAGCAATCGACAAATAATTTACGAAGTAATTACCCTACAAATGAGGCCGGCCAACACCAATTAAGGTGAACGATATTTGTGCTAATACATGTTAGAGAAATGATATAATGGATCATCCTCCGAAAACATGTAGCAAGAAAAGAAAAAGTGGTAACTGTTTAACATTAATTTATCAAATGCAACCTATCACGATCCCAAAGTATGGAGAATGATCCAAATGATCATGCATCCATAGATTTGAAATAATGAAGATTAAACATCTTCAAAAATCAATAATCGTCGAATCGGAGATCTCATCGACCAAAAGAAAAATAAGATGAAGAAGAAATATGGATCTAAAATATGAAATCCATAAAAAACAGCAAATCAAAAATCAAGATGAAAAAATCAATGAAGAATAATAAAAAGATAAATGAAGACAAAAAAAATAAAAATAAAAAAGTATAAGAAAAAAAAGGGGAAAGTTGTGCAGGTTAGGGAGGTGGTATTGGAAATTGGATCCAAAAGGCCATAGGCCCAAAACACAACTCTTAAAACCCAATAATAAAAACAGCAAGTGAAACTTATAAAAAAAAAACAGCCGCAACTCGTCTTCTTCATGTACGCTGGTACTATAGCATCCGCCTCTTTGAAATTTGGAGCTCCGCTGAATCGGAATGGCATAGCTCCGTTGATGTCCCATTTCGACCTGAAATATGCAAGGATTAAGATTATGCAATCGATTCCTCTCATCGTAAGTTGTAGGCTATGAATTTCAGAGACAACAGTTCGTCGGAAAACTTCGAATACCTTCAGAAATGGTGAAATTATTTCTCAAACTCTTCCTCTCTTCTCCTTTTCTACGAATTTGTCTTGGTATTGTTGATTTGAAGGGATTGAAGGTTGAGTTGTTGGAATTTCGGATTTGAGATTATGAGAAAATTTGAGTTTGAAACTTGAATTTGGGATTTGATTCTTGCAAGGTATTGAGAGTGTAACACCCTAATTTTTGCCCTAAGATTTCTTCGCATATCATCTGCATTTTGCATACAAACAAGATCGCACTGGCTTTCGAGTTTCTTCTCAGATGAAGGGTCTATGCTTCACAGGGGATCACCATGCTTTTATTTCTTTATATTTGTTTATATTTACTGATCTCTAACCAAAATACCAAAAATATGTTGCAGTGTTCTTCTTCTTCTTTGTGTTACAGGTATTCAAAGACAGGGCAATGATTTCAATCCAGATGCGTTTGTTCATTTACAATTCGATGGATGTTTGACCTAATTTGGTCAAACTATCAAAAAAATTGTTTCAACTGCCAGTTGTGTGAGCCAGTGGTTTAGACAGTGTGTTCAAAGATTCAAGTTGTGTTGTGTACAAAAGTCATCAGATTATCAAGAAGTGTTGCGAGTGAAGTCTGGTTTGATTCATCAGTTCACCAGTGATCCACCTGAGGATTATTTGCCTCAGTAGGGATTCAGTTTATCAGGGAGGTAATCAGACAGTTTTCAGATGACAGTTGGCTTAAGTTGTGAAATATCCAGTGGGTCTGTGTTGGCTGTGTTCATTTTCATCAGAGGCTTATGCAAGAAAAAATCGAAATTTGGTCGTGGGCTTAAAATCAAGATTTCTTATCCATTTCTATCCATTTTATTATTCAATCCATAAACCAATTTTTTTTCTTCTCTATTTCACTTACCCGATTATCCATTTCTATTCATTTTTTTTAACCATTACTCATTATTATTCAATAACCAATTTCTCCATTTTCTCGATTATCCGATTTTTTTTAGTTCAATCATCCAAATCACTATTCTAACAATTTTCCATCTCATTTCTATATTCGTTATTTTTTTTTCTTTTCTCATATTTTCATGAACATCTTTTTATTCATAAATTTTAATAGGCCCATTTTCTTTTTTTAACCCATCATCCAAAAATCATTTTAAATAGCAAAATTGAAAGAAATACAAAAAAAAACATTTTATATTTAAGCTTTATTTTTTTTACAACAAAAAATAAATAATAAAAAGTATTACACCCAGCTTCATTACACAAGCCAATTCACCAACTTAGGCCCACATGCCAAACTCATTGCCTCAAGCCAACACCAGCCTGTCAAGCCTTCCGTACTTCCAAGCCACAAGATTTCAGCCAACACGCATGCTGTAAGCCACAACTTCAGCCACTTGACTTCAGCAAGCCGTATGCTGCACATAAACTTCAAACCAATTCAAGCAAAAGTCAGCCCACAAGCAATCCACAACCTGCCTTCCTCACACGCCCATCAAACAAAGCTGCAACAAAAAGCATCAGCTGCGCGCGCAAGCATCACCAGCCAGCTTCAATCCGCATCCCGCAAGACTCCTTCACAACAACAGTCGTACGCACAGGCCATCACTCAAGGCCCACACCCAAATATCATCCAGCCAAGCATTTCACGTAAGCCTCAAGCCAAGCAAATCCACACGCATCCCGCACCTGAAACGTGAACAATGTGAATATAATAATGTGAATATAATAATCCATTTAAATTTAATCTCTCGCACCTTATCCTTTTATTTCAATTTCTCGCTCCTTATCTCTTTATTATGCTTTATCATATTATATCATATACCATATAGTTTATGTTTATATTGTTGCTTGTGATTTTTATTTTGTCCATTTGGACACCAAAACATTAATAAAGGATTAAACATAAAAAAGATTGGTGACCTTAATTTCGGACTATGGTTACTATCCTTAGCATTGGAGTATGGACTTAGATTTTAGGATCTCTTCCTTTGCTCAAGTTGTGATTGATTGAAGACCTTGGCCTCAAATTAAGTTCATTTATCTTTGAAGATGGAATTCCGGTCACTTTGAAGAATTGTGCATAATATGGTTTGATCGCTCTTCTTTTAACTTTTTAATTCAAGCATTAGGATAGTCCCTTCATCTCCTCCCCATTCTTAGATTTTCAAAACTTCTCCCTATTTCAAAAATCTTCTTTGTTTTCAAACTTTAAACGCTTTCGCAATCAAACCTTGACTTAGGTCAAGCGATTTTAATCTTTTCTCTTTATTTTCTTAAACAAATGTTAATCCGTGTAAATATATCGAAATTCATTTCTTAAGTTCTTTTAAAAATCCAAAACCCACTCAATTGTTTTTGTGCCTTTGTGCATTTTTCTTTTCTGTTCATGTGTTTAGATATGATTCATTCTTTCTAGCGGAATTATTCGCTAAAGAATGACGACTTATCTCTACATTTTAAAATTGATGCAACTCATTGTTTCTTTTCAAATTTTGTACCACGAACTACGAGGTTTTGATCTCGCATTGCACTTTGTGGGTACGTAGGCATGAGGCGTTAAAACCTCATCAAACACAAAAATCATTAAAAAATATTCTTCTCCTCATCTCTTCAATAATTTTCAAGCAAACCAATTTCAAACCAAAAAAGCAATAAATATTTCAAAGGGCTCCTATGGAGTACCACGGACGAGTCGGGTGCCTAAAACCTTCCTGATATGTAACCAATCCCCTTACCCGTTCTCTGTTTGTTTCTTTTAGCTTTTGCTTTTAGATTCCTTAGGTTTTTATTCGTTCTTTTACCTTTTTCCTTTTGGAAATAAATAAAAGCGCGGTGGCGACTCTGTGTACCTTGAGTAAAGTTAATCAATAGCTTACACTCACGATTTTACCGCTACAGAAAAGTGGCGACTATGTTGGGGAGTAATCTCTAAGCGGATTCAGCCTACTTTGATTTATTTACTGATTTGGTTTGATTTGTTTGTTATTTGGTTGTTCTGTTTTGGTTTTGGTGATCCTCTGTGTGAGATAGATTCTAACCCGGATCTGAGCGGAACTTATGATAGGACGGCGATATTCGAAGCGATAAGCGATGGAGTAGTCCAAAGCGATATCAATTTGATAATCTCCACTCGGTTAGGCTCTCTTGGACTATCAATGTCATGACGAGTAATCGTACGTGGCATTATTTTCCGACCTTGAGCTGATCATACTGAGGACCGTAGAACCCTTAACCCATCCAAGCCAATTTAGGAACGTAGTGCGGAAACTGTCTGGGTGTAAACCTAAGGCGGTTGTCACGCGATACTACACTCGGACGAGGTCTATTTTAAGAATGTTATCGGTTGGGGAGTAATCCAACGTACCGATGATATTCTAAAGATGGTTGTTAACTCCGGGCACCTCTGTTAGCACCCTTTTGGTTTTCTGCAGGTACAATGAAGACAAAACCTTAGTACTACCTGTGTGGGTTGGTGTTTTGTTACCTTGACTTCATGCTCGTGACTCGGAACCTAAGCCCGTGTGCCTTGTGTGATCTTGTTTGTGTTTGTTGCATACATGCTATCATACATTCATGAGCATTGTGTTTGTAAGATTTCAAAGGACTCATAAGGAACTTTCGCAAAATTTCAGATGTCCATGGCTATGACTTTTGAAAGGAGGAACACAAAGAAGTACACCTTCAAGAATCCTAATGTAGTAGAGTTGAGAAAGCTAGGAGATTTGGTTGTTGATACCCAAGAGTTCCGAAGATGTCATGGGAAGCTTTTGTATATGTTGGATACTGATGTACCTGAGGGGATTCTCCCTACTTTAGCTCAGTTCTATGATCCGTTGCATCATTGTTTTACTTTCCCGGATTATCAGCTTGTGCCGACTTTAGAGGAGTATTCTCATTGGTTAGGTTTGCCTATTCTGGACAAGGAGTTTCTCTTCACTGGGTTAGAGAAGGAGCTTACTATCAAGGTCATCGCCAAAGCACTTTTTCTTAAGGAGTTCGATCTTAATGGGAAGTTTCTTCCAAAGGGGAGTGTTCGTGGTATTAATGCTAACTTCTTGATGGGAAAGGCTTCTACTTCACTTACTTTGGGTCATAAGGATGCATTTGAGGCTATTCTTGCTTTGCTTATTTACGGGATTGTCTTGTTTCCGAACTTAGATGGTATTGTGGATGATGTAACACGGTGGGAGAACTGACTTTAGTTATGTTGCGGATAGCAAGAGTCGCCACCGACTTTTATTTTATCCAAAGGAAAGGCATAAAAGAACAGGAAAGACCTTTTAAAAGATTTTTGGGTCCGGGGGGTAGGTTATGTAAAGGGAAGGTGTTAGCACCCTTTACATCCATGGTTATCCATGGGCTCTTAGTTACTTAGCTCACTTTGAATTGTTTTTGAAAAAGTGGAGTGTGTGAATAGAAATTTTCATAAGAGTTAATAATGATCCATGTACGGATGCGTAAAAACTTGTGTTTGAAAATTGTTTGAAAATTTGTGAAGTATTTGAATGAAGTGAGCAAGCAACTATGAGGAACCTACCCTAAAGTTTTAAGTCTTCCTGTTCTTTATCCTTTAAGTGGTAAGACTATCCCTATTATTAAGGAATAGGTAGTCATTACCTTGGATGTAAGGGACATATGAGGGACATCTGTTTAATGAAGGCAACTGTGGGGTGTATTAAGCACTTAGGAGGGACTGTCATCATTATTTGAAAGGGACTTGATCTTTATGAAAGGCAACCATTAGGGACTTAATGACTTTTCTTTTTAAGGGACTTGCTTTATACACCCCACTTGACCTTATGATTAGGCAACACTGAGGGATAGCCCTAGAAAGTGAGATGGCGATTAAAAATCGACTTACGTGTGTGAGTGTTTAATTTATTTATCTTTTTAATTAAAGTGATCTAAATTCAATTTTTAAATATAATACATGTTTACACTCCCTATTTTACTAACCATAGCAAGCAAATTAAATAATTTAAATATTTACAAAAATTACACCAAGGAGCAATTACAATAATTATAATAAGCAATTAAAATAAATAGCAAATAAATAAATATAAATAATAAGCAAAAATAAATAAATAGGCAAAAATATAATAGGGGTTAGTAATAATAATAATAAAAAATTAAATAAGGTTAGTGAAATAGTAATAATAAGCATAATTAGAAAATAAATGGATTAGTAATAATATGATTAGTAATAATAATAAGCAAAATAAATAATGAATAAGAATTAGAAATTATTAAGGAAATAAGAGCAATTTAATTATAGAATTTAAAATTATAAATTATAAACATAAAAAATACAATTACAATATTAGCATAAATTTAATTATTTTTTAAACATATATATATATATATATATATATATATATATATATATATATATATATATATATATATATATATATATATATTTTAAAAGAATAAAATTTGGATCATGAACAAAATTATAGAAACAATTATAAACAATTTGATTATAAGCATATTTACAAGATTCAATTATATTAATTATTATATTTACAAAAATATTAATTATATTAAATAAATATATACATCATAATTATATTTATAAATTTTAATTATATTAAAGATTATATTTTACAAAAATTAATTATATATATGCATAATAATTATATTTATAAAATTTAATTATACTAAATATTATATTTACAAAAATTATAAATTTAAATCATAAGATAAATTAGTTTTTTTATTATTTAGAAAATAAATTAGGGTTTTCAAAATTAGGGTTTTGTTAGAAAAATATTTAAGAGTTTATAATATAATATACAAAATTATTTCAATTAATATACATATATTATAATTTAAATACATAAAATAAAAAAAATAATTTTTTGAATTAAGAAAAGAATTTTAGAATTTTTAAGATCATTGAACATATACAACATTATTTAATTATATGATTTATTAATAATAATAATAATAATTAAATAAATAAGACAAAATAAAAAAAAGAAGCAAAAAGATGGGACTTACCTTGCTGGGATTTGAACCCAGGACGTTCTGCCTGCCAGCACCAAAACCCACCACTAGGCCAGCCAAGCGCAGGTGATATAGGAATAGATCAAATTTGTTTTATGCCATGTCTTGAAAAATCACAAGAAATAATGAAAACCAAAAGGCCTGGGGGAGGAATCGAACCCAGGACCTCTTGAATACACAAACGCACACATGACCATCCAGCTAGGTGAGCAATTCTGCTAATATATCAACTATAATGCATAATATATGATACCTAGTAAATAAACTAACAAATAAACAAAAGTTGGAGAACCAGGACTCGAACCCAGGTTTATGAACAACATGCATGCGCGTCTTACCACCAGGACAAGCGTGTGCTTGTGATAACAAACCAGCAACAAAACATAAAATATTTAAAATACAATTTGAATTTCTGAAACGCGCGCCAACAGCTTCTTCTTCAACCTCATAACCTGCGATTTTACCTGCGAACTCAGCCACGAATTTTCCTGCGAAAACAGAATGGCAACAAAACCTACGAAAGCCAATGATCAATAAAACTGTAAAATTTCACAAAATTGAATCCATCAATGTGATCCAAACATTCATGTGGTTCATTCTATGATTTTAGAATCCATTTATATTTCCTAAATCAGAAAACCCTAAACCTTGGTCCAAACCCTAGCAATGGCGTTTCACGGGTTATGCAAGGTTTCTTTGATTTCTTTGCCCAGAATCGTTCTACATACCATCACAAAAAGGATTAGGTCAACAAAATTCATTAACATACAATGAAATAGTGTAATCGAAAAAATCAAATACAAGAACAATTATGGTTCGGTTTGAACAATATGTCATGGTTTTGATGCATATGAGTGATGATTCATGATCAGGGAAGTCCAAGGAGTCTTGCTATGTTCTTGTTTTACCTTCAAATGCCCTGAATCAAAGAATCCGAATGTGAGTTTTTGAGAGAATTTTTGAAATTGTGAACTTACTCTTAGGGCTATGGAATCCGTGTGTTTGTGATTGGGTTGTGTTTAGTACTTATAGGTGATTTATTTTAGGTCAAAAAATTGATTGGTTGTATGAAGAATTTGATATGAAAAGATCCAAATTGATCATGCCTTAAAAATCAAATATTCATGTGTGAATGCTTGCTATTTTTGGCCAAATCTCATGATTTCTTTCCTCTTCAATTCAAATCAATATTTAAGACTTTCTAGAAGCTTAATCCCAATCAAATCTTACATTTTCATATTTTATTTTTATTTAAAATGATTTTTAATGAATTAAATCAAAATAAATAAAAATAAAATAATAAAAATTCTGATTTTTAATGGTTTGGGTCGTGCATGAAGTCATTGTATGGGTTGGGTCATTATTTGGCAAGCCCATTTGGAAGAAATTGGTTTTAGACCTCCTTTTTCATCATAAACCAACTCAAAATTTCTCAACTTTGCAAGGGCACATATCCTTCAATTTTAATGGTATGAGGGTGTTCTTGGACATTTTGGAAAGCTTGAAGAGTCCTATAAACAACCCCACTGGTTTCATGTCCATATTATTTACCAATCTCAAGTTATACCCTTTTGAAGTTGTTGACTTTTTGTTGACTTTTAAAAGGACCTATAATGTCTTAGCTCATACCTTCCAAATGAAGCATTTTTGGGATTGGCTTGTGAGACACAAAGTTGTAGAGAATTCAATTTCCTTCAAAATGAGATTTGGATGGAGACTTGGTGATGAAGTATGTGAAAGTTATGGTTGGTCAAAGTTCAGTTGACTTTTACTGAGGAAACCCTAATTTAGAAACTCCTGATTCTTGATGATCTGGAATCTCCTTGATGAATCATGATCAACCCTTGATCAAATGATGAATTTTACTTCATATACTTGATGTTGGCAAAAAATCATGAAGTTTGACTTTGGTTTGACCACAGTTGACCTTAGTTTGACTTTTTAACTGCATTGACTGATTTTGACTTATCTGATCATCTGACTGAGCAAACTTTTGAGAAAAGTCTTGAAACTTGTCATGGAGGTTCTTACACACATATAAGATGTTATGAAGCTCACTTGAAGTCTTGGAAGTCCATTTAGCCTGATTAAAATCAAAACCCTAGTTTTGGATGCACTGCTTAGGAGGTGCATTGTCTGAGGGAATTGTCAACTCTTCTGACCAATTGTGAACTTTGTGAACCTTGTGAACCATCATAAGATGTCTTGTGAACCTCATGGGAAGCATTGTGAAGCTTGTGAACCTTGTGAACCTCATAAAGTGACTTTGTAGACCTCATGAACCTCAGGAAGGCTTTGAAAGCATTGTGAATTTTGTGAACCTTGTGAACCTTCATGAAGTGACTTGTAGACTTCATGAGCCTCATGGAAGGTATTGAAAGCATTGTGAATCTTGTGAACCTTGTGAACCTTCTTAGCACACAAAGTCTTGTATTGTGAGGGCAAATTTTGGGGTGCAACAGATGAGAATGCTATTCAGATCTTCTTGAAGAAGAACCCGGTGCCTACTTTGCTTGGAGATATGTATCATGCTTTTCACTATAGGACCTCCAAAGGTGACAGAGAGATTGTATGTTGCGCGCCTCTTCTTTATAGGTGGTTTATTTCGCACCTACCCAAGTCGGATGTCTTCAAGGACAATAGAGAGAATCGAAGATGGTCTCAAAGGTTGATGTCGCTTTCTCATAAGGACATGACATGGTATAGTTCTCATTATGACACTGGAGTTCTTATTGATAGTTGTGGAGAATTTCCTAATGTACCTCTTCTTGGTACACGTGGGGGAATTAGCTACAACCCCATTCTTGCTAGACGACAATTCGGATATTGTTTGAAGGACATACCAAACAATCTTTCCTTATCCCGTTTCTTCTTTCTTAATGGTGCTGATCATGTAGAAATGAAGAAAAGGATTGCTCACGCTTGGCATGTTATTCACCGGAAAGAGAAAGGTCAATTGGGAAGACAACATCTTCCTCCTTCCGAATGTTATATCCAGTGGGTTCGATCTAGGGCTTCCAAGCTCAAGATGCCTTATCCACCTGAGGATCCTTTGTTCCCCATATTACCATTGTCTGCTTTCCTACCTCTCGTTGATGAGAAGGTGGCTCTTCAAGAAGAGTTAGATAAGATGAAGAAAGAGAAAGAAGAATGGCTACTTGAGAAGACTACGATGCAGGAACAGCTGAAGGAGAAGGATGATCTCATTGAGCTACTTGAGCGGCGTGTCATGAAGAGGCCA
The DNA here is from genome assembly GCA_963966055.1 of Lathyrus aphaca. Taxonomy (NCBI): domain Eukaryota; kingdom Viridiplantae; phylum Streptophyta; class Magnoliopsida; order Fabales; family Fabaceae; genus Lathyrus; species Lathyrus aphaca. The sequence goes on along the minus strand of OZ014523.1, from coordinate 534,147,865 downwards.
AGAGAGGATTTATCTTCCTCTAGTACTCCATCGACTATTCCTCCTCCTTCCGGTGCTTGGAAGGCCATTGTTGACAAATTGATGAAGGATAAGGAAGATATGGAAGATCGGTACAAGAAAGAGATCAAGAGGATTCGCATGAAGTATCATCCAGGATTCGGGACTTCTTCGGATATGATTCCCTAGGCCTAGTTTACTCTTTCTCTCATGTATTAGGATTATTGATGTTTGTACTTCACTTGTAATCCTCACTTTGATTTTAATGAGAATAAGTTTTTTTAAGTACTTCAAAAATGTCTCTTTATAAATATTGCAAGTTATCTTATAGTCCTTTGAAATCTTTGCATTTGCATACGCATACCATGCATCATACCCGCATTTTCTTGCTTTTTGAGTGTTCTCCAGGGATCTTATGTTGTTTCTTGGTCTTCATTCAGTTCTCCTGTCAAGCTGACTCACCGATTTGATACTCGAGCTAATCGGAGAAGGGTGATGGAAACTTTACAACAAGAGAATCGCGAGCTGCGCGAAGAGGTTACATTTCTAAGGGAAAGCTTGGAAAGAGTTTCTGCTATGATGGAAAGCTTGGTGGCTGCTCAGAATCAGCCACCTCCTAATTCTCCTGTTCAGAATACTGTTATCTCCGAGATTGTTACGGCATCAATTCTTGTTGAGACTGTTATTTCTCCTCGCTATCGTATGCCTGCTAGCACGCCTTGGGGCATGCCAGTTGATTTTATTCCTGCTGGTTATCGTCCTCCTCATCATCTTGAGACTGCTGCATTTAATACTCTCCCACCAGTGTGGACTACTCTTCCTCCAATTGTGACTACTGCACCGCCTGTGGTGCATACTATTCCGCACCATGATGAGATGATTTACCATGCTGAGCCCAGTGAAGGCGCTGGAGTGGCTGAAATACTTGATGATTTCCAAGGACGCTTTGTTGAGATACAGAGGGAGATGAGAGCCTTGAAGCATAAGGATTTGTTCGGAAAAGATGCCTATGATCTTTGTCTGGTCCCTAATGTTAAAGTTCCGTACAAATTCAAGTTGCCTGAGTTTGAGAAGTACAAAGGCAACACTTGTCCGCTGAGCCATTTGACTATGTATGCAAGAAAGATGTCTGCTCAGACTGATAATGATAAGCTGCTGATTCACTATTTCCAGGATAGTTTGACCGGTGCACCCATGAGGTGGTATATGCGTTTGGATAATAGCCAAATCAAGACCTTCAATGATTTAGGAGATGCTTTTGTGAGGCAGTACAAGTATAACGTCGATATGGCGCCAGATAGAGATCAACTTCGTGATATGTCCCAGAAGGACAAAGAGACTTTTAAAGAATACGCGCAGAGATGGCGCGAGCTGGCAGCCCAGATTGTTCCTCCGCTGGAAGAAAAAGAAATGACGAAGATCTTCTTGAAGACTTTAGGTTCTTTTTATTACGAGAGGATGATAGCAAGCGCTCCTTCTGATTTCACTGAAATGGTGAGTATGGGGATGCGTTTAGAAGAAGGTGTCTGTGAGGGACGGTTGAGTCAAGAGAATAGCAATGGCTCAGGCTCTAGAAGGTTCAACTTTGGGAAAAAGAAAGAAAATGAGACTAATGCAGTATCCCGTGAAAGTTATAGAAGACCTCACAGTCGTGGGAATCACCATTCGCAGCATGTAGCTTCTGTAACCCCGATGATTAATGTGGCTCCAACAGTGCCAGCAGTTCCAAAGTACCAACCTCATTATCAACAACCTTCTGTGCAACAAGGTGGTAATCAACAGGTTCGGGCTAAGCCAAGTTTTGATCCTATTCCGATGTCATATGCGGACATGCTTCCATCTTTGATTGCAAAGAATCTTGTGCAAACACGTCCTCCACCTCCAGTTCCAGAGACTATTCCATGGTGGTATAAGCCAGAGGCTCGCTGTGCTTTTCATCAAGGTGCCCCGGGGCATGATGTTGAGAATTGTTACCCATTGAAGTTTGAAGTACAGAAATTGATGAGGAACAATGTTCTGTATTTCAATTATGTTAATCCAAATGTGCAGAAAAATCTGTTGCCGAAGCATGGTAGTGCGTCTGTGAATATGGTTGATGGTTGTCCTGGTTTGTTCAAGATCTATGAGGTCCGTCATATTCGAAGGTCTTTAGTGGAGATGCATGCTTTCTTAAGTGAATATCACGATATTGATCATGATTATGCTGGATGTTGTATCTGCTCGGTGAATCCTTGTGGTTGCGTGATTGTTAAGAGAGACATTCAAAAGATGATGGATGATAAGTTGATGGAAGTGACAACAAAAAGAGATGAATATGAAAATGAAGTGAATGTTATTATGCCTCAGTTCAATCTTCCTGAGAGGGTTGTTCCTGAGAGGGTGGTTATTTCTTTTGACAGTCGCAAAAATGTTGTTATTCCATTGGTGATTAATTTGCCTGGTCCAGTGCCATATGAGTCTAATAAAGCTGTTTCGTACCGGTATAATGCTACGATGATAGAAAATGGTAGGGAAGTTCCTATTCCTACTCCAAAGTCTGTGGTTAGCATTGCTGATGTGACAAAGGTTACTCGAAGTGGTAAAGTATATGCTCCAGATCCTCCGAAGAGAGTTGAAGATACAAATGCAAGTAAACAGATTATGGATGTTGTTGCCCAATCAGGCCAATCTGGTGATAATGAGGATGAGGTGCTAAAATTGATAAAGAAGAGTGAGTACAACATTACTGAGCAGTTGTTGCATACTCCGTCGAAGATCTCAGTTTTATCACTCTTGATGTGCTTTGAGGCTCATAGGCAGTCTTTGCAGAAGATTCTTGATCAAGCTTATGTTGACCATGATGTGACTGTTGATCAGTTTGATAGTATTGTGGCTAATATCACATCGTGCAACAATTTAAGTTTCTGTGATGACGATTTGCCTGAAGAAGGAAGGAATCATAACTTGGCTTTGCATATTTCAGTGAATTGTCAGGAAGATGTTATGTCTAAGGTGATGGTTGATACTGGATCTTCTCTGAACGTAATGCCAAAATCGACTTTGTAAAAGCTTGCGTATCAAGGTGCTCCCATGAGGCATAGTGGGATTATTGTGAAAGCTTTCGATGGGTCGAAGAAGACAGTGATTGGTGAAGTGGATCTTCCTATTCTTATTGGACCGTTTATATTCAAAATTACTTTTCAAGTAATGGATATACGTCCCACTTACAGTTGTCTCCTCGGAAGACCCTGGATCCATGAGGCTGGAGCTGTGACATCCACTCTTCATCAGAAGCTGAAGTTTGTGAAAGAGAGGAAATTGGTGACCATTGGTGGTGAAAGGGCGATGCTTGTGAGCAATTTGTCTTCTTTCTCCTATATTGATGCTAAGGAAGAGGTGGGAACTTCGTTTCAAGCTCTTTCTGTCGTGGATAATGCTGCTAAGAAGAATGTCATGCCCATGTCTTCTTTCAAGGATGCTCTGCGAGTGCTTGAAGCTGGTCAGTCTGATGGTTGGGGACGAGTTATTGAGGCTGTCGATAACAAGGAAGGTTTTGGTATCGGATTTGCACCAGGCGTGGTTCTTAATGACCCAAAGACTATTCAGGAAGGTTTCCGAAGTGCTGGATTTATCAACGATCATTCCGCTGCTGCCATCATTGAAGATGAAGAAATGCCTGACTTTGTTACGCATGGAAAGATTTGTTAGAACTGGATTGTTGTCGATGTTCCTTTTATTGTTCATGCTTCAAAGTAATTTGTTTTATTTTCTTTCAAAAATCCTTTCGCTCTGCCCAAAGTGAAAGTGATGTTTGTCGGGCTTTGTTTCAAATTTTATCATCATCAATAAAATGTTATTTTGTTATTTCCATATGTGTTTTTCCTTTTTGCTTTATTATAAAAAATGGTAACATAAAAAAACCCAAAATATAATAATTGTTTATCTGCATAATGTTTGCACTTTTGTTCATACTCTAAAAATAAAATCATTATGCAGATTGATTGATAAACCCATTGAAAACAATGATCCTATGCCCTCCCCCAACTTTGAATTCCCTGTGTTTGAAGCTGAGGAAGAGGATGTTGAAGAGATTCCTGATGAAATTTCTCGGTTGCTTGAGCACGAGGAGAAGATTATTCAGCCTCATGGAGAGTCTATAGAGATGGTCAACTTGGGTTCTGAAGATGAAAAGAAAGAAGTCAAAGTTGGAGCATTGCTTGGTCCTGATGTTAAGAAGAGGATTGTAGAGATTCTCAGAGAGTATGTTGATGTATTCGCTTGGTCTTATCAAGACATGCCAGGTCTTGATACTAATATTGTGGAGCATAGATTACCGTTGAAGCCTAAATGTCCACCTGTAAAGCAAAAGCTGAGAAGAACTCATCCTGATATGGCAGTAAAGATCAAAGAGGAGGTTCAAAAGCAGATTGATGCAGGTTTTCTTGTGACGTCAACTTATCCTGAATGGGTGGCCAATATTGTTCCTGTTCCGAAGAAAGACGGAAAAGTCTGAATGTGCGTTGATTACAGAGATTTGAACAAAGCCAGTTCGAAAGATGATTTTCCATTGCCACACATTGATATGTTGGTAGATAATACGGCTAAGTTTGATGTGTTCTCTTTTATGGACGGATTTTTCGGTTATAATCAAATAAAGATGGCACCCGAGGACATGGAAAAGACCACATTTATTACACCATGGGGAACATTCTGCTACAGAGTGATGCCCTTTGGATTGAAGAATGTTGGTGCGACATACCAAAGAGCTATGACCACACTTTTCTATGATATGATGCACAAAGAAATTGAGGTGTATGTTGATGATATGATCGCCAAGTCGAAGACTGAAGAGAATCATGTTGAACATTTGCTGAAGTTGTTTCAGAGGTTAAGGAAGTTTAAGCTTCGTTTGAATCCGAATAAGTGCACCTTTGGTGTACGTTCTGGAAAGTTGTTAGGTTTCATTGTCAGCCAAAGAGGCATTGAAGTTGATCCTGATAAAGTAAAAGCTATTCAGGAAATGCCTGCTCCAAGAACCGAAAAGCAAGTGAGAGGATTCTTGGGCTGTTTGAATTATATTTCGAGGTTTATCTCTCACATGACTGCCACATGTGCTCCGATCTTCAAGTTGCTTCGGAAAGATATAGGTTGTCAGAAGGCGTTTGAAAGTATCAAAGAATATCTGCTTGAACCTCCTATTTTGTCTCCTCCGGTGGAAGGTAGACCGATGATTATGTACTTGACTGTGTTGGAAAATTCCATGGGTTGTGTGCTTGGTCAGCAAGATGAATCTGGAAGAAAAGAATATGCAATTTACTACTTGAGTAAGAAATTCACTGATTGTGAGTCTCGGTACTCCATGCTTGAAAAAACTTGTTGTGCCTTAGCTTGGGCTGCAAAGCGTCTTCGCCAGTATATGCTGAATCATACAACTTGGTTGATCTCTAAAATGGATCCAATCAAGTATATCTTTGAAAAGCCTGCTTTGACTGGGAGGATTGCTCGTTGGCAAATGTTGTTATCAGAATATGATATCGAGTACCGAGCTCAAAAAGCTATAAAAGGTAGTATCTTGGCTGACCATTTGGCACATCAACCGATTGGTGATTACCAACCAATCAAGTTTGATTTTCCAGACGAGGATGTGATGTTTTTGAAAGTGAAAGATTGTGATGAACCTTTGATTGAGGAAGGGCCGGAGCCTGGATCTCGATGGGGTTTAGTTTTTGATGGTGCTTTGAATGCACGCGGAAGAGGAATTGGGGCAATGATCATTACTCCCCATGGTTCACATATTCCTTTTGCCGCAAGGTTGACTTTTCCTTGTACCAATAATGAAGCTGAGTATGAAGCCTGCATTATGGGTCTTGAGGAAGCTATTGATTTGAGGATTAAGCATCTTGATGTGTATGGAGATTCGGCCTTGGTAATTAACCAGATCCAGGGTACGTGGGTAACTCATCAACCCCACTTGATCCCTTATAGAGATTATGCCAGGAAGATATCAACTTTCTTCACTAAAGTTGAGTTTCATTATGTTCCTCGTGATGAGAATCAGATGGCAGATGCTTTAGAAACTATAGCTTCTATGATAAAGGTGCACCAGTGGAATGATGTTCCCATGATCAATGTGATGCGACTTGAAAGACCAGCTCATGTGTTTGCAGTTGAAGAGGTCCATGATGACAAGCCTTGGTATCATGATATTAAATGTTTCCTCCAGAGTCAAGAATACCCGCTTGGGGCATCCGATAAAGATAAGAGGACTTTGAGGAGATTGGCAGGAAATTTCTTCCTGAATGGAAATGTGCTTTATAAGAGAAATTTTGACATGGTCTTGCTCAGATGCGTGGATAGACACGAAGCAGATATGTTAATGAAATAAATTCATGAAGGATCTTTTGGCACTCATGCCAATGGGCATGCAATGGCTAAAAAGATGTTGAGAGCAAGTTACTATGACAATGGAATCTGATTGTTGCGAGTATGTGAAAAAGTGCCATAAGTGTCAAGTGTATGCTGATAAGATTCATGTGCCACCAGCTTATCTCAATGTGATTTCTTCCCCATGGCCTTTCTCTATGTGGGGAATTGATATGATTGGTATGATTGAACCCAAGGCTTCGAATGGACATCGTTTTATTCTTGTGGCAATTGACTACTTCACCAAGTGGGTGGAAGCGGCATTGTATGTTAATGTGACCAAGCAAGTTGTGGTTCGGTTTATCAAGAATAACATTATCTGCAGATATGGTGTTCCGAATAGAATCATTACTGATAATGGTTCGAACTTGAATAATAAGATGATGAAAGAGCTTTGTGAAGAATTCAAGATTCAACACCATAATTCCTCTCCTTATAGACCGAAGATGAATGGGGTTGTTGAAGCTACGAACAAGAACATTAAGAAGATCATTCAGAAGATGGTTGTGACATACAAGGACTGGCATGAGAGTCTCCCTTTTGCCTTGCATGGGTATCGTACATTTGTCCGAACTTCAACAGGGGCAACCCCTTTCTCACTTGTTTATGGTACAGAAGCAGTGCTCCCCGTCGAAGTTGAGATCCCATCAATAAGAGTTCTGATGGAAGCCAAGTTGACTGAGGCTGAATGGTGTCAGAGTAGATTTGATCAGTTGAATTTGATTGAAGAAAAGAGAATAACAGCTTTGTGTCATGGTCGGTTGTACCATCAAAGAATGAAGAAAGCTTTTGACAAGAAGGTCAAACCTCGTGTATTCAGAGAAGGCGACCTCGTGCTCAAAAAGATTCAGTCTTTCCTTAAAGATTCTCGGGGCAAGTGGACTCCGAACTATGATGGCCCATATGTTGTTAAGAAAGCCTTCTCTGGAGGTTCATTAATTCTTGCAACTATGGATGGTGAGGAGATCACTCGCCCTGTGAATGCAGATGCAGTCAAGAAATACTTCGCCTTAAAAATAAAAGAACAGCTCGCTAAGTTGAAAACCCGAAAGGGCGGCTTAGGCAAAAATGAGCGTCTCGGTGGATCGAAAACCCGAAAGGGCGGTCCAGGCAAAATTTAGAGACATAAACATAAATAATTATCCCGGTAGATTGAAAACCCGAAAGGGCAATCTAGGAAAAAGTTAGGGATCATGGCAAGTAACTGCGTCGACAGACTGGATCACTTATAGTGACCGAGAATTTCAGATTCTATCCCTCAGAAGAATTTCCCATCAAAGATTCTTATTCACTCATCCTTGACTGAAGTTTCGGACACAGTGAAGTTCAAAGTTGATAGGGAGAATAGTGATCATTGTATCTCAATGTAGCCCTTTTCCATGTATTTACCATTTTTCAAACTTGTAATGATCCATGGAGTCATGCCATTTGATGACTACCATTCTATCAATGAATTTGAGCTTTTATTCAATGGTTTGCAATTCTTTATATTGTTTCTGTTTACAAAATTTCAATTTATTGTTGATGATGATTTTTGAAACAAATTTAATAAATTTAATCTTTGAAGATTTTTAAAACATTTTTCTTTTGATATATGAACAAAGAAAGCATATCAATAGTGATTCCAAGAATGGTAAAGTCTGGATGTGTGTAACTCGTCTCTCCCAAAGCAGGGTTTGATTCGGTTGCGTCCATGCGAAGTTCCTGAATAGTCTTGATGGGTTGATGTTAATGATGTTTTGTTCCCCAACAATAAGCATGAATGAAGATTGTGTGTATTCCCTAGAAGAGTTGTTGGAAGGGATGTTTTTAAGAATCCCTAGCTGAGTTTTGATCTCTTCGTCAGCAAGTTATCTTTAAATTGAGAAGCATTGGGAATCCCCAGTTGAGCTCTTGTTCCTCAGCTTGATTTGTTTGCATCCTTGAATATAGAAGTATTGATATAGCAGTCAGTTTAGAGGTTTTCTTTTACCCGATGGTGGGTATTGATTTAAAATCCCTCGTAATTGTTTTGGCTATGATGTTAAATTCTGATATCCTCATATAGATCCCCAGTAGGTCTGCATGTGTTGGTTTCCAGCAGGTTCCTATGTGATTTTCAGCAGGTCTTACACTCTATCCCCAAGTGGAACAGGAGTGGTATGACAGTTATTCCTCGTGAAGTTTGATTTTTATCAAAAATACTTCCACCCTCAGCAGATTATTACCTTTCCTCAGCAGGATGATATTCCTAGCAGATGCTGTCTTATCATGATTTAAGCCTTGTAGTAGGATTTTATTCCTTTGATGGCCTATGACAGTCCCCTGCAAGATTTCAAGTTGAATCTCCATCATGATTCCCTGCATTGTTGCCTTGGGATTAGCCGAGTATCTGGTTGTTGTGGCGTTCATGTCACCCGTTTCTTATCTTTATGTCTGTTTTGTCAGCATATTCATAAGCATAAGCATACGCATAAGCATAACATCGTTTGCTTGCATTCTTGCGGTTATCATTGTTATCTGCTCTTTGGTGTGGCCTTTCCGCACAGATTGTGTGTGTCGTCTTCCTCTCAAATTTAGAGTGTCGACCATTAAGCAGAAAGTGTTAATCCTTTGTAATTCCCCACTGAGTTTGTTTCTCGTGGATGATTTTGATTTAGTTTCCTCCCCAGTTTATTATCTGGATGGAATTTTCCCCAGTTGAAATATTTCCTCCTCGGGATGAGTCTTGTTTGACCGTTTCTCTCCAAATTGTTCTTGGATTGAACTTTGGTCCCCTTCTGCGAGTAATATTGCTTTGAAATTAAGCTATCATTGTTTGATGGTGGGCAATTTTCTCCAGCTTGAGTATATTACTTTGGGATTAAGCTATCAGTAATCGATAGTGGGTAATATTACCAAGTTAACCTAGTTCTTTTACTTGTACTCCTGCCCAGTAAATCCGGTAGTCGAGATTTATCCTCTTACCCAGTAAAAAGGTAATAGAGTTTGTTTCTCTTTAATTGAATTCCTACCCAGTAAATCAGGTAGTTGAGAATTTTTCTACCCAGTAAATCTGATAGTTGGGATTTCTTCTTGCCCAGTAAAAAGGTAATAGAAGCTGTTTCCCTTTATATTTTCTACCCAGTAAATCAGGTAGTTGATCATGCTCCTACCCAGTAAATCAGGTAGTTTGAGAATTTTTCTGCCCAGTAAAAAGGTAATAGAGGTTATCCCTCTTTATTTTGCTCCTATCCAGTAAATCGATAGTCGAGTCCTTATTTTTCTTCCTAGTAAAAAGGTAATAGAGGTTATCCCTCTTTATTTTTCTCCTATCCAGTAAATCGATAGTCGAGTCCTTTTTATTCTTCCCAGTAAGAAGGTAATTGAGGTTATCCCTCTTTATTTTTCTCCTATCCAGCAAATCGATAGTCGAGTCCTTTATATTTCCTACCCAGTAAACAGGTAGTTGATGATTCTTTTCCAACACAGTATTCCATTCCTGGACTCAAATACTTTGTTTGGTTGTTAATTCCTGGCAGGGTGTTTATTTCCCTGGTTGAATTTTGTTCCCTGATTTTATCATATCTTTTCCAAAGTGGAGTCATCTATCCAGTGATTTATTGTTCCCCAGCGGGATTTTCTTCCGTGTCCCCAAGTTTTTGTTTTCCTCTGGTGGTCATATTTTCCCACGGAGATCTTGGGTTTGAATATCATATTCATATCATATCTTGTTCTCTTAGGACAAAAATTGGGTTTTCTGTATTTAAGTCTCTCCCATCTAGTAGAGACGAAGATGTCAATCTTCATATCTCCAGATTGAAGAAACTTAAATAGGGGCAGCTGTAACACCCTAATTTTTGCCCTAAGATTTCTTCGCATATCATCTGCATTTTGCATACAAACAAGATCGCACTGGCTTTCGAGTTTCTTCTCAGATGAAGGGTCTATGCTTCACAGGGGATCACCATGCTTTTATTTCTTTATATTTGTTTATATTTACTGATCTCTAACCAAAATACCAAAAATATATTGCAGTGTTCTTCTTCTTCTTTGTGTTACAGGTATTCAGAGATAGGGCGATGATTTCAATCCAGATGCGTTTGTTCATTTACAATTCGATGGATGTTTGACCTAATTTGGTCAAACTATCAAAAAAATTGTTTCGACTGCTAGTTGTGTGTGCCAGTGGTTTAGACAGTGTGTTCAAAGATTCAAGTTGTGTTGTGTACAAAAGTCATCAGATTATCAAGAAGTGTTGCGAGTGAAGTCTGGTTTGATTTATCAGTTCACCAGTGATCCATCTGAGGATTATTTGCCTCAGTAGGGATTCAGTTTATCAGGGAGGTAATCAGACAGTTTTCAGATGATAGTTGGCTTAAGTTGTGAAATATCCAGTGGGTCTGTGTTGGCTGTGTTCATTTTCATCAGAGGCTTATGCAAGAAAAAATCGAAATTTGGTCGTGGGCTTAAAATCAAGATTTCTTATCCATTTCTATCCATTTTATTATTCAATCCATAAACCAATTTTTTTTTCTTCTCTATTTCACTTACCCGATTATCCATTTCTATTCATTTTTTTAACCATTACTCATTATTATTCAATAACCAATTTCTCCATTTTCTCGATTATCCGATTTTTTTTAGTTCAATCATCCAAATCACTATTCTAACAATTTTCCATCTCATTTCTATATTCGTTATTTTTTTTCTTTTCTCATATTTTCATGAACATCTTTTTATTCATAAATTTTAATAGGCCCATTTTCTTTTTTTAACCCATCATCCAAAAATCATTTTAAATAGAAAAATTGAAAGAAATACAAAAAAAAAGCCCATTTTATATTTAAGCTTTATTTTTTTTACAACAAAAAAATAAATAATAAAAAGTATTACACCCAGCTTCATTACACAAGCCAATTCACCAACTTAGGCCCACATGCCAAACTCCTTGCCTCAAGCCAACACCAGCCTGTCAAGCCTTCCGTACTTCCAAGCCACAAGATTTCAGCCAACACGCATGCTGTAAGCCACAACTTCAGCCACTTGACTTCAGCAAGCCGTATGCTGCACATAAACTTCAAATCAGTTCAAGCAAAAGTCAGCCCACAAGAAATCCACAACCAGCCTTCCTCACACGCCCATCAAACAAAGCTGCAACAAAAAGCATCAGCTGCGCGCGCAAGCATCACCAGCCAGCTTCAATCCGCATCCCGCAAGACTCCTTCACAACAACAGTCGTACGCACAGGCCAGCACTCAAGGCCCACACCCAAATATCATCCAGCCAAGCATTTCACGTAAGCCTCAAGCCAAGCAAATCCACACGCATCCCGCGCCTGAAACATGAACAAACAGAAGCAAAACGCAATCACTCCTCAACATAAAACACAAAGGCAAAGTGAATAAAACGCGGAACGAAAACGCATTGAAAAAATCATCAAAAGGCAGTCACGCGTTCCTCATGAGGGATCAAAAACGCAAGCAATTTCAAAACGAAACGGCATCAAGCTTTCTTCTCTTTCCATCTATAAAAGGAAGCCTTCCCTCCATCTAAAATCAAGCTTCAACAGCCCCCACAAATTCTGCCAAAATCAATTCCCATCTTCAAATCCCTAACCTCATTTTTCGTCCTCCTTCCAACCTTCACTTCTATATCAGTTTCTTCAACTAACTTCTTCAAATCCCTAAATATAATTGATCCAAAAACCAAATCCGGAAGAAAGAAGAAGAAGAGTTTGAAATCGAAAGAAGAAGAAATCCGCGATTGAGACTTGAAAGAGATTTGCGGAACTGTTGATTTGTTTTGTTTAATTTCGTGAAGGTGAGCCCTGTTTCCGCCGCCGTGTTCATGAGGAAGAAGAAGAACATTTTTCCTTTTCTGATTTTTTGTTCTTTTTTTTTCATGATTAAGTTATTTTATTTTGTCTAAAAAAAATGAGTTGGTTTGGGCTTGGATCTATTTGGATCCTTGCTATCCGTCATCCCTGCCATGCGCTGTCTCCCCTTTCCCTTTCCATTTCTTTTTCCTTTAATTTTCTTCATATATTTTTAAATTTTATTGTTTATATTCTATTTTTGATATAAGTATTTTAGAATATGTTTTAGAAAAGAGATTTTAGAATATGTTTTAGAAAAGAGATTTAGAAAATATTTTAGGAAAAGTATTTTAGAAAAGATGTTAAGAAAAGAGATTTAAGAAAAGAATTTAAAAAATATTTCAATTTCTTTTATGGATCTACTTTTAGATCCATTTTTCTTCATCTCTTCTTTTTGGTCGATGACAATCTCCGATTCGTGATTGTTGAATTTCGAATAGGTTTAATCTTCATTATTTCAAATCTATGGATGAATGATCATTTGGATCATTCTCCATACTTTGAGATCGTGATAGGTTGCCTTCGATAAATTCAACGAAAATCTCGATTAAGATTAGACCGTTCTTTTTTTCTTTTAGTGTGGCATGTTTTCGGAGAACGATCCATAATATCGTTTCTCTAACATGTATTAGCACGAATATTTTCCACTTTAATTAGTGGTGGCCGACCTCATTTGTAGGGTAATTACTTCGTAAATTACTCGGCGATTGCTTAACATAGACCTAAAGTTGCCCCGATTCGGAATAAGATCCACTTAGACCCGGTTGCCTCAATTTTGTTATTTTTTTTCGTGCTTGTGCTTGATTAAGTTCATCATACCACTTGTTATGTAAATATTATAATAATGTGAATATAATAATCCATTTAAATTTAATCTCTCGCACCTTATCCTTTTATTTCAATTTCTCGCTCCTTATCTCTTTATTATGCTTTATCATATTATATCATATACCATATTGTTTATGTTTATATTGTTGCTTGTGATTTTTATTTTGTCCATTTGGACACCAAAACATTAATAAAGGATTAAACATAAAAAAGATTGGTGACCGTAATTTCGGACTATGGTTACTATCCTTAGCATTGGAGTATGGACTTAGATTTTAGGATCTCTTCCTTTGCTCAAGTTGTGATTGATTGAAGACCTTGGCCTCAAATTAAGTTCATTTATCTTTGAAGATGGAATTCCGGTCACTTTGAAGAATTGTGCATAATATGGTTTGATCGCTCTTCTTTTAACTTTTTAATTCAAGCATTAGGATAGTCCCTTCATCTCCTCCCCATTCTTAGATTTTCAAAACTTCTCCCTATTTCAAAAATCTTCTTTGTTTTCAAACTTTAAATGCTTTCGCAATCAAACCTTGACTTAGGTCAAGCGATTTTAATCTTTTCTCTTTATTTTCTTAAACAAATGTTAATCCGTGTAAATATATCGAAATTCATTTCTTAAGTACTTTTAAAAATCCAAAACCCACTCAATTGTTTTTGTGCCTTTGTGCATTTTTCTTTTCTTTTCATGTGTTTAGATATGATTCATTCTTTCTAGCGGAATTATTCGCTAAAGAATGACGACTTATCTCTACATTTTAAAATTGATGCAACTCATTGTTTCTTTTCAAATTTTGTACCACGAACTACGAGGTTTTGATCTCGCATTGCACTTTGTGGGTACGTAGGCATGAGGCGTTAAAACCTCATCAAACACAAAAATCATTAAAAAATATTCTTCTCCTCGTCTCTTCAATCATTTTCAAGCAAACCAATTTCAAACCAAAAAAGCAATAAATATTTCAAAGGGCTCCCGTGGAGTACCACGGACGAGTCGGGTGCCTAAAACCTTCCCGATTTGTAACCAATCCCCTTACCCGTTCTCTGTTTGTTTCTTTTAGCTTTTGCTTTTAGATTCCTTAGGTTTTTATTTGTTCTTTTACCTTTTTCCTTTTGGAAATAAATAAAAGCGCGGTGGCGACTCTGTGTACCTTGAGTAAAGTTAATCAATAGCTTACACTCACGATTTTACCGCTACAGAGAGGTTATTCAAGCTTGAAGAATTTGGAAGAATGAAGGTTGTATAGCTGAATTTATCTGATTTTGAATTGCAATTTTGGAGTTGTTTTGTGTGAATTTTGAGCGTTTCGAGTCACGAATTCAGCGTGTTTGTTGTTGTAGCACCTGTGTTTTGGTATATGTGCGTAAGGCGTGTAGCAGTCCGTGTGTGATACGTTTTGTTCAGAGTTTTCATCCTGCGTCTATTTCAACTTTCAGCTGCGCTTTATGCCTATCAGTACCGTGTTTTGATGGCTGGAAGTGTTTGTTTCAGCGTGACTTTTTCAGCTGTGTTTTATCTTCACTCTGCTGCGTTTTAATCACTTCCTCTTGTGTTTTGCTCCAGTTGAAATGACGCGTTGAGCTCCTGGCGTTATCGACTTTGTTTGTCTTGATGGAAAGTTGTTTACTTTTGTCGTTTGTGTGACGTATGTGAGGCTGATGGATACTTCATGTGGCTTAAAGTCAGCGTGTGGGCTTGTTCCATATTTTTTCAAATTCATTTTTATCAAAGAGGGAATCATGGGCTTAACAAACAAACGATTATGGGCTTCATAAAAAACTGGGAACTAAAAAAATCTTATGAATTAAAATGGAATTTAATTGGATATTGAATATGAAAATAAAAAATGGTAATAAAATTTCTAAAAAATGAATAATGGAGATTAGAAATATTTGGATATTGGATTTAAGTGATAACTGGAAATGGTTATTAAAAAGAGAATGGTTTAATCGAAAATATGGATATGAAGAAAGATAATGGATATGACATCTTGATTTTAGCCCACAACCAACTCTTGATTTATTTTCACAAGCTTCTGATAAAATTAACACAACCATCACTAAACTACTGATTATTGGCAAATCAAGCCACGACCATCGTCTGAAAATTGCCTTGATTATTTGAATCCATACTGAGGAAAATAAATTTACAGATGAATCACTGATTAACTGATGAATCTTAACACACAACAACTTGAACTTTGAACACGCATTGTCTAAGAAATAGACATTGGCATAAACATCTTGCAGTTGAAGCAATATTTTGATAGTTTGACAAAGATTAGGTCAAACATCCATCTGAATTGAATCATAACTGAACAACCACATCTGAATTGAAATCATTGCCTTGTCTTTGAAAACTTGTAACACATAGAGAAGAAGAATCAAATTGCAACATATTTTTTGGATTTTGGTTAGAAGTTAGTAAATATAAACAAATGAAAGCAAGTAAAAACACAGTGATCCCCTATGAGACACAAACCTGCAACTGATAAGGATAAACGAACAAGTGTGTAATCTTGTTTGTATGAAAGATGCAGATGAGATGCGAAAAATCTTAGGGTAAAAAATTAGGGTATGACATATATCAGATACCAGAATTTCAGTATACGATGCCACAGTTGATGATGAAGTCTTCCCCATAGGTATTGTCATTGGTATCATCATACATGTCTTCGTCAAAGTCATCTTCTAGTGACGAGGTATACTCTTCGTCAGACTGAGGTGAATATGTAGGCTCTTCTTCATCGGATTGAGGATATATTCAGGTTCCTTCCCCTTTCTGATAGCACGAGTACATTCTACCTTTTGTTTGGATATTACCTCTTTTCACTCAAAGGTTCCAATAGTCAGCGTTTGGTTTACCAAAAAATTTCCTTTTTCGATCCACCTCGCTTTTGGGTGTTTCTCCTTTGATCCAAGGCTTTCTCTTTGCTTTGGTCGAGATGTTGAGGCCCCTTTTCCAGCTTTTTTATTTCTTTGGTAGAGCCTCCACTGGGTCCTAGTCATTGGGTTCTTCCCTATGTAATTAGGAGAAACCACATAACCCCTATGTTCGTTTTTCTTCCCAGTATCTTTATCTAAGTCCAACACCCTCCATTTAGGCCTTTTGTTGTCCTTTTGATTGACTGGTTCGACCCACTTCTCACTTGGGGTGTCAGATGGTGGCACAAAAGTTTTAGGCCTGGCTGAATTGGCCTGTCTTTGGAATTCTTCATTTCGACGAAGGTTACCACCCTGGTCAAACGCAAACTTTGGGATATGGGACCCCTCAGCGGCTAAAGTCTCATTTTTTCTAGCTTCATATTTTTCAGCTTCCTTCTTGTCGAACACAACATTGCACCTTGGGCATAATATTGCCCTTGATCCACCCATTTGGCATTTCTCTTGGAATTCATTCAAACTTTCATCAGCCCTCGGGTAGACTGACTCCAATTTTTCCTCAGTGTTCTTGTCATCACCTTCAGTAGTGTCGACCATCTTACACTCCATGTTTTCGACATGGGGTGTGTTGGGGAAATCCTCGGTAACTTTCACCATCATACAATCATTCAGCTCAGAATAGAGTGCTTCTTTGACTTTCAGAGGGTCGGAGTCGACCTGCATCTTTGGCTTTTCGCCAAATTGAAGCCCGCCATCCTTCAAAGCTTTTTTCACCAAATCCCTGAAAAGAAAACAATAAGAAGTTTTATGACCAAGATAATTATGAAACTTGCAAAATCCCCTTTTTTCTTTTGATCTAGAGAGGGATCTTTTAAACCAAGTGGAACAACAATTTGATCATATTTTACTAAAAAGTTGAAAATTTCATCGCATTTAGATATATTAAAACTATATGTCTTAGTGGCATATTTGTCGTATTTCCCTGTTTCGACAGGGTCTTTTCCACTCGATGGTTTCAATACTTTACATCTGTAAGAGGTCCTGGCTTAAGTTCAACCACATGAACCTCACTTTCGACGAGGAGTTCTCCGTCGTCGAAAGAGAACTCGTCGGTTTCTAAATATACAACTTTCTTATGGAATCGATCAACCTTAGACTTCTCAGCTTTTAGGCTTTCGAACTATCGAACTTTATCTGCCAAATGGGCTATATCCCTAAGGTATTGGGTATCTAACTTCTTTATGATCAAATAGTCGAATTTGCCTGCGACCATTCGATTAACTCATGTTCAGGGACTTGAGTAAAACATCTAGATTTCAAAAGTCTGAACCTGTTTAGATATTGTTTGATTGTCTCACTCGTCTTTCGTTGTCACACTAGCCAATTTCTTTAGGCTAATCTTGGATTGCCTCATATAAAATTGTTCGTGGAACAATCTTTCGAGTTGAGTCCATGTGTGAATGGACTAGGAGGAATCATTGTAAACCAGGTAAACACATTTTTGGGGAGGGAACTAGGGAAATATTTCATTTTTAAATCCTCATTATTTGCTATATCCCCAGCCTCAGTCTGGTAACGTGCCACATGTTCGACTGTAGACTCTTCAGTCTCACCAGTGAATTTGGTGAACTTTGGGACTTTCCAAGCCCTGGGAAGTTCATTTTGTAGCACATAGTTAGGTAATGGGGACGTGTAAGTTGGTCGTCAAAGGCCTGGGTTTGATCCATTTCGAACCATAATCCACTCTACTATAGTTTCAAGGTTCGTCTCTTTGGCCATGTCATCATGACGAACCTGTCCTAACACATCTCCTTGGTCTTGATGTCGTCGTAACATCACGATAAGAGGCCTCTGGGCCACCCTGAGTATTTGTTCAACCTTTTATTAAGGTTGTTCTAGAATCTCTTCATTCTCCTCTTCCTGTCGGACCGGTGTCCCAGGACGAGAAGGAGGGGTTCGACGTCGTGAGGCAATTGGTGCCCCCAAAAAGTCTCCTTATTAGAGTCATTTGAGTTTCCAAATGTTGGTAACTATGTGTCGAATCCAGTATTAAAGGTCTTGAAATGGTCCCCATTGTTGTGTTAACATATGGATCATTTCATGGTTACTCTCATCCATCTGATGCCTTACGACGGCCACAGATTTTGGAGTAAACGTTGGCATCGACTGAGATAAAAAATTATATTCGGTCGTTCGACCGTATTGGTCCGTCAAAGGCCCTAGCCCTTGGTATGGAGAGAACGCTCCTGATGAACTATCTGCAAATGT
The DNA here is from genome assembly GCA_963966055.1 of Lathyrus aphaca. Taxonomy (NCBI): domain Eukaryota; kingdom Viridiplantae; phylum Streptophyta; class Magnoliopsida; order Fabales; family Fabaceae; genus Lathyrus; species Lathyrus aphaca. The sequence continues at coordinate 534,129,651 of OZ014523.1, read as the reverse complement.
CGAGCCAAAATTGTGGAAACTTGACATGAATTCAAGAGGCATGCCCAAGGTTCTGGAAAAAAGCATGGTGAAACTAGGCCCTTGTGGCCCCGAAGTTCCACCTACATTCAGCCCGATCGGTTCAGGTAGAACTAGAGCAGTGGTCGGTCCACTGGTAGTAGTTGATACTGCTGTCGTAACAGGTTCAGTTGTGTTCATAACAACTGGACTTCCTTTCGAAGACGATTCTTTGTTTGGACATGGCATTACCATTCTGCCACCGCGCAAGTGCATATAACTAACCCAACAGGTCCCACTGGGTGTGCAAATTTGTTCGCGCATGGATTTCGCGTGAACAAGTCGCTGGCCTCCTCTGCGAGAGGTTTACTTGCGGGACCGGCCAAACAAGTCCTAAGACTGCTCTGTCCAATTATTTATGATGTGAACTCTTATAATGTAGAGCAGTAAGAGGGTTTCTGCGTATATTTTTTTTGTAGTTTTTGTGTTTATAGCAAACTCTCGCGGAATGCTTGAATGTAAAAGGTGAAAAAATGAATAAAGGCAAGATAAAAGAGGATAAAGACAAAGGCAAGTATTTTAAATTGACTTGGGATTAAAATGACTTGAAATACATAAGTGTTTGGACGTTATCATACATTTGTGTAGGGGTTAACTTGTTTCTCTGACACTCGGTACTATGAGTGTGTCCCTTTTACAATGTAAAGAAATGTGACCTTAAATAAGGAAAATAAAATCTATTTATATAGACATATAAAATAATTTTCAGACACTTTCCAACAAATCAGGCCTTGAAACTTGTCAACCCATTCTCCTGGTAACCACCCACTACTTTGTCCCACTCCTTGGAGCAGTTTCTTTGTAACTTTCTGAATCTCTTCGTCGAGATTAGTTCGACATAATCGATTTTGTGAGATGCTTCGAAGCGCTTTTGACTTCCTTCTGGACTTCTTCCTTTCGTCTGCTGCCCGTCGACCCCTTGTGTCAAGTTCCTTTTTCTTCTGGCTGGGCCGAAACTCTTTCGTCTTGGCAATTTCATGAATTTTATTCTAAACATACTTTTCTGAGAATGTCAAAATATCTAGCCAACAAAAATGTTGTCGAAGTGTTCATCATTTTATCAATATAATTTAAAAAATAGCACATGTCTTAAGGATTCATTGGTTGATTCTACAAGTTAACATTTTTTGGAAGACTAGATGTTATTTACCAATTTTCACAGTAAACACACTTCTAATGAAAAAGAATAAGGTTTTTCTCTCTCGATTGAACTTGGTAGCACTGTGTGGAATTCTACAGATATGGCAGGAGTTAGTTTTATCTTCGGAAACACCAATGCTCAAAATAATGGAGTAATTGCATAGAAATTGTTGCAGACAGAGACTCAGGAGAAGGTTTTTAGGGGCGGAAGATTCAAGAAGTGATCAAGAATAAAGATTTTGCATATAATTCAATTCGTTTAGCTATGTACAATTCAAGATCCAAAATAGAAGAAATTTTATTTTTCAACATATTAGTTATGGACGATAATATTGTTGCAAATTATAGTGGAAAACCAACGAATTTTCAGTGGACAACTATTGAAGATATAAATTGTCCTTCCATTATTCTTAATTTGTGTCCCACCTAGTCCACATGATATCAAAAATGCACCGAATTGGATTCACAGTAAAAATAAGGTAATTGTAGTTTATCCAAATAACAAGTCTATAATTATAGTTTAAGTCAATATTTTGTGCACGAGGAAAAATTCTCCCCTAACAGTTCCATACAGTTGTTCCGTCAACTCAACCATTCAGCCTTATCTGAACACGAGATAAGACTAATCTACAGAGCCATCCTTTGTCGAAACATTAGCCTTATCATATTTTTTCGTTTGGTAGAAACACTGGGCTATGTGTGGAACATGTGTTTTCATGGTGTCATTTAAGTGAGTGTGATCACCTGGTATTTGTTGAATTGTTTCCATGAATGATATTTCTATATGTTATTGTGTTATGACATGATGTGTGATTTATGTATATTTTGATTGTGAAATAACATGCTTAAAAAACTATAAGGAATGGTGAGAAAACCTAAGACATTACTAGGTAAATGACTTAGTAAGATAACATAGGATGAGAAATTGTTTAGATAGTGATACTTGGACATGATTGTACTGTGGTAGGTACCATGGATAAGTATTCACGCAAGTGCTGAATAACATAGGCTATGTGTGGAACATGTGTTTTCATTGTGTGATTTAAGTGAGTGTGTTCACCTGGTATTTGACGAGTAGTTATGACTCAATTGAGCGTTTCCCACTCAGTGGAGGTTAGGAGTGTCGGTGTCCATATCTAATGGATGGTGGATCCGTTAGTGGAGGCTAAGACTACCATTGGCCATATCTATGGTGGATGGGCTTTTTCCACGCAGTGGAGGCTATGAGTACTGGTGGTCATATCTTATAGATTGTGTATACTATTTGGTGAAGGTTAGGTATTGTCGTTGGCCATATCTGGTGGTCTGTGTTTTTTACAGTGGGGGCTAGGAGTACTGGTGGCCATATCTTATAGATGATGTATTCTATTGGTGGAGGATGGGTGTAACACGGTGGGAGAACTGACTTTAAGTTATGTTGCGGATAGCAAGAGTCGCCACCGACTTTTATTTTATCCATAAGGAAAGGGTATAAAAGAACAGGAAAGACCTTAAGAGAATATTTTGGGTCCGGGGGGTAGGTTATGTAAAGGGAAGGTGTTAGCACCCTTTACATCCATGGTTATCCATGGGCTCTTAGTTACTTAGCTCACTTTAAATTATTTTTGAAAGTGTAGTGTGTGAATAGAAAAATTTTCAGAATAGTTAATAATAATCCATGTACGGATGTGTAAAAACTTGTTTTTGAAAATTTGTTTGAAATTGTGAAGAGTTTGAAAAGTTTTTGAAGTGAGCAAGTACATAAGAGGAACCTACCCTAATGTTTAAAGTCTTTCTTGTTCTTTATCCTTTCATTGGTAAGACTATCCCTACTATTAAGGAGTAGGTAGTCATTACCTTGGATGTAAGGGACATGAGAGGGACATTTTGGTTTTATGAAGGCAACTGTGGGGTGTAATAAGCATACTGGAGGGACTATCATCATGATTCGAAGGGACTCGATTCGTATAGGCAACCATGAGGGACTTGATGATTTTCTTTTTAAAGGGACTTGCTTTATACACCCCACTTAACCTTATTCATAGGCAACTTGAGGGATAACCTTAGAAAGTGAGATGGCGATTAAAATCGACTTACGTGTGTGAGTGTTTAATTTAATTATATTATGATTAAGGTGATCTAATTTATTTTAAATAAAATACATATTTTTCACTCCCTAATTACTAACCATAGCAAAAATAATTAAATAATTATAAAATTTACATCCAGGAGCATTTACATAATAATTATAATAAAAATAAGCAAATTAAAAATAAATAGCAAAAATATAAAAGCAAAATATAAATAATAAGCAAAAATAAATAAATAAGCAGTAATAAATAAATAGGGGTTAGTAATAATAATAATTAAAAATAAGGTTAGTTAAAATAATAAAAAATTTAATAATATTAGTGAAATAATAATAAGCCAAAATTGGTAATAATAATAATAAAAATAATTGAACAAGGTTAATAATAAAAAATATAAAGTTAGGGAAATAATAATAATGAATTAGTGAACAAAATAAAATAGCAAATAAGAATTAGACATTATTAAGAAAATATAAACAATTTAATTTAAAATTATATGCAATTTATTAATTCTAAATATAAAAATTGTAATTATAATATTAGCATAAATTTAATTATTTTTAAACATATATATTAAAAATATAGTTTAGATTATAAACATAGCATATAAAATATATTTACATGTTATAAAAAATAGGTTATAATTAATTATATTTACAAGGTTTTATATTAAATATTATATTTACACAAATTAATTTTATTAAATAAACATGTACATGATAACTATGTTAAAAATTAAAAAATAAACAATTAAGTTTTTTAATAAGTATTTAGAAAAAAATAAATTAAAGTTTCTAAGATTGGGGTTTTATTTATAATTAGGGTTTATGGAATTAGTCTAATCCTAATTATCTAATTTATATACAAGCATATATACATAATATGAATATATTTACAAAATAAAATAAAAAAAAACATTTTTATATTTGAGAAAATAAATTATAATATATTTTTTTAGAACACAAAGAAAATAGTATAAGGTTATTTAGAAATTAAGTTTTTTATAATAATTAATTAAGAAAATAGAAAAAAGTGACAAAAAATTAGAACTTACCTTGGTTGGGTTTGAACCCAGGTTTCTATGCTTGCCAGCACCAAAACACACCATCAGACCAACCATGCGTTGGTGATAATGAAATAAGTCCTGCTAGTTTTGTTCTTGATTTGCAAAATATCCTGGAAAAATAAAAGACGCAAAAGGCCTGGGGTGGGATTTGATCCCAGGACCTTTATACGTTCAAACACGCGCATCACCACCCGGCTGGAAGAGCCAATCCTGATGACAAACCACCAAATAATAATAATATATGATATTCAATATATAGATGAAACAAACCAAAAATAATTGCCATGACCAGGATTCGAACACAGGTCATGCTGCCAATACACATACGCCTCCTTCCACTGGGCCACTCATCAACCTGTACAAATTAAATATAAACAAATCTATATAATATAAAAGGAAATTTGAATCCCAGGGACGCGCGCCAAACTTCGTCTTCTTCATTCAAATTTCCTGCGAATTTCCTTTTGAATTTTCCTGTGAATATTGCTACGGGTTCTTCATCCCTGCGAATCACAAACTCAATCCAAACAACAAAATTTCACCAAATTGATTATATCATTGAATTGCTACTGAGTTTTGCAATTGTCCTATGTCTTTAAAATCCATTTATCATTAGGGAATCATGAAACCCTAAAGGGGGCCGTAAACCCTAATCATGGTGGATTCTTGTACCTGCAAGAAAAATCCAATTGAACCACCCAGAATCGTTCTAAGGTCTATTCTAAACATCATACAACAATCAAAAACAAGTTAAACATGGTAAATCAATGGATTCGAAAAAAATATGTTCAAGGTTAAAGTGAGTTCGGGTTAAGCAATAGGGTGCATATGGGATGCATATGGGTGATGATTTATGATCAGAAGGGTCCAAGGAAGCTTGCTATGTCTTCAAAATACCTTGTAGAGCTCTGGAAATCAGAAACCGAAAGTGAGCTTTTGGAAGATTTTTTTGATTTTGTGAACTTACTTGTGGCTGCTGGAATTCGTGTCTGAGGCTAGGGTTATGATCAGCATATATAGGTGAATGATTCTAGGTTAAAAAATTGATGGATCATGTGGAAGAATTGATTTAAAAAGATTGGGAAAGATGGTGCTTTGAATTTCAAATATTGGCTCATGAAGACTTGCTATTTTTGTATCAATCACATGATTCCATTCCTCTTTGATTCTAATCACCAATTAAGACTTTCTAGAATCAATCACAAAAATAATTCTTCATTTTTAATATTTTATTTAAATTTAAAATGATTTTAAGTATAAAAAATCATAATAAATTAATTAAATAAAATAAAAATTATGAAAATATTATGGAAATTTCGTGCATGATGTTATTGTATGGGTTGGGTCATAATTTGGCCAGCCCATTTGGAGAAAATTGCTTTTAGGCCCTCATTTTCATCATAAACCATCACAAATTTTCCCAACTTTGCAAGGGCACATCTCCATCAATTTTAAAGGTATGAGGGTGTTCTTGGACTTTTTGGAAAGCTTGAAGAGTCCTCTAAACAACCCCATTGGTTTCAGGTCCATATTAATTACCAATCTCAAGTTATGCCCTTTTGAAGTTGTTGACTTTTTGTTGACTTTTGAAATGACCTATAATGTCTTAGCTCATATCTTTCAAATGAAGCATTTTTGGGTTTAACTTTCAACATAAAAGTTGTATAGAATTCAATTTCCTTCAAAATGAGATTTGGATGGAGACTTGGTGATGAAGTATGTGAAAGTTATGGCTGGTCAAAGTTTAGTTGACTTTTACTGAGGAAACCCTAATTTAGAAACTCCTGATTATTGATGATCTGGAATCTCCTTGATGAATCATGATCAACCCTTGATCGAATGATGAATTTTACTTAATATACTTGATGTTGGCAAAAAATCATGAAGTTTGACTTTGGTTTGACCACAGTTGACCTCAGTTTGACTTTTTAACTTCATTGACTGATTTTGACTTATCTGATCATCTGACTGAGCAAACTTTTGAGAAAAGTCTTGAAACTTGTCATGGGGGTTATTACACACATATAAGATGTTATGAAGCTCACTTGAAGTATTGGAAGTCCATTTAGCCTGATTAAAGTCAAAACCCTAGTTTTGGATGCACTGCTTAGGAGGTGCATTGTCTGAGGGAATTATCAACTCTTCTGACCCATTGTGAACTTTGTGAACCTTGTGAATCATCATAAGATGTCTTGTGAACCTCATGGGAGGTATTGTGAACCTTGTGAACCTCATAAAGTAACTTGTAGACTTCATGAACCTCATGAAAGGTGTTGAAAGCATTATGGAACTTGTGAACCTTGTGAACCTTCAAGAAGTAACTTGTAGACTTCATGAACCTCATGAAAGGTTATGTAAATGTTGAAAAGCTTGTGAACCTTGTTAACCTTCATAAAGTAACTTGTAGACTTCATGAACCTCATGAAAGGCCTTGTAAGTATTGGGAAACTTGTAAACCTTGTGAACCTTCAAGAAGTGACTTGTAGACTTCATGAACCTCATGAAAGGTTATGTAAATGTTGAGAAACTTGTGAACCTTGTGAATCTTCTTAGAACACAAAGTCTTGTCTTGTGAGGGCAAATTTTGGGGTGCAACAATGGGTACTACCGTTGGTCATATCTGACAGATAGATCTTTGTGATCGATTGTGGGGATAATCACCCTTGTGTTACAATTGTTTCCCGAGAGTCGATTGTTGAGTTGTTGAACTCAAGAAACATTTTTACATACATTGTGAATTGTGTGTACTCAAGTTTTATCCCTTTCCCTTTTGACTTGAGATAGAAATCAGTTAGAACACTGTAGAGCCGAGTGAACCCATAAGATATGTGAATTCACTGAGATTATTATCTCACCTCATTATTGTTGTTGTTTTTCAGGTATTTTTTGTAACACCCAAAGTTACCCCACGGAAATAATCATAAAATCAGAGTATAATTTTCAATAAAAATGTTTGATTGTCACAATGCAACTAAACATCACAAACTAGCTCGATGATACGTTTTCAAATTAAATTGTTTAACATGCATCGGAAAATAATATAAAAGAAGTTCTAGTCTTTAAAACAGCACACAATGTTTGCTCAAATAAATTAGACGGAACAAGATCGTCCCGACACCCCCTAAGTTACGTACCAGAGCTGACATTCTAATGACGCGAAGTACACCGACTTCACTGACCACCTCTTGACTCATCCTGTTCACCTGCACGTTACCCACAAAAGGGTAACATTTAAACAGAAGGGGTGAGATACTTATATAATAAAGGATAATATAACAAGGATTGGTAAGCATCAAAATAAAACATCATCCCTCAACAACAATACCATTTCATTATATACACAACAACATAATACACATTCATCAACGTCATACTCACAACAACAATCATTTTGCACAAGATTTGACTTGACTATATGCATGCGGTACCGACTCCGATCTCTATTTCAAGATCCAGTTCCCGTCGGAACTCTCGACCCCTCTTTCATGGTCCAGTATGATCCCTATTTCATGGTCACACCCTCGACCCCTATTTCATAGCCAAGTACGATCAATATTTCATGACCATACCAACATCACAACAACGACATACTCCACCTCAGTATGTTATTCTCTATGCAACATGTCACTCAACACTAATGACATACATACATAAACATATACAACAACTACATCTCACAACTCAACAACAACTAGCTATCATCAACGATTATATATATCATCACATCAATAACCAAGTTAATAACATATTCACCATGTTTAGATTCAAGTTATACTATCGACCCTTACGGTTATATGTATAACTTCCCTGTTAATAATATCGACTATAAAATCAATATGAATCATAAAAATCATCAAAATTCACAAAAACAGAGGCCTGACACGGCCCCCCGTGTCACCTGACATGGGTCGTGTCAAAGATCCACGCCTAAGCCTCCCAAAAACCCAACAAATAACCAGGTAAAGTGGTCTGACACGGGTGGTCGTGTCGCGTGACACTGCCTGTGTCAGGCACACTGAAGCAAAAAAAATGTTTCTTCCCAAACAGAAGTCTGACACGGGTGGCCGTGTCGCGTGACACTGCCCGTGTCAGGCACCCTGAAGTAAAAAAAAAACATATTTTACCCATCTAGAAGGCTGACACGGGTGCCCGTGTCGTGTGACACGGCCCATGTCAGAGCGCGATAAAATCCAATTTTTCCCAAGCAATTTCTGTCGCTCCCACCAAATGACACCTCGGGTCAAGAGGGGTACAGACGCGAACGGTCGGTGAAAGAGGAAGAGAACACACAGGGGTGAACTCAGGAAAAAAGAAAAGAGTCACCAGCTAGGCATTTTTATCCCGTAGGAAAGGTAATGCTGCATAGACCTAGAAAAGACATGGATAAGACGGTCGCGAACCAGAGAGACTGAGAAAGGGGGTTGGTTACAACCTGGGAAGGTGTTAGCACCCAGATTGTCCGCCGTACTCGACGGGATCCACGCTTAGAAGACTTGTGTTTTAAAAGGGGTAGTGTCAGTGCAATTTGTGCATCAAAGCTGAAAAGAATGCAAGTGTCTGTGTAAAATAAATGTGAAGTGAAGTATATAAAGTGTCAGTGTAAGAACAAAAATGAAATGCTCAAGATTTTGAGGTTGAAGAATAAAGCTGGAAGGGGGGGAATATACAAAGACTTTTGTTCGATAACTGTTAAGTTATGCCTACGTATCCTCTCGTGCAATGAGGAAGTCAGAACACCGTAGTTCGACCCAAAGAGACTGAAAGATAAGTTGACTTGTGAACTGCTTGCTTGTCTATGCTCAAGTGTATGACCTGTCTGGCTCAGGTGCAAACTGTCTTGCATTAGACGGAAGAAGCGAGTTCTCGGTTGTGAATGGATGAGGTGAGAAAAGAATCCCGAAGGAGACGATTATTGTTTGTTTTTTTTGTTTTCAGTCTTTTATTGCTTTTTGAGATTTGTCATAAGTTAATGAGCTTAAGCCTAAACCAACGGGTTAGTAAACTCATCACATCTTCCCTCTGATTAGGGGTAATGAGAATACCTTAAGTGTGAAGTCAGCTTCTCACACTTAATCACCTTTGATGTAGGATTAAGATCATTAACCTACTTGTGATTATTTAGATGTTTTTGTTGTTTTTGTTTAGTGTTAAGTAATGAGCTTAAGCCATAATCAGGGATTAAACAGACTCATTACACCATCCTAATAGAAGGATAATAGATGAGAATGTTTAAGCTGAGGAAAGCTCCTCAACTCAATCCATGATTAGGGATTAACCTCATGACAAAACAAAGCCTTTATTAAATGGATTTTAGTTAATGATGTGATGAAGAAGTGATTTTTATGGTTTGTAAGACAACTTGAGGGGGACTTGTCCATTAACACTAGGGTTAGTCCTTCTTAACCAATTAAGGAAGAATTAGAACCCTAATCCAAGGCCCAAGTTACAAGCTTGATGTCTTGATGATTATTAAGAGGATTGATTAAAGGATTTAAACACATTAAGGGTTTAACACTTAGGATTAAAGTTATACACTCCATCCTAATAGAAGGATGCAGGCATAAGCTTAATCACAAAGCCTTAAAGCCTTTAGGGTTTAGTCCCTGATTATGAGATGAGAAGAGAAGACTCAAAGATGACACAAAGGTGAAAGCTAAGTGGGGGGACTAATCAACCCTAATTGTTATCATGCTTGGAAGTCCTAGGGTTTGTGAGGTTTAAGAGAAAGATCTTCAAAGAACCATCAAGGAGAGAAGTAGATGAAAGGATCAAGAAGCAAAGAGAAGTAAAACAACTTGCTTCACTTAAGAAGACAAGTTGCTTGAAGAAATAAGGTAAGATGAACAAGAATGAGCAAGCTCAATCCAATACACATACAAAAAATGCAGCAATGATGCACAAAGGAGATGAAAGGAAATTGTGAGAAGTGAAGGCAAATTCACTTCTCAGAGTACTTACCACCTGAAAAGTTAGCACAAAAGAAAGAAATAAAGTGAAAGTGAAATTAATACTGGGATGCAAACCGAAACCAGAAGCATGTTCATGATGCAGAAGAGGTTACGAGATGATATGAATGATCATACAAGTGAAATCGAACAAAAGATAACTAACTAAATTAAAATGAAATTAATTAATGGAATGGATTAACAAATTAGCTAATAACTTTATCTTATATAATTAGTTAATATAAGTGTTTTCTTTTTTTTATTTTTGTTTATATAATTTTATCTAAAAGAAAAATAAATAGTTTGCATAATTTTATCCAAGAAAAAAAATAAATGGTTTGTATAATTTTAAATGAGCAAAAGAAGAAAGGAGAAAACAACAAAAAAGAACAACAAGGGCCTTCCTGCAGGCAAAAACGCAGGCCCAATGCTGGTACTACCCTCCTAAATGGGCCCGAGTCACGAAAGGCCCGAAAGTCCCACAATGCCCAACCCAACGCTAACAATCTGAGAAAGAAAAAACCGCAAATCCTAGCCAACGGTCAAACGTCTATGACGTGTCTAAGGGATAACAGCAAGTGGCCTTGGGAGAAACAACACGTTATGGTATTGGAAAATGAAAGGGCAGCGAATCTTGCTGTTTCCAAAAGCTTTTAATGATCATAAACAAAACAAAATTGGGACGGCACAGAAAAAGCAACAAGGTCTCAGAGACCTTCACCCATCTCTCAACTCTCTCTTCTCTACTTACCAAAACCCTAAGGAAACTCAAACGAAAAAAATGAAGCTGAAGAAAAGGCCTCCTATCCTTGATCGCACAAACATGGCGAGGACGGAATACCCCAACGAGCGAAACGGCGGAGCTACCCCTAAACTCAATCAACACTCAAACCCTAATGTTCGTCAATATCAACCCAGCAGCCAAACCAGCACCAAACAAACAACAAATCGTCATCAATGGAGACACCAAACAAGGAAAGCAGAAGAGAAATCGAAACAAATGCTCACCAACAACATGAGAAAATGGAAATCGAAAGGAAACCAGAGTTTTATACCTGCTCTGAACGTTCTCAGAGGGGCGATTTTTCTTCAGGTATCCCTTTCTTTTGCTCAAGCTTTCCTTTTCTCTTCGTTTGAAAACTTCTCCTTCTTCGAATTTTTGCTTTCTTTTTCAACCAGAGACAAAAGGGGATTTTTTAGGGTTTTTTCTCTGTGTCTTGTATTCGGTTTTTGAATCCTCTTTATATTTTCAAAATTAGGGTTTCAAAATTGAGGTTTAACTGAAGTATTTTTCACTTTGGCTATGTTTGCTCCTTCTTTCTTCGTACCAGAGCTTTTCTTTCCTATTTTGTGAAAACTTTGGTCCTGCGATCCTGCTGATGCTTCTGCTTTGTTTTTGTCTGCTTATACCTTGGCACTGCACCCTTGTTGACTTAGTTAGAAATGAACTGAATTGATTGGGTTTTGATTGAATTGAGAGATTGGTTTTCAATAGGTTCAGCCTGTGTTTTTTACTACTTGTTTCCCCTTTTAACTGCAGTAAAAATTTCTCTTCTTTTGCAGGTTTGGAAAGAGGCATAGCAGATGTGAAACTTCCAACAAGTAAGAACACAAGTTGGTCCTGAATTGCCAGAATCAGGGCCAAACTTATTCAGTCATTTCCCATTGTTTGGACTAGGGCCAATGGTTGGATCAACTGGTGCAAGAGAGGTCTGCGAATGTTCATGTTCTTTCCAACATCAAATGTGCCTAAAGCTGCAGGAGTTTGAGGAAAAGAGCAGACCACCAAGCAGGGAGCTCAAAAATTGATCAATGTGAGGTTTGTAACCGACTCAGTATTCCTAGACAAACTCTTAATCAACCAGAGCCACAATGCGTTTCTTATGTGAGTTTTGCAGGCCTTCCAATCCATAGAGTTGCAACACCATCCGAAGTTTTAATGAGCTAAAGTGACGCCCAAGAGGAGCTTGCCAATCTTTGTAATCAATAATTATGTTCGCTTCGATGGCCTCATATTTCTTTCTTCAGATATTCAGGATTTGTATGAAGCAATTGAATCATTGCATTCCTCTTCTTAACCCGAAGTATGGAACAATCAAAGCTTAGCAAGGAATCAATTATGTGCATTCATGTTAAATGAATCAGCCTCCTCAAACCATCAATGAAGTGGCGGTATCCTGGACGTATACAAGTATTCCCAGCATGAGCAACATCCACATGAAACCAAATGTTGTTGGCCGTAGTGACCTTCGCCAATGCAGGTAGAAGATCAACTGCAGAGTTCTGAATCAATTCTTCCTATTTGACAGGCCTCTTGTTTTGAATGCTTCTTTTGGCCATGTACTATATCATGTACACTTTGTCTTTGTGGTTTAATGCTTGTAGCAACTTGTAATCCCTTTGGATTTTTGCTGATGGCCTTGTTCAATTGTTAACAAAAACTTTATGCATTTTAATCCTTCAGTATAATTTGTCTTTTACTGCTTTTCAACTCCAGTTGCCTTGACAATATACCAATCAAGATCTCAATGTCTTGTAAAACTTGGAAAATATCAATGCTACCATGCTTGAGAACAGTGCACCTTAACTAACATACAACAATCTAAAATGAATCATGACTCAAAACAAACGTGCATCCAAATCCCACATAATCCAAATCCAACACAATCCAAATCCAACATAATACCATGAAATGCCCATGCAATGCCGTTTGAATCCAAGTCCAACATAATACCATGAAGTTTCTTTTCTCTTTTTTTTTTTTGAAACCAATGAATCAAATCCAATAAGCCATCCTCCTTAAAATTAAGTTTTGAAACCAATGAACCAAGGAAGTCACACTTATTTTGTTTAAAAAATAGTGCAATAAGTTTAAACCCATGGCCTAACAATTTATTGAAAATAAATTCAAGATAACTTAAAACCACTTTGAAACTTTAGTGATGCTTAAACATCAATGAAACTCCAATTGATTGTGCCTTGGCATTTGTGTACCTGAGATGTAACTCCCTATAGGCGATTATTCAGGCAGTTTCAGGGGGTTTCAGGGCAAGGTGAAGGGTCGGGGGTGATCAATGGGATGTTTCGAGATGGATGGTGGAAGAAACTTTGAGGAATGGGTGACCGAGTTAAGGGATTCAATGAAAAATGCAAGGTGGGGGGTTTTGTGTAGGCTGACTTGCGTGTGTGTTCAGGCTCCAAGATGTTGTGAAATGGTTTGCGGGAAACGTATTTGTAAGGCCTTTGATTGGTAAGAATAGTTGGTATGGCACAGGCCTATGGATCAGATCTTGGGGATTGCAACAAGTGGAGGCATAGTCACATAGGCTTTTGCAAATTGGTACAAGTCTGGCCCCTTTGTGATTTCTTGAAGCATAAGTCATGAAACTTGGAGATTCTTTGGTGCATTCTGAATTTAAGGCCATGGTTTATGCTTGCGTGATGATTAGAGGTCGCATTGAAGTCACATAAAGGCTTGCCATGAGAATTTGCAAGTTCTCCAATACAAGTCATTTTTCCCAAAAAGGCAATTTTGCAAAATGGCTCGAAATTCTTCAACCTTGTGAACTTCTAACATCTTATATGATCAAATAAAGATCATATGCAATCAAAATGATGAAGAACACCCCTTGGTTGGGTCATTGGGGGCCTCAGATGCCCTGATTTTACACTGACTTGCTCAAGAAGTCAACTCTTGATCAGATGCCTTCCCCATGGAATTTCTTCATGAAAATTTGTATGCATGATCCTTATAACATATAGAGACCAATAGAAACAATAATGACCAAAAAATTTGAGTTATGGCCTCTGAACCAAAACCCTAATTCTAGGTCATCTGTGCAGTTAAGCCTGGCTCTGCTTCCATGCCTCTCTCAGTTCTTGTGATTCTTTGACTTCCTTGATCTTGAGAGGATATAATATGATGCTTGAAAACTCATGGACCCTATTGAGATGATTGATGACCTTTGGAGTGGCTCAAATGACTCTTGGATTGCTCAGATCACAAACCCTAGATGCAGATGACTTTGAACCAATGCAGTGAAGCAAATATGCAATATGAGATGCCATGATTGAACTTATGCATATGAAGAGATCACAAGCCATGGTGTGAATGGGTGAGGGAAAATTTGGGGTGTTTACAATTTCCTGCTGCGATTTTGTGTTTAAAACCCCACGAATTAGTCATTTTAAAGGCAAAATTGCATTGAAATGATCAAATAACATCCATATATCAACACATAACCATTATAGTCATTCTAATTCCTCATTTTATCTATTCTAATTCACTTTATATGGTCAATATCCCATTCTTCAACCTCTAATCATCAATCTACCCAAACCCCCATTATAAAACCCTTGAAGATGGAAGAAATCTCACCCTTACCTTGGAATTGACAAGAAATCCTTCTTCCTCGCGGGTTCTCTTTCACGCTCTAGCCTTTTCCTTCTTCTTATCTCAACTTCTTCTGATCATTCTATCATAATCTCCACACGATTCCTTTCCCTTCTTTTTCCTTATTCTAACATAACCCCTTAGACCCAATCTATTAACTTCCCCCTTTACACTCACCAATTTCACCAAATGACCACCTTATCCCTTAACCTCTTATTATACCAATTATTTAATTTTTCTAATAATAATATTATTTGTCATAATATAATTCCTTAAATTAATAAATCATTCAATAATATGATATTCTTTAACCCACCAAACATACAATTCCATGTTCCCACCGGCAACTCCTCCCTAAACCACCTTCACAAGGACAATATCCTTACCTCGCAACTATTTTACCTCCCGATCATCAATTCGATCTGGTAAAGTTTCAACTGTAAGATTATCTCTTACCTCCACCTCATCCATCAGTATCACATGTGACGGATCCGGAACATACTTCCGAAGTTGTGAAACATGAAATACGTAATGCAAATTAGATAATCTTGGTGGCAACGCCACTCTATAAGCAACAGGTCCAACTCTCGCCGAAATCTGGTACGGTTCGATAAACATAGGAGTAAGCTTCCTTGACTTCAAAGCTCTTCCTACATCGGTCACTGGAGTAACCCTAAAAAATACATGGTCTCCTTCTTGAAATACAAGATCTTTCTTTCTCTTATCATGGTAACTCTTCTTCCTACTCTATGAAGCCTTTATCTTATCTCGAATTAACTTCGCCATTTCAGTAGTCTGTTGCACAATATTAGGTCCAAGCACCACATTCTCACCTGATTCATGCCAACACAAAGGTGTCCTACATCTTCGACCATAAAAATCTTCAAACGGTGCCATCCCGATACTGGAATGATAACTATTATTATAAGTAAATTCAATCAAAGGCAAGTTATTATCCCAAGCGCCTCCTTGTTCAAGTACACAAGCCCTCAACAAGTCCTCCAAGGATTGTATCGTCCTCTCTGTTTGTCCGTCAGTCTGAGGATGATAAGCTGAACTCAACTTCAATTTCGAACCCAATGCCTCCTGCAAACTCTCCAAAAACCTCTAAGTGAACCTCAGATCTCTATCCGATACAATATTCAAAGGTATTCCATGCAACTTCACAATTACACCAACATATATTTATGCCAACTTCTGTAAAGAATAGGTAATATCAATCGGTATAAAATGCACTGACTTTGTCACCCTATCAACGACCACCTGTAACACGGTGGGAGAACTGACTTTCTATAAATGTTGCGGATAGCAAGAGTCTCCACCGACTTTTATTTTATCCAAAAGGAAAGGACATAAAAGAACAGGAAAGACCTTAAAAAGATTTTGAGTTCGGGGGGTAGGTTATACAAAGGGAAGGTGTTAGCACCCTTTATATCCATGGTTATCCATGGGCTCTTAGTTACTTAGCTCACTTTAATTGCTTTTGAAAGTGTAGTGTGTGATTAGAAAAACTTTCTAAGTACTTTGTAATGATCCTCGTATGGATGTATACAAAGACTTGTTTTTGAAAATTTGTTTGAAAAGTGTGATGTAAAAAGCATTTTTTTGAAATGTGAGCAAGTAATCAAGAGAAACCTACCCTATATTAAGTCTTTATTGTTCTTATGTTCTTTCAATGGTAAGACTATCCCTATTATTAAGGAATAGGTAGTCATTACCTTGAATGTATAAGGGACATGTGTAGGGACATCTGTATATAGGCAACTGTAAGGTGTCTTTAGCAATTCGTAGGGACTTATCATCTTTTATTCAAAGGGACAAGATCATTTAACGTAGGCAACCTCGAAGGGACTTGATCTTATAAAATGAAGGGACTTGATGATATTTGTGAAGGGACTTTGCTTAAGACACCTTACTTGACCTTTTGAAATAGGCAACATGAGAGGTAACCCTAGAAAGTGCAAGATGGCGATCAAAGATCGACTTACGTGTGTGAGTGTTCATATTCAAGTATTTATCTTATTTAAGTTAATTATTCTAAGTTAATTTTAACCACAAGTATGTTATTCACACCCTAGAATTACTAACCATGCAGTTAATATATTTGCAATAAAAATAAAGCAAAAATATAAACCTAAACTATTACAAAGCATCGGGACAATTACAATATAATCGAGAAATACGATAACGATAAATAATAATAAGCAATAATAAATAATAATAATAATAATAATAATAATAATGATAATAATAATAATAATAATAAGAGTGAAGATAAATTGTTAGAAAAATAACAATAAGAAAAAAATAGGAAATTAGCAAAATAAATTAATATTAGGAAGTATTTTAAATATTTTAATAAAGAAAATAGTATCTTAATAATAATAAATAAATACTAAATTATATACATATTTAATAAATGATTAATGATTGATTATAACTTATAAAAAATATTAGGTTAAATTTTAAAGGTTAAGAAAAATTAGGGTTAGGGTTAGGGTTAGAAAAAATTAGGGTTGGGGTTGTAATCATAAGAATTAGGGTTTTACTTATTAATTTACAAAATAATCAATTTATTTACAAAATACATAATATTAATAATATAAAATAAAATAAATAAAACAATTTGATTTTTCTTGGAAAAAAAATAGGGTTTGAATTTTTAAAGTATGAATTTTTAGTATAAGAAATAATATAAACATTTATTTTTAAAATTGGTTATTTGAGAAATTAATTAAGTAAATATAAATAATAAAACAAAATAATGAAAATAATGGGAAAAAAAACATACCTGGGGCTGGGATTCGAACCCAGGCCCTAGGCTTCAATCATCTTGGACCAACAACATCACCACCAGGCCAAGCGCGCGCTGGTGTTAGCATAGGAGCAGCAATCCTTTTGTTACTAACCTGCAAAAATTAAAATAAAACGTAAAAAGCAAAATGGCCTGGGGGGATTCGAACCCAGGACCATTTAATACACAGGCAAACACACAAACCAGCTGAGCCACATGGGGCGCGTTCAACATAGATTGAACAAAAAATTCTTTTATTTTAAAACAAATATTTGAATATGCTCTAGGCGCCATCTAACTTCATCTTCTCCAATTTTCCTGCGAATTCACATGCGTTTTCTTCTACAAATTTTCCTGCGAATCCAGTTTCATAGGTTTTCCTAGCTTGCTTCAATGATCATCAAACCTGTGATAATTCATCAAATTGAAAGCACCAATGTATTCTATACAATAAACCCAGTTCAATTATGTTTTCAGAATTCATTTATATTTGGTTAATCGTGAAACCCTAAATGAGGAACATAAACCCTAGCTATGTCGTTTACGATTCAGGTCATGAATCTTCAATCTAATTATCCAGAAAGCTTGCAAACTTCATTCTAAACACAAATCAACAATCAAAATTAGTATATGATGCATAAACAATGAAAATCAAAAATCAAAAACTCAAGAACAATCTTTATTCGGTTACGGCTTATGATCATGCTTTTTATGTATATGATGATTGAAATATGTTCAATGAGTCTCAAGGAAGCTAAAGCAATCTTTGTTTTGCCTTGAAAGTCTCTCTAAGTCAAAAACCGAATGTGACTTTTTGTGAGAAAAATTGGAATTCAATGGTGTTCTTGGAGGCAGAATTTTTCGTCCCTTTAGCTTGTGATCACTTTGTGTATATGTAGGGAGTTGAATTAGGTCAAATTTTTATGGATTTATGGGCTTTGTCTTGATTGCTTGATAATGAAGTTTCACAACTTTCAAATATTGAAAAAATCTCATCAAACCTTTCTAATTTAGGCTCACACGAATTTGTTTGATTCCAATCAACTTTAAATGACTTTTAAGATTTTCTAGAAGAAGAATCACTTTCAAATATTGAATTTTCATATTTTATTTTGATTTAAAATGATTTTAAATGAATAAAATCAAAATAAATAAAATCAAAATAATAAAAATCTGAATAAATGATTTTTGGTTCGTGCATGATGACATGGTAGTGATTGGGTCATAAAAATGCAGGCCCATGTGGAAAGAATTGGTTCTAAGACCACATTTGCTCAATAAACCTCTAAAAAATTTCCCAACTTTGCAAAGACACATCTCCCTCAATTTTAAGGATATGGAGGTGTTCTTGGACATTTTGGAAAGCTTAAAGAGCCCTCTAACAAACCTCTTTGGTTTCATGTCCATATCCTTTACCATTCTCAAGTTATGCTTTTTGGAAGATGTTGACTTTTTGTTGACTTTTGAAATGACCTATAATGTCCTAGCTCATACCTTCCAAATGAAGAATTTTTGGGCTTGGCTTGTGAGACACAAAGTTTTAGAGAATTCAATTTCCTTCAAAATGAGCTTTGGATGGAAAATTATTGATGAAGCATGTGAAAGTTATGGTTGGTCAAAGTTCAGTTGACTTTTCTTGTGAAAACCCTAATTTAGAAACTCCTGATTCTTGATGATCTGGAATCTCCTTGATGAATCATGATCAACCTTTGATCAAATGATGAATTTTAATTCATATACTTGATGTTGGCAAAAAATCATGAAGTTTGACTTTGGTTTGACCACAGTTGACCTCAGTTTGACTTTTTAACTACTTTGATTGATTTTTTCATATCTGATCATTTGACTGAGCAAATCTTTTGGGAAAGACTTGAAACTTGACATAGGGATTCTTGAAGACATATAAGATGCTATGAAGCTAACTTGAAGCCTTGGAAGTTCATTTAGCCTGATGAAATCCAAAACCCTAGTTTAGGATGCATTGCTTAGGAGGATGCATTGTCTGAGGGGATTGTCAAACTTTCTGACTAATTGTGAATCTTGTGAATCTTGTGAACCTTGTGGACCTCTTGGGACACCTTGGTACACAATGCCTTGACTAGGGGAGGGCAAATTTTGGGGTGCAACACCACCCAAATGGCATCATGCCCTCTTGGAGTAGTAGGCAACCCCATAACAAAGTCCATTGAAATACTATCACATTTCCACTCGGGAATGTCCCACGGTTGCATTAAACCAGCTGGTTTTTGATGTTCCACTTTCGACTTATGACAAGTCAAGCACGCATACACAAACTGAGCCGCATCACGCTTCATACTAGGCCACCAAAATATCTTCTTTAAATCCCGATACATTTTCGTCGCTCCTGGATGAATACTCAAACCACTCCTATGCCCTTCTTTCAGAATCATTCTCTTCATGCCAAGATCATCCGGGATACAAATACGATTCTGAAATCTAAGTACTCCCTGATCGTCAACTCAAAACTCTTTATTTCTAACTCGCTCATCACTAACCATCAGGTTTACCAATTTCACATCTGACTTCTGACCCTCTCGGATACGATCAAGAAAATCATTATTAACCTTCAGCATACCCAACATCACACTATGAGGTGTTTGTTCACAAACAAACCTCATATCTCGAAATTGTTCAATCAAATCCAACTCTCTCTCCATTATAGTTGACATATGTAATGTCTTTCGACTCAAGACATCAGTTACCACATTAGCCTTACCTGGGTGATAATTCAAACTAAAATCGTAATCCTTCAAAAATTCCAACCAACGTCTCTGTCTCATATTCAACTCTTTCTGATCAAATAAATATTTCAAACTCTTATGATCACTATATACTTCGAACCTCGAACCATACAAATAATGCCTCCAATTCTTTAACACAAAAACGACAGCTGCTAATTCCAAATCGTGCGTAGGATGACTCCTCTCGTGAATTCTCAACTGGCGTGAAGCATACGCCACCACCTGACCATTTTGCATCAAAACTCCACCTAAACCCATCAAATAAGCATCACAATAAACCACAAATGTTTCATCTGTTTTTGGCAAAATCAAAATCGGCGCAATAGTCAACTTCTTCTTCAGCTCAATAAGACTCTTCTCGCACTGAGAATCCCACACAAACGCTTTATTCTTACAAGTCAAATGGGTCAATGGAAGCGCTACCTTCGAGAATCCCTCAATAAATATTCGATAATAACCCGATAATCCCAAGAAACTTCTAATTTCCGTCACCGACTTCGGAGCCTCCCACTGAAGCATTGCATCTACTTTGGATGGATCCACAACAATACCTTTTTCCGAAATTACATGACCAAGGAAACTCACCTCTTTCAACCAGAATTCACACTTTGACAATTTAGCATACAATTTCTTCTATTTCAATACCTGCAACACTATCCGCAAATGTTCAGCGAGTTCTTCTTCTGACTTAGAGTAAATCAAAATGTCATCTATAAAAACAACAACAAAATGATCCAGATATTCATGGAATATCCGATTCATATACTCCATGAATAAACCAGGTGCATTAGTAACTCCAAATGGCATCACTACATATTCATAGTGTCCATACCGATTCTTAAAGGCAGTCTTCTGAATATCTTCGTCTTTCACTCTTATTTGATGATAACCCGAACTCAAATCGATTTTACTAAATACGCGAGCACCAACCAACTGATCCATCAGATCATCTATCCTTGGAAGCGGATAATTATTCTTGATTGTAAGCTTATTCAATTGTCGGTAATCAATACACAATCTCATACTACCATCTTTCTTCTTTACCAATAATACCGGTGCTCCCCAAGGTGATACACTCGGTCTCACAAATTTATTTTCTAACAGTTCCTCTAACTGTTTCTTCAACTCAGATAATTCAGAAGCCGACATACGATAAGGTGCCATTGAAATAGGTCTCGTTCCTGGCACAAGATCGATACTGAATTCCACATCTCTTTCTGGCGGCACATCTATAACATCATTTGGAAACACTTCCGGAAAATCTCTCACCACTTGCATTTCACTAATTGCCATATTATTCTCCACTGACAACGAAGCAAACATCTCCAGAACTTGTGCCTCATCGTCCATAAACTCTTTTAGCTCTCGAGCGGACAAATAACCAGCTTCTTCCTTTTCACCAGGAGTAAGAAACCGAACCGACTTACTGAAGCAATTAATATGAACATGGTTGTAATCCAATCAATTCATACCTAAAATCACATTCATTTCCTTTAACGACAAACAAACTAAATCCACACCAAAGTCCTTACCATAAATAGATAACGGATAATTTAGACATATTAGGGAAGTAGTTAAAGACCCATTAGCAGGAGTCTCAATCACCATCTCTCCTTTCATTGGAGAAACAACGAGTTCTAGTCTCCTCACACAATCAATTGAAATGAAACAGTGTGTTGCACCAGTGTCAATCATAGCAATCAAAAGTACAATATTAATATGACAAATAGCTCTGATCAAACGGTCTTCGCTGGAAGTTTGTGTCCATGTCAGAGTGAACACCTTTCCTCCAGTTGTAGCTTTATTGGGCTTCTGACAATGCGTACTGATATGACCTTTCTCCCCACAGTTGTAGCAAGTAACCACATTTGTCTTGCTTTCAGCTATCAAGTGTCCAGGTTGACCACACCTGAAACATTTCTTCACATCGCTCGTGCACTCACTGACACAATGACCCATCTCACCACACCTATAGCACTTAAGCAAAGCAAGAGTACCTCCCCACTTGTCCTGTTACCTTCCTTTTGTTTCTGCTTATCTTTATCAGCAAGGGTTACATAAGTTTTTCCACGATGCATTGGTAGTTTCCTTCTCCTCTCAGCTAGACCTCTGAAATGCTCAGATCGAGCCTTACTATCTTCCTCGAAGATTCTGCAGCAATCCACCAAATCTGGAAACCTTCGGATCCTCTGATAGCCAATCACCTACTTAATCTCAGGCCTCAAACCATTTTCGAACTTGACACACTTCGAGAATTCAGCAGTCACCTCTTAAACACGGCCCAAGTGACTGTTTCACCAACCGCATCCAATCGTTGACGAGTGCCAACCCATCAATCGTCGACCTCAGCTACCAGTTTGTGTGCACCCAGCCGCACCTTGCTTCCCCCTGAACACTCCATGACTCTGAAGATTCTCTCAATCTCCTTGAGCCAATCCTGTGCTCCATCAGGATCATACTCCCCCTTGAACATTTGCGGATCATTTTTCCTGAACTCGTCATTTTCACGATCCCTAGCATTCCTTGGATTTTGCACAGCTTGTGTCATCGCTTGCATAGCAGCGGCAAGTGCAGCATCGTTTCTTCCAGCCATTCAATAACAAAA
Organism: Lathyrus aphaca; assembly: GCA_963966055.1. NCBI lineage: Eukaryota > Viridiplantae > Streptophyta > Magnoliopsida > Fabales > Fabaceae > Lathyrus > Lathyrus aphaca. The sequence continues at coordinate 534,106,820 of OZ014523.1, read as the reverse complement.
TCACAATGTTCACACTCACAACGACAATACAACTCACTACTCAAAGACTCAACGACTTAACTACTTGGTCTGACGGACCGACCTGCTCTGATACCACTTTATAACATCCAAAGTTACCCCACGAAAATAATCATCAAATCAGAGTATAATTTTCAATAAAAATGTTTGAGTGTCACAATTCAACTAAACATCACAAACTAGCTCGATGATATGTTTTCAAATTAAACTGTTTAACATGCAGCGGAAAATAATATAAAAGAAGTTCTAGTCTTTAAAACAGCACACAATGTTTGCTCAAATAAATTAGACGGAACAAGATCGTCCCGACACCCCCAAAGTTACATATCAGAGCTGACATCCTAACGACGCGAAGCACACCGACTTCACTGACCACCTCTTGACTCATCCTGCTCACCTGCACGTTATCCACAAAAGGATAACATTTAAACAGAAGGGGTGAGATACTTACATCATAAAGGATAATATAACAAGGATTGGTAAACATCAAAATAAAACATCATCCCTCAACAACAATACCACTTCATTATATACACAACAACATAATACACATTCATCAACGTCATACTCACAACAACAATAATTATGCACAAGACTTAACTTGACTCTATGCATGCGGTACCGACTCCGATCTCTATTTCAAGATCCAGTTCCTATCGGAACTCTCGACCCCTCTTTCATGGTCCAGTATGACCCTTTTTTCACGGTCACACCCTCGACCCCTATCTCATGGCCACGTACGATCCCTATTTCATGACCGTACCAACATCACAACAACGATATACTCCACCTCAGTATGTTATTCTCTATGCAACATGTCACTCAACACTAATGACATACATACATAAACATATACAACAACTACATCTCACAACCAAGTTAATAACATATTCACCATGTTTAGATTCAAGTTATATTATCGTCCCTTACGGTTATATGTATAACTTCTTTGTCAATAATATCGACTATAAAATCAATATGAATCATCAAAATCATCAAAATTCACAAAAACAGAGGGCTGACACGGCCCTCTGTGTCACCTGACACGGCCCGTGTCAGAGACCCACGCCCAAGCCTTCCAGAAATCCAACAAATAGCCAGGTACAGTGGTCTGACATAGGTGGCTGTGTCGCGTGATACTGCCCGTGTCAGGCACACTGAAGCAAAAAAAATGTTTATTCCCAAACAGAAGTCTGACACGGGTGGCCGTGTCGCGTGACAATGTCCGTGTCAGGCACCCTGAAGTAAAAAAAAATCATATTTAACCCCTCCAGAAGGCTGACACGGGTGCCCGTGTCAGGGCGCCATAAAACCCAATTTTTCCCAAGCAATTTACTGCTGCGATTTTGGGTTTAAAACCCCACAAATCAGTCATTTTAAAGGAAAAATTGCATTGAGATGATCAAATAACATCCATATATCAACACATAACCATTATAGTCATTCTAATTCCTCATTTTATCTATTATAATTCGCTTTATATGGTCAATATCCCATTCTTCAACCTCTAATCATCAACCTACTCAAACCCCCATTATAAAACCCTTCAAGATGGAAGAAATCCCACCCTTACCTTAGAATTGACGAGAAATCCTTCTTCCTTGCGGGTTCTTTTTCACGCTTTAGTCTTTTCCTTCTTCTTCTGATCGTTCTATCGTAATCTCCACACGATTCCTTTCCCTTCTTTTTCCTTATTCCAACATAACCCCTTAGATCCAATCTATTAACTTCCCCTTTTACCCTCGTCAATTTCACCAAATGACCACCTTATCCCTTAACCTCTTATTATACCAATTATTTAATTTTCTTAATAATAATATTATCCGTCATAATATAATTCCTTAAATTAATAATACATTCAATAATATGATATTTTTTCACCCACCAAACATATAATCCACTTAAAATAAATAAATAGAATTTGGGGCGTTACAGTTTTTGCAGGTATGATTTACAAGTAGAGTTATGTTTGAATGTTTCAAGAGAAACTTAGTTTGAGGTTATTCCGTTGTGTATTATGTATCTTGTACAATGAAAGATATTTTACCTTGATCTTAGATTTTTTTTTTGTTGCTAATTTTCATGTCTTGTACCTAAGTTGTGTCTTATGTTCTATAAATGGTCAAGTATGTGAATTATGTAAATTAACACTTATGATGGTGTCAGTACAAAAAAAGAACACTTATATGATATTATTTTAGATATTTATTTTACAGTGCGTTACACACATAGACACCTCGTTTGGTTGTTAATTGATTTCTAGAATTATATGTTGATAGGTTTATATGTGTTATAGGTTTTATTAGAATTGATAATTTAATATTATCTTAGTGTGGATTAGGTCTGAAGACTCTGATAATAGAATCTTATGCGTAATTGAAAATCATTTGTTAACATATCTTGTAAAATTGATCGATTTTACAATTCGGTTAGTTCGTAATTTGGTGAAATACAATAGTTCATTTTGATACATGGTGAACTCATTAAATATTTTTGTGAATCTTTTAATACAAACATAATTTCTTTCTACGCAAATTTTACTTCCGCCATACAAAATCTGATAAAAAAACATTTTTCAAATGAAAGTTTTATTTTGGGAGGTCTAAATTGCCCTAACATGATTCTTAATTTGTGTCCCACCTGGTCCACATGATATCAAAAATGCACCGAATTGGTTTCACCGTAAAAATAAGGTAATTGTAATTTATCCAAATAATAAGCGTATAACTTCTTCACCCACCAGTTCTTTCCATTTATTTAAGTCAATATTTAGTGCACGAGGAAAAATTCTCCCCCAACAGTTCCATACAGTTTCCCGTCAACTCAACCATTCAGCCTTATCTGAACAAGAGATAAGACTGCTCTACAGAACCATCCTTTGTCGAAACATTAGGCTTATCATATTTTTCGTTTGGTAGAAACATGAGGCGCATAGTATAATATATAATTTTCGTATGGTAGAAACATTAGGCTTATAATAATTACATTAGAAGAATAAAATTTAGTTCACCGTTGAATAAATATACTAATTAAACTAGATCTGTATTATTTCGGGTCCCTACACAGAAACTTCATACATATCTAAAACTAGCATCACCCACCAACTAATGTCCCCTCCACTAAACTAACTTAACTACTTTCAAATTCGGTTAAAAAGTTCTTCCATCGCGTGAAACACTGTTTTCAGATTCAAAACGAAATGAAAAAGAAATTTAACCATTGCATAAGCAAAATTAAAAGATTATAAAACATTTTTTTAAAAATTTTAAACTTTTTTTTCCTTCTTTTTCGAAGATTCCAACTAAGCCTAGAAGTCAGGACTGCAGAAATTTCAGATTTTTTTTTCTATCCCTTTCGTTTCCCTCCATTTCTTGGAAATGAATTTCATTCACTGATCCCAACCAACAGTCTCTCTAACGATTCTTCTCTTTGTACATTAATCAAAATTATTTATAAAAAAAAGGATAAAAACGAAAAGGGTTCATCTTTTTTCAAATCTGAAAAAACCATAATTTTCTGAATTTGCTAATCCATCCCTTGTTGCATTCCATTCTCTGATAATATTTACGAATCGATCCTGCTAATTCCCATACGCTTCACCGATGCATTCCTATATCCGTCATCAGTTATACACATCCCATTCTGCTGCTCCAATCCTGCCATGTAGCTTCTCACCTCCGTCCTTATCATCTCCTGCATCACAGTCAATAACTCCGTGCTAAAATTGAACGGCATAGCCGATCCTCTCTGCGTCTGCATCGGAACCGCCATCGGAATCGGCGCAGTCATTATCGGAACCAAAGGAATCGCACATGGCGGTGGAGGAGGCGGTGGTACAGCAGTAACATGCTCAGGTTCAGTTACACGATCTGAATCTTCAGAAGAATCTATACCAGGAAGTGATAACGAAAGTGAAGTTGGAGGATCATTGGATTTGGAAGACGACGTCGTTTTCGTTTCTACGAGAGGTAGAGCCGCGACGGTTCTTGTAGGAACAGGACGGTAAATATGAGAAGAGTTCACGATAGGTACACTGGACTCGCTCACATCGGATCCAGAAGGACTCCCCGGAGTGGGAGGGTTTTTGTAAATCCCAGTAGAAACAGGAATAGCAGCACCAGCACTTACAGATCTTTTCAACGGTGGAGATTCATCGATCATAATAGAAGAACACTTACGTTTCAAAGTAGAGTTCCAGTGGTTTTTAATAGCGTTGTCGGTTCGACCCGAGAGAAGACGGGCTATGGTAGCCCATTTGTTTCCGAATCGGGCATGGGCTCTGATTATAGTATCATCCTCTTCCGCCGTGAAAGCCCGATGCTCCACCTGAGGAGAAAGCTGATTACACCAACGCAGCCTGCAGGATTTTCCGGACCTTCCCGGAATCGATTTGCTGATTATTGACCAGTTTCTCGGGCCGTGCTTCTCAACAAGCTTTTGAAGAGCTTCGTCCTCTTCAGGACTCCATGGACCTTTGATCCGATCCATTTCTTTTCTGGTAATTGCTGTGTTCATATTTTTCTTGGTCTATAGGGTTGGTGTAAAGGTTTTCACAGGGACATAAATGTAATTAACAATTGAATTGGTGGAGGTGGAAGAGATTGAAGAGGAAAAGAGGAGAAGGAGCATTGAGTAGGTTTGAAGAGGGTGAGGCGGTTTATATTTGAGAGAGAAAGGGTAAAAGGAAACCGGTTGGGTAGGTTAGGTTTTAGAGTTGTCAGCGAGCGTTATGGGCAATCGGTACCGCTTCTACCAGGGAAGCGGTTAGCTTGGGATTTGGGATACAGCTGTAATTAGACACGCGTCACTTCTCAGCTGCTCCCAATAACACAAGTCACCTTTTTTCTTTTTCCTTTTTTATCCTTCCAAATTGACAATAAAACCGATTTTATTATTCACAAACCAAAAGCGCGTGTGTATGACAAACACGACGCTCCTCGTCTTTTAATAAGGGAAGTGCATTTCACGTGTAGTGATGAGAAGATGGGAGTAAATAAAACAGTTTTGAAAGTTATTGTGGAGAAATAATAAAACGCTGAGAACCAGAAATTAGACGTTAAAAATAGGAATTAAATTTGATATAAAGAAAAAGAGAGAGTACAAAAAACGGAAAGGAGAAAAAGAAAATTAAGATAACGATGATAACGGTTGGTTTGGTTGGGGGTTGGGTGAGGTTGCTTCTTTCTGCTTTGGTTTTGAGTTTGACTGAGGCTCCAGGCTGTAGAGCATAAGCATTTCGTGTGGGATTTTTAAGTTTCGTCCTTTTCTTGGAAATTGGGACCCATAGTTAGGCTGATGTGGCACAAAACGACAAGATCGGTCGCCGAATCGGAGAGCGAATCATTACTGCTTTTCTGTCAGTCCAGCCTGTATTCTATACCTGCCACCCCCACCACCATATCATCTTATAACGGCCTCTTCTATCTTAACTGACACGTGTCGGTTTTTTTAGATTCTCTTTCAAAATAATCCTGTACGGAGCCGGTCACAGTCTCACAATCTCCAAGGCTACTCCACTTTCCTCTCATCTTCCTTTATGCTGTTCATTCAAGTTATAATAATTATTCTTTATTTATTGCATAAAAGTATAAACCTCCTCAATGTTTGCGTTTTGAATTAGTTTTGTTTTAAATTTTAAATATAATAATCACGCCCACGTATTTGTCAGTCGTTAAATGTGTTTAAAATGATTAAATGAATTGATAATCTGAAAGTGGAGGATTAGAGGTGGATTAAAGAAAGGTTTAAGAAAGGAGTGATGGGTTATTCAAATGTGATGAAACAGATCCGAATCCGTTTAAATTTCTGTTACAAGTACGTGGTATCGTACGTATAGTGTCCACGGCGTGGACCTCTTCCTCCTCCTTGATGCTATTATTGGATTTGGGATATGAAAAACAAATTATGTTCTAACCTTAACTTAAATTCTAATTTAAAAATTCTTGTAAGCATACAACAATTATTCCAAAACTCAAATAAGTATAGTTTTATTTTATTTATTGATGTAAAATAAAGTAATTTATTTTGATTTTATTTCAAAATTAAGGTTGTAAACTTTTTTTTTATATTTTTATACTCAACTACAATTTTTATGAGCAAGTTATTCATTATTTGATTTTTTATAAACATTTTGAGCATTATTTTTATATTCTACTTAAAATAGAAATAATTTCATTATTTACTTTGAATAATAGAATATGATTTTATTCAAAGAAAATAAAAAACAAGTGATTTTTTTAAACAATAAGTTATTTTTGATTTAGAAATAGTGGGATATCACTATTTAATTTTATATGAAGAAATTATGATTTGATAAAATAAAAATGATTTATTACCAAAAATAGGAGGAAATCATTTTAAGTGTAAGAACCATGAGTCACTAACTAGTCACTTCTAAGCATTAGATTTAAATGAGTGTAACTATCACTGATATATATTGCAATTCTACTATATATTTGTTTTGTTGTAGTGCTTTTTATCTTGTCTTATCTTTAGGACCCTAAAATGTGAATGCATGTCTCAACGGATACAATCAATGTAGTTGACACTCGACTTAAAGATTTCAAGGGTGCTTTCAGAGATGTTTTGCACGTCTGATCAAAGTAAACAAATCCCCTCAATACCTTATGCACCTAAAGACTCTAATGGTGATGTCGGAGATGCTTCGCACGTCAAACCAAAGTAATCAAATACATTCGGTGTTGAGCGCGCCTTCGAAATTCAACGATGTTGTCGAAGATGCTTTGCATTGAAAGCTCTAGTGGTTTGACTAAATTTTGGTAAAACATATAAATAACAAAGATGAAGAAATCTGGAACGAGCCAACATGAAGAAATTTGATCATGAACAAAGATGTCGAAAAAGATGTCACTACATGAAGATTCAACATCCTGGACTGTTTGTCAATGGTACAGAAAAATATTTCAACTCTAAAATAATGCTCAATGGTTACATGGTTCTCTTGAAGACGAGAGCATCCAAATCTTGTTGTTGAATGAACATAATCAAGATCAGAAACCTTAATATCATGTTTTTTTAGAAAAAGACTTCACACAAGTAAACAATTTATCCCAACCATCTTCTCTCAATTCTTGAATAAGGGTTTTGTTGTACAAATCAAATGCATAACATTAACTACATCCTAGAATTGTTGTTGAGGCTTGGTAAAACATATTTGTGACACCCATAATTTCTTTCATCGGATGCCATATGAATATAAAATCAAATGATTTCAAGTAATTGTAAGCACTATCAGCATCTCCACGTGAAACATAATTTAATCCTTCCTTTGCAATTCTTTTTTAAAATAGTACAAGTTGCTTCATACATATTTATCAAGCTATTAATATAATAGAAATGTGATCCCCAACGAGTATCTCTAGCCCGTCTCAAAGTACCAATTTGATTTTCACCTTTACCAGTTACAATCTCTAACAAATGTTCAATTCATCTAATTGGGAAGCTTGTAACTCATCATGACGTTTTGTAGAAGAACAAACAACATTTACAATATGAATTATCTTATCAAAGAATTGATGAATTGATTTAACTTCTCTTGATGCAGTAACAAGGACAAGTTGCAATCGATGAGCAAAACAATGAACATAATATGCATAAGGACAATCCTTCATAAACACTACTTGTAAACCGTTCCATTATCCTCTCATATTACCAGTACCATAATACCCTTGACCATGAATGTTAGAGACATCAAGATTATGTAGAGAAAATATATCACATACCTTTTGCTTAAGAGTTAGAGATGTAATGTCATTAACGCGTGCAAGACCAAAAAATGTCGCTTGTATAAAACCATATTTATCAACAAATCGTAAAACAAGAGACATTTTCTCTTTTTTAGATTCATCGCTAGCTTCATCTACAACAACACAAAATTTGGAATCGCCAATTTCTTCACGAATATGCTTTTTCATCCTACTTAAAATAATGTGCAAGTTCTCTTTTTGAATTTTGTGTGAAGTACATTTTCTATTAGATGGAGCATTTTTCAACACAACTTTTGCAACTTCATCATTGTAAAATGCCAAGAGTTTTATGAATTGAAGAAAATTACATTGGTTTAATGATTCTTTACTTTCAACATTACCCCTAAAAGTACAAGCTTGAAAATTTAACCAATGAACTATATCAATTGAAGTCTTGAGACACAGTCGATTCTTCATAATTTCAATCGAACATTGAGTTTGAATAATGTTCCTAATATTCCCATATTGATTTAATAGATCTTGACAAGCTTTCATCGCATTGTTGTGTGGTGATCAAGGATCCTTACCAATGTGTTTGAGAAATGCACAATGATTTCCACTTCTAACTTTCTTCCAACCTCTAAAACCTGTAGAAATGAAGACATCTAAACCAGGACGCCCACTTGGTCTTTTTCTAAGAATATAACATGGTAAGCAATAAGCAGCATCTTCTAAAGGTGGATATTTTAACCACGGAGGAAAAAGGCTAAACCAAACGTGTTGAAATCTTCTTTGATGGTCTTTTTTTTTCATACAATGGATATTGATCTAAATGCATTTGATATGGACCCTATTTCAAATAAGTTCTTCGTATTTCATCCATTTGATTTAATGGATATTCCCACATCGGAGGACGTTTTCCAGGATCAGGCATTCTAAAGAATTCACAATGTCATTCGGGCAAACTCTATTAACATTTTCTTCCATTCTTGGTTCTCAAGAACTCTTTGAGGTTCATACATGAAAGTTAAATTTTCATCATCTCTTTCTTTCCTCTTGGAAAAAGAATCAATTTTTCTACTCTTTATTATCACTTTTGTGCTGCAAAATCAATTGAAGAAATTAATAAAAAAAATACACTTTAGTTGAGTATTGTTCAACTTCAACTAAAATTTCAGCACAACACAACAAATTTCCAAAGTTCTTTAAATTCACAATACAACTTATAAAAGAGAAATAATCCCAAAAATCCCTAAATTCACAATTCAATCTTACACAATATTCTTTAAATTAACACAATATTATCAATTTGATTGTATTATCAATTTATGAAATTGAAGAAAAAACCTAATATTCTATTATGTAAATAAATAAATGGAAGAAAAATCATTTACTCGAAAAGTATACAGTTCAGAGAGCGACAAGCAGAGACAGGTAGTACAAAAGAGAAGAGAAACAATTAGTTGCAACTTGGTGGATGCCGGCGTGGAGTACTTTTTCGTTTCTATTTGATAGGTATACTGCTAAGTAATTCTATTTGATAAAGTAGATATAATAGTATAGTGGGCAATTTTGTAATTTTATTTTTTAATAAAGGGCAGTTATGTATTTTCCCAATATGAAATATATATATATATATATATATATATATATATATATATATATATATATATATATATATATATATATATATATATATATATATATATATATATATATATATATATATATATATATATATATTGGGGTGGTCATGCCCCCTTGTCCCGACAATGGTCCGCCCTTGTTGAAAACATAAAAGGAATAAAACATTTCATATGTATGCACAAAAATATTGGTATAAAAGGATTATAAACTCTCAATAAAACATCAGAGGAGATTGAACCCCAATATGAAAGAAATACTCATATAAATTAGGGTGATTTATTTGATCTCTGATAGTAAATGGGTTAGCTTAATGCAAGTAGCGTCAAAGAAAAGAGGGAGTAAATTTATTAAGAATGACAATGATGAATAAGTCATAACCAAAACATATACAAAATGGAGGATATGCATCGACCATAAAAAATTGAACAAAGCTACTAACAAAGATCACTTTCCCCTCTAATTCATTTATCAAATGTTGGAAAGACTGACCAAGCATTTACACTTATGTTATTCAGATGATTATTTAGGATTTTTCTAAATCCTCGTCTACCCCGACGACCAAAAAAAGACTATATTACGTGTTCCTATTGCACATATACATATAGATGAGTTTCCCTTGGATTATGTAATGCGCGAGAGACGTTCCAATGCTAAATGATGTGCATTTTAAAAGAATTTTTAGAGGATATAATGGAATTGTTTATGGACGATTTTTTTTCTGTATACATATATAGTTTTGATAATTGTTTGTATAACTTAGAGAAGATACTCGAGATATGTGTGAAGGTCAATTTAGTGTTAAACAAGAAAAATGTCATTTCATGGTTAAGAAAGGAATATTACTTAAGCATCTAGTGTCTTAAAGATGTAATGAGGTAGATAAGACAAAAATAGCGGTAATAGAAAAATTAACCCCTACATTAGTAAAATAATTAAGAATATTTCTTTGACATGCCAGATTCTACCACCGGCTCATCAAATATTTCTCGAAATATCTAATCATTTGACGTGACTGCTTATGAAAGATGCATTATATTTGATGAACTATGCCTTTAATCTTTTCACAAATCAAGAGAAGCATTGATATCCACCCCAATTATGCAACCTATTAACTGGAGTATTTATTTTGAGATCCTATGTAATGCTAGTGATTTTGCATTAGGTGTTATTTTAAGACAAAGAAAAAACAAGAAGGTTCATGATATATATTATGCAAGCAGAACCTTAGATGAAGTGAAAATAAATTATGCGACAACAAAGAAGGAATTATTAGTTGTAGTGTTTGTTATCCATAAATTTTGATCATACTTAGTAGGATAAAAAATCATAATTTATACAGATCATAAAATAATAAATTATGTCTTGAATAAAAAGGATGTGAAGCTGAGATTTGTTGGATATTGCTTTTCCAAGAGTTTAACTTAGAAATCTGAGATAAGAAAGGAACAAAGAATGTAGTAGTGAGTCATCTTTCGAGACTAATTGAAACAAAAGGTACGAGATAGCATTTGATGACTCTTTTCCATTCGATCAAGTATTTGACTTGGTTAAGGAGGAAGCAATGTGGTACGTTAATTTTGTAAACTATATAGCAGCTGAAGTATTAGCCCCACATTTATATTATTAGTAAAAGAACAAATTATTTTCAGATCTGAAATATATTATTAGGATGAACCTATACTTTTTAAAAGATGTATTCTTAAGGAATTGGAGAGCATAATTTTTCACTATCATTCTTCTGCCTAAGCTCATCAAAAACCACAACAAATATACTCCAAGTTGGATTCTACTGGAATACACTATTTATGGATGTGTATTATTATGTTATAAAGTGAGATCAATGCTAGTGTAGTGGCAAAGTTTCTAAAAGAAACGAGATGTCATTGAACAATATCCTTGAAGAGAAATTTTTTTATGTAGGTGGTATTGATTTCATGGGGCCATTTCCCTATTTGTTAGGAAATCAATATATACTCGTGGCAGTAGATGATGTATCTAAATTGATTAAAGTAATATATTCTCCTATAAACAATGTGTAGGATGCCATAAAACTCTTTAAGAAAATTATATTATCATGATTTAGTGTAACAAGACTTGTAATTAGTGATGAAGGTTCTCACTTCATCGCTAAACAATTTGAGAGATTATTGAAAAAGTTATGGGTAAGGCACATATTTTATAGGCCATATCATCCTCAAATTATAGGCCAAGTAGAGGTCTCTAATAGAGAAATCAAAATAATTATAAAAAATACAACCTCTTTTTCAAAGATTATCGGGCCCTAAAATTATACTATGCACTTTGAGCATACAAAATATCATATAAGACACCGATTGAAATGACCCCTTTTAAATTTATTTATGGAGAATCAATTCATCTATCCATCAAGATTGAGCATGAAAAATAGAATCAATTCATCTATCCATCAAGATTGAGTATGAAAAATAAATTGGAGGTAAAGAATTAAGACAATCAAGAGTCGAAGAAAACTAAAATTGAAACAAACCATAAAATAAATAAAAAATGGCTAAAACAAAACATTTCACAAAAATAGGAAAAACAACAAAAATTAAACCCCTGGTAGGCTAGTATAAATCTATTATAGGTGTAATTTTAACATCCTAAATTCTACCAAAAAGCATGTCCTATTACGAGTAACATGTAATTAGACATTACGGTCGTAAAAGGTCCGAACTCCTAGACACCATTTTAACCACCAAAGGAATGAAAAATTGTTGTCGTAATTCTTGTTAGCATCACCAAATTTTAGTTTTAGGGTGGTAGATCCCACACACTTCCATACCACTCAGACATTATGCCACTCAATCTTAAATCAACAAATCTATACTAAATCACCCATTCTTCAAAAATGTTCTCTCAATAATTTCTAAAATCCATCTAACTCATCATCTTATTCATCATTCTAAACCCATAAAACCTCTCATATTTCTCATTACCACCATCACTATAAACATCAGAAACAAAACTCCATTACCAAATTCTTCTATCTTATATATAACAAGAATTAAAAAAAAATGAAGATTTAACTAAAGTTATTTATAGAAGCTAACTTAATGACTAATCAAAACATCACTTGATTGGGTGAGAGGACAAAGGTTATCGTTGAAGTATTCTAATAAACAAGAATTATTGAGTTTTGCCTATTCGCAAGCTAAAACAGTGTTCACAAAAGATATGTTTTTTTCTCTTCGACGATGCAATGATAGGTTTGTTCACGCACACTAATTATGTTTCATATTCTCACAATTCAAGGTCAATAAATAATGAAACACATAGAGCCTTTCACATTTAGAAATAAATAACTTGTAAACCAAAATCGACAAGTGATCAACTTTAGGACTAAGTAGATTTGTACTCAACCAAATGGAGACTAGTCGAGTATGAAGGCAAACAAACATGAGTGAGACGAATATTTCTCATGTCCAGTGTAGTTCATAAGGGCCGAGAAAAAAATCAAACTCAATCAAAGCACAATATAACTAGATAATGTGACATTTTCTCGTGTTCTTTACTTGTAGTGATACTAACTAAAATTTTTATTGATATGGAGCCACACAAATATGACAAATTTCGTGAAAGAGAAAAGAGAAAGTCAAACATGAGACACCACATAAATCCTATCGTGAAAAAATTACGATGTATTCACGTAATTATCCTAATAAGACTTATTTATGTAGGTCATTTTCTTTTAGGCAACATGACTAGTATTTTCTTATAAATACCACACTTGTACGATTTCTTAACACACAAACAATCAATCAAATAAATAATTTAAGTATTTTTTTATCCCTTTATCATTTTGCACTTTGTATGCATTGTTAGAAAAATTAATTTAAATCAAATGAATTGAGGCTAGAATCATGAACGATTCATTTTCCTTATAGTATTTCAAGCACTCTCAAATTGTCTTAGAGTTTGTACGGAGGAATACATAAGATAATTCAACTTATACTCGAGTTTGCACAAGACCGATGAAAACTCGAATATAAGGAAGGTGAATTCCAAAATTTTGTGTGAAGAGGATAGACTTTTCTAATATGTTTTTCTGAATCCAGAACGCTCACTTTATTGGGAAAACTGGTGTTGTTTCATAAGGTTGCGACCCTCGTCGACCCTTGATGAAACACATAATTTTTATAACATTTTTCCTAAATGTTGCATTGTTTCACATACAACAACATTTTTCAAATGTTGCATTGTTTCGCCAATAACATTTTTAAAGATTGTACTGTTTCGTAATTTGTAACACTTCACAAAGTCTTACCTATTTCCGAATTCAAATTACAAACTGTTTACCGTAATACTTCACAAGTGTTGTCTATTTCTAAATTTAAAAAATTAATCTTCACTTCCATTTTCTTTCTTCATTTTAGAACATACTCAAAATTATTAATCGTTAATAACTTATAAGATGCATATGTTAGTCTAGTAGCTCAAATATTATTAAAATAATCGTACTTAACACATATATGATGGACCATGTTCATATCTCAATGTAATTGATTAAAGAAAGGAAGAAAAAAACACAATTAAGATTTGAGAGGTTCAACCAATTTCTCAATTTCGACAACAATGATGCAAACCATTTAACCTATTTAAATTTCATTAAATATCTTATTTTAATAGTTTCTTATATTTATACAGTTTCAAGTTTATTTTGATCCTCCTAATTAGGTATAAATTCCAACTAATTTCTAAATTTCGACAACAATGATGCATCTATGAAAGTTAATCGTATGCATACTTGCTGAAATAAACCAGAGGCAATATCCCACCAAATGAACATAACAACTATAAAATTAACATTCATAAAATAAAATCGACATTACATTGATGATTTCAACATAAAAATTAAATACTATATTTCAATAACTCGATGGACTCTTGCACATCTTCAAGATGTCATCAATCGTTCTTCCTACAGTCACATCCAATTCGAGCGAAATTTTCTCTTCGAAACCAAAATATGTTCGCCATATCGCCCTAACATCGTCTTCATTCTTAAGCTGAAATTTGGTGAACACCACATTCCCTTCGTTGTCAACTGAAGACAAACGGTATTCGAGCTTCCACACCTTTCTTCTGTCATTGTAAGGTAGGAAATAGTAAATTTCGTCGATGATATCGTCAAGTGAGGTGAAATCGGCAAGTTTGAACGTCCACCCAGGTGTTTTGTCGTTGATGTAGGAGACACTTGCGACATACCAACGGATCTTGATATCATACAATTTGAGACATCTTTGTGTTTGTGTGAAAGATAACACATGAAGCCTCAAATTTATAGAAAACCTAGATGAATGTGGACCAACCATTTTCTGGACAACTACTTCCGAAGATATATCCACGGAAAGACCCCATATCTTTTGGTTCCGTAAATATATATTCGGGTTTTTTGTTGAAACGTTAAAAACTTCCGGATATATATCCACGAAAGTTTTCCTGCTGCATTTTTAAACTAGAACAAAATAGATAACATTATAAGTAGAGACAAATAAAAGACATAAGTTCATAAACAAGAAATATGAACAAAAATTGACTATTTTACACTTCAAAAATTTACAATTAATTGTCTGATTATACAAGAATTATAAGTGAATGCAAACTACAAATAATACTAAATCTACACTTCTTGGTAGCCAACATGTAACCACGAATTTTAAAAGGACATTCATATTTTCTACTACTTGTATCGTCTCTTTTAAACTTTCATAAAGGCGTCTGATATATCCCACTTCTTTCGCACAACAAAGTTACAAAAGCGTTTCTTCTTTTTGAACCATTATTTGGTATTCCTATAACCACACAAAAACCAAGTCTAGTTGTAGTCCTATGAATCCATGTGATCATGTTATCACGATCATCAAACTCTTGTTTGTTATTAAATTCACCTCTAACATCTATTGTCTTTACGACAACCCCTTGAACATTCAGAGAAACATCGTGTATAGAAACTAATTTTTTTGAGATGTTATCGGGGTGCACCATATCTATTTGTAAATAATAAGAAAAATAAACAAAAATTACAAAACTACGGAAAAAATAGGTTACAACCATTATTCCGGAGAAGTACATCCGAAAGTGTTCATCTTTAACACGTTCCATAGATGTACATCCGAAAGCAATGTTACTTTATTTTTATAAAAGTTTGATGATTAATGTGAGCAATATAGTGGACAAAGTTGAATCATTACCTGAAATTCAATCTTCTTTTGCTCCCTTTGATTTGTTACATGGAAAAGTTGGAGTTTTTGAGTGAAAAATGATATTGTGATGTAGGGTTTTTTAGGTTGGTGAAGGTGAGTGTGGAAGAAGAAAGGACAACAATGGGAAAGTGATCATGCAAGTTTAAAATATAGCAGAAATTTCCGGAGATGCATCTACAGAATAATCTGGCGCTAAGACATTCGAGATATGTATCTACAAAATTTTTCTGAATTGATTTATTTTAAAGTTTTTCAACTTTTATCATGCTGTTCCGTAGATCCATCTCCGAAGAAAACCAAGTTTTAAAAGAAAAAAAATATGTCTGAATATATATATATATATATATATATATATATATATATATATATATATATATATATATATATATATATATATATATATATATATATATATATATATATATATATATATATATATATATATATATATATATATATATATATATATATATATATATATATATACACACACGAAAGTAGGGGAATTAAAGGTGTACTAAGAAATTCACTTCTTAAAATATTCATTAATAGAATCATAAATAGTTGTAGTACTAAAAACAAAAGAATCATAAATAATTTAATGAAAAATTATAAATAGAATACATTTCTGACATGTGAAAAACGATGGTATGGGTGGCAGGGTCCGTTTTGAAAATTAATCTGAAACGGACAAGGAAGACAGTTGTTATGATGGCTCCATTGAGAAATATATGTTCGTTCCATACTCACTCATGCCACGTATGCATCTGACTTTTTTTTTATACATTGATTAATAGGAGTAATAGTTATTTTAAGCGACTTTGATTGATAGAGAGGTATTATTCTCAAATTATAGTTCAATTTGTAATAAAAGATTTATAAAAAGTATGAATTAGTTATAATTCTAGCAAAACATTGATGTTGTTGCGGTTGATTTGAGGGGGTCAACGAGAGAATATTTTTATTTGAGACACATTTTTGTGAGAGATATATCATATATTTATCTAAAATCTTAAGGTGATAGGTATGTGGTTCTCTCACTTATATAATGTTCAATCTTTCATTTTCTAATCAATGTGAGATTTTTTCTACACACTTGATTCGTGAGTCTATACACAATGTTCCCCTCAAGTGGAAGCTCTATCTACCCACACTTGCATGGAGTTTTTCGATACAAGTAAGTCGGTTCCTTCACTCGAAACCAGACTCTGATACCAGATGTTGGAATTTACTCAAAACCTATGAGAATTCTGACTCTTTCTTATGAACAAGAAAAGTTCTTGCAAAATAATTAACAAAGAAAAGAAGAAATGTGAAGTAGAAAAGAATTAGGATTTTAAGAGAATTTGGAGAGAAAGTTTTGCTACCCACAAATTGGGATTTTTCTTTCTATTCACTTGCAACTGCAAACCGTGAATTACAATGTGTTGGAATTATTTGATTACAAGAGGATACTCCCTACTTATAGAATTAGGTTGGCTTGCACCTCAAACCAAATTCTCAAAACTATAAAAGCCCAAAATATCTATTTTGGAACTAAACTAAATCTAGATTTAAAACTAAATCAAATCTAATCTAAATCAAGTATGACATAATGAATTACGTTTTCAACAGATATACATTTTCCTATTATATGTATTTATTATTCTGCTTTCTTTTGATTCTTTTAATTTACTTTTTTACATATATTTAATAAAAGGAGTGTGTGAGGTAATTGAGTTTCAGGTCGCAACGATAGTTTAATCCCTTTCTAAACTGATGTCTGATGCACTGCATATTTGTTTTCGGCGTCTTTTCATGGCTTGTACCATGCGGTTGGACGGAAATCAGCGTTAATTTCGGACTATGGTACTTGGGACGATGTTGCTTGGCGGTGGAATCTATCTGCTACAGATTTTGTTTTTTATCTGCAACTGGAATCGGACCTGGCGGATCTTCTGGAGCTGCTACAGCCTTGCAAATTTAAGTTTAATGTTGCTGATAAATTCTTGTGGACAGGATTGCTTTTTATTCATGGTTGTGGTTACGGAAGAGGAATAAACATTTTCCAGGATGCTCATTCTATGAGTGACTCAATCACCCTAATGATTTTTTTTAATCCTGTTTTGTATTTAATCTGTAGGGGTTGATATGTTTGTATTCTGGATTTTGCTTATCGGATTGGAGTACCCCTAGTAATTCCTCTTATATTATTGATTTTGATTATATAAAAAAATATTAATTAAGTTGAATGGGTGTAAGTTTTTGGTCAATGGTTCAATCTTTATCGACAATATTTATTTATATTCATGCATTAATGTAAATATATCGTTGATATTTATAAATCAACAATTTTATATATATATATATATATATATATATATATATATATATATATATATATATATATATATATATATATATATATATATATATATAAAAGAAAATTTTATAAAATAATTTATAATTTTTTATACAAAATTAATTATATTTTTAGTTTAAAATAGAAAAATAATTGTGTTTCGTGCCGACTACATACCCCAGGGCATTAAAGCTCAGTCATAAGGGGACAAATTCAAAAACATGTGTACCAAGGCATTAATGACTCAAAGCGCTCAATTATGTCAGATATAACCAAACAACCTCTCATATGAGGCGCCACATGACACGAGAACGACTATAATTGCCCAGACTATATAAACTTTCGCACACGCTATTTTAGTCATTCTCTCATTCACTCACTCAAACTACTTATTTACTCATTCATCGACTTGCGTTGAGTGCTAACCTTGCATGTTTATCCCTATTATGTTGCGTCAAAAGTCCATTCCACTACACTAGAACCCAAGCTTATTCGATCTCCTAATATTTCTAATTCCAGCACATAACATAGGTGCCATATGTGAAAATCGACTTCTGATTCTCACGAATTTCCACGATCAACTTCTTTGATCCCAAAGTCACGAATCATCATCGCAATCTCGCTCTAAAGAAGACTATAATACCCAATATTTAATTAAACGCTCTAGATAATATTAATTAAAATTAATTAGTATTATCTAACTAAGAGACCTTATTAAATATTCGACTCGGAGATATTTTGGATACTCTCAGTTTGGACCCGTTAGAATACTAACTATTGTGTACCAGTATAATATACATTGTTTGGTTATAAAAGAAAGAAATAAGTTATGTGTTATAAAAGGAAAAGAAAAGAAAGTTAGTAAAGGGAACAAGAAAGAAAAAAGGAAAGAAAGAAAGAAAAGGGAGAAGAGAAGAGAAAGAAGGAAAATGAGAGGAAAACCCTAGAAGAGGGAAAGCTTGGATGATCACCATTTCCTCATCAAATCTTCATCTTCACCAACCTCCTCATCGATTGCAAGGTGGGTTCATAGTTATAAACTTTTCTTTTGAGTTTTGGTTGAGTTAATGAGTTTTAGGGTTTTTGTAGAAATCTTAGAAATTGAAAGATTAAACAGTTAAAACTCGACTAAACTTAAGTATGATGCTTAGTATACGACTATATTCATGTTTAGTGTTTGATTCCTCTGTTGGGTGATGATTTTGGATGAGTTTGGCATGGAATGAAGTGTTTCCCGTAAGCCATTTTCTGGAAATCACAAAGCTCGTTCAGCGAGCAGTTTGATTATGCAGGAAAACCTGGGTTTTGGTATAGCTCGCTGAGCGAGTAGGAGATCGCTTAGCGAGCGAGTTAAATTTTTGAAAGGCTCAAATGCAGGAGCTTGCTCGCTCAGCGAGCAGGCCCCTTGCTCAGCGAGACCTGAAAGTGTTGTTTTTTGTGATTTAATTCATAACTCGTGATTCTGGTATCCGTTTTTAGTGTTCCACATATCATTTTGAAGCCAATAATATGTTTTATCTTTTGAGACCGAGAAATATTATTTTGACCCGACTTTTATCCAACTTTTCCAATTAACTGTAATTATGTTTGTTAAGGAATTGTGGTATTAATCAAATTATGGAATGTACGAAATCGTGAGGATTGAACGAAAGTAGAGACAATGAGATTATGGTGAGAATTGTTTAAATGGTGGTAATCAAACTAAAAGTGTTAGAACTAAATGATTAAAAGCATCAACAATGAAGAAAGAGTGAGGAATCTTACCATGAACCAATAGTGTGGCCTAGTAGTGTAACTAGAAATTGTTAGATGGTACGACTTGTGAGATGGTTAGGTTTATCATAGGTTGTTGCGAAATCGTTGACGCGTGGCACACGGTCCTCCTAAAAGTCTTGAGTAAGTTTTGTGGTGGGTATTACACTGAGTCTCATGGGAAACATCCGTAAAGGATTGAGGTACCGTCGATTTTATCATTTAGGCTTGCGGTGGGTATTACATTGAGTCCCACGGGAAGCATTGAGTAAGCCTTAAGGTGGGTATTACACTGAGTCCCACGGGAAGCATCGTTTAGGCTTGTGGTGGGTATTACATTGAGTCCCATGGAAGCATTGAGTAAGTCTTATGGTGGGTATTACACTGAGTCCCACGGGAAGCATCGTTTAGGCATGTGGTGGTGTTCGCTGGTGATTTTCCGTCGAACAACCGCTGGTTTCTAATCTAATATTGGATTAGTTTACTTGCAGGATCAACCATACAAATCCTAGGACATAAATGCTTTGGTCAAATGTGATGATTTAACCATCTTGTGTTATTTTACTCTTACTAAGGTTTTTATTATATTTATATGATTCTTATGAAACGAAGAACAACAATAAGGTTTCTTGGCGAAAACTTAAACTAAGTAAATTCTGGTAATGTGAAAGGACAAATTGCAAGGAAAGTAAAAGTTGGTAAAAGTAAAGAACTTGTAAATTGCAAGAATCATAAGAGTGCAGAAAATGTTAAATAACATGAAATTGCATTAAACTGAATGAAAATGGTGTTTCACACGTACATTTTTCCAGAAATCAAACTCTTTTCTCTCACACGGGTACTTTGAATAATTTTAACAGGAATTTGTACATAAAATATCACACACTAAATCTAACCAACATTATCCTATTTATATACAAATAAAATAACGGTTATCAATGGAAAATCCTAAGACTAATGACACTTGGCTTTCTGCATGTTTTCCTTTCTCCAAAAAGCTTCCACACGTCCTTTTGCCAAGCAGAACAATTGTCTGAATTTGAATTTATCCTTAATGTCGAAACAACGCGTCCCTTCAGGATTGTCAAAGTGTCGAAACATAACATATCAATCAAATCTGTAGAAACAATGCATCATCTCTCTTTTTGTCGAAAACGTCGAACACTTAAGTTGTCACCCAACTCTGTCGAACTGTCGAAAACAACATGTCACCTAAAACTGTCGAAATATATTTTCAAATATATTTCTTCAGTTCTTTGTAAATATCTTATTCTGTCAAAAACATCATTTTATCTTTCAAATCATGGTGTCGAAAATATGTGTCTACAAATTACCCCCGAACAAAGATGTTTCGACTGTCTCTGGAGAAACCATCATTTGTTGTCGAACAAATTTTGACGCCATGGTTCCTACATAATTACGCTTGTTTTCAAGATGTGACTTTTGTCAGGTCATAAGATAGATTAATCATTACACTTTTTCCTAAATGTCTCATATAAACCATGTTTGGATATAACCCCCATCACCCTAAAACCTAGCTAGTCACAATTTTTTCAACTTCCAGCACTTTTCATCATCACCGTTGAAATTCTTACACGTGTTCCATGATCATCTGAAAACTCAAACGTTTTCATCACATTCTTCTTTATAAATACCCAGTTTCATTTCTTATGAAACTTTTTCCAACTTCTAAACTTATTCCTCTCACAATCCATTTCCAAATCTTCTTCACTTTCTTTGAAAACAAACTTTCTCTGCTCTCAACAATGGCGTCTTCAAGCAACAAGAAAATCAAGGACACAACTTTTCTCCCTCCTGCGCACAAATTATCTGGACCAGTGACTGTGGGCAACAATCAATATGTTCCTGAGCCTCCAAATGAAAGAGAGAAAACAAGTATTTACCAATCCCATGTATTAATCCCAGTTTTTATTTCTGGTACTTGACATGCAATGTTAGGTCCACTTCCTAACCCAAATACTGAACAAACTCGTTTAAAAGAGTTCTTTCCCACATATTCCCACTCAAGACCCATAGGTGTTAGAGTAAAATCCAAACCTAGTGGAACGTCTACTGAAAAATCCTGAGAATGCATTTGCTTCTGCAGAAATAGATTTAACTTATTTGAACCAAGCTAGAATTTTTAGGAGTTGTCCCCTAACAAAAGACCCTTCTGACTATTTATCTTGGCTAACTAAAGTCGAAAAAGTTAAAGGTAAATTTTGGAAACACACTGGCATTTTTGACTTGATTCAACTGTCTAAGGTAGGCCCCAATTATTGCCCAAACATGATCTTAGCTTCCCTTTACTTTTGGGATAACACCTATAACAACTTCCATCTTCCTTGTGGGATGGTCACCCCAACCTTCTTCGGTGTAGCTGCCATAGTTGGCCTTAGCCCTATAGGAATAGACTTCGACCCCACTGTTTTGGATGACAATTTTATAGCTTTCGACACGAGCTTTGCCTCTTATTCTCTATTCATCGCTCACTATCATGATAAAGATACCACTGAAGTCTTTGATGTAGAGCACATAGCCTTTTTGACCCTCTGGTTGTCGAAGTTTGTGTTTTTCTCCCGCTCCCTTCAAGTTGCCAAGAAATACCTCACCATAGCTAACCAACTCCATGCTGGGAACAACCTTTGCTTAAGTGAAATGGTTTTAGCAAACCTTTACGAATCACTTAGTGAGAGTGTGGAATTCCTGAAAAATGTCAAAGAAAAAGGAAAATTGAGCTTGGCAGGACCCTTTTGGCTTCTACAATTATGGCTTAATGTTACTTTCGAGGCTTCTCTTGTTGTCAAGAACAAGGTGGATGAGGAAGGAGTAAATAACATGATTGTCGAATGGCCTAGGTTAGTACAACTAACCCCATTTGATGAGGGAACTAGCCTTTGACGATCCTTCACCAACTACATGATGATGTTTTCCAAAAGATACAATTTTACTTCAACCATGGCACCCTTTGCCAACCGAGCCGTTGGACGTAAATGGTTCACTAAACAACTCCCTTTTGAGAAGCTAAAAGATAAAGATACCTTTTTGGTTATTTGGGAATCATTTTTGACACCAAGGCTCATTTTCTCCCACTACAACATGAACAACACCAAGATTGCTCTCATTGTTTATCAACCTAACCTTGTTGCTCGACGGTTTGGGTTGATTCAAATAAAACCAAAATCCATCTACCCAAAGAAAGGATCCATCATCTTTCACAATTCTTTCCACAACGCAGAAAAAAGCGTAGAGTTATCGGAGAAGTTAATTGATGAAACTCTAGAGATTCAACCAGTGGTTTTTCGACCATCCTTCCTCTACACTCAAGAATTTAATGTTTGGTGGAAAGTTTATTACCTCACCATATTTTTTGACGTGACAACGTTTACCACCCATATAACGAACGCTTTTGCTTTTGTGTAGGATCGAACAAAGAAAGGTACTCAATAACACATTAAAGAAATCCAAAGATTTCAAAAGTATTTTGAAATCATTTACAGACCAAATGATCTTAGTCGAACCATAGGCGAAGCAACAGTGACTTTAAAACACAAATTTACAGAAAAAGTGGGGAAACTAACGTTGCCTTCGTATGTTCGACCAAAAATACGTTATGATTTAGCGTACAGTTATTATCCACCAAAGTTTCCCCCTCTACCTTCTACTGAATTTGGTGTGGCATTGAGCCCTCCATTCCCAGATTGGTTCGTTTGTGGATCTGATCTGAAACTACTTCGTGAATCTTGTAAAAAACCTGTTGAGCGTGTGGTTTCGACTAAGTATCATTTGGACAATTTCCCAGGGCACCTTCATATTGGCATAGAACACGTTCGCGTGGAATCTTCCATTCCTGAAGGTGTTAAAGAAAATACAATTTTCTATTTCGTTCTAACTTCATTCTTATGTGTTTTCCCTTTGTGTTTATTTATTTCTCTATTTTTCTGTTTTTTTTAGCTGTCAAGATTACTACTAAGAAAGCTCCTGTCGAAAGTAGCCCTGGAAAGGTGGTCGAAAAACCATCCTCTACTGTAAAAAAGGTTTCGACAAAAGCATCAATCTTTCTTTTATGTAGTAGATTTATTTTGCCCATACTAACCAAAGTTCTCTTTGGTGTTTTAGGTGAATCGAAAACCACCAACTACCCAAAAAAAAAGAAGGGGCAAAGGTGATTACTGAAGAATCTGGGGATGAATCTCCAGAACAACAACCCCTTAAGAGAAAAAAGGCCCTGAAGATCAAAACATTCGCCTCCCAGAGGTCTATTGTCAAATCTGCAAAGAAAACTCCCCCACCAGTCCAACCATCAGAGCTCATACAAAAGATGCAGAGAGTGGGAACTCTAGCTTCCAAATTGAGATTCCTTAAGTAAACTCGATTTTGACTAATGATATTTACTTTTTTGTTTGCAGTTTCTTTTCCTTAACTTTTTTGCTTGTTCTCAGGTCCAGGTTATGGTCGAAGAACAGCCTGCAGCAGAAGGAGCGCCACAATTTCAAAGTGCTTCTGCTTCTAAGGCTATTAGTTCTACTCCCAATTCTCCAAAGGGTTCGACCAAAGAGTTAGGGGAAGAATTATATCAAATAAAAACCAATCCTGAAGCTAAGACAATTTTGACAGAAAAGGTCCAAGAGGAGGCTAACCCCAAAGATGACGAACCTGAACCACAAACCATAGCAGATTTCGACACCAACATGGATGACCAATCTGATGATAATTCTCCTCCTCATCCAGGATTAAATACTGAAAGGGATGATGATGCTAATATGGATGATAATGTCGAAAATGCTAATGAAGGAAAGACTGCTGAGGAAGAAGGTGATCAGACGAAAGACCAAGATGCTGGGGTTGGGGAAAGCAACAAAGAAAGCATTGTTGAGGAAGAGGAGGACCGGTCGAAACAACGAAATGATGGACTGACTTCTGGAAGAAGTGGTCAACCAATTCCTGCCCAAACCCAAGGAACTTCTCCATCAACTGGTTCGACCAGTATCTCTCACGAGGAACTTGAGAGCTTAAAAGTGAAAAAAACTTTAGACTATCTGAAGGATATGCTCAGCGCTCGCTACAACTTTCAAGACTCTTCCTACAGCACTTCGACTACTTTTGGGGCCACTTCTGAGGTTAGATCACTTGATGTCATCATGACTGAAATTAAGACCAAAATACTTGGTGTGGACTTATTCAAAAATTTGGGCGAAAATCCCACTGCCCAGTTTGACCTGAAGAAAACCCTCAAACAAGTAAATGTTCTGGAGGCCTCTGCTGAAGAAATTCGCCTGGTGATGGATCTAACCCACATGATTGACATGGTGAGTGCAGATCTACATCTTCAAAAAGATTTCTCTGAACAAATCTCTTCAAAGTCTAAGATTCAAATTATAGAGTGGGATGTTGTGGCTGCTTCGACTGATAAGGTTTCAGAGCTACAAAAACTTTCTGAAGTTTATTCTAAAGAGGTTGCTGAATGTGACATCAACATCCAAAATTTGGAGAAGCAAATAGCCAATCTTCAATAAAAGATTTCTCAAGAAAAGCAACGCAAAGAAAACCTCCATTAACCCAAGCAAGATGAGATTGATGAAGAGATTAAAGTGGGACTTTACCATGCAGATAAAGCTCAACAATTAAGTCAGGAGCTTGACAACCTTTCTTAAAACAAGAGCATCTGCGAACGTCGACTCCAGATCCAAAAGAGGAAATTTGAAAAGCTTAAAGAGTATTTTCTTAAAGATTATGTTGTAATAGGAATATGCTTCTTATTTACTGGCAGCCTTTGAGGTTTTTCTTTGTAATGACGTTGACACCATCTATTTGGCGAAACACGTCATTTTGTTTTATATAATTATTATATTTCTATTTTAACTTCTTGCAATGTTGGCTTATACTTTTTTAACTACTTGCCATTTATCTTTAGTATTCTTTTATCTTTGTCTATCTCTTCGACCTCATATGTGTCATTTGAAAAAACTCTTAAAATTTGGAAAGGTCCTTCCCACTTAGGATACCATTTTCCCATTAATCTATCTTTTCGATCCATGGGAAGAATTACTTTCCAAACAAGATCACCTACTAAAAAGGTCTTAAATTTCACTTTCTTGTTGTAAAATTTCTCGACTCTTTCTTTTTGCCTCTTTATCAGATCTAACGCACACAACCTCTCTTCGTCCAAATCAACTAATTCGTCCATCATCATGCTCCAATAAATTTCTAATGGGATTTCATGATTCCTTTGAACTCGTATCGACTGTAAATAAATTTCGACTGGTAGCATTGCATCATGTCCATAAGTCATTTTGAATGGAGTAGAATTTGTTTCTTCTTTAGGAGATGTTCGACAAGCCCATAAAATTTGATCCAAAGTCTTATGCCAGTTTCTAGGTTTTCTACCCACGTGCTTTTTGATCAAATTTATCACAACCTTGTTTGCTGCTTCGACTTGTCCATTTGCCTGGGCATAATAAGGTTTCAAAGTTAAGAGTTTAAAACCTGTTTCTTTTGCAAATATTTGCATGTTTTTCCTAGTAAATACAGATCCTTGATCAGTAGTTATCGTTTCTAGTATCCCAAATTTGTAGATTATATATTTTTGGATAAACTTTATAACTGTCTCCTGATCCACGTTTACCAATGGTATAACTTCAATTCATTTAGTGAAATAATCTATTCCAACTAAAATGTACCTCTTCCCTTTTTGAAGAAGCTGGTCAAATTTCTCCAATTAAGTCCAAATCCCAACCTCTGAATGGCCAAGGCTTTATAATTGAATGTAACGCACTTGCAGGGACATGTGGTATACTTGCACGTACTTGGCATTCCTGACAACCTTTTTCAAATTCTACACAATCTTTCAACATTGTTGGCCAGTACATACCTTGTCGAAATAATAACCATTTAATTTTATGGCATGCTTGGTGCGCGCCACATGCACCATTGTGCACGTTTGAAAAAGCTATGTAAGCTTCATCTTTGCCCAAGAACTTCAGTAAAACTCCTTCTGTAGTCTTTTTAAATAATTTGTTTCTAAAAAGCACATAGCTTAAAGCTCTGTACTTTACCTTTCTTTCAACTTTTTGATTTGGGTCTTGTAGATAATCCTTAATAGGTTTTCTCCAATCTTCAATTTCTGAATCATCTACATTGAAGATTTCAATGTTTTCTTCATCCCCATAACCTAATTTTATTGTCTCCAAATCTGATGGGGAAAATTTGGTGGATATAACTCTTCCCCTTACTTCAATAGTTTCCTCCAAGTTTTCTTTCGACACTTTGTAGCCTGATGCAAGTTGAGCCAGATCATTTGCTTCTTGATTTTCTAACCTAGGAATGTGTTTAATGTCTACATTGTCGAATGTTTTAAGGAGTCTGTTAGCTATAACAAAGTACATAATCAGACTCTCTTTGACACATTTATATTCTTTTGTCAATTGTTTTATCACTAACTCAGAGTCACCCATTATTTCAACTCTAGTTGCCCCCAATTCCAACAAGATTTCAATTCCAGCAATCAGAGCTTCATATTCTGCTTCATTATTTGAACATAAGCCTTCAACCTTGTACTTGAACTTTGTTGGAATTTTGTCAGGAGAAATAATTAGTATTCCAACGCCAGTTTCGTTCTTATGACTGGAACCTTCGAAATATAACCTTCATGGCTCTAATTCGACACATTTTATTTCATTTTCATTTATTGAGTGGTCAGCTATGAAGTCAGCAACCACTTGTCCCTTAACAACCTTTAAAGGCAGATATTTTAAGGAATATTTTGTCAACGCCAAAGCCCATTTCCCAATTCGACTATGTAAAATAGATTTAGATAACATATACTTTATTACGTCGAAATGAGAAGAAACATATACATCAACAGGTTTTATATAGTGCTTTAACTTTGTACAAGAAAAATATACACACAAACATAATTTTTCTATCACACTATATCTAGTTTCAGCATCATTTAAGATTCTGCTGAGATAATAAATGGCCCTTTTGACGCCATTTTCATCTTCTTGACACAACATGCTTCCCAAGGTTTTGTGAGATGCTGAAATATCTAACCTCATACTTCTTTTTCTACAAGGGGACATCAAAAATGGAGGACTAACTAGATACTCTTTGATTCTTGACTACCACTACATCTTTGAAGATTGAAGGTCATTCTGAGGAAGCAAAAAGACTTGTGATGTTTCCTTTCACACTTACTGATGATGCAGAAGAATGGTTCTACTCACTACCAGCTGCTAGTATCACAACTTGGTTAGAGATGGAAACAACATTCCTCAACAAATATTTTCCTGCTTCAGTTTTCATCCGGAAGAGATATGATATTGTCAATTTTAAACAAAAAGAGGGTGAATCACTTGGAGATGCATATAAAAGATTCAAAAGGTGTTTGACCGCATGTCCTACTCATAATATGGACGCGACCGAGCAGATGCAAAACTTTGTGAATGAGTTGCGACTCAAGACAAAACAACTTATAGATACTGTTGCATGTGGCTCAACTAACTTTTCAACAACCACTGGTATCAAAAGAATCATAGAAGCTATTGCTGCTAATGAACATCTTGAATTGTATGATCGCATAGTGAGTCAACCAGATGGTAAGATTGATTTAAAGCTGACAGAGCAAGTTGTGAAAATGGAAGATCAAATGGCTGCAGAAGTTGAAAGAAGGTTGAAGAAGATGAATCTTGGCACACAGACAGTAGCTCAGGTGGAACCAGTTCAAGCTGTGATTTGTGAGATTTGTTGTGGACCACACTTTGCCATGCATTGTTTGGCAACTCAAGAACAGGTTGAACAAATTAATATGTTGAGGCAGAACAATCCGTATGCCAACACGTATAATCCGGGGTGGAAAAATCACCCTAATTTCTCTTGGAAAGATCAACAAGGGAACATTCAAAAATTGGTTCAAGGCCAGCAACAATATCAGCCCCAGCAACAACAATACCAGCCACCAGTTCCAAGAAAAGCTGATTGGGAAATTGCCATTGAAAAGATAGCGGCTCACAATTCTCAATTCCAAGAAGAAACGAGGAGTAACTTCAAGAATACTGGAGCCTCTATCAAGAACCTTGAAGTGCAAATGAGTCAAATTGCCCAACATCTAGCTATTCCCCAAACTCCAGGGGCTCTTCCAAGTGCAACTGTAACAAATCCAAGAGATAATCACAAAGTCAATGCAGTCACAACACGAAGAGGTAAAGAAACTGAAGAGGTGAAAGATAATTCTGAGAGTGAAAATCAAATGATTGAAGTGGAACTGGAAATAAAAGAGAATGAAGTTGTTGAAGAAGAGGAATAAGTGACCCCAGCACCGGAAATCAAAGAAAAAACGGTAGAACCAAAACCGATGATCAAACTTCCTTATCCAACAAGAAACAAAAAGAAAGGACAGTAAGAGAAGAATTTTGAGAAATTCCTAGAGTTGTTCAAGAAGCTGGAGCTGAATATTCCATTACTTGAAGCACTTGAGCAAATGCCCACCTATGCCAAATTCATGAAAGATATCATTGCTAAAAATAGGACCATGGGGGCTGAACCTATTATTCTAACTGAAACTTGTAGTGTTATTTTGCAGGGACTAAAGATACCGGTGAAGAAAAAAGATAGAGGAGTTGTCACCATTCCATGCACCATCGGTGACCAGTCATTCAAGAGAGCTCTAATTGACTTGGGAGCGAGCATTAGTCTAATGCCTCTATCCATCTATAAAAAGTTGGGTATTGGTGTTGTTCAAGATATGACTCTCCAGTTTGCAGACTATTTTGTGAGGCGGCCATATGGAGTAGTCCATGATGTCTTGGTTAGAGTGGACAAGTTTGTGTTTCTGGTTGATTTTGTGATTCTTGGAATGCCTGAAGATGAAGAAATTCCTTTAATTTGGGGAAGACCATTCTTAGAAACCGGGAGAGTTCTGATAGATATGGAAGGGGGAACACTCACTTTGAAAGTGTACGATGAATAGTTGAAAATTTATGTTAGGAACACTTTGAAGTATAAAGATGATGTTGGCACTAGTAGTAACATACAAGTGTTATAACAAGTGGAAGCTAGTGAACATTTAGAGAGTGTATCCCAATTGCCTCTAGAAAGGGTACTGAGTATGTCTATTTTTGAAGATGATAAGGAAGTCGAAAGTAGTGATATGGAAGTGGTAGCAATGCTTGAAACTCAACCTATCCTGAAAAGAGTTAGGATGCATCGGTGGGAAGAGTTAAGACAACCAATAATGGTTGATGAAGGTGAAAGCAAGCCGAAGATATCAAAATTGAAACAACTACCTGAGAATCTCAAATATGTCTTTCTCGACACTGAAGAAAAATGTCCCGCTATTATTAGCGCTAATTTGAAAAGTGTGCAAGAGGACAAGTTGATTGGAGTTCTTAAGAAATTTAAGGGAGCAATTGGGTGGAAAATTGAAGACCTTAAAGGTATAAGTCCTACGATGTGCATGCACAAAATACTCATGGAAGA
Organism: Lathyrus aphaca; assembly: GCA_963966055.1. NCBI lineage: Eukaryota > Viridiplantae > Streptophyta > Magnoliopsida > Fabales > Fabaceae > Lathyrus > Lathyrus aphaca. The sequence goes on along the minus strand of OZ014523.1, from coordinate 534,076,656 downwards.
AGATCACAAACCGGTTGTGCAAACCCAAAGGATATTGAACCCTGTGATGAAGAAGGTTGTGCGAAAGGAAGTTGTTAAGCTATTAGATGCGGGATTGATCTATCCTATATCAGATAGTGCTTGGGTGAGTCTGGTCCATGTGGTGCCCAAAAAGGGAGGAACAACCGTAATAACTAATGAAAAAAATGAGTTGATTCCTACTAGAACCGTTACTGGATGGAGAGTTTGCATTGATTATAGAAGATTGAACTTGGCTACGAGAAAAGACCATTTTTCTTTGCCATTCATTGAACAGATGTTGGAGAGACTAGTAGGACATGATTACTATTGTTTTTTGGATGGTTACTCCGGATACAATCAAATTGCAGTTGCACCGGAGGATCAAGAGAAGACGGTGTTTACATGTCCTTATGGCATTTTTGCTTATAGAAGGATGCCATTCGGGCTATGTAATGCCCCCGCTACATTCCAAAGATGCATGACATCCATTTTTGTTGATATGCTAGAAAAGCACATGGAAGTGTTCATGGATGATTTCTCCGTGTTCGGATCTTCATTTGATCACTGTTTATCTAACCTTTCACTTGTTTTGCAGCGATGTCAGGAAAGTAATTTAATCTTGAACTGGGAAAAATGTCATTTCATGGTACGAGAAAGCATTGTTCTTGGTCACAAGATCTCACAAAAAGGGTTTGAAGTTGATCAAGCGAAAGTGGAAGTAATCTCAAAGCTACCACCACCAATTAACGAGAAAGGTATAAGAAGCTTCTTAGGACATGCAGGTTTTTACCGCAGGTTCATAAGAGACTTCTCGAAGATAGCCAAAACTTTAACTACTTTGTTGGTTAAAGATAAGGTTTTTGTGTTTGATAAGAAGTGCACCGATGCTTTTGAGACACTTAAAAAGGAATTAGTGTCGGCACCTATTGTTATTGCTCCCGATTGGTCCCTACCCTTTGAAATTATGTGCGATGCTAGTGATATTGTGGTGGGAGCTGTATTGGGGCAGCGTAGGAATAAGTTGTTGCATGTTATTTATTATGCTAGTCACGTTTTGAACCCTGCACAGATTAATTACGCGACTACCGAAAAGGAGTTGTTAGCTGTGGTTTATGCCTTTGATAAATTCAGGCAATATCTGTTGGGTTCAAAAGTGATTGTTTATACTGACCATGCTGCTTTGAAATATCTTTTTGCCAAACAGGATTCAAAACCTAGGCTTTTGAGGTGGATTCTACTCCTTCAAGAATTTGATGTTGAGATTCGTGATAAAAAAGGTTGTGAGAACACTGTAGCAGATCACCTGTCGCGGATGTCACCGATCGAAGAAAATGAGGATAAGCGTCCTATAAAGGATGAGTTCGCAGACAAACACATCCTATCTGTGATTGGTGTTCCATGGTTTGCGGATTATGCGAACTATCTGGTCGGTGGTATTATACCCGACGATTTTGACACTAACAGAAGAAAAAAGTTTGTTCATGATTGCAGGTTTTATCTGTGGGATGATCCTTATCTGTATAAAAGAGGAGTGGATGGTTTAGTCAGAAGGTGTGTACCTGAAGGAGAACAAAAAGATGTATTAAAAGCATGTCATGATTCCGAGTACGGAGGGCATTTTAGTGGTGACATAACAGCGGGTAAAGTCCTTCAATCAGGGCTATATTGGCCTACCTTATTCAAAGATGCTCAGCAGTTGGTAAAGGAGTGTGAAAGATGTCAGAGGACCGAAAACATATCAAGAAGGAATCAAATGCCCCAAAACTCTATGCTTGAAGTAGAGTTATTTGATGTGTGGTGGATAGACTTCATGGGACCATTTCCTCAGTCATTCAGAAAGACATACATCTTGGTTGCGGTGGATTACGTGTCAAAGTGGGTTGAAGTGGTGGCATTGCCCACCAACAATGCGAAAGTGGTCACCCAATTCTTAAAAGATAATATATTCGCAAGATTTGGTGTACCAAGAGCTTTAATAAGTGATGGAGGAACTCATTTCCTAAATCACCTCATGGAGAGGCTTCTACAAAAGTATAACGTGAAACACCGGGTAGCCACTCCATACCATCCGCAAACAAGTGGCCAAGTAGAGGTATCAAATAGACAACTCAAACAAATTCTGGAAAAGACAGTCAACACGTCTCGAAAGGATTGGTCTGTTAAGTTGGATGACGCTCTATGGGCGTACCGAACGGCCTTCAAAACACCGATCGGCATGTCACCGTATCAGTTGGTCTATGGAAAGGCATGTCATTTACCGTTGGAACTTGAACACAAGGCTTTCTGGGCTACTAAGTATTTGAATATGGACCTAGCTAATGCCGGAAGATCTCGCATACTCCAACTGCATGAATTGGAGGAATTCCGGAACCGGGTATATGAGAATGCTAATATGTTCAAAGATCAAACAAAAAAATGTCATGACAAGAGAATTCAAACGAAATAATTTTTCGAAGGACAACTTGTCTTACTGTATAACTCAAGGCTAAAACTCTTTCCTGGGAAACTCAAGTCTAAGTGGTCGGGACCGTTTGAGGTGCATCGAGACTTCACGCATGGGGCAGTCGAGATAAAGAATCAAGCTAACGGAGACATTTTCAAAGTGAATGGGCAAAGGTTGAAGCCTTATTTTCAAGGACAACCTTGAGATCAAGCTATTGTCATTCGTCTTATCCAATAGGACGAATGACCGTCGAGCCATGCGACGTTAAACACAGCGCTGCGTGCGAGGCAACCTACGATGTTTTCATTTAACTTTTATTTGTTCATTTTCTAGGTAGGTTGAAGCAACATCTCACATAGTCGGTAAAAGAAAGAAAAATGGTCCGAATGGTGAAAAACGTGTTTTTTTCGAAAAGTCAGGGCCCTGACACGGGTGCCCGTGTCCCATGACACGGCCCGTGTCAGGAGGATGTGAAGATTCTTGTCTGAGATCTTGAGGAATACAGGGTGCAACACGGGTGCCCGTGCTGTGCAACACGGCCCGTGTTGCAAACTATGAACATCCCCTTGTTTTAATGTGGTTTTATTGGCAATGTAGGGGCTTGACACGGGTGCCCGTGTTGCGCAACACGACCCGTGTCAGAAGTGCGGGACAATTTTTTCAAATTTTTTGACACTTTTTATGAGTGGGACCCACAATTTTATATCATTAAACCACTCATTTACCCTTAATTACATTTTTTAGTTTTAATTTTCTCATAACTTTGCTTTCTTCTCCACTTTCTCCTCTTCTAAAACCCTAGCCTCCATTTTCACCTCATCAAAAACCTTCCATTTCTCCAACACCCACTCACCAAAACTCCATACTCTCTTCACAAAAAGTGTTCCCCTCGCCTCCCTTGTCACTCATACGGTGACGTTTTCTCCTAATTCAAATTTCGAATTTTGTTTGTTCATTTTTGTAGGTAGTCAACAATGCCTCCAAGAAGAGACACTGGAAAGGCCGTAGAGGAGCCATCTCGCCCCCGGAAGAGGGCACACCGTATGGAAAATGCTCATGACATATTGTTTGAAGAGCCGAAGCATCAACGAAAATACTCCGTATTGGTCAAGCGTAAGCTAATTCCCGCGAGGTATATCTGTAATGACACGCTTGATAATTTAGGGCTGAGATTCGAAGTTCATAGGATGTTTCATACTTTAGACATGCTAGAATTTATGCAATTTGAAGCGCCGACCTATGAGCGCATAACTTTCGAATTTTTGAGTTCTTTAGAGTTTCAGTTGAAGCATAGGTGGACGGGTGCCGATGAGGAGTATTTTGGAACATTAAGGTTCCGTCTGTTTAATACTACTCACTCATTATCCTTAGCGGAACTGGGAGAAGTCCTGAAGCTGCCTAGCTTCGGACCTGGAGCTCCCCCAACTAATTTTGCTGCAGGTGACTTCTGGAGAGCTATCACGGGAAATCCCGAGTATGTCGCTAAGGCGGCAAAGGCTTCGTGCATCCATAACCCTTGCTTCAGGTATGCACAAAAAGGCTTGCCATACACTTTGTTTTGTAGAGGAGACAGCACGGGTGTAGCAACTCAGAAAGAGTTATACCTGTTGTATGGCATGGCCAACAAAGAGCTGATTAATATCGCGGCTTTTGCGGCTGACCATCTGAAAAGAGTGGCAAATGCTAACTCGGGAGAGATATCAGTGGGAGGCATGATAACCCAAATTGCCGACCACTTTGGATATGGAGCTTTGCTGAAGGAAGGGCCGATTGTGACAGGTAAGACAAAAATCGACCTGGCCACCCTCACAACACAAGGTATGATAAAGGTCTTTAATGATTATTACTCTTTGGTTAGCCGTAACCACCATTTGTTGGCATTACCTGCGCCTGATTTCATAAGCATTGAAAATAAGGCTAATTGGATATACGAGAGTCCTGTACAGGACGACGATGTTGTTTTTGATGATGTTGCAGGTACAGATGAAGAAGAAGGTTATCAACCGGAGATGGCACCTATGCCGCCAGTTGGTAACTCAGCCAATGCCAATCAAGGAACAGGTTCATCGTGGAGCATGGGTGAGAAGGATTGGGAATGGATGCAAAATGAAATGTGCTACCTCCGAAGTGAGCAAACTCGACAAGGAGAAGAGAAAACCCGACAGGGGAAAGAGCAAATCCGACAAGGCAAGCTTATCGGAGAAATGCACGAATGGTTGAAGCAGATGCATCTGCGAGACCAACCACCTCAGTAGGCTTTTGTGAGTCCCCTATTCGCACTAGTTCTCCATCAGTGTGGACACTGATGAGTTCTGGCGTGGGAGGGTTTATTTATGTTGTCGGTTTTTATTTAGTTATTGTGTTATGTTTTTACCGTTTCGTTTATTTTAATTGAGAGTCTGTACTGCTTGAATGAATAATTGGAATCACTTGTGAAATCGTCCCCGAGCTGAAAAATATGATGATATTTGGTCTTGCGAGTGAGAGAAGGAAAAAATGCAGAGGGTTAAGTGAAAAAGAATCGGGTGAAGAAATAGAAAAATCTTGATGTGAAAGTATAATGCAAACACACTGAATCCGATGAGTAAGTAGCGAGTCCGACATGTAGATTTGTGCCATGGTACTTAAATTTGAGAAGTATCCCTTATTAGTTTATCATGACTGTAACACGGTGGGAGAACTGACTTTAGTTAAATGTTGCGAATAGCAAGAGTCGCCACCGACTTTTATTTTATCCAAAGGAAAGGGCATAAAAGAACAGGAAAGACCTTAAAAGATTTTTGAGTTCGGGGGGTAGGTTATGTAAAGGGAAGGTGTTAGCACCCTTTACATCCATGGTTATCCATGGGCTCTTAGTTACTTAGCTCACTTTAAACTGTTTTGAGAAGTGTAGTGTGTGATTTAAAATTTTCTTAAGTACTTTATAATGATCCTTGTACGGATATATATAAAGACTTTGTTTTGAAAATTTGTTTGAAATGTAAAGTGTAATGAAGTATTTTTGAAGGAAAGTGAGCAAGTACTTAATAGGAACCTACCCTATGCTAAGTCTTTACTATTCTTATATGTCCTTTCAATGGTAAGACTATCCCTATTATTAAGGAATAGGTAGTCATTACCTTGGATGTATGAGGGACAAGTGAAGGGACAACTGTTATTTAGGCAACTATAAGGTGTATAAGCAATTCGAAGGGACTTATCATCTTTATTCGAAAGGGACAAGATCATTACGAAGGCAACCATGAAGGGACTTGATCTTTTTATCTATTAAGGGACTAGATCATATAATAGAATGGACTTTGCTTTATACACCCTACTTGACCTTTTGTTTAGGCAACTTGAGAGGCAACCCTTAAGAAGTGAGATGGCGATCCAGGATCGACTTACGTGTGTGAGTGTACCAATTCAAATATTTATCCTTAAGATTAATGATCTAAATCCAATTTTAAATACAAACATGTTTTACACTCCCTATTTTACTAACCATGACATTTAAAAATAGATAATAAAAATTATTCTACGACTATTACATAAATGGCACAATTACATAATTAAAATAATTAAAATAAATAAGAACATAAATAAATAATTAGATGGGTTAGTAATAATAATAATAATAAAATAATTTAAATAAATAATCACAATAATAAATAAATAGATAAAGAGATTAGTAATAATAAACAAAATAAATATAAGAAGAAGAAATTAACATAATAATATAATAATAAATTAAAAGTTCAATTTTAAATAAATAATTATTTTTTTAGATTTTTTAATAAAAAAGAAATAAATAATAAGTATTATATACTGATAATATGATTAATAGTTCTAATATTTTAATTTTATGTACATATATAAAAATAATAAATTAATTTAATAAAATAAAGTTAAGGTTTTTTAATTGTTTAGAAAAGAATAAATTAAAGTTAATTATTTAATCCAATCTTAATTACATTATTTATATAAAATACTATACATAATAATAATATAAACAAATTATAAATAAATATATACAATTTAAAATTTACAAACACATAAATTAATATTCATAATTATAATTAGGGTTTTTTGATTATTTAGAAAAATAAGTGTGGATTTACTACTTAATTAAATTACTTAAATAATATAAACAAATTATAAAAATAAATATACATAATTAGAATTTATATACAAATATTAATATTTATAAAATAATTAGGGTTTATAAAAAAAATTTAGGGTTAATCAGAATAAATTAGGGTTTATGAGTTTAGAAAATAGAATTAGGGTTTTATATGAAATATTAGGGTTAATTAATTAATTAAGTTATTTACATATAAAAATTATATACAAATTATAAAATAAATATACATGATTAAAATTTACAAATAAATAAATTAAGACTTAAAATATAATTAGGATTTATAAAAATAAATTAAAAATTTTTAGAACTAAAAAAAGATTAGGGTTATAGTTTAATTATCAATTAATTTTAATTAAAAAACAATAACAATAATAATTAAAACAAAAAATAAAATGGGAGAAAGAAAAAAGGGGGAGGCCTGGTTTTGATCCCAGGACCTCCCCAATACCTGAAGAGAATCCCAGCCACTGGGCCAACGTGCGTGTTGGTGATAGCAACCAGCATAACTTTGTTTTATTCCATTCCTGAAAAACAAAAGAAATTGAAGCAAAAATTGTCCCAGACTGGATTCGAACCCTGGACCCTAGCTTCACACATGCGCGTCCACACTACCAAGCCAGACACCATGAATTGAAACTATAACGAAACAAAATTCTAAAAATATTAAAACAGATTTTTGAATTTCCAGATGGCGCCAAAAGCCATCGTCTCCTACCTCTAGCCCTGTGAAATTTCCTGCGAAATTTCATGGGTGTTTTGCTACAAGTTTATTCGCAGGAAATCCTATGTCCTTGCCAACCTGTAAAACATGCAAAATTTGTCCAAATTGATTGTTTCAATAGCTTACCCAGGTCTTATACAACTTAATTTTTTCAATTAACATCATTTATATGGCTTAAATCTAAATCCCTAAAACGGATTCCAAAACCCTAACTATGGTGAAATACAGTTGCGGCCATGAAACTTACAACAAACCATACAGATTTCTTCTATGCTTCAAAACAAACAAGAATTGATGATTAGTTTCAAGTTTTAACAAGCAAACATATGAAAACGATAAATAAAAAAAAATGAAGAAAAATTCATTCGGTTAGCATGATATGTCATGATTTTGATGGAATAGATGATTGGCTTCGACTCAGGGATGTCCAGGGAACCTCTTTGTGTCTTTAACATACCTTAGGACTCCTTGTAATGAGAAACCCGAAAATTGGATTTGGATGAGATTTTTGAAGTTTGGAGATGATGTGAGAGGCTACAAAATTTGTCCCTATGCATTGTGTTATGTTTGTGTATATGTAGTGAACTGAATTAGGTCAAAAAGTTGGGCTATCCTTTGGATATTTTGGTCATGGAAGATTGAAAAAGATCATGCCTTAAATTTCAAATATTCCTTGATACAACCTTTCTATCTTAAGACAATCACCATAATTTCCATATCAATCTGATCCAAGCAACATTTATGATTTTCTAGAAGCAATATCTCATTCAAATATTTGATTTATCTATTTTATTTTGATTTAAAATGGCTTTAAATGAATAAAATCAAAATAAATAAAATAATAAAAAATAAAAAATATGAATAAATGAGGATTGGGTCGTGCATGATGTCATGTTAAAGTTTGGATCACAAAATTGCAAGCCCATTTGGAAGAATTTGGTTTTAAGGCCCTATTTGCTTCATAAACCTCCCAAAAATTTCCCAACTTTGCAAGGGAACAAATCCTTCAATTTTAATGCTATGAGGGTGTTCTTGGACATTTTGGAAATATTAAATAGTACTCTAACCAACCCCATTGGTTTCATGTCCATATCTTTTACCATTCTCAAGTTATGCTCTTTTGAAGTTGTTGACTTTTTGTTGACTTTCAAAAGGACCTATAATGTCTTAGCTCATACCTTCCAAATGAAGCATTTTTGGGCTTGGCTTGTGAGACACAAAGTTGTATAGAATTCAATTTCCTTCAAAATGAGCTTTGGATGGGAAAAATTTGATGAAGCATGTGAAAGTTATGGCTGGTCAAAGTTCAGTTGACTTTTCCTGTGAAAACCCTAATTTAGAAATTCCTGATTCTTGATGATCTGAAATATCCTTGATGAATCATGATCCACCCTTTATCAAATGATGAATTTTACTTCATATACTTGATGTTGGCAAAAAATCATGAAGTTTGACTTTGGTTTGACCCAGTTGACCTCAGTTTGACTTTTTAACTGCTTTGACTGATTTTGACATATCTGATCATCTGACTGAGCAAACCTTTGAGAAAAGTCTTGAAACTTGACATGGGGATTATTAAACACATATAAGATGTTATGAAGCTCACTTGAAGTCTTGTAAGTCCATTTAGCTTGATTAAAGTCAAAACCCTAGTTTAGGATGCATTGCTTAGGAGGATGCATTGTCTGAGGGAAATGTCAAATCTTCTGACTAATTGTGAACTTTGTGAACCTTGTGAACCTCATGAAATGTCTTGTGAACCTTGTGAACCTCATAGGTGATCTTGTGAGCCTTGTGAACCTCATGGGAGCTCTTGTGAACCTTGTGAACCTCATAAGATGTCTTGTGAACCTTGTGAACCTCATAAGATGTCTTGTGAACCTTGTGAACCTTATGAACTTTGTGAACCTTGTGAGCCTCTTAGTACACAAAGTCTTGTCTTGTGAGGGCAAATTTTGGGGTGCAACAACTGCCCCTGTTCAATATTCTGAAACCTGAGGGGTTAGATTGGTATATGTGTCATTCGTGACCTGGAAGGTTGAAGGGGATTGAACACAAAAGCCCAAAAATTTGAACTCACCAGTGCATAGAGTAATACTGATGATATGTTGTATATGCTTGAGTGGGCTTGAAGATGCCACTTGGAAGAACTGGAGATGGGCTTAGAGATGCCATCAGAATGAACTGAAAATGGGCTTAGAGATGCCATTTAAAATTTCTGGATGTGGTGATGTCTTTATGTTGATACTGGATATCAGTACTAGGTCTTTGTATAGGCCGTCTCTGAATCATTTATGCAACATGATTTGATTTGTTGAACGGACCAGTAGAAATGGATCTTGTGATGATTATTTCTTCTGGAGGTATCCTAAAGAACGTCAGGATTTGTTCTTAAGGGTCAAAAGAACGTCAAGATTAGTTCTTCTGATATACTTCTTGGAGAATAAGGTAGTCCAAAGTATGAAGATATACCTTTTGGGAAGATAAACAACGTCCCAACATTACCTTTGGGAAGATAAACAACGGCCCAAGGTAATGGAATAGCCTTTTGGGAAGATAAACAACAACCCAAAATAATGGTATAACTTTTGGGAAGATAAACAACGGCCCAAAGTCATGATAGAGTACTTGGGAAGATAAACAACGGCCCAAGATAAGGGTATAACTTTTGGGAAGATAAAAAATGGCCCAAGGTAAGGGTATAACTTTTGGGAAGATAAACAACGGCCCAAAGTCATGATAGGGTACTTGGGAAGATAAACAACGGCCCAAGGTAAGGGTATAACTTTTGGGAAGATAAACAACGGCCCAAAGTCATGATAGGGTACTTGGGAAGATAAACAACGGCCCAAGGTAATGATATGACTTTTGGGAAGATAAACAATGGCCCAAAGTCATGATAGCTTTCAGGAGGATAAACAACGTCCCGAGGTATAAGTTGTTGATATTGTTTTACCTGCATATAACTATCCTGCAAGGAAAATATTAGTTTATGCATTATGTATGCATGCATAGTATGATGCACTTAAGCAAATGTATTATGCACTTATGGATATGTATGTTATGGTATGATGTAAATGATGTATGTATGCATCATGCAGTCTGAAGCGTCTGGATATCTTCGTATAACAACTGCTGGCCAGGGAAAATAAATCTCGATTTGTTGCTGAAGAATATGAGGAACTCGTCTTGTTTGATAATATAGTGAGGAACTCGCTCCTGTCTCGTTTGATAACATAGTATTCCTAAACCTCTCGTCTTCGTTCGATAGTATGGTATCCATAACCTCTCGTCTTCGTTCGATAGTAAGGTATCCATAACCTCCCGTCTTCGTTCGATAGTATGGTATCCATAACCTCCCGTCTTCGTTCGATAGTATGGTATCCATAACCTCCCGTCTTCGTTCGATAGTATGGTATCCATAACCTCTCGTCTTCGTTTGTCGTACTCCTATTGAAGGAATAAATTCCCGACTATCCGTCCGAGGATAAAAGAGATGGATATAAATTCCGGGGGAGATGTGACTCGAAGTATTTATGAAGATGGATTTGCCTACTGGGGAACTTGTAGCTGTCTAGTGGGGATGAACCGGCGAAGCTTCGTTGAATTCCTTCCCTCGTTCGTCTTTAGTAAATACTATTACTGCATTTTCATGCATTTCTGGTAAACATCAATCATATTGAGCATTTTATGCATTTCTGGTAAACATCAATCATATTCAAAAGCATACATACATTCAAACACAACCAATGGACGTTTCGCTTATGTAAATAGGGTAAAAGTAAATCTGGATTCAAAGATGGAATTTTATTTATATCACAAAGTGACCTATACATAGGCGAGTTTGTACAAGGAGACAAAAATCCTAGTAAGAGGAATTTGTCATAAATTTTTTTACAAAACAAGGAGAATCAGCTATGTGGGAAATAATCCTATTGAGTTTCAATTCTACTATTGTCATTATCTTCAAGTATCTCATCTTCTACTGTCGGGACGGAAATGATTGGATTGAGCTTTATCTGTTCGAACTTGAGTAAGTAACACAACTGGTTGTAGTTTCATGGGTGATCCAAACGAGACATAGTCATACGCTTTAATCCCTAACTTTTGCCTGGATTGCCTTTTCAGGTTTTCAATCCACCGGGATACCCTTTTTTGCCCAAGCCGCCTTTTCAGGTTTTCGACTTGCCGGGTGTACATTTTATATATATATATATATCCCTAATTTTTGCCCGAACCCTTTTGGTTCGCCGGGATGCCCTTATTTTTGCCTAGGCCAGTCAACCTAGCGGGTCTCTTTTTATGCGTAGTATTTTTTAACTATGTCTGCGTTTACAGGCTGCGGGAAATCTTCACCATCCATAGTAGTAAGTATCATGGCACCTCCTGAGAATACTGTCTTGACTACAAATGGTCCTTCATATGTAGGAGTCCACTTGCCCCTAGGATCACCCTGTGGCAGTATGATACGCTTGATTACCAAATCACCAGCCTGATATACCTTTGGCTTAACCTTCTTATTAAAAGCTTTGATCATCCGTTTCTGGTACATCTGGTCATGACAAACTGCTGCTAGCCTCTTCTCATCAATCAAATTTATCTGGTCAAGTCGAGTCTGAATCCACTCATCTTCATTCAAGCCTGCATCCTTCATAATTCTTAAGGAGGGAATATGAACTTCAATGGGCAGAACTGCTTCCATACCATATACTAAGGAGAACGGGGTTGCCCCTGTTGAAGTACGTATTGTGGTACGATAACCATGAAGAGCAAATGGTAACATCTCATGCCAATCCTTATAAGTGATGGTCATCTTCTGTAGAATCTTCTTAATGTTCTTATTAGCAGCCTCTACTGCCCCATTCATCTTTGGACGATACGGAGAAGAGTTGCGATGCTTAATCTTGAACTGCGTGCAGAGATCAATAATCATAGTGTTGTTTAGATTAGAGCCATTGTCAGTGATAATCCTTTCAGGGATGCCATACCTACATATAAGATTATTCTTAATGAATCGAGCCACAACATTCTTGGTAACAGATGCAAATAAAGCTGTCTCTACCCACTTCGTGAAGTAATCAATAGCAACCAGGATGAAATGATGCCCATTAGAAGCAGTAGGCTTGATCTCACCAATCATATCAATGCCCCACATGGCAAAAGGCCAAGGAGCAGTCAACACATTCAAGGGTGATGGAGGTATATGTACTTTATCAGCATAGATTTGACATTTATGACACGTTTTGGAATGTTGATAGCAGTCAGCTTCCATAGTAGACCAATAGTAACCTGCTCTCAATATCTTCTTTGCCATAGTATGACCAGTAGAATGAGTGCCAAAGATCCCATCATGCATATCTTCCATAATTTCAGTTGCTTCCTTCTTATCCACACAACGAAGCATAGTTGAATCATGATTGCGCTTGTACAAAATCCCATTACTCAAAAATAACTTAGCAGAAAACCTCCTCAGAAACTTCCTATCTTTGACAGATGCCCCTTCAGGGAACTCCTGAGCTTCAAGATATCTTTTTACTTCATAGAACCAAGGTTTCTCCTCTGCTTCTTTAGTGTCAATATCATTGCAGTATGCAGGCTTCTCAAATCTGTCAATAGTAATCTTGGGAGCTTCATCATCCCAGCTGATCTCAAACATGGATGCCATGGTGGCTAATGCATCTGCCAACTGATTCTCCCTTCGTGGAATATGTCCAAAGGTAATCTCTTTGAAACATGGGATCAAAGACAACACATGCTCTCTGTAAGGAATGAGATTATCATGTTTGGTATCCCAATCTCCTTTAATCTGACTTACTACCAGGGCCGAATCTCCATACACATCAAGGAACTGAATCTTCATATCAATGGCAACTTTAATACCCAGGATACATGCCTCATACTCAGCCATGTTATTGGTACAATAGAAACAAAGTCTGGCAGTAATCGGGGTATGACAACCTTCAGGGGAACTGATCACAACACCAACACCATTACCAAGTGCATTAGAAGCTCCATCAAAAACCATAGTCCATCGGGATCCTTGTTCAGGTCCGTCATATTGTCCAGGTTCTTTGGTAATAATCATAATTGTAGATGTTTAAGAATTGGCAGAATTTTTGACCAAACAAGAAATGTTCAATTCAGTTCAGAATGTCCTATCAGATGTTGGGACATTATCAAACAGAGTATATGAACTTATATCAGGATGTTTCATCAGATGTTGGGACATTGTGTTAATAACTTAGTTCAGTTTTTCAGGATGTCCCAACAGATGTTGAGACATCTCAGACCTGCTACCAGAATTAATTATTGATTAACAGATCAGAGATATTTAAGGAGAATTATCTGGAATTAATTAATGATGGTTAAAAACAGAACAAGGCGCATCTGTAGGGAGTTTTATATTGAAGATTCAGATTAAAACAGAAGACCTAAATCACCTAGAATCTAGGAGGTAACAAACCCTAAATTCAAGGTGGAAGCTGCATGCGCATTAGGGCTGGATCCTCTGCAGAAAGCCCAAATTACAGATACCTATTTAAGCAACAAAAACTCATAGAATTGAGTACGAATTACAGAAGAAAAAATAGGGTGTCTAGAATTTAATAGCAGGTTGTGTTTTATGTACCACTTTATGAGCTTTTAAGCAAAAGTGCATTTGTAACTTGATTGAAACTGTGAAGTAAGATCAAGCTGTATTGTTTGAAGGATGTCTTCAATTTCAGTAAACTTGTAAACTTGATCACTGTGTGATTGAGGGGGAGTGAGTAGGGTACTCTTATCTAAGGTGTGTCTTAGGTAGAAATTGCATTGGTTAGTTATTAAGTGATAGATTAAACAGGGTGGTTTAAGTCAATTTCCTCCTGGCTTGGTAGCCTCCAGATGTAGGTGTGGTTATACACTGAACTGGGTTAACAAACTTCTGTGTTGTTTACTTTTCTTGCTATTTAAGTTTTGGTTAAATTTGTCAAGTGTCCTATCAAGTGTTGGGACATCTCTTAGGACATCTCATACCTGATCACAGAATTTCAATTGGCATCAGAGCAGGCACCCTGCCTGTTTATACTGGGTGAGATCTAGGGAAAACAAATTCTGTAACATGGACAGAGATATAGGGTCAGTAAATAGACCACCTATACTGGATGGATCTAATTATGACTACTGGAAGCCAAGAATGATTGCATTCTTAAAATCACTTGACAACAGGGCATGGAGAGCAGTCAATGTTGGATGGGATCATCCTGTCCAAGACACCAAAGATGGAACAAAAGTGCTGAAACCTGAAGAAGAATGGAGTAAGGAGGAAGAAGATTCAGCACTAGGCAACTCAAAAGCCTTAAATGCCTTATTCAATGGCATTGATAGGAACATTTTCAGACTTGTTCATCATTGTGAGCTGGCCAAAGATGTTTGGGACACTCTCAAAACAACTCATGAAGGAACATCAAAAGTAAAAATGTCAAGACTTCAACTTCTCACCACCAAGTTTGAAAACTTGAGAATGAAGGAAGATGAATCAATTCATGAGTTCTACATGAACATCTTGGATATAGCCAATACTTCTGGAGCTTTGGGAGAAAAGATGACTGATGAAAAGCTGGTAAGAAAGATTCTCAGATCTTTGCCAAAAAGATTTGACATGAAAGTTACAGCAATAGAAGAAGCTCAAGACATATGCTCCATGAAAGTTGAAGAACTCATTGGCTCCCTTCAAACTTTTGAGATGGGAATGAATGAGACAAATGTTAAAAAGAACAAAAGCATAGCATTGGTGTCAAATACTGATGAAGAAGAAGATGATGAATCAGAAAATGGTAAAAGCTTATCAGAAAACCTAGCTATGCTTGGAAGACAATTCAAACAGATTCTCAGAGGAATGGATGGCAAATCCAAATCCAGTGGAAAATTCACAATCTCTTCTGAGAACAGGAGACATTATGATGATAATAAAAAGTCAAATTATGCTGAAAAGACCAGTCAAGAAAAAGGAGCCAAATGCCATGAATGTGAAGGATATGGACATATCAAGAAGGAATGTCCTACCTTCTTAAAAAGACAAAAGAAGGGACTATCTGTAACCTGGTATGATGAAGACTCAGGAGGAGATTCAGAAGAAGAATCAGCTAAGCATATTACTGCTTTAGCTGGACTGTGTGAATATGATAGTGATTCCAGTTGTGGAGAGCTTACTTATGCAGATCTTGAGCAAGCTTTCAAAGATCTATACAAGAGAAGCACTGAAATATGCAGTGAGGTTATAAAGCTAAAGAAGCAGAATGAGGTATTAGAAGATGAAAAAGCAAGTGATCAAGTAATCATTGATACCTTGAAAAGTGAAGTAACTCTTCTCAACTCTAAGTTGGAACATATGTCCAAATCTGTTAAAATGTTGAACAACAGCTCAAATACACTGGATGTTATTCTCAGCAATAATAAACATTCAGGGGACAAAAGTGGACTGGGATATAACAGAGATGAAGCCAGCTCTAGCAAAGCTACTGCAAAAACTACACAGTCAAACAAGATGTCCCAACAGATGCTTCAACATCAGAACACAAAGACAAACATAATGTTCCAACAGATGTCTCAACATTCTGGAAAGAACAAAATGAAGAAGAAGTATCAAAGATGGAGATGCCATCACTGTGGAAGATTTGGACATATCAAACCTCATTGTTATAAGTTGCATGGATATCCAAATCAGATGTATCAGCAACCTTCCAAGAAGAAAATAGAAGTTACCAAGAAAGTGCTGCATAAACATCATAGAAATCAGCAACCTCCTAAGCAGAAGACTGAAAACTTCAAGAAGGTATGGAAACAAAAGCTAGCACTGAAGCTGATCAAAGCTACAAGAACAAGATCAACAATCAAGCTTGGAGATCAGCTGATAAACAACACACAGGGCAGAGGCATCAAAAGAAATCTCAACTCATCTGGTCAAAGAGAAATACTGCATACATAGCACATACATCACTGAGAGTATCAGCTAAAGAAGACTGGTACTTTGACAGTGGATGTTCAAGACACATGACTGGATTGAAGAATTTGCTAGTAAACTTAAAATCACATTCATCCAGGTATGTGACCTTTGGAGATGGAGCTAAAGGAGAAATCAAGGGAGTTGGAACCTTGGACTGTCAAGATGTTCCAAGACTAGATGATGTGCTGCTTGTTAAAGGTTTAACTGTTAACATGATCAGTATAAGTCAGTTATGTGATCAAGGATACAGTGTAAACTTTACCAAAACTGAATGCATAGTGACTAACAATGAACAAGAGGTTGTCATGAAAGGAGCCAGATCTAAAGACAACTGCTACATGTGGGAATCCCAAAATCTCAGTCTCACTTCAACTTGCTCTTTAGCTAAAGAAGAAGAAGTGAAACTATGGCACCAAAGACTAGGTCATCTTCATTTCAGAGGCATAAAGAAGATAATATCCATGGATGTTGTAAGAGGTATTCCTAAACTGAAGATTGATGATGGAAAAATATGTGGTGAATGTCAAATAGGCAAGCAAACCAAGATGTCCCATCCAAAGCTCCAACATCTGACAACTTCCAAAGTTTTGGAACTTCTACATATGGATCTTATGGGACCTATGCAGGTTGAAAGTCTTGGTGGTAAGAGGTATGCCTATGTTGTGGTTGATGATTTTTCAAGATATACATGGATAAACTTCATCAAAGAAAAGTCAGATGTATTTGATGTATTCAAAGAATTATGTCAAAGATTGCAAAGGGAAAAATCCAGCTGTGTGATCAGAATAAGAAGTGATCATGGAAAAGAATTTGAGAATTAAAAGTTCTTAGATTTCTGCTCTTCAGAAGGAATCAATCATGAGTATTCTTCACCTATCACTCCTTAACAGAATGGGATTGTTGAAAGGAAGAATAGAACCATTCAAGAATCAGCAAGAGCTATGATCCATGCTAAAAAGTTACCTCTATACTTTTGGGCTGAAGCTATGAACACTGCCTGTTACATCCATAACAGAGTTACTTTAAGGAAAGGAACTTTGTCCACAATATATGAAGTCTGGAAGGGCAGAAAACCCACAGTTAAGTACTTCCATGTTTTTGGAAGTATCTGTTATATTCTGGCAGATAGGGAGCAAAGAAGAAAAATGGATCCTAAAAGTGATGAAGGGATTTTCCTTGGATACTCCATAAACAGCAGAGCATATAGAGTATTTAATTCTAGATCCAAGGTTATCATGGAATCCATAAATGTGATAATTGATGATGCTCCTACAGATGTCCCAGAAGATGTTGGAACATCTGCTGATATCAAGATTGAAGCTGAAGAAAAGAATGATCAATATAACTTCACTCAAACTGATACAAGGACAGAAGAATCAAGCAAACCTCCCTCCATCAGAATACAAAAGGATCATCCCAAAGATTTGATAATTGGTGATCCCAACAGAGGTGTGAGCACTAGATCAAGAGAAGTGATTTCAGGTTCTTGTTTTGTTTCCAAAATAGAACCTAAAAATATCAAGGAAGCTCTCACTGATGAATACTGGATTTGTGCTATGCAAGAGGAATTAGGTCAATTCACAAGGAATGAAGTGTGGAATCTTGTTCCTAGACCTGATGACATAAATGTGATTGGAACAAAATGGGTGTATAAGAACAAGTCAAATGAACAAGGAGTTGTTACAAAGAACAAAGCTAGACTTGTAGCTCAAGGATACACTCAAATTGAAGGGGTAGACTTTGATGAAACCTTTGCACCAGTAGCAAGGCTTGAATCAATAAGACTACTGTTGGGAATTGATTGTATCTTGAAGTTCAAGCTATTTCAAATGGATGTGAAAAGTGCCTTTTTAAATGGCCACCTTAATGAAGAAGTATATGTAGAACAGCCTAAAGGATTTGTTGATCCAAACTGTCCAAATCATGTATACAAACTAAAGAAGGCACTTTATGGTTTGAAGCAAGCTCCAAGGGCATGGTATGAAAGACTGACCACATTTCTTATCAAGCAAGGATACAGAAAAGGTGGAATTGATAAAACCCTATTTGTTAAAGATGAAGAAGGAAATGTCATGATTGCACAAATATATGTTGATGACATTGTCTTTGGTGGGATGTCTGACAGGATGGTCAAACATTTTGTCAAGCAGATGGAATCTGAATTTGAAATGAGCCTAGTAGGAGAATTAACCTACTTTCTTGGTCTGCAAATAAAGCAAATGGAAGACTCAATGTTCATCTCACAAAGCAAGTATTCCAAGAACATAGTCAAGAAATTTGGAATGGAAAATGCTGCTCACAAGAGAACTCCTGCCCCCACACATTTAAAGCTGACTAAAGATGAAAAGGGTGAGAATGTAGATCAAAGCTTATACAGAAGCATGATTGGAAGCTTACTATACTTGACTGCTAGCAGACCAGACATTGCTTTTGCAGTAGGAGTTTGTGCAAGATATCAAGCTGATCCAAAAGTCAGTCATCTCAATCAAGTCAAGAGAATCCTTAAATATGTTAATGGTACTTGTGACTATGGCATAATGTACTTTCATGGTTGCAAATCAATTCTCACTGGCTTCTGTGATGCTGATTGGGCAGGAAGTGCTGATGACAGAAAAAGCACTTCAGGAGGATGCTTCTTTCTAGGAAACAATTTGATTTCTTGGTTCAGTAAGAAACAAAATTGTGTCTCCTTATCTACAGCTGAAGCTGAATATATAGCAGCTGGAAGCAGTTGTTCTCAGTTGGTTTGGATGAAGCAGATGCTCACTGAGTACAATGTCCCACAGGATGTCATGACATTGTACTGTGACAACTTAAGTGCAATCAACATATCAAAGAATCCTATCCAACATAGCAGGACAAAGCATATTGATATCAGGCATCATTTCATCAGAGATCTTGTAGAAGAAAAGGTGATTTCATTGGAGCATGTAGCTACAAATCTGCAGTTAGCTGATATCTTTACCAAAGCATTGGATGCTACACAATTTGAGAACTTAAGGGGCAAACTTGGAATCTGTTTATGTGATATCTAGCAGTTAATGAGATGTGCCAACATGTCATATGACATTGTATGGCATAAGGTCCAGATGGCAAAACTAATCTGGACAAGATCCTTGGGAATTCCAGCTCTAATCATTTGCACTGTAACGGCTACTTATTTAGTAACTGCTTATAATCAGCTATCAAGATTCCCATCATACTATCACAAGCGAATCACATTAACCAGCTATTCTCCAGAAATTAAAAACCCTAAAGCTTTCTATCCATCTTCCTCAACAATGTCTCAAAACCCTAACACAACTGAAGAAGTTCTCAACAAGGAAGACGTAGTTCATGCCACTCCCATCTCTGTAGTACCAATGCAATCAACCCCATTGGACGAACTCAGGGGAAGCGTTTCTCACACTAAAAAGGCAAGAACTCCAAAGAGAGCTAAAGATCAGGTACGCAGCAAAGCAAAAGGCATTCCCTCTCCTGCTAACAGGCCCCCAAACTCTTCAAAATATGTTGATGATTCCATCAAGGAGATTGTCAACCAAATTCTTTTTGAACAAAGAGTGGTGAGTGGAATCTCTGTTCCTTTGAACACCTTGCCTGCACCTCAAGAAGAACAAGCTCAAGCTGCAGAAGAACAAGATGTCCCAACAGATGTTGGAACATCTGAAGATAAGAAAAAGAACTCATCTGATGTTGAGTTGGAACAAACTGAGGACCAGAATAAGGCCTCAAATGAAAATGATGAAGAAATCTCTGAGGATCAGATCAAAGCCTCAAATGAAGGTCAAATCCCTGCTGATCAACAAGCTGAAGAGGAGACTGCTCAATCTCCTCCAGTGGTGAACCTGGAGCAGGACTCTGATGCAGAGATCATAGCCTCTGTTAAACCTAGCATAGCCAAAAGGCTCAGGTCCAGGAAAGGCAAGATGCAAGGTGAAGCAGCAATTCCTGAGAAGAAGAAAGCCTCTCCAAAGAAAGGTAAAGCTAAAGCCACTTTTGGGCCATCAAAACAATGGAGTAAAGTCCAACCTCAGAAGAGAAAAGCTGCCACACCATCAGATTCAGATGTTGGATCAGATGTCCCAACATCTCCTCCCAAGAAGAGACCAGCATCATCCAGAGCTTCAACTACTGTTCCAGAAGCTCCCTTGGACAACATATCGTTCCATCATGTCTCTAGTGTCAACAAATGGAAATATGTGTACCAAAGAAGGGTTGCTCTAGAAAGAGAACTGAGCAGCAATGCACTTGAGTGCACAGAACTGATTGACCTCATCTCTGCTGCAGGACTATTCAAGACAGTCTCAGAGTTCTCTCCCTGCTATGAACTTCTTGTCAAAGAGTTCATTGTGAATCTTCAGGAGGATTGCTCAAATGGAAGAGAAACAGATGGACCAAATGAGCTAGGCAAAACAGATAATCAAATCTGTAAGGTGATCACTGCAAATCAGGTCAAGGCTTGGCCTGTGAAGGGAAAGCTCTCTGTGAGCATGCTTACCAGAAAGTATGCCATGCTGAACAGGATTAGAACTGCTAACTGGTTGCCTACCAACCACACTTCTTCAATCTCAACTGGTCTGGCCAGATTCATCTATGCTGTGGGAACTCAAACCAAGATGGATTATGGAGCTTATATTTTTGATCAGACTATGAAGCATGCCATCTCTTCTGCAACAAAGCTGCCAATAGCTTTTCCATCTTTGCTGTGTGGTATTGTGCTCAATCAATACCCTGGAATTCTCACTGACAAGGATACAGCCTGCAAAAGAGAAAGCCCCTTGGCTTTTCACTACAAGTTATTCCTCAGTCATCATGCAGCAGATGTTGAAGCACCTTCTGGGACATCTGCAGGTCCTTCAACTACTAGGAATCCAATCTCCAAGAAGGCTTTAATTGCTGAACTCAAAAGCACCTGCAAAGAGCTTGAAGCTAGAAAGCAGAAGCTTGAGGAAATCATTAAAAGGTTGGAAAGTGAAGAAGATCAGAATGCTGCATCTGATGAAGGCAGTGAAGCTGATGAAGAAAGTGAAGCTGATAAAGAAACTGAAGTGGAGGAAGAAACTGAGAGTGATGAATCTGAGTGATCAATGTATGTGAGGCAAATGTAATGACAGCAATGTATTTGGAATAGTGTCTTTGGCCCCTAATTTTGTGTCTACCAAGCGGGAGAACAACATCAAATTGTAATTGCTGTTTAAGTATGAATGAAAAAAATCTGTTTGTTTGCTTCTGAACTAAATAAGTGTTTTTTCTGTTGCAACAAGATTGGATACATATATGTTTGAGGGGGAGTAATCTCAAATAAGAATCAACAGAAAAGTAATGCTATACTCTGATAAAAGGAACTTCTGCTGCACTCTGATAACCAGAAAAAATGTTAGCCAAAAAATTAGCCAAAGGGGGAGTTTGTAGATGTTTAAGAATTGGCAGAATTTTTGACCAAACAAGAAATGTTCAATTCAGTTCAGAATGTCCTATCAGATGTTGGGACATTATCAAACAGAGTATATGAACTTATATCAGGATGTTTCATCAGATGTTGGGACATTGTGTTAATAACTTAGTTCAGTTTTTCAGGATGTCCCAACAGATGTTGAGACATCTCAGACCTGCTACCAGAATTAATTATTGATTAACAGATCAGAGATATTTAAGGAGAATTATCTGGAATTAATTAATGATGGTTAAAAACAGAACAAGGCGCATCTGTAGGGAGTTTTATATTGAAGATTCAGATTAAAACAGAAGACCTAAATCACCTAGAATCTAGGAGGTAACAAACCCTAAATTCAAGGTGGAAGCTGCATGCGCATTAGGGCTGGATCCTCTGCAGAAAGCCCAAATTACAGATACCTATTTAAGCAACAAAAACTCATAGAATTGAGTACGAATTACAGAAGAAAAAATAGGGTGTCTAGAATTTAATAGCAAGTTGTGTTTTATGTACCACTTTATGAGCTTTTAAGCAAAAGTGCATTTGTAACTTGATTGAAACTGTGAAGTAAGATCAAGCTGTATTGTTTGAAGGATGTCTTCAATTTCAGTAAACTTGTAAACTTGATCACTGTGTGATTGAGGGGGAGTGAGTAGGGTACTCTTATCTAAGGTGTGTCTTAGGTAGAAATTGCATTGGGTAGTTATTAAGTGATAGATTAAACAGGGTGGTTTAAGTCTAGAATTAATATTACTAATAGTGAATTTCCTCCTGGCTTGGTAGCCTCCAGATGTAGGTGTGGTTATACACTGAACTGGGTTAACAAACTTCTGTGTTGTTTACTTTTCTTGCTATTTAAGTTTTGGTTAAATCTGTCAAGTGTCCTATCAAGTGTTGGGACATCTCTTAGGACATCTCATACCTGATCACAGAATTTCAATAATGTCTTCATCAGGGAACTCAAATCTCATTGACTGATAATCATCCACTGCTTGATGAGCCAAATGATCAGCTACAACACTTCCTTTAATGGCCTTCTGTGTAGTATACTGTATATCATATTCTGTTAAGATCATTTGCCATCTTGCTATTCTTCCGGAGAGAGCAGGTTTCTCGAATATGTACTTGATTGGATCCATCTTTGAAATCAATTAGGTAGTATGAGTCAACATATACTGTCTTAGTCGGCGAGCAGCCCATGCCAAAGCGCAACAAGTTTTCTCGAGCAGTGAGTATCTTGTTTCACAGTCGGTAAACGTTTTGCTAAAGTAGTATATTGCCTGCTCTTTTCGACCAGACTCGTTATGTTGCCCCAACACACACACCATTGAGTTGTCTAATACTGTTAAGTACATGATCAAGGGTCTTCCATCCACTGGTGGCATCAGAATTGGAGGTTCTAGGAGATATTTCTTGATCTCATCAAAGGCTGTCTGGCACTCGTCATTCCACTCCATCACCTGATCTTTCTTCAATAACTTGAAGATTGGCTCACAGGTAGCAGTTAATTGGGAAATAAATCTTGCAATGTAATTCAATCGTCCCAATAAACCTCTAACTTCCTTCTCAGTACGGGGAGCTGGCATCTCTTGTATAGCTTTCACTTTTGCAGGATCCACTTCAATACATTTTCCACTGACAATGAAACCCAAGAGTTTACCAGACCTAACTCCAATAGTACACTTGTTTGGGTTCAATCTCAACTTGTATTTCTTCAGCCTCTCAAACAACTTATGCAGATGATCAAGGTGTTGCTCTTCATTCTGAGACCTGGCTATCATATCATCCACATATACATCTATCTCATGATGAATCATATCATGAAACAAAGCCACCATAGCATGCTGATATGTTTCCCCTGCATTCTTTAAACCAAATGGTATCACTTTATAACAAAAAGTGCCCCACTGTGTAACAAATGTTGTCTTCTCCATATCTTCAGGTGTCATCTTGATTTGATTGTAACCAGAGAAACCATCCATGAAAGATAATACCTTATGCTGAGCAGTGTTGTCTACCAGAACATCAATATGAGGAAGTGGAAAGTCATCTTTGGGACTAGCCTTGTTCAAATCCCTGTAGTCTACACACATACGTACCTTACCATCTTTCTTAGGCACCGGCACCACATTTGCAACCCACTGAGGATAAGAAGTCACAGCTAAAAACCCTGCATCAAACTGTTTCATTACCTCTGCCTTAATCTTTTCTGACATCTCGGGACGCATGTGACGAACTTTCTGTTTCTTTGGACGACAATCTTCTTTCACTGGTAAACGGTGAACCACAATGTCTGTATCCAACCCTGGCATATCTTCATAAGACCAAGCAAAGATCTCCACATAGTCATGTAACATTTGAATCAATCTGCTCTTGACACTATCCTCTAATTCAGCCCCTATCTTGACCTCTTTCCTGTTTTCTTCAGTTCCCAGATTCACAACTTCGATTGGCTCTTCATGTGGCTGTATAGCTTTCTCTTCTTGTTGTAACAACCTAGCAAGCTCTACAGGTACTTCACAATCGTCCTCATTTCCGTCTTCAGCCTGGTAGATCGGATTCTCGAAATTATAATTGGCAATAGTAGAACTGTTATCAACAGGATCCAGAGTGGATGAGGATCTGCATTTTAGTGATGTGGGTGTGTGTAAGAACACATAGCTGATAAAAGAAAAATAATAAAAGAAAGACAAGGAACACAATATTTACGAAAATGAAACGTCCACTGATTTTTATTGAATGAAGTATGCAAATGAAATGACACCCCGTAACAAGCACACCATTGTGCCCCGGGTAAGGCACAAGGCTTAAGAATTTAATTGTTCAAAAATTACAAACTTTAAAAGTAACAACACAGTAATAGTATTTACTCCTGACTAAAGGAGATAGGAATAACATCTTCAGCCTTCCAATTATTGAGCCCAGCACCCACAGTAGGAAAAATCCAAGCATCCAAGTTGTAGTCTTCATCATAGTCACCCACAACATTGATCCGATCTTTCATAATCCCCTGATTGGTGATACGAACATCACGAGCACGACGAACAGCCTTCTGGGACTCTGCAGTGAAACCCAAACCAAACTTGTCAGACTTGTAAGGGATGTCAGGAAGCTGACCCCAAATAGTACAACCACCTTCATCCACCACAACTCTAGCATCCTTGAGGGAAGCCATTGTAGGAGGTACTCTGGTGACCACAGGAACTTTCTTGACAACAGGAGGAGCTTCATAATTATTAACAACCCAAGGAACTACTTCGAATGTCTGGCACGGAGTTTCAACATATTCACCTTCCACTTCAAGATATTTAAAGGTGTTCACATGGCTAACTATATATCCTTCCTCTCCGTAAACAGTGACAACTTTTCCTTCTACTGGATATCTCAGCTTCTGATGTAAGGTGGAGGTTACAGCACCTGCCCCATGGATCCAGGGACGCCCAAGCAAACAAGAATACGAAGAACGAATATCCATTACATAAAAAGTAGCATTGAAGACCTGAGAACCTACTTTGATTGGGAGATCAATTTCTCCATGCACCACTCTTCTTGAACCATCAAAAGCCTTCACCACTATATTACTGGGCTTCAACACAGCATCTTCAGGACTAAGCTTATTCAGGACTTCTTTAGGCAACACATTCAGCGAAGAACCATTGTCTATTAACACATGTGACAGGGTAGTGCCCCTACATTCAATAGAGATATGTAGAGCCCTGTTATGATCTCTCTTGGCAGGAGTCAAATCAGCATCGGAGAAACCTAACCCATTATCATAGGTCAAGTAGGCAACACAATTTTCAAACTGATCTACAGAAATCTCATTAGGCACGTGAGCAGTCTTCAAAAATTTAATCAAGGTTTTAGCATGAGCCTCAGAACACAACAATAAAGACAACATGGAAATCTTGGAGGGAGTATGCCCCAATTGATCAACAATGTCATAATCACTCTTGCGAATGATCTTCAGTACTTCTTCCATCTGCTTAGAAGGATCATCAACAGCTGGCGCATCAGTTTGTATAGGCTCAATAACAGGACCTTTGCCCCGAGCATCAGTAGTGGAGGTAGTAGCTGGAGTAACTGTATTCTTGGAGGTAACTGGAGGAGAGAAAACTCTTCCACTTCGTGTGATCTTACTAGTTCCAGCAATATTATCAACATCTAAATTTTCACCAACAACCGGAGTATCAGCTAAGGATTCCTGCTTAACACCATGAATATAAAAATCGGACCCATAATGCCAAGGCACAGCTTTATCAGAAGTATATGGAATAGGACCAGGAGTAGTAATGATCATAGGAGCCACTCTAGTTTCAGCAACAATCTTCACAGGACCTTCAGCAGTAATTTTAACTGGACCCTTACGAGTGATTTTTACAGGTCCCTTAGAAGTAATCCTTACCGGCACTTTATCAACCATATCCACCTCTTCAACCTTCGCACCTTTAGTTATATGATCAACCATGCCCTCTACAGAAGGTGGGGTCCTCTCAAACACTATGGTGTAATTATTCATGAGGCGTTGAATTTCGTCCTTCAACCTCCAGCAACTATCCGGCTTATAGGCACAATATAAACAATCTTCACGACAACCTGGAAAGAACCCAGCTTGTGCTAACTTCTTCTTAATAACAGACAATGGTGTAGTCAAATCTACAACTGAGGAAATATGTGAAACTTCATCAATGGCATTAACATTCTTTTCATGATTTGGCATGGGAGCAGTAATCACATTTGGAGTACCCGGAGGGTCAAACTCAATCTCTCCAGCATCAATCATATCCTGAATTTTATTCTTCAATACCCAACAACTATTGGTATCATGTCCCTGACAATTTGAATGATATGCACATCATGCATTAGGATTGTACCTCAGAGAAGTAACATTGGGATTCTGAGGAGGGTCCCTCAAAGTGATGAGTTCACCCTTCAACAAGTGTTGCAAGGCTTGAGCCAGTGACATGTTGAGCTTAGTGAACTGCCTTCTAGGCCTCTGCTGATTTCCCTGTGGTGGCTCTGGTGTTGCAGGAGTAGGATTGGAGATATGAACTGCACTCACAGACTGATGCCTCCTATTACGATCAGGTTGACCATAAACAGCATTTGACTCTTTCTTCCCGCTAGGGGGCTTCTTTGTAGTATTGGATGAAGAAGCACCCACTTGGATCTTGCCACTCCTTATACCACTTTCTACGCACTCTCCTGTCATTATCAACTCAGTGAAGCCAGATGATGAGCTTCCAATGAGATGACTGTAAAAAGGACCATTCAACGTACACATTAACATATCAACTAACTTCCTGTCAGTTAGAGGGGGTTGCACTCTTCCAGCCAAGTCTCTCCACTTCTGGGCATACTCCTTGAAATTTTCTTTAGCACCCATAGACATGCTTTGTAGCTGCATGCGAGTAGGGGCTAGATCAGCATTGTATTGATATTGCTTATAAAAGGCTTCAGCAAGATCATTCCAATCACGAATGTTGACACTCTCCAACTGATAATACCATTCGAATTGAGCTCCAGATAAGCTCTCTTGGAAGAAATGGATCCATAACTTCTTATCAGCAATATGGGGTTGGATCCTCCGGACATAAGACCTCAGATGCAGCTTGGGACAAGAGACACCATCATAAACTACGAAAGTAGGAACCTTGAAACCAATGGGTATGACCACCCCCGATATCAAACTCAGGTCTTCAAAATCCAGCCCAGAAGACTTTTGCAATTCCATAGCATCCATTATATCCACCAGCATCTTGAACTTATCTTCATTAGGCTCATGATAGTAGTTAGCTTCAGAATCAGAGTCCCCCATTGTATTATGGAGACTGCCTCCCTCTTTCTCAGACTCTTCAGACTCATAATCTTCAACCTGTTCTTTGGTCTTGACAGGACCTCTGAACCTTCTTCCCATGTTGATCAGGCCTCCTGACCTTCTAGCCTTCTTAGTCTTCTTGGCCAGCAGTGTCTTCAATTCATCCTGCCCCTTGGACAAGTTCAGGATCAGCTCTTGGAACTGTGCATTTTGTGCCTGGAGATCTTTAACTGTTTGTTCAAGAGCCATTGCTGAAATAAACAGCGAGAAGATAAGAAACATGTGCACAATAAACCTGTGATGCAATGATATGGTGTATAAATGCGTATGCAATGTTTTCAAGGACCGCAGGATTTAAATTTGTTTAAACAACCAAGAAAGTAAACTTTTATTAGTAATAAATTTGTTTGCCCTTTGGGATTACAAAATGAAATGAAGTAAATACAAAAGATGGGGTTTTAAGTCTCCCATGGACGTTTCCTCTTTGTGTTGAGGTATGATTTGAGATTCCGCTCCTCGTGAAGTTGCTTTGTTAGCTCCAAGATTCTTTCTTGACTTGCTTTGTAATGAGTCTCGAAAGTATCCCTTTGCTCCTTCAATTGGATCCAGGACCTCTGTAAGTCTTCCATGTCAGTGGGCATGTCTGGGTGAAGGATGGTATAAGAGGTATCTCCTTCAGCAACAAGCTCCATAGTAACTGGCAAGATGGCAGGATATGGCATCATGAGAGTCTGAGCATGAGATCGCACCCATCTGAGGTAAGCTTCCATAGGAATGGTGTACTTGGGCTCCAGAGTCTTGCTGTCAACCTTGTTCACTTTTCCCCATGCTCGTATGAACCTTTGACGGTAACCTTGCAGATCGTTGTCGTAATCAAACACAATACCCTGAATCAACATGTCATGTGGACCATCACTCCGAGTGTAACCAAACTGTCGTAAAGCTAAAGAAGGGTTTTAAGTAATGTCTCCTCTTATGCCTAGAGGTGGCACATTAGGAAACTCCCCACAACGGTCAATGATAGTGACATTCTCCATGGATCTGGAGCATCAATGGATATCTGAATGAGAGAGTGACATGATCCGTCTAGACCACCTGAACCCTTGTTCATTCTTCATCACTGAGCGAGGAAGGTGAGAAATAAACCACCTAGATAGTAAAGGTATGCAACACATCAGAGTTCCTCGTGCCTTTGTAGTACGAGTACGAAGAGAGTGCAGAATGTCTCCAAGCAATGTAGGCACCGGATTGTGACTCAGAAATATGTTGATGGCGTGAATGTCTATGAACTGATCTGGATTGGGGAACAACACTAAGCCATAAATCAACAAGGCTAAGATTTCCTCAAAAGCATCATAGCTCATAGCCTTCAAGAACACTTGAGCCTTCTCTATCAACACCTTAGCAAGAATACCCTTAACTCCGCTTCTCGTTTCTAGAACAATGTCTAACTTCTTCAGATGTAGAGTTGCAGTAATAACCTCTGGTTTAAGCTCTTTTTCCAAGCCTGTGAAGGGTCTTTGATCAAGAACAGGTATACCCAGAAGTTTAGAGAACTCTTCCATTGTAGGAACCAGCTGATAGTCGGGGAATGTGAAACAATGGTGCTTAGGGTCAAAGAACTGAAACAGAACACTCATCATGTCTTCATTGAACCCTGAAGTAACTAGATCCAGTAAGTGACCATGTCTCTTGATGAACTGGGAGTTTTCAGAAACTTGAGAAACCAACTCCTTAAGCTTAGGAGGTATCCCTACAAAGTTGATCCTGATAGTGTTTCTACGAGCAGAAGCCATGACCTGTAACAAAGAACAAAGATAAATCCTTTGGTCCTTGAAATGGTTAGTGAAAATGCTATGCTTATGATGCATGATGATGCTATGATGTTATGATCAATCACAAACATGTGGCACACACAAACAAGTCACACAATAGCCCTAGGTTTAAAGGCTTGCATGAGGTTCAAAGGTAAGTACCCTCCCCTGAAGTTTAGTTGGTTCATCCTGTCCTATAAAGTAACCAGGTTCTAAGGGATCTCAATATCACTGATCCTTCACAAGGGTGGTTGGTAAGTAGGCAACTTACTTGCCAACCAAAACCCTCCAAGTTTAGAATCTCAATGAGCGTAGCATTGAGTATCAACCAACTTCAGTCTGCACCAAAGCCAGTTATCTCACTACTTTTCTAAAGGCCAAGATGGGATAACTAGGGTTCTAAAAGTTAGTTAGTGCATTGATAATATATGGCAGCCTCATATTATCCTTAACTTGACTTAAGGAACATAAGCACCAACCAAGAAGTCATACTAACTATGGCCACCAGATCAACCATATCGGTATACGCCGTACAGTTTCCTCGGTCTATTGCCATTTACCTAAGGTACACTAGATCCGGGTTAGGATATTTCACACATAAGAGCACCCAACAGATAAGTATAAAGCAAACAAGGCAAACAATTTTAAAGTGATCTAATTCCTAAGGGTACCCCTCTTTTATTAAATCCCCAGCAGAGTCGCCAGTTCTGTAACACGGTGTTAGAACTGACTTTAGTTAAATGTTGCGGATAGCAAGAGTCGCCACCGACTTTTATTTTATCCAAAGGAAAGGGCATAAAAGAACAGGAAAGACCTTAAAATATTTTTGAGTTCGGGGGGTAGGTTATGTAAAGGGAAGGTGTTAGCACCCTTTACATCCATGGTTATCCATGGGCTCTTAGTTACTTAGCTCACTTTAAACTGTTTTGAGAAGTGTAGTGTGTGATTAAAAATTTTCTTAAGTACTTTATAATGATCCTTGTACGGATATATATAAAGACTTTGTTTTGAAAATTTGTTTGAAATGTAAAGTGTAATGAAGTATTTTTGAAGGAAAGTGAGCAAGTACTTAAGAGGAACCTACCATATGCTAAGTCTTTACTGTTCTTATATGTCCTTTCAATGGTAAGACTATCCCTATTATTAAGGAATAGGTAGTCATTACCTTGGATGTATGAGGGACAAGTGAATGGACAACTGTTATTTAGGCAAATGTAAGGTGTATAAGCAATTCGAAGGGACTTATCATCTTTATTCGAAAGGGACAAGATCATTACGAAGGCAACCATGAAGGGACTTGATCTTTTTATCTATTAAGGGACTAGATGATATAATAGAAGGGACTTTGCTTTATACACCCTACTTGACCTTTTGTTTAGGCAACTTGAGAGGCAACCCTTAAGAAGTGAGATGGCGATCCAGGATCGACTTACGTGTGTGAGTGTACCAATTCAAATATTTATCCTTAAGATTAATGATCTAAATCCAATTTTAAATACAAACATGTTTTACACTCCCTATTTTACTAACCATGACATTTAAAAATAGATAATAAAAATTATTCTACGACTATTACATAAATGGCACAATTACATAATAATAATAATTAAAATAATTAAAATAATTAAAATAAATAAGAACATAAATAAATAATTAGATGGGTTAGTAATAATAATAATAATAAAATAAATTAAATAAATAACCACAATAAAAAATAAAGAGATAAAGAGATTAGTAATAATAAACAAAATAAATATAAGAAGAAGAAATTAGCATAATAATATAATAATAAATTAAAAGTTCAATTTTAAATAAATAATTATTTTTTTAGATTTTTTAATAAAAAATAAATAAATAATAAGTATTATATACTAATAATATGATTAATAGTTCTAATATTTTAATTTTATGTACATATATAAAAATAATAAATTAATTTAATAAAATAAAGTTAAGGTTTTTTAATTGTTTAGAAAAGAATAAATTAAAGTTAATTATTTAATCCAATCTTAATTACATTATTTATATAAAAAACTATACATAATAATAATATAAACAAATTATAAATAAATATATACAATTTAAAATTTACAAACACATAAATTAATATTCATAATTATAATTAGGGTTTTTTGATTATTTAGAAAAATAAGTGTGGATTTACTACTTAATTAAATTACTTAAATAATATAAATAAATTATAAAAATAAATATTCATAATTAGAATTTATATATAAATATTAATATTTATAAAATAATTAGGGTTTATAAAAAAAAATTTAGGGTTAATCAAAATAAATTAGGGTTTATGAGTTTAGAAAATAGAATTAGGGTTTTATATGAAATATTAGGGTTAATTAATTAATTAAGTTATTTACATATAAAAATTATATACAAATTATAAAATAAATATACATGATTAAAATTTACAAATAAATAAATTAAGACTTAAAATATAATTAGGATTTATAAAAATAAATTAAAAAATTTTAGAACTAAATAAAGATTAGGGTTATAGTTTAATTATCAATTAATTTTAATTAAAAAACAATAACAATAATAATTAAAACAAAAAATAAAATGGGAGAAAGAAAAAAGGGGGAGGCATGGTTTTGATCCCAGGACCTCCCCAATACCTGAAGAGAATCCCAGCCACTGGGCCAACGTGCGTGTTGGTGATAGCAACCAGCATAACTTTGTTTTATTCCATTCCTGAAAAACAAAAGAAATTGAAGCAAAAATTGTCCCAGACTGGATTCGAACGCTGGACCCTAGCTTCACACACGCGCGTCCACACCACCAAGCCAGACACCATGAATTGAAATTATAACGAAACAAAATTCTAAAAATATTAAAACAGATTTTTGAATTTCCAGATGGCGCCAAAAGCCATCGTCTCCTACCTCCAGCCCTGTGAAATTTCCTGCGAAATTTCATAGGTGTTTTGCTACAAGTTTATTCGCAGGAAATCCTATGTCCTTGCCAACCTGTAAAACATGCAAAATTTGTCCAAATTGATTGTTTCAACAGCTTACCCAGGTCTTATACAACTTAATTTTGTCAATTAACATCATTTATATGGCTTAAATCGTAAATCCCTAAAACGGATTCCAAAACCCTAACTATGGTGAAATACAGTTGCGGCCATGAAACTTACAACAAACCATACAGATTTCTTCTATGCTTCAAAATAAACAAGAATTGATGATTAGTTTCAAGTTTTAACAAGCAAACATATGAAAACGATAAATAAAAAAAAATGAAGAAAAATTCATTCGGTTAGCATGATATGTCATGATTTTGATGGAATAGATGATTGGCTTCGACTCAGGGATGTCCAGGGAACCTCTTTGTGTCTTTAAAATACCTTAGGACTCCTTGTAATGAGAAACCCGAAAATTGGATTTGGATGAGATTTTTGAAGTTTGGAGATGATGTGAGAGGTTGCAAAATTCGTCCCTATGCATTGTGTTATGTTTGTGTATATGTAGTGAACTGAATTAGGTCAAAAAGTTGGGCTATCCTTTGGATATTTTGGTCATGGAAGATTGAAAAAGATCATGCCTTAAATTTCAAATATTCCTTGATACAACCTTTCTATCTTAAGACAATCACCATAATTTCCATATCAATCTGATCCAAGCAACATTTATGATTTTCTAGAAGCAATATCTCATTCAAATATTTGATTTATCTATTTTATTTTGATTTAAAATTGTTTTAAATGAATAAAATAAAAATAAATAAAATAAAAATAATAAAAAATCTGAATAAATAAGGATTGGGTCGTGCATGATGTCATGTTAAAGTTTGGATCACAAAATTGCAAGCCCATTTGGAAGAATTTGGTTTTAAGGCCCTATTTGCTTCATAAACCTCCCAAAAATTTCCCAACTTTGCAAGGGCACAAATCCTTCAATTTTAATACTATGAGGGTGTTATTGGACATTTTGGAAATCTTAAAGAGTCCTCCAACCAACCCCATTGGTTTCATGTCCATATCTTTTACCATTCTCAAGTTATGCTCTTTTGAAGTTGTTGACTTTTTGTTGACTTTCAAAAGGACCTATAATGTCTTAGCTCATACCTTCCAAATGAAGCATTTTTGGGTTTGGCTTGTGAGACACAAAGTTGTAGAGAATTCAATTTCCTTCAAAATGAGATTTGGATGGGAAAAATTTGATGAAGCATGTGAAAGTTATGGCTGGTCAAAGTTCAGTTGACTTTTCCTGTGAAAACCCTAATTTAGAAACTCCTGATTCTTGATGATCTGAAATATCCTTGATGAATCATGATCCACCCTTGATCAAATGATGAACTTTACTTCATATACTTAATGTTTGCAAAAAATCATGAAGTTTGACTTTGGGAATGTAAAGCAATGGTGCTTAGGGTCAAAGAACTGAAATAGAACACTCATCATGTCTTCATTGAACCCTGATGTGACTAGATCCAATAGGTGACCATGTCTCTTGATGAACTGGGAATGATCAGACACTTGAGAAACCAACTCTTTAAGCTTAGCAGGTATGCCCACAAAGTTGATCCTGATAGTGTTTCTACGAGCAGAAGCCATGACCTGCAACAAAGAACAAAGATAAATCCTTTGGTCCTTGAAACGGTTAGTGAAAATGTTATGCTTATGATGCATGATGATGTCATGATGTTATGTTCAATCACAAACATGTGGCACACACAAACAAGTCACACAATAACCCAAGGTTTAAAGGCTTGCATGAGGTTCAAAGGTAAGTACCCTCCCCTGAAGTTAGTTGGTTCATCCTGTCCTACAAAAGTAACCAGGTTCTAAGGGATCTCAATATCATTGATCCTTCACAAGGGTGGTTGTTCAGAAGGCAACTTACTTGCCAACCAAAACCCTCCAAGTTTAGAATCTCAATGAGCGTAGTATCGAGTGTCAACCAACTTCGGTATGCACCAAAGCCGGTTACCTCACTACTTTCTAAAGGCCAAGATGGGATGACTAGGGTTCTAAAAGTTAGTTAGTGTATTGACAACGTATGGCAGCCTCATATTATCCTCAACTTGACTTAAGGAACATAAGCACCAACCAAGAAGTCACACTAACTATGGCCACCAGATCAACCATATCGATATACGTCGTACAGTTTCCTTGGTCTATTGCCATTTACCTAAGGTACACTAGATCCGGGTTAGGACCTTTCACACTTAAGAGCAACCCAACAAGATAATATAAAGCAAACAAGGCAAACAATTTAAAGTGATCTAATTCCTAAGGGTACCCCTCTTAAATTATAATCCCCAGCAGAGTCGCCAGTTCTGTAACACGGTGGGAGAACTGACTTTAGTTATGTTGCGGATTGCAAGAGTCGCCACCGACTTTTATTTTATCCAAAAGGAAAGGGTATAAAAGAACAGGAAAGACCTTAAGAGATATTTTTGGGTCCGGGGGGTAGGTTATGTAAAGGGAAGGTGTTAGCACCCTTTACATCCATGGTTATCCATGGGCTCTTAGTTACTTAGCTCACTTTGAATTGTTTTTTGAAAAGGTGAATTGTGTGATAGAAAATTTTCATATGAGTTAATAATGATCCATGTACGGATGCGTAAAAACTTGTTTTTGAAAATTTGTTTGAAATTTGTTAAGTGTTTGAAAATTTGGAATGAAGTGAGCAAGCAACTAGGAAGTACCTACCCTAAAGTTTAAGTCTTTTCTGTTCTTTATCCTTTAAATGGTAAGACTATCCCTATTATTAAGGAATAGGTAGTCATTACCTTGGATGTAAGGGACATGTGAGGGACATCTGTTTATGAAGGCAACTGTGGGGTGTATTAAGCATTTAGGAGGGACTATCATCATTATTCGAAAAGGGACTTGATCTTTAAAGGCAACCATTAGGGACTTGATGATTTTTCTTTTTTAGGGACTTGCTTTATACACCCCACTTGACCTTATGATTAGGCAACATTGAGGGATAGCCTTAGAAAGTGAGATGGCGATTAAAAAAACCGACTTACGTGTGTGAGTGTTTAATATTATTTATCTTTAATTAAAGTGATCTAAATTAATTTTTAAATAGAATACATATTTGCACTTCCTAAATTACTAACCATAAAAATTAAATAAATTAAATATTTACAAAATTTACACCAAGGAGCAATTACATAATAAATAAGCAATTAAAAATAAATAGCAAAAATAAATATATAAGCAAAAATATAAATAAATAAATAAGCAATAATAAGGGTTAGTAATAATAATAATAAAAAATTAAAAAGAGGTTAGTGAAATAATAATAATAAAATAAATGAAATTAGAAATAATATGATTAGTAATAAAAATAAACAAGGTTAGAGAAATAATAATAAAAATATATAAGATTAGTGAAATAATAATAAGCAAAATAGCAAATAAGAATTAGACATTATTAAGAAAATATAAACAATTTAATTATAAAACTTAAAATCATGTGCAACTTATTAATTCCAAACATAAAAATTGTAATTATAATATTAGCATAAATTTAATTATTTCTAAACATATATACATTAAAAGAATAAAAATTTAGATTATGGACAATTTATAATTACATAAAGAAAAGCTTGATTATATTTATATTTATTAAAATTAATTATACTAAATAAATATGTACAAAAATTAGAAAATAAAATTAGGTTTTTAATTGTTATTTAGAAAATAAATTAGGATTTTTTTTACAAGATTAGGGTTTTGTTAGAAAAATATTTAGGGTTTAATTTAATAATTATAATTTATTTAAATAATACATATATACATTTTACATTTGAAATTTATAATAATGAAAACTAATTTTTTGAATTTTAAAAAATAAATTTTTAGAAACTAGAAAACATATTATATATATTTTATAATGTAGAAAAATAATAAAATTTATTTATTTGAATTTATGCAATATTAATTAAATTACAAGAAATAAAGAAGAAAGAAAAAAAAATGAGAAAGCAAAACCTGATGGGGCTGGGGTTTGAACCCAGTCCCCTATGCTTGCCAACAGCTGCATATACCACTGGGCCATCAACGCGCAGGCAGCAAGGAAGTAGGTTCCAATGGTTTTGTTCTTTATCACAAAAAATTCAGGAAAAACAAATGAAACAAAAGGCCTGGGGTGGTGTTGAACCCAGGACCTCATGGATATACATATGCGCGCATGACCACCTGGCTAGGAGAGCCTATCTGGTAAGGAAACAGCTACAAATAATAATATATTAAGAATGCATGTTTAAATGAAAAAATATCAAAAGAATTAGCTGGAGGCAGGATTCGATCCCAGGTTCATGGCCAACATGCATGCGCGTCTTACCACCAGGACAAGCGTGTGCTTGTGAATCATAATCAGAAAGAATTAATAAAATATTTAAACTATAATTTAAACTTTTAAAACGCGCGCCAACAGCCTTCTTCTTCCTTGAGACTTGCCAAATTTCCTGCGAAATTTCATGCAACTTTACCTGCGAAATCTCCTGCGTGTTCTTCATTGTTCAAACCTGCTAAATTGAAACTCATACAAAACAGCAACGATTCATGGAATTGATTAATGTTTTATGATCCTCACAGTCCATACAACAATTCTACGTTTCCAGAATTCATTTATATTCATTCAATCGAGAAACCCTAATTTTGAGGTTATGAACCCTAACATGACATCCTTCGATTTGGCTATGATTTCTTCAATCCAACCACCCAGAATTCATCACAAACCTTTACTAAGCACAAATCATTAAACAAAACTCATTAATAATGCATAAATGTTCAAGAACGAAAAATCAAAAAATGTGAAGAAAACTTGAATCGGATTTGTCAATGTGTGATGTTATGGAGCAATATGATGATTTGTTTACATTCAATGATGATCAAGGAACCTGGCTATGTCCTTATTTTACCTTAAAACCTCTTGTATGAAGGAATCCGAATGTGAGGTTTTGAAGGAATTTTTTATCAATGGAACTTACCCTTTGGCTGCTGGAATTCGTGTCCTCATGATTGCATTATGTTTAGTATATATAAGTGGTTGAATTTAGGTCAAAAAGATTGATTGTTTGTGTACAAGATTTGATTCAAAAAGATTCACAATGATAAGCTTTGAATTTTCAATATTTTTGAATCAATGCTTTCTATTTCAAGCCATTCAATATTATTCTTGCATCAATTTGTTCCATGCTGAATTTATGATTTTCTAGAACCAATAATGAAATTAAATCTTCATATTTAATATTTTATTTAAATTTAAAATGATTTTAAGTATAAAAAATCATAATAAATTAATTAAATAAAATAAAAATTATGAAAATATCATGGAATTTTCGTGCATGATGTCATGGATTGCCTTGGGTCATTAAAAGTTCAGCCCATTTGACAAAATTTGGTTTTAGACCTCCTTTTTCATCATAAACCAACTCAAAATTTCCAAACTTTGCAAGGGCACATATCCTTCAATTTTAATGCTATGAAGGTGTTCTTGGACATTTTGGAAAGCTTGAAGAGTCCTCTAACCAACCCCAATGGTTTCATGTCCATATCATTTACCAATCTCAAGTTACGCCCTTTTGAAGTTGTTGACTTTTTGTTGACTTTCAAAAGGACCTATAATGTCTTAGCTCATACCTTCCAAATGAAGCATTTTTGGGCTTGGCTTGTGAGACACAAAGTTTTAGAGAATTCAATTTCCTTCAAAATGAGCTTTGAGTGTATACTTGGTGATGAAGTATGTAAAAGTTATGGCTGGTCAAAGTTCAGTTGACTTTTACTGAGGAAACCCTAATTTAGAAACTCCTGATTCTTGATGATCTGGAATCTCCTTGATGAATCATGATCAACCCTTGATCAAATGATGAATTTTAATTCATATACTTGATGTTGACAAAAAATCATGAAGTTTGACTTTGGTTTGACCACAGTTGACCTCAGTTTGACTTTTTAACTACATTGATTGATTTTGACTTATCTGATCATCTGACTGAGCAAACTTTTGAGAAAAGTCTTGAAACTTGTCATGGGGATTCTTACCCACATATAATATGTTATGAAGCTCACTTGAGGTCTTGGAAGTCCATTTAGCCTGATTAAAGTCAAAACCCTAGTTTTGGATGCACTGCTTAGGAGGTGCATTGTCTGAGGGAATTGTCAACTTTTCTAACCAATTGTGAACTTTGTGAACCTTGTGAACCATCATAAGATGTCTTGTGAACCTCATGGGAGGTATTGTGGAGCTTGTGAACCTTGTGAACCTCATAAAGTGACTTTGTAGACCTCATGAACCTCAGGAAAACTTTGTAATCATTGTGAATCTTGTGAACCTTGTGAACTTTCAAGAAGTAACTTGTAGACTTCATGAACCTCATCAAAGGTTTTTTGAAAGTATTGTGGGACTTGTGAACCTTGTGAACCTTCATAAAGTAGCTTGTAGACTTCATGAACCTCATGAAAGGTTATGTAAACATTGTGAATCTTGTGAACCTTGTGAACCTTCAAGAAGTAACTTGTAGACTTCATGAACCTCATGAAAGGTCCTGTAAATGTTGAGAAACTTGTGAACCTTGTGAACCTTCTTAGAACACAAAGTCTTGTATTGTGAGGGCAAATTTTGGGGTGCAACAGCTGCCCCTGTTCAATTTTCTGAAACCTGAGGGGTTAGATTGGTATGTTTGCCAGTCGTGACCTGGAAGGTTGAAGGGGATTGAACACAAAAGCCCAAAAATTTGCACTCACCAGTGCATAGAGTGATATTGGTGGTTGGTTGTATATGCTTGAGTGGGCTTAAAGATGCCACTTAGAAGAACTGGAGATGGGCTTAGAGATGCCATCAGGAAAAACTGGTGATGGGCTTAGAGATGCCATCTAAAGTATCAGAATATGATGATGTCTTTATGTTGATATTGGATATCAGTACTAGGTCTTTGTATAAGCCGTCTCTGAATCATTTATGCAACATGATTTGAGTTGTTGGATGGACCAGTAGAAATAAATCTTGTGATGATTATCTCTTCTGGAAATATTTTGGATTAGGGAATGGATCTTTGTACAGACCGTTTGCCTACTCTCCAAGGGCCAAAAGAACGCCAGGATTTGTTCTTAAGGATCAAAAGAACGTCAGGATTTGTTCTTCTGAAAAAGTATCTTGAACAATGGGCCAAAAGAGCGTCAGGATTTGCTCTTAAGGATCAAAAGAACGTCAGGATTTATTCTTCTGAATAAAATGTCTTGAACCAGGGGTCAAAAGAGCGTCAGGATTTGCTCTTAAGGGTCAAAAGAACGTCAGGATTTGTTCTTAAGGGTCAAAAGAACGTCAGGATTTGTTCTTCTGAAAAAGTCTTGAACAAGGGTCCAAAATAGCGTCAGGATTTGCTCTTAAGGGTCAAAAGAACGTCAGGATTTGTTCTTAAGGGTCAAAAGAACGTCAGGATTTGTTCTTCTGAAAAAGTCTTGAACAAGGGTCCAAAAGAGCGTCAGGATTTGCTCTTAAGGGTCAAAAGAACGTCAGGATTTGTTCTTCTGAAAAAGTCTTGAACAAGGGGCCAAAAGAGCGTCAGGATTTGCTCTTAAGGATCAAAAGAACGTCAGGATTTGTTCTTCTGAAAAAGTCTTGAACAAGGGGCCAAAAGAGCGTCAGGATTTGCTCTTAAGGATCAAAAGAACGTTAGGATTTGTTCTTCTGAAAAAGTCTTGAACAAGGGGCCAAAAGAGCGTCAGGATTTGCTCTTAAGGGTCAAAAGAATGTCAGGATTTGTTCTTCTGAAAGATGTCTTGAACCAGGGAATGGATCTTTTTACAGACCGTTTGCCTGCTATTCGAGGACATCTTGAGTAGTGTATGGATCATTTCTGACCCATTGTAAGTTGTTGATATTATTTTACCTGCATATAACTACCCTGCAAGGGAAATATTAGTTTATGTTATATGTATGCATGCATAGTATGATGCACCTAAGTAAATGTATTATGTATTTATGGATATGTATGTTATGGTATGATGTAAATGATGTATGTATGATATGATGTTGCCTGAAGCGTCTGGATATCTTCGTATAACAACTGCTGGCCAGGGAAAATAAATCTCGATTCGTTGCTGAAGAATATGAGGAACTCGTTCCCGTCTTGTTTGATAATAAGGTATACATAACCTCCCGTCTTCGTTTGATAGTAGGGTATACATAACCTCCCGTCTGCTGGGGATAGTAAGGTATATATAACCTCCCGTCTTCGTTCGTCGTACTCTTATTGGAAAGTAAATTCCCGAATATCCGTATGAGGATAAAAGAGATGGATATAAATTCCAGGGGAGATGTGACTTGAAGATGGATTTGTCCTACTGAGGGTTTGTAGCTGTTTTGTAAAGATGAACCAGTGAAGCTTCGTTGAAATCCTTCCCTCGTTCGTCCTTGGTAAATACTATTACTGTGTTTTCATGCATTTCTGGTAAACATCAATCATATTAAGCATACATACATTCAAACACAACTAATGGACGTTTCGCTTAGGGTAAAAGTAAATCTGGATTCAGAGGGAAAAGTAAAGCTGAACTTGAAAACAGAATTGTTTCAACTTCGAGAGTGTATAACCAATTGGATTTGGAGCTCCTGAAACTTTTAACTTTCCTGAATACCTTCCCAGAAATCCTCATAGCTGGATCTGAAGACATGATACTGACACCATCTGATACTACTGGCGTAGACAATTAACTTCCACAATGGTTTCAGCTGAGAATCCAATATCAAGGTAATACAATGAGAGGAATGTGTCTTCAAATTGTAATGGACCATATACGCTCCGGCCACTAGATTT
Organism: Lathyrus aphaca; assembly: GCA_963966055.1. Taxonomy (NCBI): domain Eukaryota; kingdom Viridiplantae; phylum Streptophyta; class Magnoliopsida; order Fabales; family Fabaceae; genus Lathyrus; species Lathyrus aphaca. The sequence continues at coordinate 534,035,521 of OZ014523.1, read as the reverse complement.
GAAAAGAAAGCATTTCCCCTTGATTGAGGATGAATTGTACCAAAAGGGAAGTATCTGCAATGAGCTACCTCAAGAGAAACAAGCAGAATGCCCCATAAGCATATGCCCCTGGCATTGTGAACTCTGTAATGTCACCTTTGGTAATTCAATTGTACGAGGAAAAATGCCCCTGGATATTAAGCACCGCTGAGTCTGGACTTAATTTCCCCAACTGAATTGAACAGTAACTTGGTATGCCTCTTGACTGGGAAACAGTGACTATGCCCTTGGCATCATGAACTTTGTAATGTTACCCTTGGCACTTCAGGAGATCTGCCTCTGGCTGCTTAGACATAGTTGAATCTTGTCCTGATTGCCCCAAATGAGTTAGGAAGTATCATGGCCTGCCCCCTTGATTGGGAGATAATGACTATGGCCCTTTGTATACATGGACTTTGATCCAGGAAGCAACTTTGTTTATCGGAAGGACTTTGAACATTCATCCTGTAAGTTTCTTTGTTTATCAAACACTCAAGTATATGTAAACAAATATATTCAAAAATGCAATGCTTATGTCTGTCTTAAAATTTTTTTTAGAAAAACATTTTTTGTGAAAACTGTGATATTAACTCAAGTTTTATAACAAGCCCTAAAGGAGTCAGGATACCTTTTTGTAGCAATACGCTTTCGAACTAACCATGCTTCAGTTAGGACTTTTATAGGGTTTTAACGTGGCCTGGTTCACGGTTTAAGAAACAAAGGATAAAGGCTCAAATTTTATTTGTACCCAACCCAATCTCCATGATGTTCTTCAGTCCTATGCTCAGTTAACTTATGCATTGAGGCTCAAAGGAGTTTGGTATTGTAACACTGACATTTGTGATGGTTCAGAAACCCAAAATTTATTTGAACCTTCAGTCATCTTTCTTTGTTGAGGATTCATAGTGACCTCTTTTTTTTTTTTTTTTTGACTTTATTATCCCTTCTTTTTGCCTGAACTGCTTATTTCAAGATTACAGTCAGAGGGATGTCTTAATGTTTTACTAAGTCTCCTTCATAGGTTTTGACTTAGTGAATTGTTCTTTTGCTGGATATTGACTGTCAGGTTTCATGATTACAGAGAACCATCATTAGTTGTGTACAACACATACAATTGGCATATTTTGAGTTAACTGAGTAACTACCCTGCCCCAGGTTATGAATAAGGGTTTTAATTTGTGAGAATAAAAACTCCTACTTCATAGGCTCAAAAGGGTTGACTAGGGATTAACTTCCTTATATCTCCACTGTTTAGGAATTGAAACAATTCCTGTACATCGTCAGCATAGTCTGTTCAAAAGCATACTGCATAAGATTATGGTATTGTTTTCGTCATCCTCCCTCTACAGGCTTATAGCTTTATCAGGAGTTAAATATCACAAGATAGAAATAAGAAGCATAATTCAAAATATAGTGGAACGAATGGATTAATTCAAGACAAACATATGCAATGCATTAAAGAAAACAAAAGTTTAACATAATAGTAAGTGTTCAAACAAATAAAAGAAATTACAAATGAAAAATTCAAATGTTGTCCCATCCAGTTGGCTGAATGTCTTCAATTGCAATCTGTGAACTTTGAGGAGCAGTATACTTCACCATGAAATCAAATTTACCACTTGGATGTCCCAAGGTGCCCCATATCTCAACAGGAATAGGTAGGCTTCCTTTCTTGCTATACTGGGCAACTTGTCTTGCAGCTTCGGTGTTTGATGGATGATAGTAGAACTCAACTTGACCCTCTGGAGTAACCTCTAGGATTTCTTCGTCAATCAGGTCTTGAATCTTTTTCTTCAATGCCCAACAGCTATTAGTATCATGTCCAGGACTGTTGGAGTGGTACTCACACCTTGCCCTGGGATTATAGCGAGGAGAGGAAGTTTTAGGATTTTGAGGAGGATTTTCCAAGGAAATTAGCTTCATCTCCAACAAGCATTGCAGAACTTGTGACATTGGAGTGCTGAACTTGATAAACTGCCTTCTATATTTCTTGTGTTGAGGTGGATTAACCTTATCAGGTCTTTCTTCTTCAACTGAAGAACAATCAATGGCAACCTGTTTCTTACCTTCTTTTATCCTCATCTTCCTTTCAACCAAATCAGCTTGTTTTAATGGAGGTCGACTAACAATTAGATCCCTGACTCCATCACCTTGAAGTTTATGGACAAAGGCTCTTAACTCTTCTTGCCCCTGAGCTAAACTTTGAATAAGAACCACCTGGTCATTCATCTGGGTCCTCATTCCTGTCATCTCAACTTGTAGTTGTTTCAGCTGATCATCCTTGTTGTCCTCAGGATTCTTTTTCTTAGCCAGCAGTGTCTTCAATTCATCCTGCCCCTTGGACAGGTTCAAGATCAGCTCTTGGAACTGTGCATTTTGTGTCTGGAGATCCTTAACTGATTGTTCCAGAGCCATTGCTGAAATAAACAGCGAGAAGATGAGAAACCTGCGCACAATTATGAACCTGTGATGCAATGAAATGATATGTGAATGCATATGCAATGTTTTCAAGGACCGCAGGATTTAAATTTGCTTAGACAAACAAGAAGGTAAACTTTTATTAGTAATAACTTTGTTTTGCCTTTTAGGCTTACAAGAAATGAAATGAAATAAGTACAAAAGATGGGGTTTTTAAGTCTCCCATGGACGTTTCCTCTTTGTATTGAGGTATGAGTTGAGGTTTCGTTCCTCGTAAAGTAGCTTTGTTAGTTCCAGGACTCTTTCTTGGCTTGCTTTGTAATGAGCCTCGAAAGTATCCCTTTGCTCCTTCAGTTGGATCCATGATCTCTGCAAGTCTTCCATATCAGTAGGCATGTCTGGGTGAAGGATGGTATAAACTGTGTCTCCTTCAGCAACAGGTTCCATGGTAACTGGTAGGACGGCAGGATATGGCATCATGAGAGTCTGAGCACGAGATCGTACCCATCTGAGATAAGCCTCCATAGGAATAGTGTACTTAGGCTCCAGTGTCTTGCTGTCAACCCTGTTTACTTTTCCCCATGCTCGTATGAATCTCTGACGGTACCTTTGAAGATCGTTGTCATAATCAAACACAATGCCCTGAATCAACATGTCATGTGGACCATCACTTCGAGCGTAACCAAACTGTCGTAAAGCTAGAGAGGGGTTGTAGGTGATGTCTCCTCTTACGCCTAGAAGTGGCACATTAGGAAACTCCCCACAACGGTCAATGATGGTGACATTCTCCATAGATCTGGAGCACCAATGGATATCTGAGTGAGAAAGTGACATGATCCTTTTAGACCATCTGAACCCTTGCTCATTCTTTATTACTGAGCGAGGAAGGTGAGAAATAAACCACCTAGAAAGCAAAGGTATGCAGCACATCAAAGTTCCTCTTGCCCTTGTAGTACGGGTGTGAAGAGAATGCAGGATGTCTCCAAGTAAGGTAGGCACTGGATTGTGACTCAGGAATATGTTGATGGCATGAACGTCTATGAACTGATCTGGATTGGGGAACAATACTAAGCCATAAATCAGCAAGGATAAGATCTCCTCAAAAGCATCATAGCTCATGGCCTTCAAGAACACTTGAGCTTTATCCATTAACACCTTAGCAAGAATACCCTTGACTCCTCTTCTCGTTTCTAGAACAATGTCAGACTTCTTCAGATGTAGAGCTGCAGCAATAACCTCTGGTTTAAGCTCCTTCTCCAAGCCTGTGAAGGGTCTTTGATCAAGAACAGGTATACCCAGAAGTTTAGAGAACTCTTCCATTGTAGGAACCAGCTGATAGTCAGGGAATGTAAAGCAATGGTGCTTAGGGTCAAAGAACTGAAATAGAACACTCATCATGTCTTCATTGAACCCTGATGTGACTAGATCCAATAGGTGACCATGTCTCTTGATGAACTGGGAATGATCAGACACTTGAGAAACCAACTCTTTAAGCTTAGCAGGTATGCCCACAAAGTTGATCCTGATAGTGTTTCTACGAGCAGAAGCCATGACCTGCAACAAAGAACAAAGATAAATCCTTTGGTCCTTGAAACGGTTAGTGAAAATGCTATGCTTATGATGCATGATGATGTCATGATGTTATGTTCAATCACAAACATGTGGCACACACAAACAAGTCACACAATAACCCAAGGTTTAAAGGCTTGCATGAGGTTCAAAGGTAAGTACCCTCCCCTGAAGTTAGTTGGTTCATCCTGTCCTACAAAAGTAACCAGGTTCTAAGGGATCTCAATATCATTGATCCTTCACAAGGGTGGTTGTTCAGAAGGCAACTTACTTGCCAACCAAAACCCTCCAAGTTTAGAATCTCAATGAGCGTAGTATCGAGTGTCAACCAACTTCGGTATGCACCAAAGCCGGTTACCTCACTACTTTCTAAAGGCCAAGATGGGATGACTAGGGTTCTAAAAGTTAGTTAGTGTATTGACAACGTATGGCAGCCTCATATTATCCTCAACTTGACTTAAGGAACATAAGCACCAACCAAGAAGTCACACTAACTATGGCCACCAGATCAACCATATCGATATACGTCGTACAGTTTCCTTGGTCTATTGCCATTTACCTAAGGTACACTAGATCCGGGTTAGGACCTTTCACACATAAGAGCACCCCAACAAGATAATATAAAGCAAACAAGGCAAACAATTTAAAGTGATATAATTCCTAAGGGTACCCCTCTTAAATTATAATCCCCAGCAGAGTCGCCAGTTCTGTAACACGGTGGGAGAACTGACTTTAGTTATGTTGCGGATAGCAAGAGTCGCCACCGACTTTTATTTTATCCAAAAGGAAAGGGTATAAAAGAACAGGAAAGACCTTAAGAGATATTTTTGGGTCCGGGGGGTAGGTTATGTAAAGGGAAAGTGTTAGCACCCTTTACATCCATGGTTATCCATGGGCTCTTAGTTACTTAGCTCACTTTGAATTGTTTTTTGAAAAGGTGAATTGTGTGAATAGAAAATTTTCATATGAGTTAATAATGATCCATGTACGGATGCGTAAAAACTTGTTTTTGAAAATTTGTTTGAAATTTGTTAAGTGTTTGAAAATTTGGAATGAAGTGAGCAAGCAACTAGGAAGTACCTACCCTAAAGTTTAAGTCTTTTCTGTTCTTTATCCTTTAAATGGTAAGACTATCCCTATTATTAAGGAATAGGTAGTCATTACCTTGGATGTAAGGGACATGTGAGGGACATCTGTTTATGAAGGCAACTGTGGGGTGTATTAAGCATTTAGGAGGGACTATCATCATTATTCGAAAAGGGACTTGATCTTTAAAGGCAACCATTAGGGACTTGATGATTTTTCTTTTTTAGGGACTTGCTTTATACACCCCACTTGACCTTATGATTAGGCAACATTGAGGGATAGCCTTAGAAAGTGAGATGGCGATTAAAAAAACCGACTTACGTGTGTGAGTGTTTAATATTATTTATCTTTAATTAAAGTGATCTAAATTAATTTTTAAATAGAATACATATTTGCACTTCCTAAATTACTAACCATAAAAATTAAATAAATTAAATATTTACAAAATTTACACCAAGGAGCAATTACATAATAAATAAGCAATTAAAAATAAATAGCAAAAATAAATATATAAGCAAAAATATAAATAAATAAATAAGCAATAATAAGGGTTAGTAATAATAATAATAAAAAATTAAAAAGAGGTTAGTGAAATAATAATAATAAAATAAATGAAATTAGAAATAATATGATTAGTAATAAAAATAAACAAGGTTAGAGAAATAATAATAAAAATATATAAGATTAGTGAAATAATAATAAGCAAAATAGCAAATAAGAATTAGACATTATTAAGAAAATATAAACAATTTAATTATAAAACTTAAAATCATGTGCAACTTATTAATTCCAAACATAAAAATTGTAATTATAATATTAGCATAAATTTAATTATTTCTAAACATATATACATTAAAAGAATAAAAATTTAGATTATGGACAATTTATAATTACATAAAGAAAAGCTTGATTATATTTATATTTATTAAAATTAATTATACTAAATAAATATGTACAAAAATTAGAAAATAAAATTAGGTTTTTAATTGTTATTTAGAAAATAAATTAGGATTTTTTTTACAAGATTAGGGTTTTGTTAGAAAAATATTTAGGGTTTAATTTAATAATTATAATTTATTTAAATAATACATATATACATTTTACATTTGAAATTTATAATAATGAAAACTAATTTTTTTAATTTTAAAAAATAAATTTTTAGAAACTAGAAAACATATTATATATATTTTATAATGTAGAAAAATAATAAAATTTATTTATTTGAATTTATGCAATATTAATTAAATTACAAGAAATAAAGAAGAAAGAAAAAAAAATGAGAAAGCAAAACCTGATGGGGCTGGGGTTTGAACCCAGTCCCCTATGCTTGCCAACAGCTGCATATACCACTGGGCCATCAACGCGCAGGCAGCAAGGAAGTAGGTTCCAATGGTTTTGTTCTTTATCACAAAAAATTCAGGAAAAACAAATGAAACAAAAGGCCTGGGGTGGTGTTGAACCCAGGACCTCATGGATATACATATGCGCGCATGACCACCTGGCTGGGAGAGCCTATCTGGTAAGGAAACAGCTACAAATAATAATATATTAAGAATGCATGTTTAAATGAAAAAATATCAAAAGAATTGGCTGGAGGCAGGATTCGATCCCAGGTTCATGGCCAACATGCATGCGCGTCTTACCACCAGGACAAGCGTGTGCTTGTGAATCATAATCAGAAAGAATTAATAAAATATTTAAACTATAATTTAAACTTTTAAAACGCGCGCCAACAGCCTTCTTCTTCCTTGAGACTTGCCAAATTTCCTGCGAAATTTCATGCAACTTTACCTGCGAAATCTCCTGCGTGTTCTTCATTGTTCAAACCTGCGAAATTGAAACTCATACAAAACAACAACGATTCATGGAATTGATTAATGTTTTATGATCCTCACAGTCCATACAACAATTCTACGTTTCCAGAATTCATTTATATTCATTCAATCGAGAAACCCTAATTTTGAGGTTATGAACCCTAACATGGCATCCTTCGATTTGGCTATGATTTCTTCAATCCAACCACCCAGAATTCATCACAAACCTTTACTAAGCACAAATCATTAAACAAAACTCATTAATAATGCATAAATGTTCAAGAACGAAAAATCAAAAAATGTGAAGAAAACTTGAATCGGATTTGTCAATGTGTGATGTTATGGAGCAATATGATGATCTGTTTACATTCAATGATGATCAAGGAACCTGGCTATGTCCTTATTTTACCTTAAAACCTCTTGTATGAAGGAATCCGAATGTGAGGTTTTGAAGGAATTTTTGATCAATGGAACTTACCCTTTGGCTGCTGGAATTCGTGTCCTCATGATTGCATTATGTTTAGTATATATAAGTGGTTGAATTTAGGTCAAAAAGATTGATTGTTTGTGTACAAGATTTGATTCAAAAAGATTCACAATGATAAGCTTTGAATTTTCAATATTTTTGCATCAATGCTTTCTATTTCAAGCCATTCAATATTATTCTTGCATCAATTTGTTCCATGTTGAATTTATGATTTTCTAGAACCAATAATGAAATTAAATCTTCATATTTAATATTTTATTTAAATTTAAAATGATTTTAAGTATAAAAAATCATAATAAATTAATTAAATAAAATAAAAATTATGAAAATATCATGGAATTTTCGTGCATGATGTCATGGATTGCCTTGGGTCATTAAAAGTTCAGCCCATTTGACAAAATTTGGTTTTAGACCTCCTTTTTCATCATAAACCAACTCAAAATTTCCCAACATTGCAAGGGCACATATCCTTCAATTTTAATGCTATGAAGGTGTTCTTGGACATTTTGGAAAGCTTGATGAGTCCTCTAACCAACCCCACTGGTTTCATGTCCATATCATTTACCAATCTCAAGTTATGCCCTTTTGAAGTTGTTGACTTTTTGTTGACTTTCAAAAGGACCTATAATGTCTTAGCTCATACCTTCCAAATGAAGCATTTTTGGGATTGGCTTGTGAGACACAAAGTTGTAGAGAATTCAATTTCCTTCAAAATGAGCTTTGAGTGGAGACTTGGTGATGAAGTATGTAAAAGTTATGGCTGGTCAAAGTTCAGTTGACTTTTACTGAGCAAACCCTAATTTAGAAACTCCTGATTCTTGATGATCTGGAATCTCCTTGATGAATCATGATCAACCCTTGATCAAATGATGAATTTTACTTCATATACTTGATGTTGGCAAAAAATCATGAAGTTTGACATTGGTTTGACCACAGTTGACCTCAGTTTGACTTTTTAACTGCATTGACTGATTTTAACTTATCTGATCATCTGACTGAGCAAACTTTTGAGAAAAGTCTTGAAACTTGTCATGGGGATTCTTACACACATATAAGATGTTATGAAGCTCACTTGAGGTCTTGGAAGTCCATTTAGCCTGATTAAAGTCAAAACCCTAGTTTTGGATGCACTGCTTAGGAGGTGCATTGTCTGAGGGAATTGTCAACTTTTCTAACCAATTGTGAACTTTGTGAACCTTGTGAACCATCATAAGATGTCTTGTGAACCTCATGGGAGGTATTGTGGAGCTTGTGAACCTTGTGAACCTCATAAAGTGACTTTGTAGACCTCATGAACCTCAGGAAAACTTTGTAATCATTGTGAATCTTGTGAACCTTGTGAACTTTCAAGAAGTAACTTGTAGACTTCATGAACCTCATCAAAGGTTTTTGAAAGTATTGTGGGACTTGTGAACCTTGTGAACCTTCATAAAGTAGCTTGTAGACTTCATGAACCTCATGAAAGGTTATGTAAACATTGTGAATCTTGTGAACCTTGTGAACCTTCAAGAAGTAACTTGTAGACTTCATGAACCTCATGAAAGGTCCTGTAAATATTGAGAAACTTGTGAACCTTGTGAACCTTCTTAGAACACAAATTCTTGTATTGTGAGGGCAAATTTTGGGGTGCAACACCACGGTTCGGTGTTTGCAAGATATTTTCATTGAGAGAGAAGTACCAAAAGTATCCGCCCGGTGATTTGGATCTTATCTGAAGCACGAGTATCCTCATTTCATCTCGAAAGATGCAAGCTTTATGCTTGAGGACAAGCAAAAATTCAAGTTCGGGGGAGTTTGATCGGTGATTTCCAGTTATTATTTCAAGACATGTTAGTTATTGTTTTTCTATGTTTTTGTGCGTTTTCGAGTCTTATGTTTCGATTATTGTGTGTTATTTCGTTTTGTGGCAAGGATGTTGCATGTGATTTTTTATATCGTTGGTGCGTTTAATTTGGTTGTTTTTAGTGTATTTTCAGGCAGATATTAAGTCGGTGATCAGATACGAAGGAAATGGTGATTCGTGTGCGAAGAAACGGAGAAAGAGGGGGTCCAGAAGCCTGACACGGGTGTCCGTGTCACCTGACACGGCCCGTGTCAGGAAGGCTATGCAAATGTTGAGGAATCCAGCAGTATGACACGGGTGCCCGTGTCACATGACACGGCCCGTGTCATAGATCCCCCACTTGTTAGCACGTGTGAAGGATTCCAGCAGCATGACACGGGTGCCCGTCTCACATGACACGGCCCGTGTCATAGGTCCTGAATGCAAGATTTGTATTTGGTCTTTTGGTGTTGAGGGCATTTTCGATGTTTCGCTTGTAATTTTGTAATCTGATACATTAGGGTGATCTGAACCAGAAAAACACACTTTGGAATATTGGGAATTAGCACACAAAGTATAACGACGGATTTTAGGGGAGAAGTCGGATCGATCAAACGCAGAAGCAATTGATGATCCAATCAATCCTCTTTGCATTGTAATGTTTCTTTTCCTTATGTATGTGATTTTCATTGTTTGGATTATGAGTGGCTAAACCCCCCAATGCTAGGGGGTGTCCCTGAGTTATTTGTAATGACATTGACCTTAATTTTATGAATTTCACTGTTTCTTTCTTCATTATTTTGATTGATTGATTTTATTGTAAGAAAATCAATATTGGAAAATTGGATTTTTATCATCGGTTAACAAATTGTAGGAATGCACTGTTAGCGTGTTTTCAATTAAAACTTTTTATCGGATATCACCAAGGAATTGGGATATCATAATTAGCCGTGAAAACTTTTGATATGCAAATGCTTGGTATTCATTCTATAAGATCAAGGAATTGTAGTATAGTAGGAATACCAAAGGGTTTTCTTTAAAGGAATTTTGGAAAACTATTGTAATAAGACGGTAATGAGTTAAGTACAATGATATTTTAACAATTATCAACAAATAGTCATTATAAGAATATCTCATACACCCTCCTTAGCATAATTCTCATATTTGTCATCCTTTGTATTATTTTCCTAATTTTATGCTTACAAGTCTTTTGAAAAATCTAAACAAACCCTTATGAACTTTTGTTCAACTTGAAATAGTAAATAACTTAATTTGACACGCAGTCCTTGAGATCGATATTCGGGGAATTTCCCTAAGATTACTACAGTGGGCAAAAATAGTACACTTGCTATTTTCCCATCAGTACCTACCCTAGATTAAGTATTTCATGTTCTCGTATGTTCTTTCAAGGGTAAGACTATCCCTATTATTAAGGAATAGGTAGTCATTACCTTGGATGTGAAGGGACATGTGTAGGGACATCTGGATATAGGCAACTGTAAGGTGTCTTTAGCAATTCGTAGGGACTTATCATCTTTTATTCGAAGGGACAAGATAATTTATCGTATGCAACCTCGAAGGGACTTGATCTTATAAACTGAAGATACTTGATGATATTTATGAAGGGACTTGCTTAAGACACCTTACTTGACCTTTTGAAATAGGCAACTGAGAGGCAACCCTAGGAAGTGCAAGATGGCGATCAAAGATCGACTTACGTGTGTGCGTGTTCATATTCAAATATTTATCTTATTAAATTAATTTTTCTAAATTGATTTTAATTACAAACATGTTATACACACCCTAGAATTACTAACCACATAGTGAAATATTTACAATAAATAAAGCAAAAATATAAACCTATAAATATTACAAGGCTTTGGGACAATTACAATATAATCGAGAAATAATAATAATAATAATGATAAATATAATAATAATAAATAAGCAATAATTAAATATTAGTAGTAATAAAAAAATAAGAATAAAGGTTAGAATAATAAAATAAATAAGAATTTTAGCAAGAAAAATTAATGTTAGAAAAGTTTTTTAGAATTAATTAAGAAAATAAGATTTATAATAAACAAATAATAACTATTTACATATTAAAATAATGATTAATGGTTAATTATGGTTTAGAAAAAATTAGGTTAAATATTAGGGTTAAGAAAATTAGGGTTAGGAAAATTAGGGTTAAGAAAATTAGGGTTTTGAAAGTTAATATAAACCTAATTAATTTATTTACAAAAAAAAATGATAATAATAAATATAAACATATTAAAAAATAAATAGAACCAATTTAAGTTTAAGAAAATAAATTATGATTTTGAAAATATAAAGTTTTTTATAAGAAAATATTATAAGTTATTGTTTAGAAATTAGTTTTATAAGAATTTAAATGAATATAATAATATAAACAAATAAAAGTACAAAAAATTGAAGAAAAAAACAACATACCTGGGGTTGGGATTCGAACCACGCCCTAGGCTCTCTCTCTCTTTGGTCCAACATCATCACCATTAGGCCAGTTGCGCTTGGTGTGTATGAAGTGACTATCAATTCTTTTATTTTAAACCTGCAAAAATCAAATAAAACACAAAACAAAATGGCCTGGGGGAGATTCGAACCCAGGACCTTTGCAATAACACACAAACACTCCAACCAGCTGAGCCACATGGGGCGCGTTCAATAATTAACCAACACTAATCATTATAAAATAAAACAAATATCAAGGTTGAATTTCCGCGCCAAAACTTCATCTTCTTCATTCAAATTTCCTGCGAAATTTCCTTTGATGCTTCCTGCGAATTTACCTGCGTTCGAAACCTGCAAATCTCATATCATCATCAATACATATTGATTCATCAAATTGATCACATGGTCATGATCCACAAACATCATACAGTTCATTTACAACTTTATAATTAATTTATAATGGCTAAATCGAAGAACCCTAAATTTTGTCCAAGAACCCTAACAATGGCAACTTTCGGTTTAGGTCATGGTTCTTCAATTTCTTTGCCCAGAAACCATCTATAGATCATGACTAACACAAATCAAACAACAAAATTAGTTTATATTAGCTAAATATGTGAAATCGAAAAACAATATTTTGAAGAACATGAATGATTCGGTTAGCATGTTTCAATGCATGAAGGGATGATTTTATGATCCAAAAACATTCAGTGATCTTCAAGGAATGATTTGCAACTTTCAAAAGCTTTGGAGATGGCCTGGAAATAAGAATCTGATTATGAGATTTTTTGTGAAATTTGAGATTTTGTTCTTGCTCTTGGAGGCAGCAAATTCGTGTCCTTGTGATTGTCTTTAGTTTGTGTATATGTATGCAACAGAATTAGGTTAAAACTTTGTGGATTTGTGGGCTTTTGGTGGTTGCTTGATCATGAAGTTTCACCACTTTCAAATATCCTCAAAAATCTTATAAAACCTTTCTAAATTAGGTGAGCACGAATTTTGATGATACCAATCAGCTTTGAATATCCTTTAAGAGTTTCTAGAATGAGAATCATATCAAATATTGAGCTTTTCATATTTTATTTTGATTTAAAATGATTTTTAATGTATAAAATCAAAATAAATCAAAATAAACTAATAAAAATCTGAATAAATGATATTTGATTCGTTCATGATGTCATGGTAGAGATTGGGTCATAAAAATGCAAGCCCGTGTGGAAAGAATTGGTTCTAAGACCCTATTTGCTCAATAAACCTCTAAAAAATTTCCCAACTTTGCAAAGAAACAAATCCCTCAATTTTAAGGCTATGAGGGTTTTCTTGGACATTTTGGAAAGCTTAGAGAGTCCTCTAACCAACCTCATTGGTATCATATTCATATCCTTTACCATTTTCAAGTTATGCCCTTTGGAAGATGTTGACTTTTTGTTGACTTTTGAAATGACCTATAATGTCTTAGCTCATACCTTCCAAATGAAGCATTTTTAGGCTTGGCTTGTGAGACACAAAGTTGTATATAATTAAATTTCCTCCAAAATGAGCTTTTGATGGGAAATTTTTGATGAAGCATGTGAAAGTTATGGCTGGTCAAAGTTCAGTTGACTTTTCCTATGAAAACCCTAATTTAGAAACTCCTGATTCTTGATGATCTGAAATCTCCTTGATGAATCATGATAAACCCTTGATCAAATGATGAATTTTACTTCATATACTTGATGTTGTCAAAAAATCATGAAGTTTGACTTTGGTTTGACCATAGTTGACCTCAGTTTGACTTTTTAACTGCTTTGACTGATTTTAGCCAATCTGATCATTTGACTGAGCAAACCTTTTGGGAAAGCCTTGAAACTTGACATAGGGATTCTTGAAGCCATATAGGATGCTATGAAGCTCACTTGAAGCCTTGGAAATCCATTTAGTCTGATGAGACTCAAAACCCTAGTTTATGATGCATTGCTTAAGAGGATGTTTTGTCTGAGGGGATTGTCAAACTTTCTGATTAATTGTGGACCTTGTGAACCTCTTGGGATAAATTTTGAACCTTGTGAACCTTTTGAACCTCTTGGGACACCTTGTTACATAATTCCTTGACTAGGGGAGGGAAAAATTTGGGGTGCAACACTTACCACCAAATTTGAAAATCTGAGAATGAAATAAGAAGAGACTGTTCGTGATTTTCACATGAACATTCTTGATATTGATAATGCATCAGGAGCCTTAGGAGAAAAGATTTCTGATGAAAAGCTCTTGAGGAAGATTCTCAAATCTCTTCCCAAGAGATTTTCTATGAAGGTGACTTCCATAAAGGAAGCTCAAGACATTTGCAACATGAAGGTAGAAGACCTTACTGGATCCCTTCAAACCTTTGAAATGGGACTCAATGATGTGCCTGAAAATAAGAACAAAAGCATAGATCTTGTGTCAAATGCTAAGGAGGGTGCAGAAAGAGGTGAAGCGGAGAATGAGGAAAGTCTGAAGAAAGTTGTTGCCATGATGGGAAGACAATTCAACAAGGTCATGAAGAGGATGAATTTTGGCTCAAGATTAAATGTTAAGAACACTTCATCTGACATCAGCAGATAAAATGATTCAAGAACAAAACTCGAAGAGAGGTCAAGCCAAAGCATAAGAGTTCAATGTCATGGGTGTGTTGGTTTTGGTCATCTTAGAGCTGAATGTCCCACCTATCTGAAGGGGCAAAAGAAAGGCATATCTGTTACATGGTCTGATGGAGATTCTGAGAGTGACCTTGAAGAAGTATTAGCAAAACATATCATTGTTTTGATTGAAACATGTGTGTCTGATGAGGAGTCTAATGAAGATGAGCTGACATTTGAAGAACTTGCTGATTCTTATCAAAAGCTGAGTATGAGATGCGCACAAATGATGCAAGAAGGAGAGAAACAAAAGGAAATCATAGCAGTTCAAGAGACTAAAAAGAAAGAGAACTTAACAACAATTTCCCTTCTGAATGATGAAGTTTCTATGCTAAACTTTCAGTTTGATCAAATGACCAAGTCCATCAAAATGCTGAACAATGGATCTGACAAACTTGATGAGATTATTCAGATAAGGAGAAGTGCTAAAGATCTATTTGGGATAGGATTTAACGGTTCTAAAAATGAGTTCTCCAAGAGCAACAAACCTGAGGGAAATTATGATATATCAAACCAGATGTCAAAGTCAGTGTATCAACATCATGAACCAAAAAGGTCTACTCATCAAAGGAGAAGATATCAAAGATGGAGGTGTCATCATTGTGGCAGGTATGGTCACATAAAATCTTTCTGTTTTAGACTTCATGGATATCCTGCTCAAAATCCACAGCCCAAAACTAAGCAAAACTTGGCCATAACAAACCAGCAATGGATCCCCAAGCATGTAGCCTTGATAGCTCATACGTCTCTTAAAGTTTCAGCTAAAGAGGATTGGTATTTTATTAGTGGGTGTTATAAGCACATGACTGGAATAAACAATTTAGTGGTTGACATCAAACCACATCCCACCAGTTATGTAACGTTTGGTGATTGAGCTAAAGGAGAAATCAAAGGCGTAGGAAAACTTGTGTGTACAAGTGTTCCAAACCTTGATGGGGTCCTACTAGTGATAAGATTGATTGTTAATCTTATTAGCATTAGTCAGCTGTGTGATCAAGGATTCAGTGTCAACTTTACAAAATCAGAATGCATTGTCACAAATAAAGAGAATGAAGTAATCATGAAGGGAGTCAAATTTAAAGATAATTGTTATCTTTGGGTGAATCAAGACACTAGCTATACATTTGTTTGCTCTCTATCCAAATAAGATGAAGTAAAGCTATGGCATCAAAAGATGGGTCATCTTCATTTAAGAGGAATGAAAAGAGTTATAGCATTGGAAGCTGTAAGAGGAATTCCTAAGCTTCAGATTGATGAAGGTAAGATGTGTGGTGAATGTCAAATATGCAAGCAAACCAGAATGTCACATCCTAAGGTTCGACATATCACTACTTCTAAGGTCTTGGAGTTATTACACATGGACTTGATGGGTCATATGCTGGTTGAAAGTCTGGGAGGAAAAAGATATGCATATGTGGTAGTGGATGACTACTCGAGGTTTACCTGGATAAACTTTGTCAGAGAGAAGTCTGATGTCTTTGATGTATTCAAAGATCTATGTCAAAGAATTCAAAGGGAAAAGGAAAGTTGTGTCATTAAGATTAGAAGCAATCATGGTAAGGAATTTGAGAATAAAAAATTCTCTGAATTCTGCTCTTCTGAAGGAATCAGTCATAAATTTTCTTCCCCCATTACTCCTCAGTAAAATGGGGTTGTTGAAAGAAAAAAAATAGAACCATACAAGAATAAGATAGCGCCATAATTCATGCCAAGAAACTTCCTCTATACTTTTGGGCTGAAGCTATGAACACTGCTTGTTATGTTCATAACAGGGTTACTCTAAGAAAGGGAACTCCCACTACTCTCTACGAGCTCTGGAAGGGAAGGAAGCCAAATGTCTAATACTTTCATTTATTTGGAAGTAAGTGCTATATTATGGCTGATAGAGAACAAAGAAGAAAAATGGATCCTAAAAGTGATGAAGGCATATTTTTGGGTTACTCTACTAATACTAGAGCCTATAGAGTTTTCAACTCTAGAACCAAAGTCATGATGGAATCCGTAAATGTCGTGATTGATGATCTGTTCAAAGAACCCGATGTCACATATGATGTTGGAACATTCTATGATACTCCTGTTGGTGCTAGTGTATTGTGTTCATACAAATGTTGGTTTGAGGGGGAGTCCTCTCTGTTATGTGTGTGATGTGTTCATACAATTGTTGGTTTGAGGGGGATTCCTCTTTGTTATGTGTTTCCTACTGCTGTTGTGTTTCTCTGATGGTTTCTGTGATAATGCTTAAATTGTTTTAGCCAAAAAAAATTCCAAAGGGGGAGTTTGTAGATGTTTTAGATTGACTATATTTTGTGGTAAAACTTATGTTTGTGTCTGGATGTCATAGGTAATGTTATGACATGCGATTTAAGCATTATGCAGGTATGAAGTTTTTGTGTGCATTTATTTTTATCAGGATGTCAAGACTGATATCATGACATCTCTGACTGGGCCTAAAGACCTAGGTGAATCCTATTTTGTGCGCGCATCCTTCAGTCATTATTGTTGAGATTTTGTTGTGGTTTAACGCAATTTTATCAGAAGGAAAAGAAGGATTCAACTTGGAGTTATTTTAGCAGAACATTTGTTCTTGCTATTTATGTTTCTTTATTTGAAGAATTATTATTTCAGATTTGTGCAAGTTCAGCAGGCCCATTACCCATTCAAGGATCTACTTAAGGTTGCTTTACCCTAGTGTGAACGTGTGGAAAATAAGGATTGTGTATTCATCGTTTTCACGAATGTGTTAGTTTCTTGCGAGCCAAGCAAATGTCTTTTGATGATTATTTTAGACTAGGTGTGCATTTGTATTTTGTCCACTCAAAGCTTTTAAGCAAGAGTGTTTGTATTTTACTGAACCATTTAAGAGAGGTCAAAGATTGTTTTGAAAAGTGTCTTTGTTTTGTTTGAGTTGTTTGTTTAAGATCACTGTTGTGAATGAGTGGAAGTGAGAAGGGTCTCTTATATAGGAGTTCCTAGGTAGAACTGTCATTGGGTAAGGATTAAGTGAAAAGATTGCAAACTGAGGTGTTTGTTGTGGATCTTTGAATTGATAATACTGATAGTGAAGTTTCTTCCTGGCTTGGTAGCCCCCAGAGTAGGTGAGTTAGCATCGAACTGGGTTAACAACTCTTTGTGTTCATTAATTCTGTATTTGTTTTTTACTGTGTTTTTAAACTTGTTGTTATTGGTGTCGTGACATCATATTCAACATTGTACATCAGTTGCCAGAATTTGATTTGATTCAATTATTTTTCGTAGTAGAAAATGTCCGACCTAAATACCATAATTTGGTTTAGATTTTAGTTTTGATCGATTTTCCCAAACAAATAAACACCCCTAACTATATCCTAGTAGGCATACAAACGTTTATTTTACGAGAGCAAAATCACACATATCATTATCACAAGTTTAGATTTCAGTGGTAAGAAAAATGAACTAAAAATAATGTATGGAATCGTTTTCTCGAGGCGAGATATGGTTCTTTGGAACTGTTTTGTCTGTCAAACACTTTTGTTTACGAAAAATCCTCCTCTTGGTGGTGGCAAGACATCATAAAGGCAGACTCAATTTCTTTGGCAGGTGGATTTAATTATAATAACAACATGAATTTGTAGGTGGGAAACGGTAGAAATACACTGTTTTGGTGGACAAACTGGTCAGGCCTAAGCGTAATGGCTGAGTTATTTCCAGATCTGTTTCAGGCCAGCAACAGAAAAAACGGGATGGTAGGGGACATGGGCGGCTGGCAGACTGGAAGGTGGGTTTGGAATAATTTTTCCGTATCAAACCAGAGGCGTTTAACTTTTCTTTCTCAGTGGCACAGGCTTCTGTTGTTAACAAGTTGTTGATTTTTGAAGATAGGGAGGACTTAGTCAAATGGGAGATGGTCGGGAATGATTCTTTTTTCGTCAAATTTGTTTACAATATTTTGATGTCCAATGTCAATTCTATTTTTTTACAAGATGACCAGAAGAAGACCTTTATTCTACTATGGAAGGTAAAGATTCATGCTAAAATAAAGATGTTTGGGTGGAAGGTCCTTTGGAATAGAATTCTGACCTTAGAAGCACTGAAATCTAGAGGAATTTCTTTATCCGGTTGTTGCGGGATCTGTAATATGGCGGAAGAGGGTACGTTGCACCTTCTGTTTACGTGTTAGTTTGCAATAAGGGTTTGGAGTATTATATCCTCTTGGAGCAACACCTTTGCTCGGTTTCAAGGAGAAGTGACACCTCATTTTTTGTCTTGGAGTGAGGGAGGAACGAGCACTTTTTTATAGGAGATTTGTGGTTGGCTTGTATTTGGGTTTTATGGTTGGAGAGAAACAACTTTGTTTTTAATTCCATTAGTTGTAATGTAGATAACGTTTGTTGGAACATCAAAATTTTCATGTGGAAATGGTGTTGCGTAGGCGAGATTCCCTACTCCAATTCATCTTTTCTAGAATATTGTATGAATCCTCATTAAGTTCTAGAGTGGTGTTGATAGTGAATTTTTCTGTCTATCTTTTTGTAAGAATTTAAATATCCTTTATATTTATTATTAATCAATTGTCTTTTTATAATAACTCTATTTTACATGATATAAAAAACTAAAATTTTAATTTTTTTTAATGGCTGAAACTGTTGATCGGTATTTTAAACAATAACGTCAGGGATCGCCCTTGACAGCTACTATCACAAATTATACAATAAACCAATAATTTGTTTTCTTATGTTTTAAAAATAACATACTTACTAATATATTTTGAAAATTAGAACAGGTTGATGATAATGACATTGATAATGATATGTGACACACGGACCCTTTCGATTCCATATCCCAAGATTCCCGCTATTTATTTTCTACTAATAGTGATGTTAAAAATTCATGTGGGGTTCATTGGTTATATTCATAATTTAATAATAATTTTCTCCAATTGTTTTATTAAATTTAATTTAATGATTTAGAATATAAAATTTATTTTTAATAGCCATATTCTACTGGTTTTACTAAATTTTCAAATATTTATATTTTACTTTTTATTTTGTAATAGAGTTTAAAACTATAAATTAATGTTATTATAAATAAGAAATAGAGAAAATATGGATTTAAATAATATTCATATTAAAATACACTTGCAATCAATATTTTCTTCGCACTTTGTGTGTCTAGATATTTTTCATCTAAATTATTTTTTAAGAAAATAGAGAATTACACTCTTTCTAATTGACATAGTTATAAAATACGCTTCTTTTTCTTATCTTACATTAAAATATTCACTTCCCTTGAAAATTAAATAAATAATAAATTATACTCTCCACCATGATAAGATACTTGAATGACTCTATGCTCCACCATATATATATATATATATATATATATATATATATATATATATATATATATATATATATATACACTAGCGTCCAAATATGTTCTCGTGTTGTTTTTTTTATTACGCTAACGTGTTAAAATATAAACGAGTATTAAACAAACTCGCGCGCCTTGAAAATTTCGGAGGACCCTATACATAATAAATATATTAGAAAATAGTAATGCAATACATACGTGTTTTAAAAAAGAATAAAAAATGGATAGGGAGAGAGAGAAAATTATATATCAGTGACAAATATAGATTGTCAGATCATTGCCCTATTTGGTTGGTAACTGATAATTGTAATTGGGGGCCTAAATCGTTTAGATTTAATAATGAATGGTTTTCTTTTAATTCTTTCCTTCCTTTTGTGGAGAATGGGTGGGGAGAGCTCAAGGTTGGAGGGAGAGGAGACTATGTTTTGAAAGAGAAATTAAGATTCCTGAAAGAGAAGCTTATATGGTGGAATAAAGAAGTTTTTAGGAGGATAGACTTGGAGGTGGAAGAGGGAGTTTGTGATATAAAGTATGATGTTGAGAGAGCGGAAGTTGAAGATGTTGAGTCTAATCCCGATATTATTTTTAACCGGAAGGAAGCGACGAGTAGTTTTTGGAAAAACTTGAGGATTAAAGAGAATATGTTTTCTCAAAAGTCGAAATTGAAGTGACTTAAGGAGGGAGACTCCAATAGCGGGTTCTTCCATTAAGTGATGAAATATAGAAGAAAACATAACCATTTAGGTCATATTTTGACTTCTAGAGGGCTAGTGGAGTCGGTTAAGGAGGTTAAGGGGGAGGTCTGGTACCATTTTGCATCTAAGTTTGTTGAATCAGATTCAATGAGGCCTTTGTTGGAAGGGGTTTATCTCAATCAGATTAGTACAGAGGAGAAAGAGGATCCTGAAAGACCATTCCAAGAGGTAGAGATAAAAGAGGAGATTTGGGGGTGTGGTAGATCTAAAAGTCCGGGTCCGGATGGATTTTCTTTTCTTTTTATAAGGTTTTGTAATAGCTTTTATGAAAGCAATATTCTCTCTAAGTCGATTACCTCTTCATTTTTAACTTTGGTTCCAATGATTCCGAATCCGGTTTCTTTGGATGATTACCGTCCTGTTTGCTTGGTGGGTTGTTTATACAAGGTGATTGCTAAACTTTTAGCGGGAAGATTGAAACGGGTTCTTAATGGGATTATATCCCCGTGTCAAAATGTTTTTGTCCTGGATAGACAATTATTAGATGGAGTATTGATGGTTAACAAAGTGGTTCATTTTGCGAAGAAGGAGGATAAAATTTGTTTTCTTTTTAAAGTCGATTTTGAAAAGGCATATGATGGAGTAAGTTAGAACTTTTTAAGGTTTATGTTTACCAAAATGGGCTTCAGAGAGGTTTAGAGAAAATAGATGGAATTATTGATTTTTCAAAGTAAGATGTCGGTGTTAGTGAATAGGAGCCCCACAGAGGAATTTGTAGTTGAGAGAGGCTTGAGACAAGGTGATCCTCTTTCACCTTTTCTCTTTGTGTTAGTAGCGAAAGGTCTAACGAGGTTGGTGAGGAACTCTTGTGAGATAGGTGAATTGGGAGTTTGGATATTCATAGAAAGTGTTCGGTTGGCATACTTCAATTTGCGGATGACATTTGTTGGTGGGCGAAGGTTCATGGAGGCATGTTTGGGCTATCAAGGTGGTGTTGAAAGCTTTTGAGCTTGTTTTGGGCCTTAGAACTAATTATCATAAGAGTAAGTTGATAGGTCTTAACACTAATACCAATTTTTTGGAAGCGGCTTTCGTTGTCCTCTCTTGTAGGGTGGAAGATAGTAACTTCGTTTTTCTCGGAATTCCTATTGGATTTAATCCTAGGAAATCGTCTTCTTGGAATCCTCTTTTGTTGAAGATGTAGAAGCGTTTAATGGGGTGGAAAAATAGAATGCTTAATCTTGGGGGAAGGATCACTCTTTTGAAGTCTATATTATGTCCGTTAACTATTTTTACAATGTATTTCTACAAAATACCGTTGAAAGTAGTTAAAGAATTTAACAAGCTTCAAAGTAGCTTTTTGTGGGATGGAGTGGAAGAAAAAAGGAGAATACATTGGGTTAGTTGAAAAGATGTTTGTCTACCTATTGAGAAAGGGGGTTTAGGTGTAAAAAACTTGGAGGATTTTAATGCGGCACTTCTTGATAAATGGAGATGGAGAATCCTACAAAATCAAAATGGTCTTTGGTATACTTTATTAAGAGCTAGATATGGTGATATAACCTCTAAGGTCATTTGTGGAGAAAGTAAAAGTAATATTTCCTCTTCTATGTCTATTTGGTGGAAGAAAATTTCTTCGCTTTGTAAGAAATTCACTTTTGACCCTTTTATAGATTGTTGTAGATTCAAAGTAGGAAGAGGTTATGTGGTCCCTTTTTGGGAAGTTAGATGGATGAAAGGGGTTATGTTGAAGGAGAAATTTCTGATGTTGTATGAGTACCCGACTTTGAAGAGGGTTTCGATTGCGGGGATGGAGGGATGGATGAATGGTGTGTGGGTTTGGGGATATTTCGGTCTTGGTGGGACGGTTTCTCAAAATCTGCTTCTTGTGGCCGATTTGGAGTCTTTGAGGGACCGTATTCAAGTTCTTGGAATTTCGGAAGAAGAACTTGATAGCATCTTTTGGGTTGCAAAACTCAAAATCGGGTTTACGATAGCTTCTTGTTATGCCTCATATGTTTTCTATCGTATTCCTTTTGGTCAACCTAATAGATATGATATGACATTACCTCTTATTTGGAAGATGGAGGTTCCTTTCAAGATAAAGGCTTTCGGTTGGAGAGTTTTTGTGAATAGAATTCCAACAAAGGATCTTTTGGCTTATAAAGGTATTGTTTTGCATAATGATAATGTGAATTGTGTCTTTTGTGGGGTCGCTCCGGAAAGCTTGAAACACTTTTTTTTATTGTAATGTGGTTAAGACAATTTGTAGAGAAATAGCTAATTGGATAGGTAAATTGGATATGAAGGAGGAAGAGTGTTTTCTGAGTTTTATGGAATGATACGATTTTTTCCGTATAAAAAAAGTCAAAGTGGGCAAATCGAGTGTGGTTTGGTTAGTTATTGTTTGGAGTTTATGGCTATTAAGGAATGATGTTTGTTTCCTGATGGAGGAGTGAAATTTAAACAATACAGTGTGAGGTATAAATTTTTTGATTTGAAAATGGTCTTTTTGTGGAGAAATTACTCAATCTAATTGTTGTTTTTACGAATTTAGTAAGGACCCTTTGCTATTTCTTTCATAATTGTAATTGGTTTGTAATTTCCTCCTTTTCTCAGATGTTCTTTCCCCGTTATTGATGTAAACGGGTTGAAGAACCCTTAATTCTCCCTTTGTTAATATTTTGTTTACTAAAAAAATGACAAACAAAAATGTAGATGAAGAAGTATTATCCTTTATTTACCTCTCACAAACCATCAATTATGAATGTGTTTAATATGGTTGTCATTGTCACTAAATGAATCCCATAATTGATGGTTTTGAATGATTGTCTTTTGTTGGATTGTGATTATTTTCTTGAAAACCCCCTGCACCTTTTTATTATCTTTGGCAAAATACTTTTTTTGTCCCGTAGTTATATTCTTGAGTTCGGATTGGTCCCTTAATTTTTTTCCGTGTCAGAGTGGTCCCTTAACTCTTAAAATGTATCATTTTAGTCTTTTTTGTCTTATTAGCGACGACAAAATTGAAAATTGGTCGTTATATTGGTCGCTAATTGGACAAAAATAACTAAAAGAACACGTTTTAAAAGTTAAGGGACTAAATTGTTCGATAACTTCTATCTAAAAAATAACCGTTTGATTTTTAATTTTTAATTTTTATTTCAAAAATTTATTCTTAAATTGAGGTAAAATTGTATATTGTCGTAGATAAATTGAGGGTAAAATTGGAAGAAAATGTAGATTAGATCATGAAAATGTATAAATACAATTAAAATATTTAACTGAATAAAAAAATATAGTAAGAAAAATATTTAGAAATAAAAATTCATGAAACAATGTAGCAATATACCATTGATTCCACATATGTGTACAAATTCTTTATAAACAGTATTTGAAATAAAATAAAATAAAATAGATCTAAAATATTATGAATAAAATAAGGTTGCATGGGAGTAATCAATGGATTGAGTTCAGTGTTACTCTGACTTGTTCGTATAACAGTTAGTATCATGTGAATGGAGATCAGGGCTGACCCAATCAAATTGGAGGCCCCGTTCTAATTTAAAAATAGACCAAAGATTTTAAAGAAAAAATACAATTATAATAATTAAAAATGAGATGTTATATATTAATAAAAATAAAATAAAATAATAATTATTTTGACATTGATCAATCTCATTTTATTGATGTATTGGATTTTTATTATAATATATTTTCTAATTTATTTAATTTTTTAATAATATTTTTTATATTTATTATTATTAATGAAAAAAATAAACTTTTTAAAATTTTATGCCCTCCAAAATTTGGGGTCTGTGTTGTAGAATCTGTTGCTCCTACACAGGGCCGACCCTGGTGGAGATGAGGTTGCATGCAAGTAATCAATGAATTGAGTTCAGTGTTACTTCGACTTGTCTGTATAGCAGTTAATATCATGTGAGTGGAGATGGGATTGCATGCAAGTAATCATTGGATTGAGTTGTGCTACTTTGACTTGCATGTATAGCAGTTAGTATCTATTGGGAAAAACTAAGTCCCACATTGATTAAATATATCTCACAAAGAGTTTAAATAGAGTGACACTCCTCACCTTATCAACCAGTTTTGTAGGGTGAGTTAGGTCAAACTCTAATTCTAACATGGTATCAAGAGCCTATCGATTCGGGTCACCCACCATTTAATATGCGCACCAAGCCCAAGATGTGTTGGACGCAAAGGGGTGTATTGGGAAAAACCCAAGTCTCACATTGACTAAATATAATTCACAAAGAGTTTAAATAGAGTGACATTCCTCACCTTACCAACCAGTTTTGTAGGATGAGTTAGATCAAACTCTAATTATGTGAGTCGAGATGAAGTTGCATGCAAGTAATCAATGAATTAAGTTCATTGCTACTCCGACTTGTCCGTATAGTAGTTAGTATCATGTGAGTGGAGATGATGTTGCATGCAAGTAATGAGGTTACATGCTATTAAAATTAGAGTTTGACCTAACTCACCCTACAAAAGCGGTTGGTAGGGTGAGAAGTGTCACTCTATTTAAACCCTTTGTGAGTTATATATTTAGCCAATGTGGGACTTGGGTTTTTCCCAATACACCCCCTTGCGCCCAGCACATCTTGGGCTTGGTGCGCATATTAAATGGTAGGTGACCCAAATCGATAGGCTCTTGATACCATATTAGAATTAGAGTTTGACCTGACTCACTCTACAAAACTGGTTGGTAAGGTGGAGAGTGTCACTCTATTTAAACCCTTTTGTGAGTTATATATTTAGTCAATGTGGGACTTGGGTTTTTCCCAATACATGCAAGTATTTCTAATCTTATGATACTAATTTTTATGTTGTTCAAACTCATGCTAACGCCTCTTATAAATATTTCAAAACCTTTACTAGGAAAGAAAACAAGAAATGAGGTTGCATGCAAGTAATCAGTATATATACAAATTATTTAGCAATAAGGGTGATCTTTTTACGTCATAAATGTACGCTAGCAATATGTGAGTACATCATCTCCACTCTATCTAAGACATCCTGGAGGTTAATCCTCGTTGGTGTAGCTTATTTTACATCCAATAAAGATGGATGTTAAACGTTATATAAATAATTTATATAATTTTTAAAGTAATTCCGATTTTGAAGCATTCAATGTTTTGAGATCCTGGACTGCAGACTAGCTTGCTCCGTTCCAAAGTCGACCCTAATAGTATGGTTGAACCAAAAAAGTATAAAAGATGATTAAATCATTTAATATTGGTTCAATGATAAGATGACTATTATAATAAATATATACTGTACTACATTTTATCTAATGATTACTAATTTTTAACTAATTTATAAAATAAAATAAAAATTAATAACTACTTATAAGCTAATATAACAATTTTAAACTAACTCTAACATCATTGCAATTTGAGTCTCACTTTAAGGGGGGCTTATAGTTTTTTCTGTGATTCTGATAGAAACCAAACAAGAGGATACTGCCACAACCGAAATTATGAAGCCGTAGTCCCACTAGTGAATAATGGTTTAAATTTTGAATGTAAGTAGGTTTGGTTTGTGTGGTGGGGACATACATACATTATTGTCAGCAACTAACTGTCTAATTCAAATGCCTATTAGTTAGGCATAGTTGTTCGTTTGTGTTTCATGGGATATATAGGACCCCAAACCCTATACTTGCCATTATCATTTATGGACTCTTTTTCGTACAAGTGCTTTGATTTATGGTTCTTGAATATGACAATTAACCGTTAAGATGCCTCTCGTTTCAATTTATTATTAGGTTTCTACTTTCTTTCCGTATAGCTTCACCATCATCACTTCCATAGATTATAACTATACTAGGAATGAATTCGTCACTTCCAAAGAGTATATCTATACTAGTTATTTAATTTAAAATAATAAAATAAAAAATATAATAATTAATATATAATAAATTCATGAGATAATTTGTATAAGTTGAAATTAAAAATAATAAATACTATAAAATATAAAAATATAAAATAAATTCAAATACCTATTGAGTGTAATATGCAGATTTTTTTTTCTTCTGAATCTAATCGATAATGTCCGTGTTATAATTTAATTTTATGAGCAATTTAAATGTACGTTAAGAACAATACTTAAGGTGTGTTTAAATTTTATATGACTGATAGTGTCCAGTGTTATAATTTCATTTCATAAGCAACAATTCAATGCACAATGAAAGAAATATTTATGATTTTTTTGCTTAAATCGAATTGGTATTGTCTAGTGTTATAATTTTATTTCATGAGCAACAATTCAAATGTTTATTGAGTGCAATATTTATGTATGTTTTTTTTCCTGAATCTAACTGATAGTGTCTCGTGTTACAATTTAATTCCATAAGCAATTCAAATGTACACTGACAGTAATATTTATGCATTTTTTGTTTGAATCTAACTGGTAGTATTTCGTGTTATAAAATCCATTCACTGTGATAATCTAAATCATACAAATTACCACATAATGTGTTAAACTTTCTTGAAGAGTCCACTACGACGCTTTGAGAAAGTCACTTGCAAATCTCTCTCATTGCTCAGTTTTTTCATCTCAATCTTTTGGCGACCACGACCTTTCCTTCCGGTTGACATGATTGTAATTCAAAAGGAAAAAAGAGAAAAGAAAGTGATGAACTAAAATGATACATTATAATTAAACGTGAAGAGGTTATTTTATGGTCAAATTTCGAGAGACTAAATTTTAATTGAATTTGAATCTGTCTATAAAAATTGGAACGCGATTCTTTTCCAAACATTGTATCTTTTCGTTACATTAAAATATTTTATATCGAGAAATTCACATCAAATCTCTATTTGCATGTTTTATATGGTAGAAAATGCAACTTAAAAAATGACATTTTTCTTAACTATTTTTTATATATTTTAGCGTATTAGCACCTAATGGATAAACTCTACTTTGATAATTTAAAAACTTACAATAAATATACTTATAATACTGTCATACAATAGTAAGAGTTCAATATATATTTTGTATATGATTAGAGTAATTTTACATCTCTTATTTATAAAAAAAAATTATGGAGTATTAGTGCCATTTATAAAATAAAGTGTTAAAAATATATTTCACAGGATTACTAAAAAATATAATTTAGCACAAAATACATTTAAGTTGCACTGTATTAATGCCATTTTCAAAGTTGCTTAACTAAGTAAATTATAAAACACGTTTACAACTTATATACGAATTTGCTTACATCAAAGTTGCACCGTAATGTTTGGTAGGCAGGAATATTGATCAACTTTCTCAATTTAATGCAAAAGGGGAGACATTTCCACTACTGTAGGAATATGCTCCAAAGCTTTCATTATTCAAGCTCTTCCAAATACAGAAAGAACAAAACTGATACTGTGTTTTTCTATATCAGACAAAATCTGATAGTAACAATACTACTTTGATATTGCATTAAGAAGAAAACAAATGATAGAAACGTATTATAAGAAGAAAACAAATCAAGTCATAATAGAATCGTATCAACACAGTGTGTTATATCACTTTGTAATCCCATGCTTAAGAAGTTGGTTTAAATGATAGAAAATTTTGAAAACTAACAGCTTAAAAAGAAGTTGCAGACAGTGAGAAATAAAATACAAGTAGATCAAACATACCTGACAAAGTCATGGGGCTGAATGTATTACACAAGTATATCATACCTGATCAAACATACCATGGACAAAGTCATTCTGAATAACCCACAAGGTTATAATCATAACTAAATTATAAGACATCGTTGAATGTTTCAACAAAACATTAAACTTCATATGCCACACACACAGCATAGTGCATCACGTGAAAACACTGGAGCCATAATCTCAACAAAGTTGCATGCATAGCATTGAGTTGCACCAACGTCGTTGCAGACGCCATAGCCGAATCTGTCTTCGCAATCTGCTCGTCATCACCAGACTTAACAAAAAAATAATTATGATGAGAAATATTTACCGGTATATACTAAACTGATTTCACATTTCAATACCAATTCACAAGCCACAATCAAAGCCTCAAAGTATGATGAAAGATATTTACCGATTTACTTATTTGCATCTAGTTTGCATAAATATACACATGGAAGTATGCTCTCTTTGCTTGAACAAACTTTCTAAAAGTCACATCAGGCACGAGTATTGAAACTCAAAAAATTGACAAACATTACTTATGATCTTCAAAGAGTATTGGCATCATTAAGCTCTTTTGTGTTTTCATAGATTGTCTGGCATGATAACATGACCAAATTATTGGAGTCGCTAAAGTGAATGTTTTATAACCTATGCTAGCAACAGACTAAAGTTTCTTAGCAGTATTGTTGTCACCTGTCAATACACAAAGTTTCTTAGAAGTAATATAATCACTAGTCAATTCTAAAAACGGGACACATAAAAATCACAATCAGCTAGCTATAAAACTTTAAAAGTTTATCTATTTTACATATGATTACATGATTTTACATAAAAATAACTTGCATTGGCCTCACGCAAGTAGAAAAACTATTTTCAAATGACACACACACGCGGGCAAAGAGGAAAGACAACTCACCGCGTACTGAATATCAGGACCTTCTACATTGAAAATCCTTTGGTAGTCATTTCATTCACTGCGTGATTCAAATACTGGCCACAATAAAACCAAGTCTACAATATTATCAACCTTATTCAACCCTAAAGCCAAAAAGGTACAAAGATTTTTGACTCACCTCAGTCTGATGTTTGATGTTGTAACAAAGTTCCATTTTAGCTTTCAAAACTAAATAAGTACTAACATATACATAACAATTTTATCTATATTTAATATTCCCTCCATAGTATAAACAAACACAATTATTACAGAAGAAACTTTATGCACATTGTTCCAAAGTTAAATATGTTTAGAAACAACTTTACCTGCAAAAGTGGAACCTCCTCAATCGGGAGTTCTGCACCAAGATCTCCTTTTGCAACCATAGCCCAAACTCATCCAAATGGACCCCGAGTATAGGGGAGAATCCCATTTGATCTATAAAGTTCAAAGATTCTTCAAAATGTTGAACCAAAATACACTCTGACTTTTCAATCTTGATTTTCCAATCCAGCTTCCCTATATAGTACACAGAAAGAAAAAAAAAGATTATCAATCTACAATACAAAAACAAACACAATAAAAAAATTCAAAAATCAATTAGGGTTCATTTAAGATATAGTAAATGCATATCTAAGAGAAAAAACACAAAACCTTAGAGAGATTTACACCGTCGAGGCCAATCATCAAGTCTCCGGTCATTATTCTCATCAATATAGCCATCAGAGCTGAACTCCCAGATCTGACCAGCAAACCTCATAGGAAACATCGACGCATCAAATCATTCTTACCAGCAAGAAGCTTATCATAATAAACATCAACATCATTTCCAAACACAGAAGTCAACCCCATATGAGACTCTCATTTGAGGAAGTGGTAGCCAGAGACATGGTTGAGAAAGGGGTGCGACTCTAGGATTTCAAGAGAAAGAGAGAGTAGAAGAAAGAATGACGAAACTTCATGAGTGTAAGAAGTCAGAACAACACGGAAATGGAAAGTAAAAAAAACAAAGATATGAGACGATGCTAACTTGAGTGTGGGAAGAAGCAACGTTTGAAAATGCAGGTTTGTGGTTGTGATTTTCTACGGAAGAAATTGTTTATGCATAGCAAATGAGCTGAGAGTAAAAGGTGGTATTGTGGAGGGAGAGAGAGAGAGAGAGAGAGAGAGAGAGAGAGAGAGAGAGAGAGAGGAAATGAGTTGAAGACTGTGTCGTTGGAGGGAAAAGGTGAAATATGGATTGGATCCAATGTCAATATTACAGGTGGCATGTTGATAGAGTATCGGGAGTTATATTTTGTGTTCATTTAGATATTTACCATGTTATCCTTTTTGTAGTGTAAATTATTTGTATGGAAAGGGCATTTACATAAGTTTAGTCAACCTTTTAGTAATGGGTAAATAATAGATATCCAATTTAACTACTCCAATAAGTATTTCAAGTCCTTCTGATAGAGATTAAAATATGAATTTAGGTTGTGATATTGACTTGTTATTTTAGATGAGTTTTTTTTTAAATGTGGATTGAGATGTCTTTGGTCAGATCAAAATATTTTAACCCATTAGCTCTCCAACATATAAATAATATGGTGGATATTTGGCCCCTAAAAGTCGGGGTGAGGTGGCAAATATGTGATATATTCAGTCCAATAATTAATCGTTGTGTCTCGTAGGAGAACATGTTAAAAAAGGTGTTAAGTGAATGATTGAAATAACCCAAGTCTCATAAGTTAACAACACCTCATATTTTTAAGGATGATTCACTCCATTCACTCTCAGTACTAAGTCGAAGTCAGAGGATGTGTAGTCGACGTTGTAGTCATTAGAATGGGTTACCACAATGGCTCCTTTACTAGGTGACTACATCTATAAATACCTTAATCGGGCACCAGATATTTCATGCATTTTTCACATACTAGAACCTTAAGCCCTTTTGTGTACCTAATTGTAGGCAAGGTAACATTTATTGTACTCATAAGTACAATTGATGCCTACCGTGAGACTTGGTAAAACTAAGTTGAATTACACTCTCATATGGAAAAAAATGTCAAATTGGCCACCATTCCAAAATGGTGATGAAAGCCGCGAGCAACAATAATGATGACCAAAAATATATAGTAGAGATGCAAGCCTTTTGGAAGAGTTATGTTGCCCCAATGCAACCCTACAAGACAAATTTTTGCATCTTCAACAACAATGCCAATAGGAGGTCGACCAACCAACAAAGGGTATGGAGATCCTATATGAAGTTATAATCCTGGGGGGTAGATGTCAAACTTGATGCTTCGACAACTGGTTCGACGAGATACACCAGAACCACTGCAATAATAAGTACTAGATGATGGAGCAGAAAAGAAATAAATAAAACAATCAATTGTTTATCTAGTTCGGTGAAACCACACCTATGTCTGTGGAGCTGAGTCCACAACGAAAGAAAGAAAATCAATATTAGTAGCTTAGTACAATTAGACTTACAAGTAACAACAAATCATATATTGTTCAATTCCTCTTCCTAACACTACCTAATAACTTTCTATTTAGAGTCTCCCCCTAAACATGAGAACCTACTCACTTTCTTCTCTGCCACACAATCCTTGACAATGGCAAACAATAACTAAACCCTAGTGATCAAATTCAATCTTAACAAGATGAAAGAATTTTAAAAATTACAACTCAACTAGACAACCCTTATATGCCAAGTTACTGAAACATAGAGGTGTACATAACAATGTTGAATTTATAACTCAAATAGACAAACCTTCTATGCCAAGTTACAGAAACATAGAGGTGTACATAAAAATAATAAGGACTCTTACAAACTATAGCACTCTAAATCTTCAATGTGAATGTTTGCTTTCTAATGTAGGTTTGAGTTCCTTATATAGAAAAATAACTGTTGCATTTTTCTTTGTGGATCTACAATTATTTTTTCCCAGAATCTGTGTACAGTCTGTTGGATGTTTTATTTTCTCCTTGAATATCTCCAACAAAAATATATGATTTGATTTATTACAAATTCAAAATTTAAATCTCTTTTAAATATGATTTGACCTTCACAGTTATCCAACAAATCATATAATCATATTGCTAAACTAATAACAATAAGACATAATTGAATCTTCTCAAAATATTTTGTTAAAATGCAGCAATCTGGCGTCTGTTGCACAAGGCCCAGATATCATACCAACATGTTGGAGCATCGCACCCAACATGTGTCCCTTTTGCAGTTCCATACAACTTTAACAAGCTAGACTAATCTTGAACACTTTGACACTTTTCCAAGATGTTATTTTGCTAAATGCAACCAATTTAAAGGACAAATCCACTTGGAACAACACTAGATCCCTAACCCTTCTACCATAAAATATGGGATCTACCAGTATCATATGATTTCATGCCCCTGTCGTTGGTAACCTTAGATGGTAAAAAGGACCCACATAAGCATAATAACTTCGTCAACACTCTGATGGAGACAATAGATTCCACAAACTCCTTTAAGTGTAAACTCCTTTTTGAAACACATAAGAAGGTGACACTAAGATGGTTTATAAACCTTGTACTATCCAAAAAAGTACAAGTGTGTGCGGGTTCCTCCTACAAGGGCAGGTAGACTCAGAGGTCCTAATAGGTGTATTACACTTTTGAGAGTGAATGCTAACTCACGGTGGCGAGTAGCCTTATGCAGTGGTTTTTTAAAGGTTTTTTAAGGTACTAACTCATGTGTGATGAGAGACTCTGTTGACAGACGGTTGGATCCAAGTTGTAGGCGGGCAGTTAGATTGATTGTGTTAGGGCTACTAGGAATGACGTGCTCTATGAGTAGTATCATAGGTATTAAGCATGTATGACTTGAGAGTCACCTCTCTCCCTTTGAGGAGAGATATTTATATAATCTTTCTTGGGCTTGGGTTGTAGACTTAGTGGGTTGTTATGCCCCACCTTCTTGGCCAAGGAAGTGCTCAAAGGAAAAATTAGTCATTATAGGCCCATGTCATCACCCACTTCTATTGGATGATTGGGACAATGGGAACCCAATTGGGCGGGCTATATTTTCGCATTTGGCCTACCAGTTTACCCATTCTAGGTGGCCTTATGGTCCATTTCAAGTGGAAATTGGCTTCATTGGACGCCTCTGGGAGCCTCGTCTCTTGTCTCTTTAATGGACTCCCTCGTAAGCTACCCATTCTTAGGGCCTAGAAAAAATATAACACTATACACAATCCCTCAAGCACGGGGGCTTGGTAAAGAGCGAAGTGGTTTATACAAGAGCTCATATTCTTAATACTCATTTGTATTGATCTATGGCGTATGACTTTTTTTTATGTGGACTTGCAATAAGTTCGTCAAGTGAAACTTAATAGTCGGGTCCTTTAAGGGATACTTTACAGTCAAGTCCCTTAGGCGAGATATTATGTTTGATCCCGCACAAGAAAATTTTAAGTCCCTCAAGAGAAATTATATATTGAGCTTGATTGAAGAAACACTAAGTCCCTCATGCAAGATTATATATTGAGCCTGACAAACAAGACTTAAGACCAAGTCTCTCAGGCAAGACTCCATCTGCGTCTTTTGAGATTCTTACATGTGCAACTTAAAAGTACGGGGATGAGAACAGATTCGAAGGCGGAGGACAAGGATGCATCTTTCTCCCCCCATCTCATTAACATTCTTACATGTGCAGTTTAAAAGTACACAATTTTTTATTCATAAAAAATAATTATCTCACTCTTGACCTTGAACTAACTTGATTGCTAGAGTGCATGCATATAATTCACCTCCTTAAAGAGATTTAAGCTTTGGTTGTGAGTTTGGAAGGGAGGGGAAGGAAAAGCTTCCGAAAATGAACTTTAAAAAATATATAGAAAAATATTTGATATTTTTTGAAAGAATGAATTTGTGTATAATGATAAATTAATATTTATCATTATTGTATTTTTAATTTTCAAAATATTATAACAATATAAAATATATTTTGAAATTTGATGTAAGTCCTCTAAAACCTTTCGAAACCATCATTTAATACAAATTTTAATAAAATAACCAAACAATTGAGTGAGATCTATATTTTCTTTTGTTTTGTCCCGTTATATTCCATTCCGCTTGGCTTCGTTATGTTTCATCAATCTAAACATAACCTTAGGGTTTGTTTGAAAGAGTTTTGTTTTTAGTTTTTAAAAATTATTTTGTAAATCAATTTTATAAAAAAAATTGAAGAAAAAAATAAAAGAAAACATGTTTGATAATTTTACTTTTAAAATTATTTTAAAGTTGTACAATATTACAAATTTGTCATTATTGAAAAGCATATCAATTTTCTTTTGTTTTTTCTTATTCTTAATTTTCAAATCTAAAAACAATAATCAAAATCTCTAAAACATATTTTAATTTTTTTAGTTTTTAAAACTCTCAAAGAGAATAATTTTCAAAAATAATTTTGCAAAATTAGATTACAAAACAAGTTTGATCATTTTTAAATTTTAAAAACTTAAAAACAATTTCACAAAATTAAATCAAACAAATCTTTAACTATCCTCTTTCGTTCATCACAACTTTGAACGTCAGTCTCGATTCATATTAGATCAATTAAAGAGATATATGAATATGAAAAAAATAGAAAGAAAAAAATAGAAGACAAAATGGTATAAAATAAATGGATTTTTTTGTCTGAATGCACCTTAATCTTCTGGTGGTTGTAATGATGATGACCCCTTTGATAATGGACATTCTTGAATTTGACGTGGGAGAGTGTAATGATAAATACTCTGATGATTAAGTAAACAAATGTCTGATGATTCAGTAAACAAAGTCGTGAGTTCAAGATTTTGTGTTTTACAATAATGTGTACTTGAGTCCGAACTAATTTTTGAACTTTATAATTGTAGTATAGGTCATATGTTAGAGATTCTTGTGAACTCGGTCATATGTCCGATAAAATACAACCAAAATATTTTTTATAAATAAAAAATTTAGAAATATTTAAAAACTAACTTATTTAATTTTTTTGACACAACTTATTTAATATATCTTAAAAACAAGACATTAACTTGTCACCCTCACAATTAAATCTCACACCCCTCCCCCTAATCTGAATGAATAGACCAAATTAATCTTGAAAATTATTTTCTCCAAAATTTCAAATTTTAAGTTCAGAAGCGGAATTTTCAAATTTCAGGGCCGATATCGAAAATTTTAAAACAACTATCAAAAATTTCAAAATAGGTAAGTTTTCCCCCGAAAATTTTAAAATTTCCGGTAATTTATACCTGAAATTTCATAATTTACGGCATTATCTACCAGAAAAAGTTTCCGGTACAGAATCTAAATTTTTTTACTGAAAATTTTAAATTTTCCGGTAGTTATAAAAATATAGTTTTGTAACGGAAATTTTGAAATTTCCGATCGTTATAAAATTAAGTTTTATACCGAAAATTTCAAAATTTCTGGTTGTTGTCATTGGTGACGTTTTTACTGGATTAGCTTGGGCTGCACATATAGCTCGTGGGGGCTATTTAGATATCTTTTGTATTATTTGTATATTATTCAGACATCTTTATCATAACACTTTATTATCTAATATTAGTGATCTTCCTTAAATTGCAGTGCGTTAACTAACATTTGACAATGGTTTTCATAACTTAAACAAAAAACACTTAAACAATATTATTAATAAATATTTCAAAACTTAAACACTACCAGACGCTTCAGGATGTTTCAACGTCTCCATTATGCCGCCAACAGATCTTGACAGCTTCACATCTAACTCGATCAGCGCCTTTATTATCCTACGACGAAATGATCTCCACATTTCCTTCACATCTTTGTCGGTCTTCAACTCAATAAGGTTGTATTTCACCCTCCAGTTTGTATCAATTCAATATTCACAAAACTCAATCTTTCTAACCTTTATATTGTTGCCATCAAGCAACAATTCATTCAACTTCGACGTCAGACCGACAAAAGATGTGGTGTCATCAAGAAGCTTGAACTCTACAAGAGGAGAAGATCTGTTGAAGTACATTTCTGCCTTATTAAAAAATTAAGGAATAGACATTTTTTGAGATGTGTTTATCAATAAAGGATGAACCATATTTATACAAATTTGAATCTATTACACAAATTGTCGGTGCAATCATAGTCGCACAAAATTGACGGGAAAATCCTGATCATAAAAAAAATCATAAAATTGAAACTACTGAAAATTTTACTTAGGTTGAAATTTTTGGTATCACCACAGAAATTTCAAATTTCCAGAATATTTTGCACTTTATCGGAAATTAAAAAAATTTCGGTATACCAGAATTTCTGAAATTATAAAAAATTTCAAATGAACTACTAGAAATTTCAAACTGTATTGAAAATTTCATATAAAAATTT
The DNA here is from genome assembly GCA_963966055.1 of Lathyrus aphaca. Lineage (NCBI taxonomy): Eukaryota > Viridiplantae > Streptophyta > Magnoliopsida > Fabales > Fabaceae > Lathyrus > Lathyrus aphaca. The sequence continues at coordinate 533,999,159 of OZ014523.1, read as the reverse complement.
AATGTATTTTTCATCCAGAGACACTTTTGACATTATGAATCATTAGAAGGGTGTCATGTATAATTAGTGGGTGGTAGGTAGAATTCTCCTTAAAAACATATTTCAATCAAATAACATCACAGCCTGTTACATTTTCTAGAAGAGAAGCCCAAGGCCAAAAAAAGTTCCAACGTTCCCCTAACGTTACAACGTTTCACTACAACAAGCTTCCACTAAACTCTACAAAACGAATTTTAAATTCATAAAATTCCCGCTCCAGCCTCTATATATTTGAACTTTCACAACATTGGAGAGAGCCGTTAGTTCAAAAGAGAGACGTTAGAAAATAAAGAAGAAGAAAAAGCAGAACGGAAAATACAAAGTGAAGCATAGAAGAAGAAAATGGCCACCAACATCGGAATCATGGACGCCGCGTACTTCGTCGGTAGATCTGAGATCCTCTCTTGGATCAATTCACTTCTTCAACTCAATCTCTCAAAAGTCGAAGAGGTTCGAACTTCGATCTGTTTTTTCTTTCTTCGATTTTCGTTTATTTTGTTTTAGGTTTTTTGATTTACGGTTACTTATTGGATGGATCGAATTTTGTTGAATTGTTTGATTTTTGTTAGGCTTGTTCTGGTGCTGTTCACTGTCAACTTCTTGATGCTGCTCATCCTGGTATTGTTCCGATGCATAAGGTCAATTTTGATGCAAAAAATGAGTATGAGATGATTCAAAACTATAAGGTTCTTCAAGATGTTTTCAACAAACTCAAAATCACTAAGGTAAATTCGCTCTTTCTGTCTCTCGATTTACAGTTACGTCTTTGATTTTCGTTTTTTTTTTTTTGAGATCTTAGAATCTTCTATTGATTTTCTTGTTTTTGTTTTTCTCAGCATATTGAGGTTAGCAAGCTAGTGAAAGGAAGACCGCTGGATAATCTGGAGTTCATGCAGTGGATGAAACGATACTGCGATTCTGTCAATTCTGGACAGGACAGGTAATTTTATTTTGTTTATAATAGTTTGGAAGCGTTTTCTTAATTGATAATTAGGGTTTATTATTGGATTCTGTATTTTACTGACATGCGTGCTTTGATTTCAAATTCAAGGCTTAATACTTAGGGTTTTATGATTGGAATTCTGTAATTCTGTAATTTTACTGACATGCATGCTTAATTTCAAATTCTAGTTTTAATAGTTGGGGTTTTGTGATTGGAATTCTGTAATTCTGCTGATGATATGATATTGGAATTCAAATTACAAAAGGAGGATTTTAAGTTTTGATGTCTTGTTAGTAGGGTCTTTCATTTTCAAACTTTTGAAGTCTTGGTTTTGTGTTGGTAGTAATTAGATTTATTGGATTTGTGGTTTTAAGCTTTCAAAATTGAGGTTGTTGATTGTTTTGTTAATGGCATAGCATGGGTTATATGTGGTTTACGTTTCAGTTATAATCCTTTTGAGAGGAGAGAGGTATGCAAAGGAGGCAGAGAAGGGAGTAAAAGATCTGCGCACTCTCAACCCTCAACTAAGGGTGGTTCTACTGCTGCACACAGGCCTCCATCTTCCCATGCTCGAAGAAATGATGTGTCTACTGCAAGTCATGGAGCTGTAAGGGCCTCAAGGCCTTCTGCCCCTGCTGCTGCTGCTGCAAACCCTGCTTATGATCAACAGGTGCAACAGGTAGTGTTTTTATCATCTTAAAATATAATGTCAAGTGAATCGTGAATTATTATGAGTGCATAGATCTAATATATCAGTTGATACAGATAACAGAGTTGAAGCTATCAATCGATAGCCTTGAGAAGGAACGTGATTTTTACTTTGCTAAACTGAGAGATATTGAAATACTTGGTCAGACTCCTGGAGTAGAAAATTCACCGGTATTTTGCCTTTAAACTCTCCTTTTGAGTAATGAAGTGGGTAACTCTTGATGGGTAATTGTTGAAATGTGAATTTTATGTATGATTCAGGTTTTCGAAGCAATACTCAAGATATTGTATGCTACTGATGACAATGGATCTGAGTTGGCAGAAGCTCAAGCTATACTCGCTGCTGGCCTACAGGAAGCAAACACATTGAGTCCCATTGCTGAGGTTTCTGAAGAGAAGAGCAGTTCTAAGAGAAAGAATATCAACAATCCTGAATGTGATGCTGCTGGTGTCACTAATTTGTCTCCTAGGCGGAGGCTTTCTGATATTTCAAATGTTCATTATGAAGGGTCACCTCTAGCATGACCTGAATGAAAATTTGGAGGAAGAAAAACTATTTTGGTTACAAAACTTCAGATTTATGTGTTACAATTGCTTTTTGTAATAATTAGGTGTCTTACAGAGATTATTATCTCATGAATATGGTTATATGGTTATGGGGTATGCTTTTGATCCAGAAATATAGCTATGTCATATGGGTCATATTAAACCTTGCAGATTTTTAGTTGTCTCAATTATTTTGTGCTTGATTTTGGCACTATTTTCATTATTTGTGTTGATCCTACAATTTGCACCATTGGTTTTACCCCCAATAATCGGATGGTAAAGAATGTGATATGGTGACATGTGTGGGTGATTAATTTCCCTCTTCCCTCCTCCACTTATTTCTTAGATTTGGCAACAAACTTTGTATCCATAAAAACATTAAACATTTGGAAAGCATTAAGATAAAAGTCTTGACTCGATTACAAGGGAAGCATTTTTGTAGATCAATTATTGGGTTAAAATGAATCAACAAACTAAGGTAGGTATAAACAAACTCCTACGATTTGCGTCTATTTTTTTGTTTTCATGATTAATAAATTTGTAAGAGTTTTTCTGTCAGAATGATACTTTGAATGTGCGAAGTTCCATCGAAAAAAAGGTGGAAACGGTCGATCATCAATCTTCGGCGGGGCATGGTCAAGAAGAGAGGAAAGTGCAGGTCATTCATGAACCCCATTCCAAAACCAGTGGTGGTGTTCTTACAGGTGCTGCTGATGCCGTGGCGTCCACTCTACAATCTGCCAAGGATGCAATTTCTAGAAAATAGTTGAGAATTGTCAAGTTTTTCTTCAAAGAACATAGGTTTGAATGTTTGATGACGTGTTTGTCCATTCTTGTACATAGTGTCAATAACGTATTCTTGTATCAATTGATTCCATAATATAATAATTATTTGTTAATGATGTTTTATCAAATGCTTAACTTTGACGCTACTACCCAAATTTGCATCTTAATCTCAAATTCTCAATCAGTGTATTCTTTTCAATACTATAAGACTTTAAATGGCCTCAACCTTAAGCTAAACAAAGATATTAAGATACCACACTACCCTTTATCATAAGAATCATATTCTAGCTTTCTATATTGGAGAATTGATGCAGTTTTCTGGTCTCATTTACATATAATATACAAACAAAACTCATTAAATTTTGACATAAGTTATAACTTCAAACTCTTCAAGAGATTGATCTCAGGAAACTTTCAAGTTTTATATTTTAGGTTCCTTTTTAGTGTTAAATTTTGCTTGAACAAAAGGCAAAAAATGGGTTTGACGGTATCGCGGATAATGAGATTATTTTATACAAAGAAAGAAATGAGGATTTTGATGGTGGGTCTTGATGCAGCTGGGAAAACAACAATACTCTACAAACTGAAGCTTGGAGAAATTGTCACTACCATACCAACCATAGGTTCCAAATAGTCTCGTTGAATTTTTTTGAACTTTTCGTTTTACTATTTCTAAGCGAAAAATATTGAAAGTTGACGTAAATTATTGTCTCCGATGAACCAGGCTTCAATGTAGAGACGGTTGAGTATAAAAATGTTAGCTTCACTGTCTGGGATGTTGGAGGACAAGACAAGGTACTATTAGTAATTTTCAAGCTTCTATGATAAATTTCAATCTATAAATACATGTTTATATGGCGAATTTCATGTAGATTCGACCGTTGTGGAGGCACTACTTTCAGAATACACAAGGTCTTATCTTTGTTGTAGATAGTAATGATAGAGAAAGAATTTTAGAAACCAGAGATGAGCTCCATAGAATGCTGAGTGAGGTTAGTAGCATTTATATGCAATATGGTAAGTGAAAAAATTGTTGCAATCATTTCACATTAATAAACATTTACGTTGCAGGATGAACTTCGCGATGCCACTTTACTTGTATTTGCCAATAAGCAAGACCTTCCAAATGCTTTGAGTGTCGCAGAAATTACTGATAAACTTGGCTTACATTCACTCCGTCAGCGCCGTTGGTAAGTCACGTTAATCATTAGTCGTTAAACTTCAATGAACAATGCGAAAGGTTGAAGATAACTTGAGAATTATTATTCAAATTATATATGACATGTAGCATTTTTTTCATTGATAACAATGAATCGAATTTACAGAAAAACTGCTTTATTACTACTAAAGGGAAAAAGAGGCCTGTATTGTTTCGAACAATGGCATGCATGAAAACATTCTAGCTTAGTATCATTAAAATAAAAATTAAGAACAATAGCAAATTTTGACTCGAAGTATATGTCACATCCTAGCTTGCCAAATAGCATTCAAATCTTCTGAAACTGCTGCGGTTGAGAAACAATTTGCTTCGACCCCCGTTGTGCAAATCACGGGATCGGATTGTCCTCTTCATTGATAGGTCCTGTATAACACAGCCGTCAACAGAAATAAGTAACAATGCCATTTGAGTCACAAGTGAGATTTTAAAATGATCAGATTGTCCCAGTCTTGCGAACCATGACAGTATTTCCTGTGGACAAGGAAGCGCATAATTGTGGCACAAGGCTGTGAACATCTATCAAGATCGAATATAATGGAGTCATTTGATGTGATTACCAGAAGAATTGTCTCCTTCTACGAGCTTGTTTTTTTCATGCATTTCTGCCAGGGTGAGTCTTGCGTCCTCGCTTAATACGCGCTTGAAAACTATCCTCAAAGGTGGCATAGGATTAGAGTTAAGAAGGGATACTGTCATGTGGGAAAAGCGATCATCAAGACCAAGAACGAATTTTCTAGTCAGAAGGTCTTCTTGGAACAGCCGAAAATTCTCTGTATCATCACCTACACACTCAAGCGGCGGTAGTTGTTCAGTGAGCTCCTCTGTCATACTCGAGTAATTGTGATAATAATCATTCAGGGGAATGTTGGGTTCTTGTGTAATGAAACGCAGACTTTCTTATAACTCATGAACACGTGATTGATCACCTTTATAGAACCTTTGCTGCAAACATTTCCAAAGATCTCTTGCCGTAGGCACATGAGATATGATGTCGTGTAGTGAAGGATCTATTGAGTTGACGATCCATGCATAGACCATGGAGTCGACTTTCTCCCAGACATGGAATTCCGGAGATGATTCCAACGGTTTCTTGATAGTTCCATCCACAAAACCCAGCTTGTTTTTTGCGCACAGTGCGAGTTTGGCCGACTTCCACCACTTCCAATAGTTTTTTTGGGGAGAAGATCATCTGACAATGTAGTTCTGCGATCATCTAAGGGGTTTAGATAGTAGGGAGAAGATGACATGATAACGAAGGATTCACTGCTGGAGACCATGATAAACTTTAAAGAACAATGAGAAAGGTTGAAGATAACTCTGAGAATTATTACTAAAATGATATATTAAATACAGTCATACAAAGTAAAGAATGACTGCTATAGATAGCATAGCCAAAGTCTAACAAACTATAACAGTATAACGTAACTAACTCAATCTTCTCGTAACAGAATAACAGAAAGTTGTTATCAGAGTTTGAATTACATTATAATCCAAATTTAAGTTCGCAGTGTTAATTCCTATATTATGAACTTACTATTATAGTTTTTGGTTGGTTCAGGTACATCCAGTCAACTTGTGCCACTTCTGGCCAAGGACTATATGAAGGGCTTGATTGGTTATCAAGTAACATATCTAACAAGATAAGATGAATCAAGTTCTCATATGAAGGCCTTAATTTTTATGACATCTTGTTTGGTTATATATACTGGCATAAACTTGAGTGTTACCTTTGGTTAATCTGATGAACTATGAGCCAACTGTAATATCAATCACTCTGCACTTTCTAAAAGTTCACAGCATCAGATTACACTCCTGCGGAGTATAATATTTATCAACCACTATGTATGCTTTCTAAACTTTCAGGTCATGTGAGTATTATGTTCGTAAGGAGTATTATATATACTATTCTGGACTCAATTATAAGCAAAAGTTAATTAATCCATCTACATTTAAAGTCAATTAACTATTATCTGTAGGGTATCAATACATTGTATGTGTATTAGACTGAGAAACATTATTAAACAAAGATATAAAAAGATACATTGGCTTTTATAATATTGGTTTTAGAATGATATTTAAAAAAAAGGTTGTTTAGAAACATCAGTTTCCACAATGTATACTCACGTCGAACCAAAAGCTACAACTAATGGCTTCTCACGTGCCACAATCAAAATAGCTTCTAACTCGCCAAATGTTTGCTTGCTCTCAGCATGTAAGCAAAAACACTTTAAATAAGCTAAACCGGAGAAATTCCTGGGAACTCTAGTACAGATCTTGGAACAAGAATTTAACTCCCTAGAAAGAAACACAGTGGTTTAGGTTGTACTTGCACAAACATGAAATAATGTACCTTGGCACTATATTAGATTTTCAAACATAAGGGTGTTATAATACTCCTAGATACCTCAAGGACAAAGAGGAAAATCATATGGACTCTGGAAGAATTATGAAAGTGTAACCTTTAAAATATACAAAAATTAAATGATAAAATACAGGAAAGGGTTATTTGAAAACATGAAGGGGTAAATGCAATGAGTTACATAATGTGCCTGGTCCTTTTACATGTGGGTATGGTCTCTATGGAAAGAGCTATACATGAATTCCTGAATAGCAACAAAGTTGAATTAGAGTTCAACCAGCCTCCTCTGAATCACTCTCAAAATCTTCATCTCCAAAAGAAAAAACCGAAGCATCTGCTGCAATTGCCTTGATTTCACTTGCCCCTACAGATTCCATGTTGGAGGTGTCAGGGCCTGTGTGAGTTTTATTAAGTTTATCTGTAGTTGATTCTTTAGAAGCATTGTTTTCTGTACGATCCGCATGCTGAAGTGACAACTGATTCGTTGAGTGTGCCAACATCTCTACATGCCCAGTGGCTTCAGATGCTTGGTGATGTTCCATATATTTGTAATCAGTTGCAGCTTCTCTCTTTTGTTTTCCCTTGGTCTCCTCTTCGTCGCTATCCGAGAATACATCATCATCTCCGTTTGTAGGTCCCTTACTTTTACTTGTATTAGATGTTGGCTTTGCACTGGATAAGACATTGTTTTTGTTTCCATCAGATCCTTTGCTTGCGGATTTGACTTTTCCAGGTAGAGTGCCATCATAGTCTACCATCACAATTTCGACCTGGAACCCTGGAGAAGGGATCTTTCTCTGAAGAGAGAAGTCATAAAGTTTAAATTGTGAACAAGTTCAGAGAATCAATTGATTGGCAAGGGTTACATACTGCACACAAAATAACATTTGAAAAAAAAAAGTAAAAGTATTGTTTACCTTGTCAAAATCATCAAGATCTGAGCCATCTAAAATTTTTCTGTTCTCTATCATTGTTGTATTCATCCAACTGCCAAGGAGAAACTGACGCATTAAAAACACTGTTAATCTTTGTTAAACAGACTCTGTTGCATACATTACACAGCTTGCAAGAGAAAAAATCTGGAATTATAGAAGAGTTGGGAATCAAATTTTCCATCATTATAACAAAACTTTGGCTTTGTTTGATCCATGTAGCCGACCCCCACTTAATGAGATAGTGCTTGGTGGTTGTTGTACGGAAAAACTTTGGACTCCATATAAAAATTATAAAGAAGGGAAGTAGTATGCTCAACAATAAAGAATTTATACAAATAAATTGACAAATTCAATTTTCTTTCAAAACTAGTTTGAAGAGGAAAAAGATAGAATAAATAGCTGTTTTGAACAAACCAGAAGAAATCTCCCTGTCGATCATGAAAATGAATTTTGAAGTCCCCAACCAATTCTGTCACACCAGGCTCCCCGGGTAAAGCAAAGACCACAATTCCTTTCTTTGGTGCATTGATCCAGAAATCTTCTGGCTGCAAATGAGTTTAAAAACTGAGTTATAATCAAACTCAAAGCCAGGCATTAGCATTGGAGTTTTAGGGAGAAAATCAAAATACATCAAATGAAGGCATAAAAAATGGCATGTGTGTACCATTAGATCCTTTGTCTTGGGATGCTTTTTCGTTGTGAAAAGAAGTCCTGAGAATAAGTGAAAGCATCAGCCTTCTCTAGATTAAAATGTTCATTATAAGAACAACTTGACGAGTTTCATTTGGTAAAGTACAGTCAAAACTAGACTACTAGTACTTACCCTTATGATCAGAAATTGTAATGGATGGTCTAACCCAATAAGGGCATTTGTGAAGCCGAAATCCTCTTAGCATACACCTGTGGAAGTCCCAATTAAGAAAAATCTTCTATGGATTTGGTACATTGTGACAGAGTTTCATCTTACCTTCGTCCAGGCTGGACTTCTCCATTGAAGTGTGTTAAAGTGCGTTCAAAGTATTTGACATATCTCTAAAAAATTACGAAATACATTATTTTAGAAGAACATGACTAGATTATATCTCGATAATACAATTGTACAGTAAAACTAAAACAAATTACTGACAATCTGACTTGGGAGAGTTAGGGCTTTTCCATCTATACATCTTTTTTGGTTAAAGCAATCAATGGCCTCCTCAGCAGTAGGGAAGAACTGCAAAATAGTTCCCAGCAAGCAATTTACTCTCAAATTTGCACAAATCAGAGAAAAAGGTGCAGATCAACTACGATCCTCAAGTCTCTGAGTTAATTCTCACAACTTACCTTAAGAAACAAAAGTAGACTGCAAACCATCAATCCTGTCCTTCCCATACCAGCTTTACAATGAACAACTACTACATTCTGGATATCCTCCTTCAACCATGAATATGCACTTTGACAAAATGATGCTATAAGTTGAATAGGAGGGCAATTATGATCACTAAAAGGGAAGCTTGCAACCTGGAAAAATCCCAAGAAATCAATATGGCAGACATAAATATTACAACAAAATAGTAAAATAGAAATTAATGGCCCATTCCTTTACAAAACCAAACAGAAATAACAGAATATTATAGTCTGTATTTTTATATCCAATTTTTATCGCTTTCATGTGATGTTTTTTGAAACAAATCTGCAACTAAAAATTTAAGTATAAAATAAAGATACTCTATACCTTCAGAAGTCTCAGTCTTGCTGTAATATTTATCAATAGTGAAGGTACACTGGATATTAATTTCATGATTAAAACCGGGAAATGTTGTGTATAATTAATTTTTTGTTTTATTTATTAACTTATTTATTAATAAATTTATTGTTAAAAGCTATCAAACTCGAGAGTCTATGTAACTAGTAGAATCTCTGTCGAGTCATAAAACAATACAAAATATAAGGTTTAAAACATCTATCATAGTATAAATAAATACTTTTTACAGTATGATAGTAAATAGTTTAATTCGAACTTATTAATAAAGCAAACAATAATAAAAAAGATCTTGAACTAATTAATACGGATCCAGAGACAGGACCAAAAAACAAAAACATAGCATTACAACTCAAAACTGGTGGAAAATTCACAGATAAGAAAATATATTCATAACTCAGCTTGCAAAAAGAACATAACATGTTCAAAATCAATGGAAAAAATGACAAACGACAATATTCAAATTACTAGAAAGTGGAAGATAATGAGACTAGATTCCAATTAGAGGCAAATGATGGGTGACCATCAAGATTACTAGATGTCTTCCTGGTATACCAATTAGAATGCCAATGTGAAATTATAAAGAAACAATACCTTCCCTTGGAAAAGCGATCCATCGTACAACCTCTCTGAACAAAGATTGTATACTTTGTATTTTCCCTGCACATTAAGGTTTCAAGAAACTAAAATTGTCAAAAGACAAAATATAAGTTGTCAGCTCTCAGCACATAAAGATTCTGGCAGTTTAATTGCAGTAGAAAACCACTTAATGGTACAAGCAGAGTGAATGCATGTTGCTCAAACTTGAGAGAACTTCAAGATCTTCAAATACTCATTATATTTTCCAACGTAGCAGAAGAGTTCAAGATCAACCTAACATATCAAGGTTTCTTCATAAGTGTTATAGGGTAAATAAAATAGGTCAAAGTGGTCAATTATAAATAACCGTTTGGTCGCTGTATGGGCTATTGTTTGTAGATGAATGTTGTTCACAATGATGTTAGCACAGGTTCTATAGGTGTATTGTTTATATTTTACTAATCACTTTCTTCTGATTTGACTTTAGATAGGTAAGAGGATATGTTTATATGCTATACGAACGGGTGTAATGACTGGTTCAAATTTACTAATTAAAAATTTTCTTCTAAATTCCAAGGTTGTTAACTAGAAGAAAAGTACTCTTTGGTTCCATTATAGATTTCTTTGACTATTCAACTCTCTACCCATTTCTCGAGTACTACTGAATGAGCAGATAATGGGATCCCGAATTTGAAATAGATATCCTGTTACCTTATGATGAGTTTCAAAAAACTTGATTACTTCTTCCATGTGATTTCGATAGAACCCCTGCAGCACACTTCACTCTTAAAACAAATTGACTCAATACTGAATCTGGTTTGAATATGAGAGACAAGACTGACTGTCTATTAATATACCTCAATGTACCCAAAAATTCCAGAGCTAAAATCACCACCAGGAAATCCCATAGCTATTATATTGTCAGTGATGTATGTCATATCCAAATCAAACCCACCTTCCTGTTACAAAGAGTCAAAATGTTAAAAGCAAGAGAAAACTGAAATCAATATGGAAGATGAGTTAATTCTTCACAAAACTTAGAATTGTTCCATTCAAAATGCAATACATTAATATAATTATGTTGGTTTGTAACTGAGAGAGTATCAAATACATAAACAATGTGATTCAGTACCTAAGAAATCAACACTTATTTGATTCTTCAATAGATTAAGTCAAAAGAATGACTCTTCAGTGCAGATGCTTTTGACATGATAGGGATAACAACATTTTTTTCTTACTAAGAATGTTAGAGGACAGATCAATTCTTTTGTAGGAGGTAATAAATCTAAGATTCTAGGAAATGTTTTTATAAATATTTCTAGGTACTTGTCAAAATACTTCGAGCAGATGTTCCTATACACAATTTTTACAGATCTAATTTGTAATTAATACCAAGTTTCAAAACTTACATATATGATTTTCTTGAGCACATTTCATATCCATACATGCATTAGAAAAATGAGTGTGCCTGAAGTGTTGGTACATTGTGTGAACTATTTGATTGTTGAGGAAAAACATGACACTATGTAATTCTAGTGATGTTGCGATTAAAATCTAGCATATTTAATTTGACAAGATACATATTGAGGAACATTTATAGGTATTACCATTTTTAACAGAACATAAAGAACCAAGAGTATGCGTGGGGATATAGCTTTTAACTATTAGGTAGAATACCCATCAACTAGCTGATCCTTTTGTGTATTTTATTATACTAATATTCAAGAAGCATGCCAAGCAGAAGAAATGTTACCAAATTTTTTCTAGAAAGAACTATTAATGAATGATGCATGTTTCTCCATTGTTTTATTTTTAGAAAAAAGAACTAATAATTACTCCGAGTAGAAAAATAATGAAGCCATAAGAATTGTTGAGATATGTTAAGAGTCCCACATCGGACAATATATGGCCTGAACTTGTGTAGGGTTGAGTTAGGGGGCAATCCTCACTCTACCAACCGGTTTTGTAGGGTTGAGTTAGGCCCAACCACATTTCTTAACATGGTATCAGAGACTCGTTTAAGATCCGGTGGGCCACCTTCTATGGTTTCCGCTATCGGGGCACCCACCATTTATTTCCACGCTCCAGATGTCCAATCCTGGGCGTGAGGGGGTGTGTTAAGAGTCCCACATCGGACAATATATGACCTGAACTTGTGTATATAAGTGGGGGCAATCCTCACTCTACCAACCGGTTTTGTAGGGTTGAATTAGGCCTAACCACATTTCTTAACAAGATAAAAAAGAGTGACAAATGATACGCATGAAATATTTAACAAAACAATTTAACATGGAATAGCACAGATCACAGAATAGATAGTATCAATCAGGGGGTGTGCTTACTCATATAACCAATTTTAAACTTAAGTTGCTGCAATGCAATATAAATGATGAATTTAACAGAAAAGTACCTAAATACAAGGATCTAATGTATAATTCAACTCCTTATAGAGCCAAAAGTAAGCATAGAAAACTAAACAGAGAACACAGTTCTAACAACTGCAAGTAACCCATGCAGCAGCAGATTTGGACAAGATAGCATTAATCCGTTATCCAATTTAACCCATGGTATGTCGGTAATATAGGCAAAACTGAAGCTGGTGTAAAACTCTCATAGTCAACTGACCTGGTATCTGCGTTTATTTTGAGAGACAATATGGCGTGCTTTGGTCTGCACCGCTTTTACTGCATTCTTCGAAGAGTCCATCAACCCTTTGGTGAATGATTCAATTAAATTACTTTGATCAGGTCCTGAATTGACTGTAGCAGTCTCATTTGAAGGAACTCGTCGTCCAATCCCACTAGTCAAGCGAGCAAATACCGACATGCCATTGTTCTCAGTCTGAGAGTTCTGATCTGCTGCCCCAAGCCTCAGATTTCTTGCCCAGGAAGATATACCAGAAGCTGGTGACGAGGATGGTGAATCATGTGCATTGCGATTTTCAGCTGTTACTTTGGTCGAGTAATTCTCAGTGTTAGAAGCTGGAGGAGTTGCAACAGATGTCGGTTCCATCAATGACTCACTCAAATGCAGTTCTGTAAAATAGAAAACCAATTTAAGACACTCACAGTTTAATATTAAAAGTCTCTTTGGATTGACTTATTTAAACTTATCTATTGGCATAAGCACTTTTAAAACAGTTAGAAAGGGTCTGTGAAAACAATTTGTAACATGTCCACAAACTATTTTGACGCATATAAAAAAAACAACTAAATTTTATAATGTTAAAAGAAATAACTTATCCATAAGCACTTATATGATAAACACTTGTGTTATAAGTGTATAATTAAGTTGTTTATCCAAATAGTGCACAAGTAGCTAACAATAAATTAACTAAATAAAGCCAAAAGAGTACATAGGACATTGATGATAATATTACAAAATGAAAACTGTGAAGAAGTGATACCAAAAGAACACATAGATTGTATATATCTTCAACTGCATAAGCTGTTAAACTAACTAATATCGCAACAGAACCACAATCTCACTAATTAACTCCATTACGAAACAAATCAAATCAAAACAGTGCGAAAACGTGAGCATTGGAAATTCAAAGAAGAGATCTGAAAATCGAGTTTCATTGATACAGATTAAGGTAATTTATCAATAACCACAAGCAATAGTTGAATTCTTCATCACTATTAATCGCAATAGTTGTAATTTGTACACAATGCAGAAGCGTGTTCGCATTATTCTTACCGGAAACGGAAAATGAAAGAACGGTGGATCGCTTACCGGAGAGTTGTCGGCGTGATACAACTACTTTTTGGATCTGTTACGGAGGGAATAACGGTTTTGTGAACGGAATGGGAAGCGTGTGATTAGTGAGTTTGGGATTTGGATCAATGTAGCTTGATTAGAGTGGAGTCGCCGGCACGGTAATATTATATAGCATTGAAATTCCGATGTGGAACAGAGTGCGAGCCATTTTGGAGTATGGAAGATTCGTTTAATAAAGATAGATCAAGCGTTGTTAATTTTCTTAATCCATGTGATTTTATCCACCGAGCTAAAAATTAGGATGTGTGAGAGTTAAATCAATTAAATAAGGTAATTTGTCGAAAACAAAATAAAAAGCTATCATAAATTTCATTTTCATTTTCGTACGCCGAAAGCAATGCTTACTCTCTCTAGTGTGATTAACACGTGAGATAGGGAGTATAAGGTAATCTTTGAATATTATTCAACAATTATCGAGAAACGCATAAATTTATATAATGACATGGATTTAAATTGTGAAAATTACTTGATATTTCTAAAATATACTTAGTAAGGTTTACGAATTACGTGTGTGATATTCCTAAACTTGGGAACAAGACAGTTTTTGCGTGAGATAGATGTGTTTGAGATAATGTTATTGTCATGGCTATGTCTTAATTTTAACCATGTAAATATATGCAAGCAAAAATGCTTAATTAATTAAAATTACTATTATTCTCTTATAAAATTTAATTTTAAAATAAATAAATATATATATATATATATATATATATATATATATATATATATATATATATATATATATATATATATATATATATATATTCATTCCAAAATATAAATTTCTTTCGAAAAGTAGTTGTGAAATTATGTTGTGTATAAGTATGAGTGAGAAGTATCACATTGCTTACAAAAGTGGAAATTGATTACTTTATAAGTAATATAACTCATGCATCTACCACCTTAAGGTTTTTGGTGAATATGTGGTGTGTTTCTCGCAAAGGTATTGTTCAATAAAAGAAGTCTCACAATATTCAATGTTCCTTAGTGAAAAACTCCCCCAACACATGGTATCAAAGTCTTTGGTTAGAGTGAAGGACCGACTCACTTGTATCGAAAGTACTCTCCACGGGTGATGGCTTTGTATCGAAAATACTCCCCACGGGTGGTGGTTAGGAGGTGTCCCGTTGAAGAGTGTCAACGATGGTACAAGTGTATGTGAACGAAACGAGTTTCCATTTAAGGGGGTATTGCGGACTCACACTTGAGGGGTGGTGTTGAGAATGTAGCAAGTGTGAGTAATAGTCCCCCACCCACCTATTATCTTGAGGTTTTAGGTAAATATGCAATGTCTCTCTCACTTATGTGTTGCTCTTAATCTAATATGAAAGCTCTTCGTGATGACCCAACAAATTAAAATTCATTTTATAACCCAAACAAAATAAGTTTATTTTTCCATCACACTATTTACTATTCTTTATTTATTTAATTTTGAAGGGTATGATAATTTGGTCATATCACAAAATTTAAAAAGGTGTAATTAACTTTATATGAAAAAGAAAATTATGTATGACTTTTTTTTATAAGCAAAAATTCCATTCATTAGAGTACAAGTTCTTGCCCGAATACAAAGAAATAAAAAAAACTCGGAAAAAGTGAGATTTCAAACCCACAACAACTTAAGAAATGCAACTTCAAAAAAAGTTACAGTTGAATTTTGAAATATTTCTTATGATTAACCTTTTTCAAGCTACCAAATTGATAGACCAAACCAAATCAATCACATTACAATCCAACTCGTCGAGTAAAATGTCATTCATATGCTTCCAAATGCACTAAAGTGTTGATAATCACACTACTCCTTTCTTGCCTTCTTTTGTTTTCCTTTTTAGGACCCTGCTACAATTGAAGAAACTCTTCGAAGCAGAACCTATTATGGTAATGTCTATTCCTAACCATTTCTCAATTTCCAACCAAATCTTTTTTCACAATTATACAGTGGAAGAATAAGAGATCCAAGTTTTCCTCTTGATGATAAACGCGTGGCAATTCATGGTTAGAGAGAAATGTTCCTCTTTTCATCAATTGATCTTTGTTGGGAAGGCAATTCAAAAAAAAACTTCCAACAGAAAGCTTTAATTTTGAAAGGAACTTGAACTTTCCACTAGCTTTTAAAAGTTGTTTCCTTATCTTATTTTAATTCTTCAAGACTCGTGTGTCATGCTAATAAAACAAAATTGGATTTTACTGAATACCCTATAGATGAATCTAGCTTCCAAACCACAATATTTTCAACACCTTATTTTGGCGTCTAATCAGCCAGAAGAACACAAATTTCCTGCATGTTAGGGTGAAAATTAGCCAACAAAACATTTGGAATCACGGGATCACTCCACTACCAAACATCATTACATTATGACCCCATTTTTGCATCGAATCACCCTGTTTAGTGCTTATTTTATACAATTCGGGAAATAAGTGTTTCAAAGAGAAATCTGCATACCAACCAACATACCAAAAAGGAATACTAATTCCTTTTCCTAGCTTGAAAAGAATTTTTCCTGCAAAATCAATA
The DNA here is from genome assembly GCA_963966055.1 of Lathyrus aphaca. Taxonomy (NCBI): domain Eukaryota; kingdom Viridiplantae; phylum Streptophyta; class Magnoliopsida; order Fabales; family Fabaceae; genus Lathyrus; species Lathyrus aphaca. The sequence goes on along the minus strand of OZ014523.1, from coordinate 533,983,009 downwards.
TTAGGTCTGCCAACTTTCCTATCTATCTTGGATAAATCATTTCACCATGTTGATTTTGGTCTCCTTTTGATTCCTACCATCCCCAATCAACATTTGATGCTCAATGTTCCCATATCTGACCCTTAACAAATTCGCCCAAATAGTTCCCCTATTCGCTAATATCCTTCATTTCCACCTGTATAAGAGAGCTAAGTTGAATTCTTCTATGTTCTTCACCATTAATCCTTATTGGATTCTATCTTGGATAAATTATTTCACCATGTTGACTTTGGTCTCTTTTTGATTCCTACCATCCCCAATCAATATTTGATGCTCAATGTTCCCATATTTGGCCCTTAACAAATCCGCCCAAATAGTTCCTTTTTCCGCTAATATCCTTCATTTCCACTTGCATAAGAGAGCTAAGTTGAATTCTTCTATGTTCTTCACCCCTCACCCTCATTGGTTTCTAGGCCTACAAACTTGCTTCCAACTAACTCAATAAATTTTTCTTCTTGTTCCAAAATTGTCCCCATAAGAAAGTTTGTTGAATTTTCTCTATTTCTCTCCAAATCTTCAACGGAGCCTTCGAGATTGATAAAAATGGATAAATTATTATGAACAACATTGATGAGAGTTATTTTTACTCCTTTAGATAGATACTTGCCCCATCCAATATGCCAATTTAGATTTTATCTTTTCCAAAATTGAAGTTCCACACATTCTTCCAGCTACATTCTCCTATGAGCAGAGTATCATCTGTAAACTGAAAGATCTCAAAAGAGATCCTTTCGTAACTCTGAATCCTTTGAACTTTCCTACTTCTGAAACCTTATTTACCAGACATGATAGCCCTTCTACTATAACATAAAAAGGAAGGGTGATAAGGGAACACCCTGCTTTAATCTTCTTCTTATCTCAAAGTCCAATGTTGGACTTCCATTCATAAAGATTGACCTGTGGCTAGTAAAGATACAAGTCTTCATCCATTTCATCCAAAGAGGGCCGAATCTTATTGTAACACCCTTTTTATCCCACAACATAATAATACTAAATTATTAAACAAATATCAGAGCTATCCATGTAAGGGTATCACACTTCAACAAAACAATCAAAATAACTCATCTTTGTGTCATGTCCCGTAACACGGGTTGTATCAGGCATCATATTTAAAAACAAAACATCATTTAAATACGCAGCGGATCATCATTATCAACTCTATTCAACATAGTTTAAAGATTCAATTGAAATCCAAAAAATCATTAATCATGTGTTAAAAACAACCAAAAACAACAAAAATAATCTAAGTGTTTCTAGTGTTACACGACACAGAGCAGGACACCACCTAGACTTTATAAACGACAAAAGACGCACTTCGAGCTACTTCTAGACACCAAGCTATCCTTGAGTATTTGCAAGATGGCATAATGGACCATCACGAAAGGCAGAGAGGGTGAGTAAATGCACATTCAATATAAATAATATAAAGATGGAATTATAAGACAATCATGCAACAACACGACATTTACATCAAGTTTGTAACACCTCATATAATAAATACCTAGAATATCATTATACAAGAGTTTATTTGGTACTGACGCCATCATAAATGCCTAATAGCATAATTCACATGGAAATCATGCACATTCAAGTCTGTAACACCTCATATAATAAATACCTATAATATCATTTACATTCTTGACCAAAACTAAAAACAATGCAACTATGGTACAAGACATGGAAATCATACTAAAAATAAAATACTAAGATCAAATACAATATCCATTATTGTATAAGAATAAATACACAGCGGAAACTAAATTTATGCTTCTCTTGAAACATCTCGAGCATAGCTACACTTGTAAATCAAACCTGCAAAAGTAAACTGAAAAGCAACAACAATAGTGGGGTGATATATCAACATCTCAGTGAGTTCCCTATCTTATGGATTCTCTCGGCTCTACAAGGTTCTATCAAACCTAACTCAAGTCGGGGAAAAAGGAATACGACCTCGAGTTCACATATCTCACACTATGAGACATTATCACGAGTTTAACAACTCACAATCTCACACTCATTTGGGGCCACATCCAAGAGTTCTATAAATCCTACTATCACTAGTTAGGATATTACCTTTTTACTTCCCATGGGACTCGGTATAACACTCATCTCAAGCCTAAGGTCACTTCTCTCTATAGAATTAGACATACCACTAAAATCAACGTTCAAATCGCTCCACGTGGGACTCAGTGTAATACCCACCCCAAGCCTTATCATTGCTTCCCGTGGGACTCAGTGTAATACCCACCAAAGCCTTATCATTGCTTCTAGTGGGACTCATTGTAATACCCACCTCAAGCCTAAACCATGCTTCCCGTGGGACTCGGTGTAATACCCACCTTAAGACTTACTCAATGCTTCCCGTGAGACTTAGTGTAATACCCACCTCAAGCCTTTATCTGATGCTTCCCGTGGGACTCAGTGAAATACCCACCTCAAGACTTACTCAATGCTTCCCATGGTACTCAGTGTAATACCCACCTCAAGCATTTACTCAATGCTTCCCGTGGGACTCAGTGTAATACCCACCTCAAGCCTTTTCATTTCCTAGACTTCCCATGGGACTCAATGTTATACCCATCTCAATCCATTTACCAAAATAGTATAAATAAAATACATGCTAAGAAAACATACTTAGACATCAATCGTATAACAATACCATCTAACAATTTCTAGTTACATTACTAGGCCACACTATTGGTTTATGGTAAGGTTTCCTCACTCTTTCTCCATTCTTGATACCTTTAATTATATAATTCTCAATCACATAATCTAACATTTTAATTTAATTATCACAATTAACCTAATCCCAAAATAATCTCATTGTTTCTACTTTCATTCAATCTTCATGATTTAATATACATTCCACAATTCGATTAATACCATAATTAATCAATTCACTCGTTAATTCATACCAGAATTAATTAAATATTATAAATTAATTAATCTCACAAATTAATTAATTTCACTTCTAACTCAGTATTTTATCTCACAATTTATTAGTATGTTGACGTAGCTTTTCAACGATATAAAGTTTGCCTCAATCAGACATTCGAGTAAAAAGTTATGGATTTTATAAGAATTAATATTTTCCAAAACTTACAACGTTAACCGGTTAACGCATAGGGTTAACCGGTTAACTAGTCTAGTTTTCCACTTCCAGTAGCGCATTAGGGTCCCGTTAACCGGTTAGCACATATGGTTAACCGGTTAACCGACAGTGAGTAGCAGAAAATCCTGCGTTTTTCACATCAAAACCTCTCCAAACTCCCACTAAAACACACCAAACCTCAAAATGGTTTTGAACAGATATTACTACACCTATTACCAGCATACTCATGCATTTAATCGATATTTCAACCATTCAAACTTTCGATTCTACAATTTTATCATTTCTCACAACTTAACCTAACTCTTAGAAAAATCAAGAATTCTAAAATAAAAGATTTCTAACTAGAACCTACCTTGCAATCGAGGAGGAGTTTGGTGAAGATTGATGAAGATCCAAGCTTCTTCCTCTTCTAGGGTTTTTCTTCCTCTGTTTCTCTCATTTCCTTTCTTCCTTCTTTTCTTTCTCTTCTTTCTTTTATTTCTCCCTTACTAACTTTCTTCTTCTTTTCTCTTTTTTTTAATAACAAAACAACAATATCTATTAGTTAGTAACACTAACTCGTCCAAATTAAGAGTATCCAAAAGTGTCTGAGTCAAGTATTTAATAAAACTTCTGAGTCAGATAATACTAATTAATTAATTTAAGTTCGTCGGTTGCTCTAATTGTTTTAATTGAAAACTCTCAGAGCACATCGGGACCCTATTAATCTTAAATAATATTATCCAGTGCATTTAATTAAAATACGGGGTATTACAAAGTCTCACCCACGTACAACAAATCGTTCACATCATCATAAACAAATAATGCATCATGATATGTCACCAATAATGACATATTACCCTCCTGTCTATCAATTGACATATTACCCCATCTATCAATTATAGGACCATGAAGAAGAATTTTATCTAATTTTCTCACGGGCTTACTGATCTTACCTGATCAGGAGGGCCTTCCAGCGATTTGAAGACTGGGCCAGAGAATGGAATGAATGAGGGGGTGTACCTGCAAAGTGCTTCAATGCTTAAGTCAGAAGAGGTACAGAAAGTTGAGGTTATTTCAGAGTGAGTTAGAATACCTGACCCTTTGTTATGAAAGAGTATTTATATTGAGCCCCCAGCGCTGGGCCAAGGCTCCTAATGGGCTTGATCTAGCTAGGCCCAAGGAGGAGCTGCCAGGGGACGCGTAAGAAGCTTGAAGACCTAGACCAAAGGTCTGCTCCCTGGTCCAACTGCCCCTATCCCTCAGGAGATAATGCAGGGCAGTTGGGTGACGTGACAGATGAGGTGGCAGACATAGTTCTGCCCGACACAGGTTGTGTGTCTGTGGTATAGGTAGGTGACATGTGACGGAAGGTCAGCTGGTGGGATGCGCGTGTCCCTGCCCGACACGTAGCAGGGTGTCGGGGTGGAGTGTCGTCAACTCGGATGTCTGGGGCCTCTGCCCGACACGTTCATCAGCCCGGACGTTTGGGCCCATGCCCGACAAGTATTGGGCCGTGTTGTCCATAGCGTCATGGCCCAGTCCAGAAAAGGAGCCCCCCAAGTCGAGTCTCTGAGTTAGAGTGATGACTTGTATTGCAGCCAGAACTCCCGTGTCGAGGAAGAAGCGCGGACGCATGGCATGGGAGATTCCAATAGACTTGCTCGCAACGTTCCTCTTTCCACGGTAGTGTCGGGGATGGAAAGTAATCAATAGGTGCGCACCTTCCTCGTAATGGCCGAGGGATTGTTGCGGGGATAGGATATCTTGATGAGCCGGGGAGATGGACAGATGCTCGGCGTCGCTTCAGTTTCTTTTTAGATAGACGTGTTTCAGACTTAATGGCGTCGCTTCGTTTTGTGTGCAAAGACGGCGTAGGCAGTAGGCAATGATGACCTAGCGCGTTGGCCCACGCGCTTGAGGCTATAAAATGAAGTTGAGTGACTTCATTTTCACTTTTTCGCTCCTACGTTCACCGGAAGCTCTTAAGAATCCTCCTGCGTCTGCCCGTCTTGCCGCCTGAACCGCCGTCTCAGCCCGTCTCTCAGCCTGAACCACCGTCTCTGCCCGTGCGCCACCGTCTCTTTCTCACTTCTCTATATGTCAGGTACCATTTTGCTTCTTTTAATCCAGTATTTTTCCTTCTTTTTGTGTCAAACATCCGCAAATGCATGTTATATCCATAGTAGGTTGGTTAGATTTGACTTAGGAACAGTAAAATGGACTGTAGATAGGCTATAGATGGTAAAAAATAGGGTTAGGGTTAGACTGTCCTGGGCAGAAATTACATATGTCGGGCAATATTTGCATAAGCATATATGAACTTTCTGCCCGGTCTCTTAAGAACGTGCGTATCTTCGCGTCGAACACGTTGTCAGTGTCCGTTGCTGCTACGCCCTTTCACTTGACCTGCGGTGGAAGGGTGGATTTGATATGACGTCGAATTCACTCTTTTTGTCTGCGTTTCAGGTGCTACCGGGCGTTTACGACCGAGGAGGGAAGATTCTGGGTCCTCGTCTGAAGATGCGGCCATCGCTCGTCTACCTGTCGGGGATGGGAATGCCAGGGATGGTACTGAGCACGCTTCGTCCTCCGGGCAGGTTGATCTCTCCTGGGTTGCGGATGAACCTTTGGAGGAGGAGTCATATTTATATGACGAGGCTATCCCTGCTTACGCCGTGGTCGAAGACAGGAGCCGGGAAGATCCGGAGAATTGGTATTGCTGTGCCCCCAAGGAGGAGGACCGTATATGTCATCATTTCCCGGGAAAGCAGTTCACGATGTACGAGTTCGCTTTCCGGGAGGCGGGGATCAGGTTGTCCTTTAATTCCTTCCAAATGTTGATCTTTAAATGGCTTCGGCTGGCGCCGTCCCAACTGCATCCAAACGCCCTTGCTTTTATGCGGGCATTCGAGTTGGTCTGCCGTTTCCTCGGCATTGGGTGCACTCGAGCCCTCTTCTTCCATGTCTTCCACCTCCAGCAGTCCGGTCTCTGTGGGCGCCACAGTTGGGTATCTTTTAAGCAGCCCGTGCGTTTGTTCAAGACGTACGTAGACTCTGCCCGTCATTTCAAGGGTCGTTGGTATGTGATGAGACCGATCACCCGTGCCGCCCTTCATTCCCTTTACTATTATCAACGAGCATCAAACGGGGAGGAGAAATTGATGTCGAAGATACCGCTGAGGTGGCAGCGTGATCATTTCGACCTTACCACTGCTCACTACAGGGTCAAATTTGCGATGCTCGGCGTTGAGGATAGGCTCGCATATAAGAAGTTGGTTGATTACGTGCAGAGTTTCAATCTGGGGGTCTGGACGGATCGACAGGGCGTGCCCTATCTTGACGAGGCCGGAATGCCAATCACTGAGACGCGCTTTATTAATACGAAAGCCTTGCTCGAGTGCAGGACCGAGGAGAAGGCTTTAGAATTATTGAGTAGGCAGACTTTTTCTTGATCTTTTATTTTTGTCTATGTTTTCGCTCGCTAATGTTTGCGTGTAATGTTTTGCAGGTGTTATGCCCACTACGCGCGACCGGGTCCTTAAGCTGGCCAACCAGGTCGGTGCGTCGGACCGGGTCCCAAAAAAGAAGAAGAAAATCGTTGCCCGTGTTCAGGTGACCGCTGCTGATGCTGGGGTTAGGACTTCGAACACAGCGAGTCCGACACCTTTCTCTCCTCCTCGGGCGTCGACGATAAACATTCCTGACAGCCCGCCTCAATCGGCCTCTCCTCTCCACAAACGGAAGCGTCCGGCGGGGACTCTTTCGAGGTCATCCCTGGGAAGTGGGAGTCCGGGTGGACCGGGCAGCTATTTGTTACCTCCTTGCTATGTGGAGCGGTCATTCTTCAAAGTCGAGGATGCGATTGCAGTGCCGGCGCCTGAGGCAAGGGCTATCCTGGACCAAGATGCTGGTGTCCGACGCAAGGAGCTGACAAGAGACCTGGCAACTGTCATCCGGGTGATGGAGACAGCCATGGTCTTGACTGATACTTCAGTCTCCACTGCCTCCCTGGAAGACGCTCTCGTGCAGGTTCGGTCGGAGAAGGACAAGTTGTCCAAAGATCTGTCGGACTACAAGGAGGAGCATCAGCTGCAGGAGGGGCTGAACAAAAAATTGGAAGAGGTAGAAAAGGAACGGAATCAGCTGAAGGCGGCCAAGGTGAGCTTGGAGGAGCAGGTGGTCGGGCACCAGAAGCTGATCGAGGACAATGCTGGACTGCGGGCTCAACTTGAATCTCTCGAGGAAAAGGTCCGTCCTTTGGCTGATGAAACCGAGGAGGAGCTTGCCCTTGGTTCCCGTGGCGAGCTGCTGGGGCACATACGCTCCCTTAACTAGGACCTCGTGGCTGTTTTCAAGGAGGGTTTCGACAATGCCGTCGAACAACTGAGGCTTCTGAATCCTGAGTTGGTGACGGAGGGGTCGGCCCATAATTACTGCGTCCGGGAAGGAGAGATTGTGTGCCCTTTCGAAGCTGAGGAGGAGTTGGGGGATGACGAGGATGAGGTGGAAAATGCTGAGGAGGAGCTCCGGGCGGAGTCTTGATTATTGTTTTTTCTTTTGATTTGTATTTCATATGGCCTGCGTGCCTTGTTGATGTATGGCCTGCGTGCCTTTTCTGTATTTTGGCCTTCGGGCGTATGTAATATGGCCTTCGGGCGTACTTGGCCTCGGTCGTTGTTTTCAATATATGAATGTTGTTGTTATTCATTCTTTTTGTTCGGTTTATGTACCATGTTTGTTTGTTTATGAACTTATATTATGCTCGACCTGGTTAGTTTGCTCGGTTTAGGGAACCGATGAAGCGTCGGGCGTCGTGCCCGTTTGAATCGAAGACTGAGTTCGTTGTTCGGGACTCCGGCTTCGAGGCTTGGGCTTTCCCATCGCGAGCTGGGAGCCCTGCCTGTCGTGGTACTTCGACATTGGTGCTCGATCGAGATCCCAATCGTCGGGGAGGGTTGTGCTCGCTAGAGGGGTCGGTTTGTCCCCGGGTTTTGCGGTTCCTCTCTGTCGTTTTGGAGACGAAGAGCGTGGTCGTACCACCCACGTCTCCCCGTGATACAATTAGCTGTAATATTGTCTAAGTTTCTCTGCGTTCCATGGTCGAGCTAGTCCTTCCCCTTGTAGGTTTTCTAGGTAATAGGCCCCGTTGCTCGTCTTGCGGCGGATGCGGTAGGGGCCTTCCCAGTTGGCGGCCAGTTTACCCTCTTTTGGGTTTTTCTGGTTTCTTATGAGGACCAGGGTGCCGACCTGGAACTCTCTTCTTATGACCTTCGCGTCGTGGCGTAGTGCTATTTTTTGTTTGAGGGACATTTCCCTGAGGGCCGCTTCGGAACGGATCTCTTCGACTAGGTCGAGCTCAGCTCTAAGAGTCTCGTCGTTCATTTCCTCGTCAAGGGGTTCCTCTATGCGCCTCGTTGGTTCCCGTATTTCCACCGGAATGACCGCTTCGGTGCTGTAAGTTAGTCGGAACGGGGTCTCCCCGGTGGTGGAGTGTGGTGTCGTGCGGTAAGCCCATAGGACGCTATGTAGTTCCTCGACCCATGCCTTCTTCGCCTCGCCGAGCCTGCGCTTAAGGCCACGTAAGATTACCCTGTTGGCCGCCTCTGCTTGCCCGTTCGTCTGTGGATGTTCGACAGACGTGAAATGCTGTTTAGTACCTAGGCTGGCGACGAAGTCTTGGAATCCTCCGTCTGTGAATTGTGTCCCATTGTCCGTGATGAGGGCCTGAGGTACGCCAAACCGAGCGAGGATGTTGCGTTTAAAGAACCGGAGAATGTTCTGTGCGGTTATTTTAGCCAATGCCTCTGCTTCAATCCATTTCGTAAAATAATCCACCCCGACGATGAGGTATTTATTCTGGTACGATCCGGTGACAAAAGGTCCGAGGATGTCCATGCCCCACCATGCGAAGGGCCACGGGGAAGACAGTGATTTTAGGTCATTCGGGGGTACGAGGTGCATGTCGGCGTGTCGCTGGCATTTATCGCATTTTTTTACGTGCTCCTTTGAGACGTGTTGCATGGTCGGCCAGTAGTAGCCTGCTCGAAGGGCTTTTCGCGCGAGTGATCGCCCGCCGAGGTGCTGAGCGTTAATCCCCCGGTGTATTTCACCAAGTATGTCGGGAACTTTCTCTTCCTCGACACACTTAAGTAACGGGATGGAGAACCCCCTACGGTAGAATTTCCCTTCGAGGAGTACGTATGAGCATGCTCGTCGTTTGGTGGTGGCTGCCTCCTTTGGGTCGACGGAGAGTTCGTCTTTTGTTAGGTAATTGTAGATGGGTGTCATCCAACAGTGAGCGTCCCCGATCATGTTGACCTCTAATGGAGGAGGTAGTTTTTCGATGCTAGTTCGAGGAAGGATTTCTTGAATTACGGATTTGTTTCCGCCCTTCTTCCTCGTGCTGGCTAGTTTTGAGAGGATATCCGCCCGTGTGTTGTGCTCGCGAGGTACGTGTTGTACTTCCCACTTCTCGAATTTTTCGAGTTTGTCTTTGACAAGGGACAAGTATTCGACAAGGTTTTCGTTCTTGGTTTGGTACTCTCCTCGTACTTGTGATGCCACGAGCTGGGAGTCTGTGGATATTTTCACTTCTTTTGCTCCTAGGTCCTCGGCTAATCTCAGACCGGCGATAAAAGCCTCGTATTCGGCCTGGTTGTTCGACGTCGGGAAAGCCAGTGCCAACGAGACCTCGATCAAGATCCCATCCTCATTCTCGAGGATGATCCCGGCTCCGCTGCCTGATGTGCTAGAGGCGCCGTCGACGAAGATCGTCCACTTATGGGCGCCGTCCGCCGGTGTTGAGCAGTGGGTCATTTCCGCGACGAAGTCGGCCAGTGCTTGGGCTTTCAAGGCCTTTCTATTTTCGTATTGTATGTCGAATTCGGAGAGTTCCAGTGATCACTTGAGCATTCTGCCGGCCATATCTGGTCGCCCGAGCAACTGTTTGATCGGCTGGTCGGTCCTTACTTTTATCGTATGTGCGAGGAAGTAATAACGTAGCCTCCTCGCCGCATTTATGAGGGCCATGGCGACCTTTTCGATTTGCTGATATCGGAGCTCAGGGCCTTGGAGCGCTTTGCTCGTAAAATAGATGGGTTTTTGTCCTTCGTTGGTCTCCCTTATTAGGACGGCGCTGACGGCCTCGGTCGCCACGGACAGGTATAGGTATAGGGTTTCCTTTTCCAATGGTCGTGATAAGACCGGGGGTTCGGAGAGAACCTTTTTTAAATGGAGTAATGCCTGCTCGCACTCGTCGGTCCAGTCGAAGCTGGCTTCTTTGCGAAGGAGTCTGAAGAATGGCAGCGCATGCTGGGCGGACTTGGCGATGAAACGGGAGAGTGAGGCGAACACTCCGTTGAGAGATTGGATTGATTTTTTGGTCCTCGGGGTCGGAAATTCTGAGAACGCCCGGCATTTGTCGGGGTTGGCTTCGATCCCCCTTTCGGTGAGGTAGAAACCTAGGAATTTTCCTGCCCGTACCCCGAACGTGCATTTTTCAGGGTTGAACCTCATTTTGCACTGCCTCGCCTGCTCGAAAACTTTGGTTAGGTGCCGAGCATGGGTAACCTCCTCGTGTGACTTGACGATCATGTCGTCCATGTATACTTCGAGCATGTCCCTTATTTCTTCCTTGAAGACTTTGTTCATCATGCGTTGGTACGTGGCACCGGCGTTCTTGAGCCCGAACGGCATTACGTTGTAATAGTAATTGCCCGTTGGGGTCATGAATGTCGTATGTCGCTTGTCTGTGGGAGACATAGGGATTTGGTTGTATCCACTATATGCGTCCATGAAGGACAAGAGTTTAAAACCTGCAGAATTGTCTACGAGCATATCTATATTAGGGAGGGGGAAAGCATCTTTCGGGCAAGCCCTATTAAGATCAGTATAATCAACACACATGCGCCATTTTCCATTATTTTTCTTAACAAGGACTACATTAGAGAGCCAGGTTGTGTACTGAGCTTCAGAAATAAAATTTGCCTCTAAAAGGTCTTTTACAGCTCGCTCGGCAGCCTCCGCCTTCTCGGGGGACTGTTTGCGCCTACGCTGTGCTATGGGCTTGACTGTCCGATCTAAAGCTAGCTGGTGACACGCGATCTCAGGATCCAGCCCGGGCATTTCTGCGGCATTCCAGGCGAAGAGGTCAGAGTTCTCTTTGAGGCATGCCACGAGCTTCTCCATTGTTCCTTCGGGCAGTCCCTTGCCTATTGTAACACGGTGGGAGAACTGACTTTAGTTATGTTGCGGATAGCAAGAGTCGCCACCGACTTTTATTTTATCCAAAAGGAAAGGGTATAAAAGAACAGGAAAGACCTTAAGAGAATATTTTGGGTCCGGGGGGTAGGTTATGTAAAGGGAAGGTATTAGCACCCTTTACATCCATGGTTATCCATGGGCTCTTAGTTACTTAGCTCACTTTAAATTGTTTTTGAAAGTGTAGTGTGTGAATAGAAAAATTTTCAGAATAGTTAATAATAATCCATGAACGGATGTGTAAAAACTTGTTTTTGAAAATTTGTTTGAAATTGTGAAGAGTTTGAGAATTTTTTGAAGTGAGCAAGTACATAAGAGGAACCTACCCTAATGTTTAAAGTCTTTCTTGTTCTTTATCCTTTCATTGGTAAGACTATCCCTACTATTAAGGAGTAGGTAGTCATTACCTTGGATGTAAAGGGACATGAGAGGGACATTTCGTTTTAAGAAGGCAACTGTGGGGTGTATTAAGTATATAGGAGGGACTATCATCATTTATTCGAAGGGACTCGATTCGTATAGGCAACCATGAGGGACTTGATGATTTTCTTGTTAAAGGGACTTGCTTTATACACCCCACTTGACCTTATGATTTAGGCAACTTGAGGGATAACCTTAGAAAGTGAGACGGCGATTAAAATCGACTTACGTGTGTGAGTGTTAATTTAACTATCTTTGATTAAAGTGATCTAATTCATTTTAAATAAAATACATATTTTTTTCACTCCCTAATTACTAACCATAGCAAAAATAATTAAATAATTATAAAATTTACATCCAAGAAGCAATTACAAAATTATAATAATAAGCAAAATAAATAGCAAATTAAATAATAAGCAAATTAAAAAAAAAATATAAACAAAATAGTAAGCAATAAATAAATAAATATTGGGTTAGTGATAAATAATAATAATAATAATAATAATAATTAGAAATAACAAACAAGGTTAGAGAAATAATATAAGATAATAGTAAATAATAAATAATAGTATAGTTAGTAACAATAATTAAAGTAAATAGAAATAAATATTATAATGACATGATAAACACAAATTTTAATTTTAATATATAATAAGAATAAAGATTTTGAATATAATATAATTATAAGTTTTAATTATTACAAAATTTTAATTATTTCTAAATATATCAACAATTATTAAAAAAAAAAATTATTTACACATTATTTAAGGAAAATAAATTTTAAGTATCACATTTACAAAATTAATCATATTTATAAAATTTTAATTTTTATTAATTATCCTATTTACAAATTATTTTAAACATATACAAAAAATATAATCATTATAAGTTAAATTGTTTCTAAACATATACTAAAAGAAAAATAATTTGGGTTATAAATATATCTACAAATAAATCATAATTATTTTTAAATAAACCTGTACAATAATAATTACATCAAAAAAATAAATAATTAAGTTTAGAAAATAAATTAGGGTTTCATTAGAAAATTAGGGTTTTGGAAAATTAAGTTTTTTTATAATAAAATTAGGGTTTACCCATTTTAAATAATAATTGATTTATTTACAAATATTTAGAAACCTAAGTTTTGGAATAAAGAGAGTCAATGATTTTTTTTATTAAAAGTAAATAAATAATGATAACAATATTAATTTTATTTAAATAATGTTAATTTTACTAACTATATATATATATTAAAACATAAAAACAATTAATGAAAATAAAAAAAAATAAAAAGTAAAACTTACCTGCTGGAGCCTGGGGTCGAACCCAGGTCTCCAAGCATCCACCAACACTAGCCAACCAACTGAGCTGCGTATGCAGCGTGTCCACAGGATGAGCAATGATGATAATATACGAAACCTGTTAAATAAAAGATTTTCAGCAAAAAAATGAACAACCAAGGGATCGAACCCTGGTCTTCCTTCATGCCAAGCCAACACATATGCCACTGGACCACACACGCGTTTCTGATAAAATTACAATACAAACATATTATAAAAAAACAATTAATTTGAATTTTCAAACTGAGCGCCAAAAGCTCATCTTCAACCTCCAAATTCGCAGGTTTTCCTGCGATTTTTGATGCGAGTTTTGCTACGATTTTTCCTGCCACCTTCAACCTACGAATTTCGTATCTCATGATATTCCTGCAATTTCACCAAATTGGTTGTACCTACACAATCCTTACAGTTCATACAGTATTATTACATCAACAACAAGCGTTTATATGGTCCAAATCATGAGACCCCAATTTTGAAGAACAAACCCTAACAATGGTGAAACGGCTCTAAGTCCACGAAACTCAAAGTAAATCGCCCAGAAAGTTTACATGCTTCAAGATAAACACAAATCAATAGTTAAATTTAAACATAAACGCATAAAACAACAAAATCGAAAAAATTCATAACCAAGGTTTAAGCAATTCGGTTTATGCATATGAGGTCGATTCTGGCAATGTAAAGGGTCTGGACATGTTCAATGATCATCATAGAAGAGATTGGTGTGCTTGGAATGTGTTGAAACTACCTCCAATCCAAAATCCGATTATGAGTTTTTTGATGAATTTGTGAAGTTTGAAACTGATTTTTGAGGCTGCAAGAATCCGTCCCCATGCTTGTAATGAGTTTGTCTATATGTAGTGATGTAAATTAGGTCAAAAAATTGACTCTCTCTTTGGGCTTTATGGATACCTTAATGATGAAGAAATCCCTTCCCAATTTTGGCCAAAAATCAAATCTCTTCATGCTTCAAAGAGCGAGCACGAATTTGGATAGTGTGGATTCATGTTAAATGCCTTTTATGATTTTCTAGAAGAAGAATCACATTTAAATATTGATTTTTTGATTTTATTTTGATTTAATATGTATTTAAATGAATAAAATTCAAATAAATATTAAATAAAATAAAATAAATCAGAAATTACATGGGTTGGGTCGTGCTTGGTGTTATGGTGAAGTTTGAATCACAAGATTACAAGCCCATTTGGAAAGAAGTGGTTTTAAACCTCCATTTTCAATATAAACCATCACAAAATTTCCCAACTTTGCAAGGGCACATCTCCCTCAATTTTAAGGGTATGAGGGTGTTCTTGGACTTTTTGGAAAGCTTGAAGAGTCCTCTAAACAACCCCATTGGTTTCAGGTCCATATCATTTACCAATCTCAAGTTATGCCCTTTTGAAGTTGTTGACTTTTTGTTGACTTTTGAAATGACCTATAATGTCTTAGCTCATATCTTCCAAATGAAGCATTTTTGGGCTTAACTTTCAACATCAAAGTTGTAGATAATTCAATTTCCTTCAAAATGAGCTTTGGATGGAGACTTGGTGATGAAGTATGTGAAAGTTATAGCTGGTCAAAGTTCAGTTGACTTTTACTGAGGAAACCCTAATTTAGAAACTCCTGATTATTGATGATCTGGAATCTCCTTGATGAATCATGATCAACCCTTGATCAAATTATGAATTTTACTTCATATACTTGATGTTGGCAAAAAATCATGAAGTTTGACTTTGGTTTGACCACAGTTGACCTCAGTTTGACTTTTTAACTGCATTGACTGATTTTGACTTATCTGATCATCTGACTGAGCAAACTTTTGAGAAAAGTCTTGAAACTTGTCATGGGGGTTCTTACACACATATAAGATGTTATGAAGCTCACTTGAAGTCTTGGAAGTCCATTTAGCCTGATTAAAGTCAAAACCCTAGTTTTGGATGCACTGCTTAGGAGGTGCATTGTCTGAGGGAATTGTCAACTCTTCTGACCAATTGTGAATTTTGTGAACCTTGTGAACCATCATAAAATGTCTTGTAAACCTCATGGGAGGTATTGTGAAGCTTTGTGAACCTTGTGAACCTCATAAAGTGGCTTGTAGACTTCATGATCTTCAGGAGAGCTTTGTAATCATTGTGAATTTTGTGAACCTTGTGAACCTTCAAGAAGTAACTTGTAGACTTCATGAACTTCATGAAAGGTGTTGAAAGTATTATGGAACTTGTGAACCTTGTGAACCTTCAAGAAGCAACTTGTAGACTTCATGAACCTCATGAAAGGTTATATACATGTTGAGAAGCTTGTGAACCTTGTGAACCTTCATAAAGTGACTTATAGACTTTATGATCCTCATGAAAGGTTATATAAGCATTGAGAAACTTGTGAACCTTGTGAACCTTCTTAGCACACAAAGTCTTGTATTGTGAGGGAAAATTTTGGGGTGCAACAGCTGCCCCTGTTCAATTTTCTGAAACCTGAGGGGTTAGATTGGTATATTTGCCAGTCGTAACCTGGAAGGTTGAAGGGGATTGAACACAAAAGCCCAAAAATTTGCACTCACCAGTGCATTAGAGTGATAAGATTGAGTGGGCTTAAAGATGCCACTAGGGGAAAGCAGTCCAAAATATAGAGGTATAATGAAAGTTGTCAGGAGTCTGGAGTAATCCTGATGTAACAGCATGTCTTCAGGAGGATAGAGCAATTAATAATGATAACCCTAAAGCAGTCTTGAAGTAATAATATGATTTCAGGAGGATAGAGCCATCAGTAGCTCTAAAGCAGTCTTGAAATAATAAGATGATTTCAGGAGGATAGAGCAATCAATAATGATAACTCTAAAGCAGTCTTGAAGTAATAATATGATTTCAGGAGGATAAAGCCATCAATAATGATAACTCTAAAGCAGTCTTGAAGTGATGATTTCAGGAGGATAGAGCCATCAATAATGATAACTCTAAAGCAGTCTTGAAATAATAATGTGATTTCAGGAGGATAGAGCAATCAATAATGATAACTCTAAAGCAGTCTTGAAGTAATGATTTCAGGAGGATAGAGCCATCAATAATGATAACTCTAAAGCAGTCTTGAAGTAATGATTTCAGGAGGATAGAGCCATCAATAATGATAACTCTAAAGCAGTCTTGAAGTAATGATTTCAGGAGGATAGAGCCATCAATAATGATAACTCTAAAGCAGTCTTGAAGTAATGATTTCAGGAGGATAGAGCCATCAATAATGATAACTCTAAAGCAGTCTTGAAATAATAATGTGATTTCAGGAGGATAGAGCAATCAATAATGATAACTCTAAAGCAGTCTTGAAGTAATGATAAGTTATCAGGAGGATAAAGTAACCCTGAGGTAACAATAAAGCAGTCCCAAAGTAATAAGAAGCTTATCAGGAGGATAAAGTAACCCTGAGGTGACAATAAAGCAGTCCTGAAGATCATAAGTTTGTTTGTTGGATAATTAACCTGAAAACAAGGCAACATTTTGTATAACATTAGTTTATGCTTTATGTATGCATGTATGATATGATGTACTCAAGTAATGTATTATGTCTATGGATATGTTTGTTATGGTATGATGTAAATGATGTATGTATGATATGATACTGCCGGAAGAGCCTGGATATCTTCGTATAACCACTGCTGGCCAGGGAAAATAAATCCCGATTCGTTGTTGAAGAATATATTATACATAACCTTCCGTCTGCTGAGGATAATAAGGTATGGATAACCTCCCGTATGCTGGGGATAGTAAGGTATGGATAACCTCCTGTATGCTGGGGATAGTAAGGTATGGATAACCTCCCGTATGCTGGGGATAGTAAGGTATGGATAACCTCCCGTCTTCGTTTGATGGTAGGGTAGATATAACATCCCGTCTTCGTTCGTCGTACTCTTATTGGAAAGTAATTTCCCGAATATCCGTATGAGGATAAAAGAGATGGATATAAATTCCAGGGGAGATAAGACTTTATGAAGATGGATTCGTCCTACTGAGGGTTTGTAACTGTCTTGTGAAGGTGAACCGGCGAAGCTTCGTTGAAATCTTTCCCTCGTTCGTCCTTAGTAAATACTATTACTGCATTTTTATGCATTTCTGGTAAACATCAATCATATTAAAAGCACACATACATTCAAACACAACCAATGGACGTTTCGCTTAGGGTAAAAGTAAATCTGGATTCAGAGAGAAAAGTAAAGCTGAACTTGAAAACAGAATCGTTTCAACTTTCGAGAGCGTATAACCAAATGGATTTAGAGCTCCTGAAATCCTTAACTTTCCTGAATACCTTCCCAGAAATCTTCATGGTTGGATCTGAAGACATGATACTGACACCATCTGATACTACTGGCATAGACAATTAACTTCCATAATGGCTTCTGCTGAGAATCCAATATCAAGGTAATGTAATGAGAGGAATGTGTCTTCAAATTGTGATGGACCATATACGCTCCGGGTATTTTGAAGAGAAAGCATTGCCCCTTGGTTGAGGACGAATTATACCATAATGGAAGTATGTAATGAGCTACCTCAAGAGAAACAAGCAGAATGCCCCATAAGCATATGCCACTGGCATTGTGAACTCTGTCATGTCACCTTTGGTAATTCACTTGTATGAGAGAAAAAAAAATGCCCCTGGCTATTAAGCACAGCTGAGTCTGGACCTAATTGCCCCAACTGAATTGAACAGTAACTTGGTATGCCTCTTGACTGGGAAACAGTGACTATGCCCTTGGCATTATGAACTTTGTAATGTTACCCTTGGCACTTCAGATAGATGAGGAGACCTGCCTCTGGCTGCTTAAACATAGTTGAATCTTGTCCTGATTGCCCCAAATGAGTTAGGAAGTATCATGGCCTGCCCCCTTGATTGGGAGATAATGACTATGCCCCTTTGTATACAGGGACTTTGATCCAGGAAGCAACTTTGTTTATCGGAAGGACTTTAGTTCATTGAACATTCACCCTGTAAGCTTCTCCATTTCTCAAACACTCAGGTATATGCAAACAAATATATTCAAAAATGCAATGCTTATGTCTGTCTTGAAGTTTTGAAACAAGTTATTTTTAGAAAAACTTTTTTTTTTTTTTTGGGAAAACTGTGATATTAACTCAAACTTTATGACAAGCCCTAAAGGAGTCAGGATACCTTTTTGCAGCAGTACGCTTTCGAACTAACCATGCTTCAGTTAGGACTTTTAAAGGGTTGTAACGTGGCCTGGTTCATGGTTTAAGAAACAAAGGATAAAGGCTCAAATTTTATTTGTACCCAACCCAATCTCCATGATGTTCTTCAGTCCTATGCTCAGTTAACTCATGCATTGAAGTTACATAGCAGTTTGGAGTTGTAACACCGATATTTGTGATGGTTCAGAAACCCAAAATTTATTTGAACATTCAGCCATCTTTCTTTGTTGAGGGTTCATAGTGACCTCTTTTTTTTTCTTTTGACTTTATTATCCCTTCTTTTTGCCTGAACTGCTTATTTCAAGGTTACAGTCAGCGGGATGTCTTGATGTTTTACTAAGTCTCCTTCATAGGTTTTGACTTAGTGAGCTTTTCTTTTGCTAGATATTGACTATTAGGTTTAATGATTACAGTGAACCATCATTCATTGTGTACAACACATATAAATGGCATATTTGAGTTAACTGAGTAACTACCCTGCCCCATGTTATGAATAAGGATTTTAATTTGTGCGAGAATAAAAACTCCTGCTTCATAGGCTCAAAAGGGTTGACTAGGGATTAACTTCCTTATATCTCCACTGTTTAGGAATTGAAACAATGCCTGTACATCGTCAGCATAGTCTGTTCAAAAGCATACTGCATAAGATTATGGTATTGTTTTCGTCATCCTCCCTCTATAGGCTTATAGCTTTATCAGGAGTTAAATATCACAAGATAAGAAACACAGTTTTTAAATATAGTGAAACGAATGGATTAATTCAAGACAAACATACGCAATGCATTAATGAAGCCAAAAGTTTTAACATAATAGCAAGTGTTCAGACAAATAAAAGAAATTACAAATGAAAATTCAAGTGTTCTTAAAGTCTCTTCCTCTAAACTTGTTACTTCAGTATTCTGGAAACTTTGATGCCTGATGGACGATAGAAGAACTCAACCTGGCCTTCTAGAGTAACCTCGAGTATTCCTTCGTCAATTAGGTCTTGAATCTTATTCTTCAACATCCATCAATTATTAGTATCATGTCCAGGACTGTTGGAGTGATACTCACACCTTGCCTTGGGATTATAGCGAGGAGAGGAAGTTTTAGGATTTTGAGGAGAATTTTTCAAGGAAACTAGTTTCATCTCCAACAAGCATTGCAGAACTTGTGACATTGGAGTGCTGAACTTGATAAACTGCCTTCTGCATTCCTTGTGTTGAGGTGGATTAACCTTATCAGGTCTTTTTTCTTCAACTAAAGAACAATCAGTGGCAACCTGTCTCTTACCTTCTTCTATCCTCATCTTCCTTTCAACCAAATCGGCTTGTTTCAACGGAGGTTGACTGATGATTAGATTCCCAACCCCATTATGTCGAAGCTTATTGACAAAGCTTCTCATCTCTTCTTGCCCCTGGGCCAAACTCTGGATAAGAGCCATTTGGCCCTTTATCTGGATCCTCATTTCTGTTATCTCAGCTTGCAATGTTTCCAACTGACCATCCTTGTTGTCCTCAGGACTCTTCTTCTTAGCCAGTGGTGTCTTCAATTCATCCTGCCCCTTGGTCAGGTTCAGGATCAGCTCTTGGAACTGTGCATTTTGTGCCTGGAGACCCCTAACTGTTTGTTCAAGAGCCATTGCTGAAATAAATAGCGAGAAGATGAGAAACCTGTGCACAAGAAACCGGTGATGCAATGATATGGTAATGCATATGCAATGTTTTCAAGGACCGCAGGATTTAAATTTGCTTAGACAAACACGAAAGTAAACTTTTATTAGTAATAACTTTGTTTTGCCTTTTAGGCTTACAAAAAATGAAATGAAATAAGTACAAAAGATGGGGTTTTAAGTCTCCCATGGACGTTTCCTCTTCGTGTTGAGGTATGAGTTGAGGTTTCGTTCCTCGTGAATTTGCTTTGTTAGCTCTAGGATTTTTGTTTGGCTTGCTTTGTAATGAGCCTCGAAAGTATCCCTTTGCTCTTTCAGTTGGATCCATGATCTCTGCAAGTCTTCCATATCAGTAGGCATGTCTGGGTGAAGGATGGTATAAGCTGTGTCTCCTTCAGCAACAGGTTCCATGGTAACTGGTAGGACAGCAGGATATGGCATCATGAGAGTCTGAGCACGAGATCGCACCCATCTGAGATAAGCTTCCATAGGAATAGTGTATTTAGGCTCCAGAGTCTTGCTGTCAACCTTGTTTACTTTTCCCCAGGCTCGTATGAATCTCTGACGATGACCTTGAAGATCGTTGTCGTAGTCAAACACAATGCCCTGAATCAACGTGTCACGTGGTCCATCACTCCGAGCGTAACCAAACTGTCGTAAAGCTAGAGATGGATTGTAGGTGATGCCTCCTCTTATGCCTAGAAGTGGCACATTAGGAAACTCCCCACAACGGTCAATGATGGTGACATTCTCCATAGATCTGGAGCACCAATGGATGTCTGAGTGAGAAAGTGACATGATCCTCTTGGACCATCTGAACCCTTGCTCATTCTTCATTACTGAGCGAGGAAGGTGAGAAATAAACCACCTGGATAGTAAAGGTATGCAGCACATCAAAGTTCCTCTTGCCCTTGTAGTACGGGTATGAAGAGAATGTAGAATGTCTCCAAGCAATGTAGGCACTGGATTGTGACTCAGGAATATGTTGATGACATGAACGTCTATGAACTGATCTGGATTGGGGAACAATACTAAACCATATATCAGCAAGGCTAAGATCTCCTCAAAAGCATCATAGCTCATGGCCTTCAAGAACATTTGAGCCTTATCCATTAGCACCTTGGCCAGAATACCCTTGACTCCACTTCTGGTTTCTAAAACAATGTCAGACTTCTTCAGATGTAGAGTTGCAGCAATAACCTCTAGTTTAAGCTCCTTCTCCAGGCCTGTGAAGGGTCTTTGATCAAGAACAGGTATGCCCAGAAGCTTGGAGAACTCCTCCATGGTAGGGACCAACTGATAGTCAGGGAATGTAAAGCAGTGGTGCTTAGGGTCAAAGAACTGAAACAACACACTCATCATATCTTCATTGAACCCTGAAGTGACTAGATCCAATAGGTGACCATGTATCTTGATGAATTGGGAGTGATCAGACACTTGAGAAACCAACTCCTTAAGCCTAGCAGGTATCCCCACAAAGTTGATCCTGATGGTGTTTCTACGAGCAGAAGCCATGACCTACAACAAAGAACAAAGATGAATCCCTTGGTCCTTGAAATGGTTAGTGAAAATGCTATGCTTATGATGCATGATGATGTCATGATGTTATGCTCAATCACAAACATGTGGCACACACAAACAAGTCACACCATAGCCCTAGGTTTAAAGACTTGCATGAGGTTTAAGGTAAGTACCCTCCCCTGGAGTTAGATAGTTCATCCTGTCCTATGAAAGTAACCAGGTTCTAAGGGATCTCAATATCATTGATCCTTCACAAGGGTGGTTGTTCAGTAGGCAACTTACTTGCCAACCAAAACCCTCCAAGTTTAGAATCTCAATGAGCGTAGTATCGAGTGTCAACCAACTTCAGTCTGTACCAAAGCCGGTTACCTCACTACTTTCTAAAGGCCAAGATGAGTTAACTAGGGTTCTAAAAGTTAGTTAGTGCATTGACAACATATGGCAGCCTCATATTATCCTCAACTTAACTTAAGGAACATAAGCACCAACCAAGAAGTCGCACTAACTATGGCCACCAGATCAACCGTATCGATATACGTCGTACAGTTTCCTTGGTCTATTGCCATTTACCTAAGGTACACTAGATCCGGGTTAGGACCTTTCACACATAAGAGCACCCCAATAACACAATGATAAAGCAAACAAATCAAACAATATTAAAGTGATCTTAATTCCTAAGGGTACCCCTCTTTAATTTAAGTCCCCAGCAGAGTCGCCAGTTCTGTAACACGGTGGGAGAACTGACTTTAGTTATGTTGCGGATAGCAAGAGTCGCCACCGACTTTTATTTTATCCAAAAGGAAAGGGTATAAAAGAACAGGAAAGACCTTAAGAGAATATTTTGGGTCCGGGGGGTAGGTTATGTAAAGGGAAGGTATTAGCACCCTTTACATCCATGGTTATCCATGGGCTCTTAGTTACTTAGCTCACTTTAAATTGTTTTTGAAAGTGTAGTGTGTGAATAGAAAAATTTTCAGAATAGTTAATAATAATCCATGAACGGATGTGTAAAAACTTGTTTTTGAAAATTTGTTTGAAATTGTGAAGAGTTTGAAAATTTTTTGAAGTGAGCAAGTACATAAGATGAACCTACCCTAATGTTTAAAGTCTTTCTTGTTCTTTATCCTTTCATTGGTAAGACTATCCCTACTATTAAGGAGTAGGTAGTCATTACCTTGGATGTAAAGGGACATGAGAGGGACATTCCGTTTTAAGAAGGCAACTGTGGGGTGTATTAAGTATATAGGAGGGACTATCATCATTTATTCGAAGGGACTCGATTCGTATAGGCAACCATGAGGGACTTGATGATTTTCTTGTTAAAGGGACTTGCTTTATACACCCCACTTGACCTTATGATTTAGGCAACTTGAGGGATAACCTTAGAAAGTGAGACGGCGATTAAAATCGACTTACGTGTGTGAGTGTTAATTTAACTATCTTTGATTAAAGTGATCTAATTCATTTTAAATAAAATACATATTTTTTTCACTCCCTAATTACTAACCATAGCAAAAATAATTAAATAATTATAAAATTTACATCCAAGAAGCAATTACAAAATTATAATAATAAGCAAAATAAATAGCAAATTAAATAATAAGCAAATTAAAAAAAAAATATAAACAAAATAGTAAGCAATAAATAAATAAATATTGGGTTAGTGATAAATAATAATAATAATAATAATAATTAGAAATAACAAACAAGGTTAGAGAAATAATATAAGATAATAGTAAATAATAAATAATAGTATAGTTAGTAACAATAATTAAAGTAAATAGAAATAAATATTATAATGACATGATAAACACAAATTTTAATTTTAATATATAATAAGAATAAAGATTTTGAATATAATATAATTATAAGTTTTAATTATTTCTAAATATATCAACAATTATTAAAAAAAAAAAATTATTTACACATTATTTAAGGAAAATAAATTTTAAGTATCACATTTACAAAATTAATCATATTTATAAAATTTTAATTTTTATTAATTATCCTATTTACAAATTATTTTAAACATATACAAAAAATATAATCATTATAAGTTAAATTGTTTCTAAACATATACTAAAAGAAAAATAATTTGGGTTATAAATATATCTACAAATAAATCATAATTATTTTTAAATAAACTTGTACAATAATAATTACATCAAAAAAATAAATAATTAGGTTTAGAAAATAAATTAGGGTTTCATTAGAAAATTAGGGTTTTGGAAAATTAAGTTTTTTTATAATAAAATTAGGGTTTACCCATTTTAAATAATAATTGTTTATTTACAAATATTTAGAAACCTAAGTTTTGGAATAAAGAGAGTCAATGATTTTTTTTATTAAAAGTAAATAAATAATGCTAACAATATTAATTTTATTTAAATAATGTTAATTTTACTAACTATATATATATATATTAAAACATAAAAACAATTAATGAAAATAAAAAAAAATAAAAAGTAAAACTTACCTGCTGGAGCCTGGGGTCGAACCCAGGTCTCCAAGCATCCACCAGCACTAGCCAACCAACTGAGCTGCGTATGCAGCGTGTCCACAGGATGAGCAATGATGATAATATACGAAACCTGTTAAATAAAAGATTTTCAGCAAAAAAATGAACAACCAAGGGATCGAACCCTGGTCTTCCTTCATGCCAAGCCAACACATATGCCACTGGACCACACACGCGTTTCTGATAAAATTACAATACAAACATATTATAAAAAAACAATTAATTTGAATTTTCAAACTGAGCGCCAAAAGCTCATCTTCAACCTCCAAATTCGCAGGTTTTCCTGCGATTTTTGATGCGAGTTTTGCTACGATTTTTCCTGCCACCTTCAACCTACGAATTTCGTATCTCATGATATTCCTGCAATTTCACCAAATTGGTTGTACCTACACAATCCTTACAGTTCATACAGTATTATTACATCAACAACAAGCGTTTATATGGTCCAAATCATGAGACCCCAATTTTGAAGAACAAACCCTAACAATGGTGAAACGGCTCTAAGTCCACGAAACTCAAAGTAAATCGCCCAGAAAGTTTACATGCTTCAAGATAAACACAAATCAATAGTTAAATTTAAACATAAACGCATAAAACAACAAAATCGAAAAAATTCATAACCAAGGTTTAAGCAATTCGGTTTATGCATATGAGGTCGATTCTGGCAATGTAAAGGGTCTGGACATGTTCAATGATCATCATAGAAGAGATTGGTGTGCTTGGAATGTGTTGAAACTACCTCCAATCCAAAATCCGATTATGAGTTTTTTGATGAATTTGTGAAGTTTGAAACTGATTTTTGAGGCTGCAAGAATCCGTCCCCATGCTTGTAATGAGTTTGTCTATATGTAGTGATGTAAATTAGGTCAAAAAATTGACTCTCTCTTTGGGCTTTATGGATACCTTAATGATGAAGAAATCCCTTCCCAATTTTGGCCAAAAATCAAATCTCTTCATGCTTCAAAGAGCGAGCACGAATTTGGATAGTGTGGATTCATGTTAAATGCCTTTTATGATTTTCTAGAAGAAGAATCACATTTAAATATTGATTTTTTGATTTTATTTTGATTTAATATGTATTTAAATGAATAAAATTCAAATAAATATTAAATAAAATAAAATAAATCAGAAATTACATGGGTTGGGTCGTGCTTGGTGTTATGGTGAAGTTTGAATCACAAGATTACAAGCCCATTTGGAAAGAAGTGGTTTTAAACCTCCATTTTCAATATAAACCATCACAAAATTTCCCAACTTTGCAAGGGCACATCTCCCTCAATTTTAAGGGTATGAGGGTGTTCTTGGACTTTTTGGAAAGCTTGAAGAGTCCTCTAAACAACCCCATTGGTTTCAGGTCCATATCATTTACCAATCTCAAGTTATGCCCTTTTGAAGTTGTTGACTTTTTGTTGACTTTTGAAATGACCTATAATGTCTTAGCTCATATCTTCCAAATGAAGCATTTTTGGGCTTAACTTTCAACATCAAAGTTGTAGATAATTCAATTTCCTTCAAAATGAGCTTTGGATGGAGACTTGGTGATGAAGTATGTGAAAGTTATAGCTGGTCAAAGTTCAGTTGACTTTTACTGAGGAAACCCTAATTTAGAAACTCCTGATTATTGATGATCTGGAATCTCCTTGATGAATCATGATCAAACCTTGATCAAATGATGAATTTTACTTCATATACTTGATGTTGGCAAAAAATCATGAAGTTTGACTTTGGTTTGACCACAGTTGACCTCAGTTTGACTTTTTAACTGCATTGACTGATTTTGACTTATCTGATCATCTGACTGAGCAAACTTTTGAGAAAAGTCTTGAAACTTGTCATGGGGGTTCTTACACACATATAAGATGTTATGAAGCTCACTTGAAGTCTTGGAAGTCCATTTAGCCTGATTAAAGTCAAAACCCTAGTTTTGGATGCACTGCTTAGGAGGTGCATTGTCTGAGGGAATTGTCAACTCTTCTGACCAATTGTGAATTTTGTGAACCTTGTGAACCATCATAAAATGTCTTGTAAACCTCATGGGAGGTATTGTGAAGCTTTGTGAACCTTGTGAACCTCATAAAGTGGCTTGTAGACTTCATGATCTTCAGGAGAGCTTTGTAATCATTGTGAATTTTGTGAACCTTGTGAACCTTCAAGAAGTAACTTGTAGACTTCATGAACTTCATGAAAGGTGTTGAAAGTATTATGGAACTTGTGAACCTTGTGAACCTTCAAGAAGCAACTTGTAGACTTCATGAACCTCATGAAAGGTTATATACATGTTGAGAAGCTTGTGAACCTTGTGAACCTTCATAAAGTGACTTATAGACTTTATGATCCTCATGAAAGGTTATATAAGCATTGAGAAACTTGTGAACCTTGTGAACCTTCTTAGCACACAAAGTCTTGTATTGTGAGGGCAAATTTTGGGGTGCAACACCTATCTTCACTGTCCTTTCTGGATCGTCCCCAAGAGGAATGAGTTCGAACTCTCCGTCGGGGATTGGTCGGAACGGGTGTTCGAGAGATCGTTCCTCGGTGGGCTTCCCTTCTTCAGTTTCGTCTAGCCCAATGCGGCAGTCGAGGTCGATGGCGTTAACTCCCCGGGGGGGAGGATCCTCGGTCCTGAGTTTTTTGTTGTTGCTACTTTTTGTGTTGACCATGGCCTGTCCTTTTACCGCGGCGTCGTAGCACCGTCGGGCAGCTTCGATGTCACTGTGGATGGTGACTACGCGGCCCAATTTGGTGTAGTATTTCATCTTCAGGTGGACGGTGGATGGGACCGCCGTGAGTTCGGCCAAAGTCGGGCGTCCGAAGATGCAATTGTAAAGGGATGGACAATCCATGACCAGGAATTGGATTTTGATTTCCCTGGCCGTTTCCTGCTCCTCGAAGGTGACGAGGAGTTCGACATATCCCCATGGCCTTGTTGTTGCTCCGTTGAATCCATGGAGGTCGGATCCGACGTAGGGGGCCAGGTTGGTCTTGTCTAATTTTAGAGTCTTGAAGAGGTGGACGTACATGATATCCACCGAGCTGCCCTGATCAACCAGGATGCGCCTGACGTCGAATTGGGCCATCTTTGCCCTGATCAATAGTGGGATGCCCGAATTCGGGGATCCGCCCGGAAGTTCCTCCAAAAAGAAGGATATTGGGTTGGATTTACCTCAATATTTTGTCAGCGTCGCCTTTTGCTCGGGTGCAGTCAGTAGGAGCTCGTCGAACTTGCGTTTGACCGAGAGGGCAGCGGCTTCACCGTTAATTCCTCCGCCTGATATGACCAGTGCGGTCGGGAAGTCTTCCCAGGGGCTGAGTGCAGTGATTCTACCTTCGGGCAATGGCTCGGGGAGGATGAAATCTTCCGGGCGTGACACGCAGAGGGCCACTTGGTAAGGAGAGTTGTCGGGGGGGTGTCTTCCCGGGGTCTCTTTTTCTCTGCCTCGTCATGTTTGGGGGTTTCGTTCCTCCTCGTATACTGTTTTAGGTGCCCTTCTTGGATTAAAATTTCTATTGCATCCTTCAGGTGGACGCAGTCTTCGGTCACGTGCCCGTGGCTCCTGTGGAATCGGCAGTACTTGGATTTGTCGGTGTGAGGCTTTAGCGCAGATGGTTTTGGGAACCTTACCCTGCCCTGTTTAAACTCAGAGTTGATGCATTCTGCGAGGATGCGCTCTCGAGGAGCTGTCAGTAAGGTGTACTCGCTGTATCGGCCTGCGGGGCCTCTTCCCTCTCGAAGCTCACGGGGTCTTTCTTCCCTACGCTTGTCCCCGTTGCGACGGGGGATGTTTGGATCCTCGCGCTTGGGATGATCGGTATCCCCAGCACTACGGCCGCTGCGGGCGTTGTGGGCTACCTGTTTTTCCTCATATCTGATGTAGGCCTGGGCCTTGTGCAGGAGTTCGTTCAAGGTGCGGGGAGGCTCGATCCCGACGGCTCTGCTGAGTTCACTGCCGGGCAAGAGTCCCCTTTCGAGGAGGTACTTCTTCATGTGTTCGGTGGTATCCACCTCGACAGCTTCCTGGTTGAATCGCTCGATGTACGAGCGCAGTGTTTCATTTTTCTTTTGTACTATGGCTTCAAGGGTTGCCTCTGTCTTGGGGTGACGACGGGAAGCCGTGAAATGCCTGGTGAACATGGACCTCATGACTCTCCAAGATGTGATGGATTCGGGGGCCAAGCTTTTGTACCAAGCCATGGCCCCTTTCCTGAGGGTTGTTGAAAACAGCCGGCATTTGAGGTGACCGGTGATATCATTGCGGTAGTCGAGCATCGCGTTGACGTTGTCGACATGATCGTCGGGATCGGTGGTCCCATCGTACACAGCTAGATTGGGCGGTTTTTCCATGCCTTTGGGGAGCGGGGCTTCCATTATCGCCCGTGATAGGGGACAATGCAGGTCTTCCTCGCCGCTCCTCAATGGAGACAATTCGTTGTTGTCGGGGCTGCGCCCGCGCCTTGGTGATGTTCCTGATCGATTGTTGTCGCGGCGGGCGCGTGCCCTACTGACGTGAGGTTCTGGAGAACGACGTCCTCGCTTCTTTGTCGCTTCTGGACGTTGTTGCGTCCTTCTCTCCTGTTGGGGTTGGACCTCCTGCCGTTCAGCTTCGAGGGCCATGATTCTCTCGTGCTGCTGGTAGAGCATAGAACCGGCCTGATTGAGGGCATTCACCATGGCGATCATGGTGGCGTCTCCTTCGATGGGGACGGGGATGGGATGAAATGCCTCGGCCTCATGGTTTTGGGCGTGAGGGACATCCCCGTTGTTTTGAGGCTCTGGAGACGGAGTAGATGGACGACCGTCTCGAGCATCTACTTCATGGGGTTGCGGGCCATCATCCATAGTGTAGTCGACGAGGGGACGGCTGCGCTCGCTAGGTTGTTCTCCGGCCATGTTGGAAGGACAGAAATGAATGAGCTTTGATCCTCTGTTGATGAAGATGGGGATAGCTAGTTCCCACAGACGGCGCCACTGATCTTACCTGATCAGGAGGGCCTTCCAGCGATTTGAAGACTGGGCCAGAGAATGGAATGAATGAGGGGGTGTACCTGCAAAGTGCTCCAATGCTTATGTCAGAAGAGGTAGAAAGTTGAGGTTATTTTAGAGTGAGTTAGAATACCTGACCCTTTGTTATGAAAGGGTATTTATATTGAGCCCCCAGCGCTGGGCCAAGGCTCCTAATGGGCTTGATCTAGCTGGGCCCAAGGAGGAGCTGCCAGGGGACGCGTAAGAAGTGTGAAGACCTAGACCAAAGGTCTGCTCCCTGGTCCAACTGCCCCTATCCCTCAGGAGATAATGCAGGGCAGTTGGGTGACGTGACAGATGAGGTGGCAGACATAGTTCTGCCCGACACAGGTCGTGTGTCCGTGGTATAGGTAGGTGACATGTGACGGAAGGTCAGCTGGTGGGATGCGCGTGTCCCTGCCCGACACGTAGCAGGGTGTCGGGGTGGAGTGTCGTCAACTCGGATGTCTGGGGCCTCTGCCCGACGCGTTCATCAACCCGGACGTTTAGGCCCATGCCCGACAAGTATTGGGCCGTGTTGTCCATGGCGTCATGGCCCAGTCCAGAACACTTACCATTTCCACTATACCAACTGGATTTGTTTCTATACAAGGCATATCTATTAAATCCATTTCCTATATGAATTCTTTGAATTCCCTCATTTCATAACGTCTGGTAGAGCCTAGACACCCATTTCTTTCATTGGGACTAAAGAATTAAAGTCACCACATAAACACCATTCCCCATCAACAAATTTCTTTTTAATATCTAAAATGTCTCTCCATAACTTCCTCCTCAGAGAGATATTGCATGGGGAATGAACGTTAATTATATAATATATATGGTCCTTCCACTCCACTTTAATACCTAGATACCCATCTCATTTGAAGCTAAAAATAGGATTTATAATACTCATCTTCCAAAATGTTAATAAATCCCCTGATGGACCTATAACGTTACTACTAGATCATCCCACCTCCTCATTAATCTAAAAATTATTGATTAAAGAATTATCTACTACTTTGAGTTTAAACTCTAAAATGTGAAAGATATTAACTTTACTTGAGATAATAGAGTGATTGATTCATCTACACTTTTCTTTGTTGTTGTCGCCTCTTATGTTTAAGGAAACCATATTTATCTTGTTGTTTGCTTTTGCGCGGCCTTCAAATCCTCTTTTCGCTCTTTATCTTTTACCTCCATTTCTGATAT
The DNA here is from genome assembly GCA_963966055.1 of Lathyrus aphaca. Taxonomy (NCBI): domain Eukaryota; kingdom Viridiplantae; phylum Streptophyta; class Magnoliopsida; order Fabales; family Fabaceae; genus Lathyrus; species Lathyrus aphaca. The sequence goes on along the minus strand of OZ014523.1, from coordinate 533,952,764 downwards.
CTTTTTCTCTCAGTGTTTACTTTTGTCCTTTGCCACGATACCCAAGTTGGAGATTGCCTTCCAGACTTTGTCTCCGACATTGAATTCCATGTTTTCCCAAAATTTGAGATTTTTTTGACGAACGTATGAATCCGAGGTTGACTCACAACATAAAAATGAACCTCCTAAAAAACGATCTTCATCATCGGTGCTTCTTGATGGGATTGGTTTTTGAATGATGATTTTGCTTTAAATTTAAATTTGGATTGTCTAAAGTATAAAAAATAAGAAGGTTGAGTTATGGTTTCCTTTGTTGATCAAATGAAGAGTTTTCCTTATAAAAGAAGAGTGCATGTCATTTCTTAAATATTCAAATCATTTATCACTCAAATTTCATTTTTCACTCTTTTAATAACTTTAAAGTGTTATTAATCTAATTCCACCGTATCGAAAACAATAAATTACTGCAATACATTCTAAGTATAGTTCCTATGCGAACATAAAGTATTAATGTATTAATGTGTATGTGGTAAAAAAATCAATTTTACTGATTATTAAATTTTCATTAATTTTAGAGATTAAAGATTAAACAAATACTACACGATTAAATTTTCAGTAGTTTTAGAGACTAAAGATTAAATAAATACTACACAATTAAGTTTTCATTAATTTACTAAAGATTAAATACTACACGCACTTGACCTAAAATTTAATGCGAATGTGTAGACGACTTTGGAAAATTACGGCATAAAAAATGAGATGATTCAAAGAGATTTACATACTGAAATTGGATAAACGGTAAACCCTCTGTAGATCCTACAACTACTTAACAAATAGCATCTGAATCCGATCCGATCCAATTTGAAACTGATGGAGGCGACACCAGCAGTAACCGGCAGTAACGGCGGCGCCGACGAGGTTTCCCAGGCGGAAACGGCGATATTACGATTGAAATTGGCGGTGTGGCAGCAATACCAACACGTGCTTGACAAAACTACCCCGCACGTGCTACGGCGATGGATAGGGTTTTCGGTTCTGGCTTTCCTCTACGTCGTCCGCGTCTACTTCTTGCAAGGCTTCTACGTCGTTTCATACGCTCTTGGCATTTATATCCTCAATCTCCTCATCGGTTTCCTCTCCCCTCAGGAAGATCCCGCCCTCGCCGCCGATGGACCTTCTCTCCCTACCAGAGCTTCCGATGAGTTCCGGCCTTTTGTTCGCCGTCTCCCTGAATTCAAGTTCTGGTAATTAATTACATCACTGCTCCACATCAATTAGGTTAATGATTTAGGTATATTTTACACAATTTTAATGTGATTTAGGCCACAATTTTGTTTTGATCTTCATATTGTGAATAATCAGTGAAATGTGGTTTATGTTGTGCTCATCTTAATTGTGTTGTGATGATGGCGGTATCATAAACCTTGATATTGCAATATAGATTGTGGCAGCGGTAACAGTTTCATATGATCTAGAAAACAATCTTGTACTGTACTTCATTGTATGAAGTTAGTGTCAAATTACTCGATTAAGTTAGTTATAACTTGTGTTAGATAGTTGTTAGTTGGTTTTGTTAGCTATCATTTAACCACCACTATATATTGGTGAATTGAAGTTTGTTATTGTTTTGTTAGCTATCATTTTCTTCATAGGTCTGAATTGACTTATTGGAGCTTATCTATTGGCATAAGCACATGTGAGATTATTTGGGTGAGTTTATTGAAAGTTGAAACAACTTATCACATGTTCTTAAGTTGTTTTCAATCTATTTCCATAAACTATTCAAGATAATTTAATGAAAAAACTTATAACTTATATGAAAGCAACTTGATTTGATTTTATCTTTTGTTATTGAATAGCGTATACATAAGCACATGTATGATGAGAGATTATGTTGTAATCGCTTAATTAAGCTCGTTAGGCAAATCGCCATAGGACCATAGTTTGGATTACAATATCTTCCACATTGATTTTTTTTAGGCATCAAAAACTGCCTACCTAGATGATGTTGTTTTCATTTTTTGGGTGCTTTTACTATGTTGAGTATGTTTCTTGTTCACTTAGTAAGTCTGCAAAAGGTTGCTTTTCCTGAAGCTGCTTAATTTTACTTTGTGGGCAGGTACTCGATCACGAAGGCATTTTGCATTGCATTTGTGATGACTTTCTTTAGTGCGTTTGATATTCCAGTCTTCTGGCCAATACTCCTCTTCTACTGGGTGGTTCTGTTCACGCTTACTATGAGGAAACAGATATCACATATGATCAAATACAGATATGTACCATTCACATTTGGGAAACAGGTAATTTAGCTTTATATTGATTCAAAATTATTGTTGTGGTTATTGATTTGATGATGGTGTTGATCTTTGTTATAAGGATTAAATCTCTTTTGCTATTGCTAACCTTTTTTGGTCTATTTTACTTTTAGCACTATCAGGGAAAGAAACCATCGGCAGAAGAAAGCACAAGTCTTCCTGTGGACTGATATTTTCAGTTTTGTTACACATGTAGCTTCTCAGTATATTCTAGCATGGACTTTGACATCTCGATGTTCAATTCCATATTGGGCGATTATTTGGACTTCTTTGGTGCCTTTGGGAAGATCACTTCTGTAAAATCCCTTAATTGTAAAATCCTTTTTATTGTTTTCTTTCAATATAGGTGGGTAAACTACATAACTCTTATTGCTGAATTCATAGTCCAATAACAAAAAAATTACAAAACGTATGCAGAAGGAATCCCCCTATTTTTTGAAAATGGGGTTAACACTGAACTGTCTTTTCCATTGTATTATTTTTCTTTCATTTCAATGATTTTAGAAATCACTCTTAGGTTATGTTCATTTGGCATTTTTCTCAACTATTCTATTGTAGCGCATAGCACTTTTTTATTATTTATTTTTGATTTAAATTTTATCTATTAAAGTTTCTCTACCTGACTGATATTTTGAAGCTTCTCTTGATCCAACTAATTGTACTATGCCAACTTTAATTTTGGATTTTAATGAAACGGTCACTTGATAGTTGATACAACCAGTTGGTAATGGCTGGCACTTGAAATGTTGTCTCCTTTTTCCTTATTTTCAAGTACGCTTTCTTTGGAATCTACTGTATTTTGAAGTTGGTGTTGTCCTTTCCATATATCTTTTTATCAGGTGTATATGTTTGTTGAAGCAACAAAAAGATAACTTTAGAATCTGGTTAAATTTTGAGCATGTGATTTTCGCAAATATCCAAAAAATTGTTTTCTATCTTGGGTGGTATTAAAAAGAGCACTTAGCAAAATATCGTGTGTTTTATGAGGGATGATGTCCTTGTTAGTAAAGCCGCTAAGATTAAAATTTGAAATTGAAATTCTAAGACCATCCAAAGTTTTATTGAAATAAGGGTTCATATCATATATTCCAGTGTCTCTCAATATATGGTTCGGTCCTGAAACGCCTAAGATTAGACCCTTTGCAATTCTAAGATCATCTAAAATTTTATTGAAATAAGAGTTCAAATCATATATTCTAGCGTCTCTCAATATATGATCATGTAACACTTAAGATTAGGCCCTAAAAGCTACAATATAAATTCAATCCTCCAACTGGGTAAAAAAACCATTCTCTATTGAAGGTTCCCGGAGAAAGAACCTCCACCAATCATGATGTCTTCAACCCCCCTTCATAACTTTTTATCAGGTCAAATATATATTTCCTTCATATGATTAGATTATGATTAGATTGACACGTTCTTGGGCTAAAAAATAGTTTGATGATACCCATGAAAAATCGAAGTAGAAGAAATTCACTCTGAGGATCTAATAATTGTGGGAGAAGATGTATTAAATCAACAATCCTAGTAGTTATATTCATGGACAACCCTTTGATAAAGCTTCCATCTCGACTAACAGCCCCTCCAAACAATTTCATCCCCAACATTGGTTTCTCAATGTTTGAAGGGAATAATCTTCCACGAAGTTTACTATCATCACACGAAGGTCTAAAGATTTTAGTCTTTGGATATTCAATTCGAGACTTAATTTTGGATCCATCTCTCGAATAATGTTAAGGGCTTTAGTCACCTCTGAATCCTCTATGATGTTTAAGTCATCAAGATACCAAGCATTAAGAATAAACTTGAAATTATCTTTAATATGATGAATGCGTAAGTGTAGCACAGGACAAAAAAGAAGCGGCTTTTAACGGGTCACCTTGTTACACTCCAATGGTTGACATAATATGTCGATCCCAAGGTAAAACCTCGCTGCCTGACCATAAAGAAACTCAACCCACAATGAAATATATGAGCATGTCGCCTTGACTTCGTGTAGAATGGTTGATTGATCTATCATGTTGAAATCATTAGAAAAATCTACCATTAGCATTGTCAAAGAACACTTTTCAATTCAATTGCTTAACACCCTGTAGGTACTCTGCAAAAAGCCTCAACACCACCCGATACCCTGATCCCAAACTGATACTCATTGAAATATCAAGACATTGATACATATTTACTGACTCCTTTCATATTAATCTTGGATATCAACTGTCTCCAAATAAAACTTATAACACTTGGTCATATCCTACCATCAAACTCTAATAACGTCGTTAAGGATGCAGAGATAACAACCAAACACATCTGACATCTTTCTACCAACCTTAAGTTAATAACTAAAGTAATTGCACATAAAAGATTATCTCTTGCCACGACAAAAATTTCTCCACATTGCTTCTATTATATATCGTGCTTGCAAGCCATCTTTACTACATGATGTCTCTTTGAGAAATAATTTAATGTATTTATATATAGTATCAACTTCAGTCGTTGGAGGAGTTTCAGAGAACAAGATGGTTGACATGTCTCTTTGAGAAATAATTTAATGCACCTAAATATAGTATCAACTTCGGTTGCTAGAGGAGTTTCGGAGAATAAAGTGGTTGACATGGAGGAAGGTGGTATGAATGTATGTTTAGTCTAAAATATCTTTATTGTATGTTCATTATAGGAGCCTCTTCGAATGACCTCAATACTTTCATAGTGAAATGGTCATCAACAACCTTATAGAAGTATTGCTTGATATTAGAGCTTATCTAGTTAACTAACTTTTAAGTTAAATTAATTTACAAAATCAATTTCTTTTACTATATAACCGAACAAACACACTAGTTATTTGGATTATACTTCAAAAAGACATTATTCATAGTCTCAAAAATCTAAAATAAACAAAGCATTACATATTTACAGTAGTAAAATATGAAATAAAAGCTTTTTATGCAACTCAGTTGTGGTTGTTTCATAAGCATTTCATCACAACTGGAATTTGTATAACAGTAGTAGTCACTAACCATTATCTTCTGCACCAAAATAAATCAAATAACAAATACTTCATGTCTACTCTTCAACCTTCCAAATCCAAACTCATTTCTTGTCTTCATTCTTGAAATTAACATAAACACATCAATATCTCAAATTTAAGAAAGAATCAATGATAGAAAATGCATTGATAAATCTGAAATGAAAGAGCCTTCAAAGTTTTCTGTATACCAGTTACTGTGCTGGTCTATAATATCCATAAACACTGTAATAGGTTTGTGCAAAAGTCAGTAGCAACAAAACAACAGCAGCAACAAAAGAGATAATGGCCCAAGGGTTATTGAAGTAATTGTGTCTCAAGCTTGCACACCAAGTATTCCATCTATGATTATAGTATCTATTCACAGACTCTGATAATGGAGAAAGGTAGCTGTTATTGATGTCAAACACAACCTCTTGGCATAACCGGTTGAAAAGGTCCGCGACTTCCGCATCACTGCCGAGCCAGTGTTCGATTATCCCGTGGTAATGAAGGTACCCGACATCTTCCGGAGAGTTAATCAAGTTGTCCATGAAGATAACATAAGATGTTATGTCATTGCTGCAATCAAGATGACACTGCTCAAATGCAATGAGGTTTAGAAACAAAGATTTTGTACCATCATGGATCAAGAGTCTCGGAATTCGCAGAATTCCGTCTTTAAATTTAATATCCCAGAAGCGATCGGTTTTCCGTTTTTTGAACTTGATTCCTGCCTCTTTTAGCTCGGTGACACAATGTATCAGCTGTTGGCGCCGTTTGTCTGCAACTCTATTCGCGTTCGACCTGCGTTTGATCCATATTCTAGTTGCTGGTTGAGGTCCCGTGCGCAATAAGCTTCTCCTGAATACGTCGAGACAGTGAAGACCGCCTTGATCGGATAAAGGATCAAAGGTATCACTGGTAGTGCTTTTTCTAAATGTTGATTCGAGCTTATTTATATCACTTTTTGTTAATGGTTCATCTGTTGGCATTAAAGGGTCAAAGAATCGGAGTGCTAGATTCGCAACAAGTCCTTTCAAATCCGGTTTACCAAGCTGAATTCCCAGAAGCAAATCTAATATAAAAAGGGGAAGCTGATTTTCTAGCATGATCATATCTCGTTGAATCGAATGCATCGATCCACGCATCGCAAAAACAGGATCGTTTCTCGAATAACCAAGTTCCTTGAACCCTTCTGTAGCTCCTCTAAATAGCTCAAGCACAAAGCAACCATCAAGAACCAACATTTCCACAAACTCATTGCTGCTTAACCCAACTACCATTCCTTCGTAACACGATCTCGCTCTTTCTTCCATCTCTTTCATCGCATCGAGATAAAGCCTAATGTCATGTTCCGTCCTCTTAAGGACGTGACTAATGGAACGCCATTTATGACGTTCCATTTGTCGTAGACGTTTCTTGCCATGATGGTAAGGTCCTATAGACACAATCTGTGGTGCATATGCTTTGTCGTCACCACTACAATCTCTAAGATAATGAGGGATTTTATAGATTGATAGCTTGGTCCACGAACTCACTACATCGTCTTGATTCGCCTCCTCGAGTTTTTCCTTGATGGAGATCACCCATTCAGATTCCGGCGCGCTTGCTTCCTCTTGCAAATTTTCACCATCTTGGTTTGTAAGAAGAACCTGCAATGATTCTGCAGGTTGATGCTCAAGCTTCTGTTGCTGCTGCTGCTGCTGAGGTAACTTGATCGATCGAGACGACGGTGGAATCCCTGATTCTAAGGTTTCTCTCAGTTTAAGGGTGATAAGGTACCAACTCAATAGCTCTTTGTTGAAAACAGCCACCATTTTTCTTTGTTCTTTCTTTTGACAAACTGATATTTTATTGCGTTTTTTTTTGGCTATGTATGATCCAATTGGATATACTCATTTTTCCATATTATAAATAAATTTCATCTTTTTAGATTGATTGGATAATTAATATGGAACAGATGAGTAAATGAATTGAATAGTTGGTGAATTGAATTAAAGACTTAGAGAATATTAATGACTTGATCAAATTGCAAGCTCATATGGGACCCCTCTGAGCTAAATAGTAGAAGTTACATGATAATTTTCAACTTTTAAGTGTGATATCATATTCTAAACTTTAATTTTTATTATTTGAATAACATGTAGCACGTCATTTATTTGGAAAAAAATGCTTAAAATATTAATAGCATCATGTGATGGATAAATGTGGCCTAAACATGTTCACAAGTGACAGAACCTGTTTTATCCAATGAGCAGTGCAATGTATTAGACATATCAACATCGCAACAATTTTGAATGGTTTCATACAAATTATAGATCACTCACAAAATACATCTCCATATTGACAGCGGAAGTTGAATCCACTATCTCTCATGAATCAATTCCTTATCAATTGAATCAATCTAACTTGGCTCGAACAACCATGGTTTGGTTACATAGATATTAGGATATCCAATTTATTACATGAGAGGTTTGTGAAGCGACTAGCCACCCACATGAATGAACATTAATAATTTTACACAATGCACGTTTATAAATTATTGTCACTTCATGGGTCCCATTGGTTTATTTTATTTGAATAAATGAACAGGTAGGCATAAAAGTGTGGGAGAAACGTGAAAGAAATAAAAAAAGTCCATCTACTTGTTAATCATGACTTGAAGCATGTCTTATCTCTTAATTATGTAGAATTAAGCTAGCAATGGGACCTATGCTCGAGAAGATGTTTTATTTTATGAATTTTAATTTTATTCTTATATATATATATATATATATATATATATATATATATATATATATATATATATATATATATATCCTTAAAAATCTTTTATTATTAGGTTTGGGCAGTTTTGATCTTCATTCTTTTATTTTTCTAAATTTTTAATCCTCTTTAAAAAGAATTAGGTTTTAAATCCTTTAATTTGAATTTTTCTAGGATTTTTTATCCCCTATTCAGATGGGTCTATTTGGCATATTCAGCAATGATGTAACAAATGAAATGATGACCCGAGCTGAAATAAAATTGTCACGTCATTTAAACATTTTAAATAAAAAAATATTTTTAATTAAACATTTTCAATGAAAAACGTTATAAAACACGATTTTCATATTGGTTTGTGTTGTTCTTCCCCATTTTCATATTGGTTTGTGTTCTTCTTCCCCATTTGCACGCACCTAGTCAACCCTGAAAACGTGAAACTTCTTATTCTTCTTTAGAAAATCATTAAATTTGTATCAATCTTCACGATCCAGGCCTCAGCGACATGTCCCAATATTCAACATCAAGTAATCATAGTGTGTCTCGCTCCAATCACATCGAATGCAAGTGTGGTCTTCCTTTTCCATTGATGACAACGTGGACGAATTTGAACCCAGGTCGTCGCTTTCTTGGTTGTAGGATGTACAGGGTTAGTTTCATGTGCAAAATCAATGAACAATTTTCTTTTGTGATTTCTAGAAAATCTCTAATTTTTCTTGTCTATTTCTAAAATCAGAGATACAGGAGATGTAGTCACTTCGTTTGGTACGATGAAGAGATTTATCAACGAGACAAGAAAGTAATATCTTTAATGCACCAAAAATTAAACTAAGAAAAGGTCAAGTTGAATGAAGCCATTATCAAAGAGGATCAACTGAAGATGAAGATCAAGTTCTTGAAGATGATGAAAAAGTTTACCATGGGGATGACATTAGTGTTGTTAATTAGATTGGTTGTATCAAATGTAATAAATTAGTTGATTCTGTTAAGTTGTGTGTTTTAGGTTTGTTTGTGTTTGGTTTTGCAATGTAATGTTAAGTTGAATGAAGAATTTTGTCATGGAATATTGAGTCCAATGTTAATTTGACATTTACATGTTCTAATGTTGTTTATTATCTGTAATTGACTTTGTTAAGTTGAATGACTTTGTTAAGTTATGACAATTTTTAGTGCAAGACATAAAATTTCATGACATAAAATAGACCTGTAAACATATCTAATTTCATGACAGACCTGTAAACCTTGATATTGTATGATAGATTCAAAATATAATTAACATTTGATAAACTTGTTCATACATCTAATTCCATGTCATTCTAGAATACTTAACCATTACAACTTTTTCATGACATACCAAAATACATAACCAATACAACTTATTCATGTCATACCAAAATACATAACCATTACATAAGAGACCAAAATACATAAACATAACATAATTCTTATTCATGAGTAGATGGAGGTCCTTGTGTACAAGATCCAACTTATTGGATAGATTGTGATGCACTTTTTGACTTATTTTTCTTGCCATGTGCCTTTGTTATTTCTTTCTTCTTGGTCTTATTCCCTCCCTTTGACATGATCTTATTTGTTGCTCTCTTTCCTTTACATTTTCTTTTGTTATGTCCCATGGATCCACATTTTGTACAAGTGACAATTGCTATCTTCCATGGCAGAACATATGGGGTTTATTTTTTTTCATCATTGGTCTTGTTCCTTGTATTTTTAGGACGTCCAATTGCCCTTCTCATCACTAATGGATTAACCATTAATGCACCATATAGGCCATAGTTGAGGAACATTTGTATGACATATGATGTGAGAGTATGTTTTTTGAAAATTTGATTTCCTACACAAAACACCAATACTCATAAATATATTCAAAAGTTGCTTGACAGAAAAATAACATTATTCCGTTCATGACAGACCTGTAATACTCAAAAATTTATTATTCATGTTGTTTCTTACTATGCCATATAAATGTTATGACATGGTTGCAAGGGATCCCAGTTAAGTCCCATTTCCTACATGCATAAGTACCTTCTTTGATGTTGACATAGTAAGTTTTATACCATTTGTTACACCAAAAATATCTATGTCATCATCACCATGCCAAGTTGGAGTCCAACTTTCAGCAAACTTCTTATTCTTCTCTAGGGATAATTGGATTTTATGGCACACATTACCAACATATTTTACCATGACTTATTTTTGGTTAGTAATTCTCTTAGTCAAGTAATGTTTTATCCCTTATAAAAGGGTGATAATTGGGTTTTCCCTATATTCTAGTATTTCCCTATTAAATGCTTCACACATATTGTTAGGTTGTTTGTATTGTGGTTGACAACATTTTGTTAAAACAAGTGAAATAACAAGATACTGGACAAGATGTCTTGTTTCCTAAGAAAGGATAAAAAATCATTTAAGGAAACATTAGATTTGATTTGATTCTGCAGAAGATTGTGTAGCTGTCTGATTTGGATCTGCATTTAAGGAAATATTATATCCTCTTCCAGAATATTATGAATCTGCATTTAATAATATATTTTCTTACGAAATTTTTGTATGGGTCACATGTTCCCAAGTCCATGTGTTTCTCGTGCTATAAAAAAGAAAGGTTATAATCTTATGCAAATTAGGAGTCACATATGTGAAAGTATCCGTTAGGGTTTTGCTTGTTCATTGTTGTTTGTGAGCCACTATTGTATCAACTTGATATCAGGGCTGGACTGTTTTAGTTAAGTTGTATTTGTGAATCACTCATGAGCTTTTAAGCAATATTGGATTGTGCTTATTGGAGTGTGTCTCCTTCTTGATTGTTATCTTGTTATCATGAATTGTTTGTTTTGAGAGGAAATGAGAGAGATCTCATATCTAAGGGAGTCTTAGATAAAAATAGAATGGGTAGTTATTAGGTGCGAAGTTTGTTAAAACAGAGGTTGTTTAAAACTTTAAACTAATACTATTATAGTGGATTTCTTTCCTGGTCTGGATGTCCCCAAATGTAGATGACGTTGCACCGAACTGGGTTAACAATTACCTTGTGTTATTTATTTCCCGCATCTTACTTTAATTTGTTTATTCTTATTTGTGTTATTACGATGCCTTGACTTTGCATACGACATTCGGGTGTCCTCACATTGTAATGCCCCAATTATTTATTTAACTATTTAATTTAAATAATTGAAATTGTGGTGTATTGTGTGTTGCGCGAAGTTGGTAGTGTATTGGGGGAAGAATTATATTTTAATTTTTATGAATTTAAATAATTTATATGATATTAAATAAATATTTGAAATACTGAGAGAAGGGTATAATAGTAATTTGGTGATGGAATAATGAGGGCTAGTTGGGCAATCCTTAGTTGGGGGTCTAAGGGTTATGTTTGGAATTTGGAAAAAAAAAAGGGAATCAGTCGTGAAAACTGATCGTGAAGAGGAAACGTGAACAGAGGAAGAATGAAAGAGAAAGGGCAAGAACTAGAAGAGGAATTCGGGCTAGGAGAAGGAATCGCTCATCAAACTAAGGTAAGGGTGGAATTTTTTCATCTCTCAAGGGTTTGATAATAGGAATATTAGGTATAGTGTTGTTGAATAAAGGAAGTGAGGTTGGGAGAATTTTGATGAAAAAGTGTGTTAGGTTGTTAGAAGTTGTCGATTGTATGATAGTTGTATGAATTAGATGTTTGGTTGGGAAAATTCTATTTTTCTGGCTGTAAAACTGGTTTTTGGGCATGAAAATCGTAGCAGGGTTTTGGCTATATCACTGAAGGAAAATCCCAGAAATTGCAGTCCTTGCTTAGCGAGCTACATCTTGCTTAGCGAGCAATTGGGAGTTTTAGAGCGTTCTTGGAAGAGAGTTGCTCGCTTAGTGAGCAAACCTTTCGCTTAGCGAGACCTAGAGTGAAAAATAAAATGTTTTTATTCTGAAAATTTCTCGAAAATTCTTTAATTAATATATTAAGGAATGAGGATTGATGTAGTACGGTTAGAGGTAGGTATAGATGAGTTATGAGCTTAATTGGAAGAATAACGAGCATAACTTGATATGAACATGAGTTGATATGTACACTTGTCGTTGATGTTGCTATGTGTAATTGTTGTTGTTTTGTTACATGACACTGATGTTAAAATATGTTGATGAAACTGTTGATGTACGTTGTGTTGTTGTTATGTGTTCTCGTTGATGTTGATATACATTGTCGTATTCGAAGATGCATGTTGTGGATATTGTTCGGTGTTATAGTAAGTTGGTGTATGTGTTGTTGTTGTCATTGTAGTTATATGATGTAGTAGTTGTTAGGTGTTGTTGTAGTTGTTGATATATGTTGTCGATGTTGTTACGTGTCGTTGATGTAGTTGTGGTTATATGTTGTTGGTGATATTGTTGCATGATGTGGATGTTTTAGACATTGCATATTGTCATTGATGGTGCATGGCATGTGCATAGTTGGGGATGGTGCACCAAGGTAGAGTATATACATATGAATCCCAAAGGGAATCATTGTGTTGTTGGTACGATCATGAAATATGGATTGTACGTGACCATAAAATAGGGGTCAATTGTGTGATCATGAAATATGGATCATATTGGACCATGAAATAGGGGTCGAGAGTTCCAACGAGAACCGGATCTTGAAAAAGAGATCAATATATGGTATCGCATGCATAAAGTTGGTAAAGTCTCATTGCATAAGTTTTTGTTGGTGCGCATAATGTTGTTATGTGTTTTGGTGTATTTGTTTAATTGTTGCTGATGAGAAGTGGTGCTATTTGATGATACTTGCTTTTGTACTTATTATTTTCCCCTTTTGTTGGTGTAAGTATCTCACCCATTCTATTTGAATGTTACCCCTATGTTGGTAACATGCAGGTGATCAGATTTAGTAGAGTTCTTGGTCGGTGAAGTTGGTGCACTTCACGTTAGAAGAGTCGGCTCTGGTACGTGCTTTGGGGTGTCGAGATGACGACTATTTCTTTGTTTACTTGTTTTGGAAAAACATTTTGTAATTGAATATTATTTTATGCTTCTTTAGAGTTTTCCGCTGCAAGTGAAAATATTTTGTAAAACGTATCAAATTGAGTTGTATATTGAAGTTGTATGTAACACTCAAAATCATTTTTTTATATTTAATTACTCTGATTTTTAAATTATAATTCATGGAGAGAATTTTTGGGTGTTACACACATTGTATACGACATTTGTCCACTACGTGCCAGAATTACACATATTGTTTACCTGAAGGTCACACTTAGAGTATGTCTTAAAGTGCGACCTGCTCCAATATTGTGTTGGCACCTCCTGCATATCCTTCCAATCAGATTCATTCAAATCCTTGATCCTTAGCATTGCCTTCTCCCATCCTTGAATAGTTGTATCCCTTGCAACACTCCACAAACTCTCTTTTAATTCCATATCAGGGTACTTCTTTTTCCAATTTCCATACAAATGCTTCACATATAGACGTTGTTCCACATTCTCACTCAAGCCTCGAACAGTTGAGACAAGACTTTGTCAAATACAAGTAACATGGTTAACCTTTTTATACAAGAACCATAAGCATAAGTAGGAAAAACATATAAGACAATAGTGGTCTACATTTTGCTGATTTGAAATGAAGGCATATTACATTTGATTTATGCATTGCAAGTCTTCATGTAAGAGATTTAAAAACTACTCCCAATAGTCCTTTGTTTATGTCTCTACAACAACATATGCATTTGGAAATATCTGGTTATTTCCATCCCTGCCTACAACTGCTATTAACTGCCCACCATAGTATCCTTTTAAAAAACATGCATGAAGTCCAATAAATGGTATACAATAACAAGCAAAACCATCCTTGCACGCCTCTAGACAAATGTATATTCTCTATATAAAAAATGGGTTCATCACTAGAGTCGTAGCATTGCAAAACAATGTTACTATTAGGGTTTGACTTAAGTAACTCATTATCATATGTTCTTAGATGTGTGAACTGGTCCCTTCCCGCTCCTTAAATAACATCAATTGTTATTCTCTTAGATCTATAAGCCTAGTCAGATGATAGTTTGACACCCCGCTTATAAAATGCCAAAGCAACTAGTCCAACTGGCTTCATGTCAGGAGTATGCCTTAGTATATGGCTAAACAACTTGCCCAAACATTTTTTTTTTTGCTTGTCTATTCTGGGTTTTACTATGACAATTATGTTCATCATTTAAACTCACCACTTCCCATTATTGGTTACCAACCCTTTTACCAATTATCATGCAAAACTTGCATTCATCAATACACCTAATAACCATCATTTTTCCATCATTCTTATTTATGTATACATTCTTTTTTCCATTATAGCATACTTCTTTATGGCATCCCTTACTAAGTCCTTGTTATTAAATATCATGCCTAATTAAAGCTTTGTCTCACCAACCTTATATAATGGAAATCTCTCATACTCTTCATCATCTTCACTCTCAGGTGGTGTTTGCAGTTGGTCAAAATTTTCACCATTATCACGGTGAAAGTCATTTTCATGTTGCTTAGTTGTTTCAGTTGGTATTACAATTTTCCAATCCAACTCAGGTTCACTTCCCTCACCTACTTCGACATCATCACCTACTTTAGCATCATCATCACCACCTACTTCAACATCATCGCCTACTTCAGCATTATCGCTTACTTCAACATCATTTTCCATTTCTACTTCTACTTCCACTTCATTATCTGTAAATTTCTCACCGGTACATTGAACTTCATCATCATTAGAAGTTATATCATACCCTATTTTTGGCTCATCTACAATGTTAGGTTTACTAATTATATGCTCAACGTACAAATCTATTACCTCATAATCATCATCATCTTTAATTAGTTGCAATATATCATTATCACAGTTAAGTTTTCGAAGGTCACGACTAAAACTAAACCTAGGATTCCAATACCAAATACACCTAATGTCTCTATACCCCTTTTTTCTAATCAATTCCATCAATTAAAAATATGACAGGTAGTCAACATCCCATTTCCAATTCATTATTGAAATTAGTCCAGCAACATACAATTTCATAGGGGTGTCCACAAAGTATCCTTTATAATGAATTCTAAACCTAATGTTTTGAGTTTGGGATGGCCTAGAATACATAATTAATACAAGTTTTAATGAGACGTACAACCAATGGGACTACAACCCCTAAACGACAAATGAACACAAACCCTACAACGAATGGGACCACCACTTATAAAGGAATACAAACCCTAAAACGAAAACAAAATGTTTCTATCATGGGGGAAAAATAATACATACCTGAGACAAAACTTCTCATATTCGTTGTTTTTTTGTTGTTGTTGAAGGAATTTATTCTATTGTTGCTTATGAATCATGATGAAGGGTGGTTAAAGAGAACAATTAGGGGTATGCTTAAATCGAGGGTTGGGGTCTAATTAGAATTAAGGTTCTTCACATTTTATGGCCTAGGGTTCTTCATAATTTATGGGCTAGGTTTCTTGTATGATTGAGGGGGGGGGGGGGAAGCGTTAGGGTTAGGGTTCTTTTGTGATTTGGGGAAAATGTTTGAGGAATAATCTGAATCACGTTTGGGGTACGAATAAATATTGTTTTGTTATAATTATTTTCTAAAATTCTTATTATAAATTAAATATAAATTTTTTAAATGACGTGGTAATTTTATTCCAACTTGGGTCAACATTTCATTTGCCACATCATTGTTGAACATGCCCTATAGACCAATCTGAACAGGGGACCAAAAAAGTCCCTAGAAAATTCAAACTAAGGGACTTAAAACCTGATTTTTTAAGGGGGTATTAAAAGTTTAGAAAAATGAAAAAGGGATACCAAAACTTCATTCAATCCTTAGGTTTGTTTCAATTATTTATAAACATGGTTAAATTTACACATGTTCTGGGCCGGGCAGAGGCATAGAGCGACAAGGCCAATTACCAAGGTCAAGTATAGAATTCCGTCCAATAGAATTGATACACACGTGAAACTTCTTGGACAAATGAGATATTTGATTCCAACCCTAAATGATTTTCATCATTGAATACGGTCGGCCAACTTTCCGCATCACATGCTGGATTACACGGGGAAGTTCTAACCAAACAATGTATATATACCGCCTCACGCATTGATTGTAGGTATTATGTCATTCTAACTCTTGAATTACATTTCTAAAACTTCTATGAATTGATTATTGGAGTATTAACCTTGTAGGTCTTTCTCACTCTTCCAAATCAGAAGCTCTTAACTCCATACTAGATTAGCTCATTTTCGCATCACCCATGTTTCTTGTTCCCTCCAAAAAAACTATTCCAAATGGTTCGTAAGGCCCACGATAAATGTCTGATCATGAATTGCCAATTTCAAATATCCATTCTCACTTTCACTCTAAGTTTCTTCTCGAATACTTCATCGACTTTGGTGTTGGAGTGCTAACATTGTGGGTCCATCCTACTCCATTGTATCGAAAATACTCACCGCTGTACCAAAATATCTCATCACAACCTCGCTTCATATTTTTGCTTCCATAACTAAACATTGGAAATGTGTGTGAAAATTAACAACTAATTTCCTCAAATTTCCATGAGAAACTATCATTTCACTCACAATTCATCAACAATCGATATTTTCCTCGTTTGAATAATTGATCAATCTTGTGAAAGCCATGGCTACATCAAAATGTGCTCGACTACCCGCCCAATATAGCATTGCGGTTGCCGCATCAATCGACACTCTCAATCTCGATCGAGGTTTTAATTCCTCCAATGGTCGAGGATGATTTTGTCCTAGTTACTTATCCTTACATTCATACTCATTCAAATCTAGTTCCCCTAATGAGTAACCAAAGCATGTTCCATGTTCTCCTAAATTTTTGGTCTTCCCAACAACTTCTTCAAGGTCAACCTCAAAGAAACCTCCAGTAGCACCACAAATCCCTAGATAAGAGGTGCTTAAAAGCCTAAAACAATTGTAAACCAACTTAGGCATGCAAGGGACTAAAGATATGCTAAATAATATTTATAATATGATGCAACAATAGAATTCACACTTCTTGGATGAGATACTACTATGAATAAAAGAGAATATATAACACACTTTTCCTAGGGACCATTCCATACGCAAATCAGCTTCATGTCACAACTAGAGAGTTGCGCCAAGAATGATCTATGCTGACACTAATTCTGCATGCGTAGGAACCTCTGGATCACCAGATCGTATCAGACGTCGAGAACACAAAATCTCTCCACGTGTGTTCAGAGGAAGAGGTGGCATTCAAACTTCACTAGACATTCCTCGTCCATATCGGTTGATGTCACACAACTCCCATAAAGAGGATAAGCGTGACGCTGATGTACAGGTCCATAACCGAAGAAAGAGTGTGTTCTTTGGATGCATCCTCGACAATAAGATCTCAAAGTCTCTTGAGAAATCTTTGAAATATTTGGTCGATCATGTTGAGCATGTACATATCATGCTTGACTATTACTAAGCATGTGAAGCACTGAAATGTAAGTTTTGTATACTGACCCTAAACGGATTCATTGTGACATGGTTCAAATCCCTGCTTGACGGTTGCATAAATTCTCGGAAGAAGCTTCGTTACTCCTTTATTGGTCAATTCACAATCCAAATGCGACATTCCACTACAATAGTCGTACCTAGTGAGATCCAACAAAAGAATAAATAAACTCTATAAGAATACACATAATGGTTCAGTAAGGTGGCAATAGAAGTCTGAGAAATAAACGACAAATTGAATGTTGGATATTCAAAAGGGGGATAAGGGAGGTATATATGTGTTGCAAAAAGTTATGGCTGGAAGGAGCTAAAGCCTAAATGATCTATTAATTAGGGCATAAACCTACATCAACTACGAAGAAGAACTCCTGGCCGAAGAGATAGAGAAAGGACGAGGGTCGGGGAACCCATGAAATTGTTAAGCATAAAAAAGAGACCACAATTGGCATCAGAACGATGCAGATAGATGGCTTCAAGCCAAATTCTTGTCCTACACTCTCTTGAACACTTCAAGGGAGAAGATCATGCAAGACTATTTGAAAATCGACTTCAAGGAAATCAGGATAGTGAATTCCTACCCAATGAAGGAATCATCTAGCACATACAAGACCAATTTTTTTCCTTTCCATAAGATCCATGGTCACAACACTGAAAAATGTGTACTTGAAGGACACAATCGAATAAATGGTAAAGAAATGAAGGCTTACCAATTATACCATGGAGTATGAATAGAGAGATGAATGTGGGAGGAAGAAATAATAAGAGAGGTGAGATAGATCGATAAGGAAAAAACGATCCCCTCGAATAGAAAAATAATCCCCCAAGACAATTATTGAGGTTGTGAATGAAATAAAATGGAGGAAAGATAACAACGATGAAGGGGAGGAAAACCAAAGGGGAAAACACCAACGCATAACATCCATCACACGAGGTCTTACCAAGTCAAAGAACTTGCCTAAGTAATTGTTAAAAAAAGAATCACCGAGTATATGGTGGTTAGTAAGGAGATGGAAAACCATATATGCATATCATCAAGTTCTCCGATAATGAAAATGTATTCCAAACGAAATCTTCCCTTTGGTAATAACAACTACTGTGGACAACTATGATGTGTCAAGATGATGCTAACTTGGTGGTCATGTAAGAGCGTCTAAAACTACATCCTAGGAAGACCCTTCGCTGCGACACTTGATGTTGTGGCTTATCCAGTCCAACCAAATATGAAATTCCACAACATCCATGATGAACCTATGATATAGATTGATTTATCTAGAGCCCAAACGATTCACAAGGCCCTGCAGCGTGACTTGTACAAAAAATGTGAAGAAAATGCAATGATGCTCCTCATAACAATTGAGAGAGATGATTATCAACCACCAAGAAAATGAACCAGTGTTTTCATCATGTATGATATAAACTATTCTAATTTGGTGGCTATAGGAGACAATAATGAACGCAACTCGAAGTTGACTTTGTTAAACCATACTAAGATGCCCGAAGATTATTAAGCAGCGACATAGTCACTTTGTTAAGTATTTCCATTTAACACATTTAATACCTACTTTGTATCATCATGTAATATTTTCTTCCAGATAATGCATACAATTTCCAATGAGTTCTCTTCTTTATGAACTCAAAAGGATATGTATAACTAAGGGGTGTTATCATAAACATCATAAGTGCACGACTAAAGTGATCAAAACCCCACATCAAAGTCACACAAATAAATACAATAAACCATAAAACAAAGTGGTCATTCGAGTTTAATCCCCTCTCGGTAGTTAGGCACTCTTGCGCACATAAGGTGAGCCCCCAATATGCAACCTTAAACCAAACATAAACTTGGAGACAAGGAAGAGGAATAAACCCTGGATCGGGTGCGTTTCTTAGAGACTTCCAATAACAAAAATTAACATGACCTCATACAACAACTAATTCCTAGAGAAAGCAACTCAAGTTTCGCTTGATGGGGATCCCCATTCAGGTGCCAGTGTGCTTGCTTCCTCTTGCAAATTTTCACCATCTTTGTTAGTAAGAAGATGTCAGTCCCCCATTAGTGGGTCAAAGCCTAAGGATGTGTAGCCGAATTTGTAGGTTTTAGAACTGGTATAGCCACTGGCTCTTAGATTAGACGTATGCGCCTATAAATACTCAGGCAGGCCGTTGCGTAAATTCAATCACTTTTCACATATCATAACCTAAAGTCCTCTTGCGCTCCATAATACAAGCATGATTTACACATATTTAATCGTAATTAGTCCTGTGTATAATCTTTGAAAAATTGATTTTCTTAGTATTTGCTCTATCTTTACGATCGACTAATTCAATATAACAAATTTCACCGTCTATTAACAGATAACCCATTTAAAATCAGAGCAAAACTTTATATAAACTAATCCAACATACAGATTATTGACAACTAACAAAATTCGAATCTTGAAAAAACATATTCTCATATCCCTAACTTTCACCAACATATCAACTCCTAAGAATTTTCTTGTAAATTTATAGATATAACAAAATCCTTTTATAAAAACAAAGTGGAAAGAAAATATTTAGAGTTAAAAAGCTAAGATTAAATTTTCTAAAAGTGAAAATATAATTAACTCTATTTCATTTATACTTTACCACTTATTTTGTTTTGTTTGTTGAATAAGAAAACTATTTTAACAAATAAAACCCAAATCAACAAAAACACCATCTCTATCAGCTTCACAAACACAAATTGGAGTCGCGCTGAACTCTCTTCGTCGTTAAAAAGAGCTTCCCTGAAATCACCGCCGGAGCTTATCATCGGCCTCCAGAAACAGTGAGAAAATCCTCAGGTTTTCCATTTTGTTTTTAATTTTCCCTCCCCTCTCTCGAATGGACGCGATTCCACCTTGATTTGCGTCCACCATAGCCGCCGCTGCTGCAAAAGAGTTGCGTTGCAGCAGAGCTCCACTCTGTATCTTGACTCTGTACTGAAGCAGTGTGATTGATAACATAGGGAGAAACCCCAAACATTAATGTGTGTGTTAATTTTTAGGGTTTAGTATAAATTGATGCACACAATATTTCTGATTCTTTGAATCCTTGATTCATATTTAGTAATTTTGGCTTTGTTTATGCTGTATATCAACCCTAGTCTCCCGAGTTTCCGTGGATCCTGATTTCCTGTTGAACTTACAATTGAGATTTTAGTCTGGTTTAGTGGAAATTAGGTTTTAAATAACTGTCCTTTTAATTTGCAGTTTTCATTTTTGTCACCATGTTTTCAGATTTTCTAATTTAGTGCATGATTTGATTTGCGATCAGTTTCACAAAATCATGGTGAACCACCATAATTTTGTGAAGGCTACACTTTGAAGCTTCTACAAAAACATGGGGCATTGTGATTTTGACAAATCTACCGTACATAGATTTCGACAAAAGCTATTGGGTTTTCTTTTTTCTGATTTTTGCTTGGCATGGATCTGTGCAATTCATGTAATTTTTCATATGTTTCTTTATAAGAGAATTGAGAAAATCACAAGTCTTCGTCTGAATGTTGCAACTGTTTGTTTTCTGCTATTGATTGGACATATTGTCTCTGAGGTGAATGACAATGTGAACTTGTTTTATTTTTCTTATTGCATCCTTGTATGATTAATGTTTCTTGTTACATATGTGAATTCAAACTATAGTCTTAATGTTATTGCCATATAATTCAGTATTTCTTATAGTTTTCTATTTGGTTTTTGAAACTCTATATTCTTTGACCATGGATCATTGACCTAACTCTTTTTCTTTCATAGCGATGATTTAATTTCTAGTTCAGAATAAAAATACTACAAGGAGGATTCACATGAATATATTAGTATCCGGGGTTATTTTATTGAAACTTCCAACTTGGTCTTATTACACTTTGATGTTTAGTATTTATAAGATTCATGGAGAAGCTCATAAAGTAACTACTGATATGTATGCAAAATTTCCACGAATGAAGAGTAATCACTCAAAGAGTCGCCATTAAAATTATTTATTTATCAAATATAAAATTACTCGTGGTTATGTTTTCTTCTACAAGAGTGTCGTTTCATTCAAATTCTTCAGTTTCTTTTCATTTAACAAAGAAATACTTTATTCATTCCTACTTTTTTTTTTCCTTTGCCTCAGATCAAAATGTCTCGAAGATATGATAGTCGTACAACAATCTTCTCTCCTGAAGGGCGTCTTTACCAAGTGGAGTATGCAATGGAGGCTATTGGAAATGCTGGTACTGCCATAGGAATCTTGTCAAAAGATGGGGTTGTTCTGGTTGGCGAAAAGAAGGTGACATCCAAGCTTCTGCAAACCTCAACTTCAACTGAGAAAATGTACAAGATTGATGATCATGTTGCATGTGCTGTTGCTGGGATTATGTCTGATGCCAACATCCTAATCAATACTGCTAGGATCCAAGCACAGCGTTACTCATTTGCTTACCAAGAGCCAATGCCTGTTGAGCAGTTGGTTCAATCTCTTTGTGATACCAAGCAAGGTTACACACAATTTGGTGGTCTCCGTCCATTTGGAGTCTCTTTCTTGTTTGCAGGATGGGACAAAAACTTCGGCTTTCAGCTTTACATGAGTGATCCTAGTGGAAATTATGGTGGTTGGAAAGCCGGTGCTATTGGTGCCAACAACCAGGCAGCACAATCAATTCTAAAACAGGACTACAAGGATGATATCACAAGGGAAGAAGCAGTTCAACTTGCACTGAAAGTACTGAGCAAAACAATGGACACCACTAGTCTTACCTCAGATAAGCTTGAACTTGCAGAGGTTTTTCTTGCACCCTCTGGAAAAGTGAAGTATCAAGTTTGCTCCCCAGAGAACTTGACTAAGCTGTTGGTGAAGTCTGGGGTGACCCAACCAGCAACAGAAACTGCTTAACTTGCTATTCCATCATGACATGGGTAGTTTACTTATGGACATTTCCGAAGCTCTTTGTTTCAAGATAGATGTCAAGAACTGTTCCAAATTTATTTCTATGTTAAAACTAGTAAATTTCTCATATCTTGGTGATGCTAAACTGCTGATAACTGTTTATTTCATATATGCTTCTTTGATTTTAAGGACACAGATCTATGATATTTGCTTCGGATTTACTAAAGTACTTTGTTTTACTTATTTCATTTTTCTATGAATACTTCTAATTTATTGATTTGTTTTAGCTTTCGAATTCTATAAAGAAAAGCTATGTCACATTTATATTGCATGATGATTTCTACTGTGTTTAAACTCGTTAAAAAGTGCACCTTGCACCATTTTCCCCCCACCTTTGATGATAGAAGTCTCACTAGATCTACTAAATGGGGTTAACTCCGACGAGGTAGTGGCAATGGGATATATCCCTCCCTCCACCATCTTTGCCAACCTCACTGGAGCATGGCATTCCCTGCCACAACTTCTCTTCACCACCATCATCAGCTTCATATCTTCTTTTTCTTGCATTTCTCCTCAACGATCCAATACCATCATTTTTTTTTTGAATCTAATTTCGTGCGGTTTGAATTTCATATAAGATTTCTGCCTTGAGGTTCTTTGCTAGTTGGAGTTTTTAAATTTCAAAATGTAGCGTATTTTTCCGATATAATTTTTTCTTCCAAATTGACAGCTGATCTTGAATAGGATTGAGTGGGTAAGGTTGGTATTTGTGGTGGTTAGGAGAAAGAGAGAGCGAGTGAAGTAACCTATTCAAGTTGTGAGCCATAATCATCCAACAAAATAATCAAATCGTGTTTTCTTTAATTGTATACAGATATAAATAGATAAATAGGTTTGATAAAAAAAAAGAAAAAAGAAGATAGATAGGTAACTTCATTGCAACATATAGCTTCTTCTTGTCGATGACTACATGAGAGGGTTAGTCCCATTTTGGCACTTTCCTTTAACCAATTTATGAGTTATACTGCTGGATTTCTATGCCTTTGTATTTTCTCTTTGACTTTTTTGCATACCAGCTCAACTTCAAGAGGTGTATACAGATTCTAGCTTTGTTTTAGTATTCAAACAAAGTGCTCTTGTTGTATTTGAGAATTTTGTTCTTGGGGTTGGTATGTGAGAGTTGTTTCTATTACAATATAAGTCTATGAGAAACAAATCCTGAATGCGAAAGAATAAAATGGAATTGAATAATACTATTGAGAATATGTATAAACATATTGAGAATATGTATAAACATAAGATAAAATTGAATACAGGCTTCCCACGAGACAGCCAATTCTGCAAAACTAAGTTGATATAAGGCAACTCCAAGAAAAATAAGAAAAAATAATAAAAGAAATGTAAAAAAAAAAGGTGAAAATCAGACTCGAATGCACATATGTTGGCCAACCATAAAAGCTTTGCGGCCGATTTATGTATCCAGGAAAACATCTTCTCCATTTAATCAATTGAAATTCTTGACGAAGAAGGCCAGCAGACTCGTATAAACACAAGGTAGTAAATTCTCAGATGGACTAATTTATATCTCAGTTTGTTCAGAGTGTGTTGAGACTTGTACACCAATCACTTTGGTGTCGTGCTTTCTCTTATTTCTACTACGCTTGGTTCTAGGTGGTTTAATCTTTGTAGTGTGCTTGTTTGGTTGCTCTTCTGTGGCTGCGAACACTTTTTCTTTTTCGTTAGATGGGAGTTCAGGAGGAGCATCTGGCCATGGAGTGCGTTTTGATGGGACTGTGATGTCCAAAGGAGGGTCAATTATCCATCTGCATGAAATAACATCATATAATCAGTGAAATGGACCAAAAAATATAAATATGCTAATAAATACTGGGCTAGGTTTTGATTTTACATAATCCATGCACTATTTGGATGTAGTTTCAACAATAACTCCCTAACAGCGACAGAAAATCATGCATTTACTATGCAATCACCCTGTAGTAAGAAGTCATAAAGTCGAAGGGAAGCAACTAGAAAGCTTTGTGCCAACGTACTTTGAGTCGTTCCTTTCTGCCTTTGTGATAACATTTCTCAAGCCAGCACAATAATATGAATATCATTAGATAGTAAACAAATATAAGAGTATATGATGTCTATAACAACTCTACCCCAAAATGGTAGCAGCTTGTTTGCTTCGCGACATTCTTATAGGTCAGAGTGACTTGAACCATCTTAGTTGGTGGTGCATACATAGAGCTACCTAAGCTAACACAAAAGTCATACTAGAACAGCACATGATGCTCAATCAATGCATGCATCTATTCCTATTAGGATAATAAAGATTAGAAGTTTACAATATCCATAGAAATCGTAACTTTTTAGTGTTCTTTTAGTTTGCAGAGTACCTAACACAAATAAACGTCAGAAATATTGCAATTTGTTAAACAATCCAAATGTTAGGCAGTAGTTTCTGGCTATGCTTTTGGATGAGTTGTAACGGTGATTTGCAGAATCTATTCTTACTGCGAACAACTGTGTCGGTTATAAATTACAACCGACACACAGAAGTAAACATCAGTTGGCAAATGAAGATTTGGGGCATCATTGAAATGTCTAAAAATATAGAGCAGAGGACTCACCGAGCAGGGAATTTGCTGTCTGTGCGAGCTTCAACCCGCAACCACCAAAGCAAAACATGGCGTCCACAATTCCCTAGTGGCTCTACCACAGTGGCACTCTTGAGCAAGGACAGCGGATTCTCTATCTCCCCACCCTTCCCTTCCAACGCGTCAAGATCCTTAATCCACTCTGGTTTATCATCAGCATCCTTCCAAAGCAACCTTGAATTCAACACAAACCCAGACCATTCAAGCTTTCTCGGCAACACAGGTGCTCGGTCATCAATATAAACCGCACTCTTTCCAGTATATCGTAATGAATTAAAGGTGTGCCACCCAACCAACTTATCAGTACCATTACAAGCTGGACCTTGTATCGGCATCGGCGTGGAATCCTCTTCTCCTTCTTTTTGAACCATCGAAGAAATTTCAGCTGCATCAACTGAATGAAGGAGTATCCCAACCGAAACAGCACCAATCCATTTCACATTCTGAATTTCATCAAACAGCTCCATATTATGCATATTACTATCATCTGCAAACATCACAATTCCATCCAGCTTCTCTTTTCTCACAATTCTGTTCCATCACAAGGAAAAATCAACATAAGATTTCATCTAAGAACAATGACCATAAAAATAAAAATAAAACAGGAAAAACAAAAACTCGGCATCATGATCATCATCACATCATTTATCGTCACCGTGTTTTGTAATTATATCCCGGGAACTACAAGATTTTATAAAATACTACCAAGACATCAAAATTTACGCGTCTCTATAATCATAAAACTAAACCACATTAGTTAAATCCGATCGCGATTCTCTGCAATAAAAGGGATCATGATTCATGTCACAACAGTTACCATAAAAACCGCTGTACTAACAATGGGGAACAGTAGTTACAAGAGCAAAATAATTACACTCCATAAAGATTCTACAAGCATAATAATAATTAGGATCATAAATGAACTTAAAAAAAAAAGCTACAATAACAAAGTAGTCAAAGCATAATCAAAGTTTGACCTTAAAGCATGAAGACGCATCAAAGACTCAATCTTATGCCTTTCCTCCCAAGAATTTGGCATTCCCTGATCAAATCCAACGTGAATGGTTCTAAGGCCAGACTTAGCTATAAGAGAACCAGTCTCATTGGTAACTCCACCAGCTTCCACCACGATCCAAACCAGATCGTAAGGCACCAGCATCAACGAGTGCATCACACCGGTCAAATGAAGCGCTTGAAAAGTCCTCACATGCGTCGGAGTAACCGCAATAACCGTTCTAGGGTTCTTCACACCAAACAACGCTCTCTGTTCCCTCTGAACTCTCTCAATTATCCCATGCGCTTTCATTACCTCCACAGGATCCGGATGCGGCCACGGCCGAATTCGGATCCCGTGCCGTCCAACCACCACTCTACTAGCCGCAACAACAGCCGTCCGGTTAACAATATGATTCGGTTGAACATCCACCGGAACGGTAATTCCGGTGCCGGAGCTAAACGGAGCAGTGTAGATATTACTAGTAGAAGTTGAAAACAGGAAGAAGAAAACAAGGCGAGAAAATCGGAAACCGAGAACGAGACTGATTAAGCAGCAAACACCGTGAAGAACAAGCCAGAAAATTGTTACCGGTGATTTAACGGCGCCGTCACCTGACGAATCTAACGGCGTTGAGCCTCTGAAGCTGTTTGTTCGACGGTTTAGATAACTCTGCTGTAAAGCTGAGAGCTTCATTTTTTTTTATAAATTTTTTATCACATAAAATTTCTGTGTGTTTGAGGTATGTTTTTTTTTATATGTTTGAGAAATTGGTTTGATTTTGCGTTTTGTAGCAACAAAGTAAGAAGCAAGTTGAAGAAGATGGTTGTGTTGTTTTATTTATTTTTTGGTTTGGTAGTGGAATTTAATAAACTAACATTGCTTTGAATTTAAGGATTAAGCGGTTCTGTTTTTTTTATTATAATCATTTTATTAATACATTTTCTGTTTATGACAAATGATTTGAAAATAAATGAAAAATAAAACTGATATTACCATTTAGCACGTGTGGAAGGAGATAAATTGACAATTCTGTCTGAATTATGGATACATTAAATATCACCTAAATTTTAAAATGAAACAAAATAAAATATTATAATAAAATAATGCTCTCTCCGCTCCCAAAATAATTATCATATTTGAGGAAAAAAATTGTCTCAGAATATTTTAAATTACCGAGACATTTTTATATTTAATCTTTCAATTGTATCCTCTTTAATTAATTGTTTTTTACTTAATATTAATGCTAATTTGAATACACCAATAGTTAATTAGGATAATTTGATAAAATTATTATTCTTTTTTCTATTTATTATTGTTTTTTAATCTATGTGAAATGATTAAATGTAACAAATAATATGAGATGTAGGATGTATTTTTTTAATAATAAAATTAATTAAATCAACTGAATATGAACCAACAAAATTAAGATGATAATTAATAAGAGTCCATACAACCCAACAAAGAGAAAGATGACCAATAAAAGGAGTTTTTTTCCCTGTTTTTCTGCAATTTCAAAAGAAAGTAAAAGGACTATTTGGACATTTCAAGTTACCAACAAAATGAATAATCCAGATGTAATGAATGACTTAATTTTCTTTTTCTTAAAGTTTTTTTTATATAAAATATAATAAAAAAATCTATATTTTTAAGATTTTCTAAAAAAAAACCTTTATAATTGTGTGATGACAATATCTTATTTATAAAAAAATATGATTTAATTGAAATATCTTATTTATAAAAAAATATGATTTAATTGAAATGCATTGAAAGTAAAAAAAATTTATACTATTAATGAATCATAGTCGTTGGATGTTAAAATATGTTTGACTTTTATTTAAAAATTATAAAATAATACAAACGGATGATGACAATAAATTAAAAATATAAATTTTTTTTACAGTGCATAACAATTAATCTAAAAAAAAAATATAAAATATATATTTTAAAAAAAAATCTTTGAAAATTTAAATTATTAATGTCAAAATCAATTTTTTAAATTATCAGTAACAAATAAAACTTTATATAATTTTTTAATGGATATGAAATGATAGATTAAATCATTTATCTTAAAACAAAAATAAGTAATTTACATGAAAACTTGTTTTTCTCTTTTCTTATACAAAACTACCATTGGAACATTTTGTTGTCTTTCTTTTCTCCATTTTGTTTTCTAGCTCTAATTTGTATACCACGCCATACTTGTACTTTTACATAATTCCTTAATTACGGAAATTCCCTTTTATTTTTTTCCTTAAAAGAGAAATTACCTTCATTTTTTTTAGTTTTCTTAATTCAGGATAATGTTTTCCTAAAATTATAATAAATAACTATATTCAAATGTTTGAAAACCAATAAGTGTCAAAATCTTGTAACGATAAACTAGGGGTTACCTAACAACTACCTAAACGGATGCAAATATTTCTTATCTTGGTGTGTTTTCCAATTTGTATACATTTTAAATTCTAAATTACCTTTAAAAAAATTGTTTCAAATTATAATTTACTAAAAAATATTGAGTACTAAGACTATTTTTTCTTATTATAATTTTAATTATTTATTACTTTATTTTAATTATTTTTTATATTTTTTATATTTATTTATTTATTATTAATCTAAGATAATTTTGTAAGATAAATTATAAATTTATTTCTCATATAAAATTAATTACATTGTTTAGTAAATATAAAAGTAATTAAATGATGTATAATTAAAAATAAAGAGGATTTTTTGATAAGCTTATCTTGATAAGGAGGGAGAAGGGAAGTCCAAATTTAAATCTATTGAAGTAAAGTCATAAATTCTATAAAATTGAATATCATTAAAATTATTAGATATTTTAAATGTTTTTTAATCAGTTCAAATCAGATTTTGAATTTTATTTCTTATGTAAAAACTGTGTATACTTTTTTTCTTTCATTTTTACCATCAATATGATATATCATATATTACACTAGTTTAATATTGTTGTTAATTTTGTCCTATTACTCTTTAATTTAATTTTACCTTTTCTTTTATTATTTGAAATAATTATAGTAGAAAATAATAATAGTAGAAAATACATCAAAAATATAAAAGTAAAAAGTATATAAATAAATATAATATTTGAATAAAGATAGTGTAAATCAATTAACCGAATCAAATCGGTTAATTTGTTTCGGTTTCATTTTTGAAAAACACTAAAAATTAAATTAAATTAAACCCACAAAAATATCCTTGATTCGAAATTTTTTTTAACCAAAAGAACCAAACTAGTTAAATCTCTCTTTAAAATTAATGAAGTTTTTATTTTTAAAGATGTGTCATTTGTCAAATATGATAAATTATTATTCAAAAATATTTTTTGAAATTCTATAGATAAAAGTTATATTTTAAAAAAATAACACCTCATCGATTTTTAATGCAAAAATATATAAAACAAATCAAAATTATTTAAATTTAAAATAATAAGATTATGTGAATTAAGTAAAATAGAGGAAACACAAATTTTATAAATCTATTTAATATATTTTTTTAAAATTAAATCGTCCAGTTTAATCTATTTAATATTTTTTTTTCTTCCAAATGCACTGACTAGTAATATTTAACATTTATTATCCCATAATTTTAATGCAAAATAAATATTTAATGTTAAGTCACTCTCGACCAGGGTCTAAATTATCTAAATAAACAATTTTATATAAATATTTTCATTTATTATCCCATAAATATGATACATTGTTAGAAACCAAACAGAAAACATTGTATTTATGATAATTCTTAAGGAATTCTAGAACCTCTATTTAGAATTTGAAAATTTTCAACCTTTTCCATATTTTATTAGTTATGAACTTGAAACTATATTTTTTACAACATTCTGTACAAATGTGTAAAATCATTTTTTTTAATAAAAAATCTTTGTATTTTTATCGATTTTTTTTTAAAATTTGATATAAATTAATATTTTTAAATCTATTTTTCTAAATTATAATAGACCATCGAATTACTTGGACCGGTCCTGAATATAAGTATGATATAATTTTTTTCTAGTATCTTAATTTTATCTTACAACTATCTTCAATGAGAATTTATTCTTTGAACTTATAATATAAATTAATTTTTACCATTAAATTGATGTATTATCAAAAATAAAATAAAAGTGATATGATATGTTATGGGACAAATAATGATAAAAGAAAGATTCATCAATTTCTAATAAATAGGAAGGATAATGACAAAATAAAAAAATTACGTCAATTTTTAATAAATGGGATGAGTAATCATGAAATAGACACAAATTAACTAAGCAATTATAATTGGAAAGAAATAAAAACATAACCTCTAGAAAAGTCAGAAAGTGATTTACAAATTAACAAAGCCACAAAGGAGTAAGAGCAGTGAACCTATTTTGGATTCTTCCACTGAACCACATCATCAAAAATCAACTCATCCAATTTTTATTTCAATGGTGCAGTTCTATAGAATTCATAATAGATTCCACAAACTTATATCATATATAAATATGTTAATTATATTAAATTTTGTTTTAATTCAAAATATTAATTTAAATTATTTAAATCAATATTAATGTGAAATAAAATTACGGGAACCCTGGTGTCTGGGAAAAGAGCCTCAATATGGTCCACATCAATCGTAAAGGAAGCCTTTATGAAACCTTTGTTGGTGGTGACAACAAGATCCTCCTCCAATCAAGATAAATTATCATAATAGACATTTATCTTTGTGAAACAAGTATTTGTCTCTTCTTTCATGGCCATTCCGATCCTTGAAAGACGAGAGGAAATATCTACTAAGGAAGACCCACGAAGCTAAGCATTTTTCCTTCTCCTCGAGAGAATTCGTCTAATCGACTATCATGAAGGCCAACTCAGAAGGTACACCATGCGCATCCACCTCATCCTTAATGTCAAATAACTTATTTACTTATCCTCGGAGGTTGGATAACACTTCCTAAAGTCTGAGTTGCTCAGAAACGAGGACATCATGCTTATTCTTCCAAGAATCCCTCTCTAGAGAAAGGTCGTCTGGTGTCAGAACCTCGCATCAGCCCACAACCACCAATGACATTAAAGATGCACTACATATCAAATGATAGGTTGACTCAATTAATAACTCACCTTACTCGTATTAGTAAGATTTCACACATAAGTGTAATCTTCTTGAGATAGACAAGTCTTCACTTCCAAAGGTTCGTGGGGACATTTGAGACCCAAACACGGCGAGCAACTTGTGGGAATACTGGGCGTCACGACCAAGAAGAGTAACGGTAGAAAAATCCAATTCATAAGGTTTTAGATTCTTCTTTAGACCTTCTTCCTGAATTGGACATTTACCTCATTTCTTCTTGTCATTCCTAACAAAGTTAGGCAATCATTAATTTTCTTAGTCCTCCTTTTTTAGAATAAATGATTTACCTTAGAGTAAGGTCCTCCAACTTCGATGGATTACATCGAACCCTAAAAAGGGCCATGATATACGAATTAGGGGAAACTTAGCTTCCACAATACATTAATCCTTCCTTTTCCTGAACAGGCCCCTCACGATGACCCCATATTATCTAAAAAACCAAGGTAAAGAACATTAACAAAATGTTAAAAGCACAACATAATTGATACTATTCTGAGGCACATGAACTTTCTTACCAAAGATCTTTTTCCTATCTAGGGAGAAGGCCCACATCCACCACCACCAGGTGTAACACCCTAACCTCGAAACTTATATAACAAGCATTATACGATGACTAAAGTGTTACCAACTTCAAAGCATCTCAACTTTATTCAAATAGCAGCGGAAAAATCAAAATTAAAATACTCAGCAAAATCATGTATGTTCTCAAATTCAAAATAACGTCATAAAAACTCCTCAAAACATTTGAATTCAACAATCAAAATAATGTCCCAACCCCGATGTTACATGATTAAAGCATAACCACTAAATAAACAACAAAACCGAATGGGAATAACTTCAAAAGCAATGTCTCACTCACAATAACATGTTCTAATCCTGATTATCTGTAAGATGTCAATGGTGGAGAACATCAAAGCAAAAGGGGTGAGAATTCACATCAATAAATTAATGGCATAATCTACAAGGTAGAATTCAAACATCTACACATTCCACATCAATCACACAACATCATTCTCACATCTAATCCATCAACATATACAAAACAATCACATATTCATCATTTCAATTGTGCAATGAGACTCAAAACCTCGACTAGAATCATATGCATGTGGTACCCTATCATAATCAATTGGTTCACTCAGGAACTGAGTTCACCCTGCTTAAACCCTTAATCCACCCTACTCGGATTCGGGAAAAGTCACCAATCCACCCAACTCGGATTGCAACATGCTTATTTCATCAACAACAGCATATGAATGCATGTCACAACACATCAATGCAACAATAACATAATGCTTAAATTTCCCTCTAAACAATAAACAAAATATGTATTGACTCAACGATAATAGTTTCCCTGCCGAGCTATCATCCCACAATAACATACTCATCATTCAACAATATAAATCATGCTCATACAACATCATATCATCATCATAATTCACAACAAGTAACACAATATCATCATCGATTGTTCACATATCTAACATTCATCAAATACTTAATAAATTTGATTAAAAACATGTTTAATCATTAAATCATACCATCATCATCCAAACAATACCTATTAGTGTATTAATAGTACTCAAATCATCAACAAAACTAAAAAAATCAAAATTTGCCACTTATCCGCATCAAAACAAGTATTTACGCCTACTTAAGGCTCATGGTGGGTTACCCGTCACGGGAATGAAGCCCACCATGGACATCACAACACAAACACGTCACTTGTGTGGTGACCGACTCCAAAATTGAGTACGGGCTTCATGACAGGTTACATGTCATAACCATGGAACCCGTCAGCACCTCAAAAGCCATGGCAACCTAGTCGCCACAATGATGGCGCCCTCCATCGACATACAAATAGAAGAATTTTTCTTTTTCAACGGGGTTCAATGCATAAATCTATTTTTTTACTCTAACATACTAAATCAGTCCAGAAAATTAATCAATTAGATCATACATCAATTACTACATGTTAATTCACCCATTTAACACAATCAACACGACAACTTTTCATATCAAGATCATGCATAAACCATCAATCATCAACAATGGCATATTTTCATCAATAACTCTAAAATAGAAGTGATGCACATATAATGGTACACAAAATTCATACCAAATTCATCATACAACAACAATTATAACAACAAAAATCAGAATCATATATTAGAACACCCAATCCTATTAGAGGTTAAGGACTCCTCAATTCTACCCTTAGGCATATACCTGTTATTAAATGCATTCCCCCTTTACTTGGTTCTCCTAGAAACAATAGCAAAATTTTTGGTTTTAGTTGTTCTTCCATTCTCTCCAAAGCTCTAACCTTCTATCTCCATTGTGCCTTTAATCTCTTTTTCATCTACTGATAAGAATTTCTAACCCTAGGTTATCTCTTAACCTTATATAATCAGGGAAATCAATTCATAATTATAATTTCCTCTCTCACTAACAATCTATCACTCCTTTCTCCCATATATTTCTCTTAATTTACAAATTGAACCCAAACACCCTATTTTATTATTTTAATTAAATAAATTCCATAAAATAGTATTATTTTAATTATTAAAATAAAAACCAATTATTAAAAATAAATTTCACTAACCTTTACTTACTTTTTACACCTCTCACCTCAAGTTCACACACCCTATCTCCCAAATTAATTCAATCATCACACATAATAATTAAATTAAAATATAATTAAATCATTTAAAATAATAATTCAAAAATTGGGGTGTTACAACTCTCCCCCATTTAAAGAATTTTCGCCTTCGAAAATTACCTCAAGTAAACATATTCAGATACGACTCCCTCATATGGCTCTCAAGCTCCCAAGTCATGTTTTCACCAGTTGTTCCTCCCCAAGCTACCTTCACTAAGGTAATCTCTTTACCATGAAACTACTTCACTTCCCGATCCTCTATCTACATGAGTGATGTCTCAACAGACGAATCATCTCTCATATGCACGTCATCCACTTGGATCACATGAGATAGATCTATAATGTATCTCCTCAACCGAGACACATTAAACATATCAAAAATATTAGAAAGCGACGGTTGTAATGCAATCTAATAAGCCATTTCTCCTATCCTCTGTAAAATCTGGTACAAACTAATGAAACACGAAGTGAGCTTTCAAGACTTCAGAAACACGTGATCTCCCTATTGGAACTTAAGTGATTTCCTTTGCTTATCATGGTAGCTCTCCTGGAGACTTTGCAAAGCTCTCATCTTCTCTTGGATCACTTTTATCTTCTCGATGGTCTGTTGGATAATCTTCGGTCCAATCACAACACCCTGTCCCGACTCATACCAACATAAATGTGTCTAACACCTTTTACCATACAACGCCTCAAATAGTGTCATTCCAATACTCTAATTGAAACTATTGTTGTAGGTAGGGGTGTTCACGGTTTGGTTTAGATCGGTTTTGAAGCAAAATATTATCCGATTCAAAGATAAATTTACTTGCGGTTTGGTTTGGTTTTGGATTATTGATTAAAAGAAATCGATCTGATCCAATTTCTCGCGGTTTGATTTTGATCGGTTTTTTGGATATCCAAATTACAAATTATAATTTTATTAATATTATAAAACACTAATAAATAATAAATTTGATATAATATATGACATATACTATATTAAAAGTTAATATTACAAAATAATAGTGATCGATTTTGATTGAAACAAATGAAATAATAAAAATTAATAGATTAAATCAAACTAAAAATATTTTTTTAAAAAAGTATCGTATAATAAATTAACATAACATGTTATACATAAAAATTAAATAAGTGTAAAAATATATACATGCGGTTTGGTTCGGTTTGAATCAGTTTTGAAAAATCAATCTGAAATCCAATCCAAACCGGTAGATTTTTACAAAATGACATCCAAACACATCCAATAATTTTCGATTTTTTTGCGGTTTTCGGTTTTTTTGGATCAGATTTTGGTTTTTATTTGGATTTGAACACCCCTAGTTGTAGGTAAACTCAATCAACTAAAAAAAGTTATCCCAAGAACCTCCTTGCTCTAGCACACAAGCCCTCAACGGGTCTTCTAAAGATTGGATAATCCTCTTTGTCTGACCATATGTATGCGGGTGATAAGCAGAACTCAAACATACCTTCATACCAAAAGCCTTTTTCAAACTCTCCCAAAACTCGGTGTAAATCTCAAATCTCTGTCAGATAGAATACTTAATGAAATCCCATGCAAATTGATAATCTTCTCAATATATTGCTCTACTAGCCTCTCCAATGGATAGTTAGGTCAAATCAGAATAAAGTGAGCTGACTTAGTCAACATATCCACAATAACCCAAATGGTATCACAATTCTTCATTGTCCTTGGCAAACCAAACACAAAGTTCATCTAAATATTGTCCCACACCCACTTAGGAATAGAAAACGAATGCATCAGAACCAATGGCTTCTGATGTTCACTCTTTGACTTTTGGCAAGTCAAATAAGCATACATGAACTTAGCAATCTCTTTCTTCATTCCTAGCCACCAAAACAACTTCTTTAAGTCTTGATACATTTTAGTAGCATCGAGATGAATACTCAAGTCACTCTTGTTACCTTTCTCAAGGATACTCTTATTAACTTTAAGAACATCTGATACACAAACTCAATTTATGAATCTTATCACACCATTCCCGTCGATTCTGAAATCACCACCTTGACCTTAATTAATTGACACTAACCAGTAAACATATCCCAAGTCGATCTTATGACCTTCTCTGATCACTTTAAGAATACCACTGGTCAGATTCAAGATGCTAAACTTCACAATATCACGAGTCCTTCCACATTCCAAACTCATATCTCAGAATTGTTCAATCAACTCTAACTCTCGAACCATAAGCATCAACATATGCAATGATTTCCTACTCAAAGCATCGACTACGAAATTGGCTTTACCGGGATGGAAATTCAAACCAAAATCACAGTACTTCATAAACTTGAGCCACCTCTTCCACGTCATATTCAACTCTTTCTAATTGAACAAATACTTCAAACTCTTGTGATCATTGAACACTTCAAATCTGGAACTAAACAGATAATGCCTCTAAATCAAGTACAAACACAATGACGACTAATTTCAAATTATGCATAGGATAATTCCTCTCATGAACCTTAAGTTGTCTAGAAGTGTAAGTCATAACCTATCTATTATGCATCAACACACCACCTAGACCTGTCATCGAAGCATAACAATACACCTTAAAAGACTCACTTAAATTCGAAAAAATCAATACTGGAGAAGATGCCAACTTCTTCTTGAGTTCTATAAATCTCTCTTCACATAAAGCATCCCAAACATACGCTTGACCCTTAACTTAGTTACGAAGTCCGTTAACTTTATTTAATGTTTTTCTTTAGTCGCTTAGCAAGAAATGTTACACTTTATTCCCTTAAAACACTTTTGTTAGTCGATGTGGTCATTCCCATCAAATTTTGTAAAAAAAAATTAAGTTTGCTGACGTGGTTTTATAGTAAGGCTCAAGGTACAAATCTGACTCAACATATGTATTAAAAACCTGCTTTAAAATGCATGAATTTTGTTTTCGGAGATTAAAAATCCCAATAAATTGTCAATAATGTGTAAAAAATATAACTTTTCATAATCAATTATTTGATAAAAGAAAGTGAAATATGATTGCAGAGTCACCAGAAAAGTAACAAAAATTAGAACTTAAGTTAAAACATATATGTTACTTTGTTGTGTGAGGATGCAACCGGATTTTGAACTTAAGTTTAAAATTATACATAAAAATAAATTATCTCAAAAGAGAAATAATATAAAAGCTTGTCACATGACACCGTCGACTTGAGATTATGCAATTGACTTCAATTATTAAGAGCTTGAATGTAATGCTTCTATTGAATCACGAGCTTCTCAAATTGTGACTGCCATTCTTGGATTATATTCCAAGGTTGTATGAACATTCTCTCCCACATATTGGTCATCCTGGAAAGAAATCAAGTAGAAAACCATACATGTAAAGTGACATGATTATTAAGATATTTATGAACTTCTATAGGATTATAATGCTTTTAGATTGAGATAGTTAAATAAAGTCCAAAGTGACTTAAGTTTCTTTCACTATTCATGATGCAAGCATAGCTACTCACTACCACAAAGATATCAAATACCATTGACAATACTTACTCAATAACAAGTGCAACAAATTTGGGATACAACTGACCATCCCAAACATGGTTCCTTTCTGAAATTGTTGAATCCATAGACTGCATATCAACAATATATCTTGTGTGTTAATGACTTATGACAACTTTAGTTTTTCCTAAAGAATCAACACAGACACCACGCTTCTTCGGCTTGTTCAGAACTGCAACTTTTCTTTGATATTCAAACTTCATAAGCTCACTATGTTGTCAACAATAACAACATGTCACAAATAGTAATAAAAACTACACAATATGAACGAAAGTATAAATCACAAAATTAGAAAATGACAACTACCTTGACCTTTTCATAGAGTTTCTTTTTCCAACCTATCAACTTGTCAAAAATAGTGGCATGTGTTTCATACTCTTCCAAATCAAAATCATCTTTAGCTCTGTCCCCATTCGACACACCCTTGAAGGACCTATTCCATGTTATCACTTTCATGACTCTAGTAGAATGATCAATTTGACATGCTCATATCATTTCAAATTAGCCTCAATCATACATGTTCATTCCAACTAACAACAACGAACTAAAATCCTATCAAAACACATTATATCAGCACAAACAAGCTAAATACAAATGGTAGGAATATTGTATACATACCAAAAGTGGAAATATTTTTCCAGCTACTCTACGAGAAACAAAAAATCCACCATTGAGATAAACAAGTTAATAAAAATCTCAAATCAAATAGATTTTGAATCCAACCTCTTTTTCTTTGTATGTTTCTCTGAAGCAACATCTTCCTCATTATTCATTTGTTTCTCCGGAGCAACATTTTCCTTGTCCTTCATCTGTTTCACAATCATGAAAACCTGCAAAATCAAAAGAAAAAGGTAAAAAGGTTTAAAAAACGCTTGAGATTGAAGATTTACGTTATAGGAGAAGAGAGAAAGAAAAAAGAAGATGAAAGGTTGTGGTGGTAGAAGAAGGAGACGAGAGAAAATGGGTGACGACTAACCTAGAGTTCCATGTGAGGTGTTTCCAAATATCAAATGGTTCAAACTAAAAATATTTTCAATAATAAAACTAAAAATAAGATAAGTAATAAAACTAAAAAAAGTCAGGTCATAAAATAAAATTTCATCAACGTTGTCACGTAGTATATTTTAACGTTTCTTAAAAAAATGAAATGCGGAAATGACCATTTTGTATAACTAAACTTTTTTTAAATGATTATTATATAACACTTTTTAGTCAAGGAACTAAAATAAAATAATAAATTAAGTTAAGGGACAAAAATTGCATTAACCTAAAAAAATATTAAAAAATAAATTAATTTTTAGCTTTAGAAAAAATAAAAAATAGTTTTTTTAGTAAACATTTTTTAAAAATATTTTTTATTCAACATATTGTAATGTTCTTACAAAATAATAATGCCAATATTATTGTAACGTGTTTTTTTTTAAAGGATTAAGAACATTTTTATAAGTTAAATCATGTAAACAAATCGAAATGATTTCATTCACTCCAAAACTCAGTTAAATCACTTACCATTTACTTTTGTTACTTCACCTTTAAAATTAATTTTATAAAACTGAATTAAATCAAACTAAAATTGTAACACACTATATAATTTTTATTAAAAAAAAATTATTTTTTAAATTTATTGAAATAATTAATACAGTATATTATTTGTTTGATAAATTAAAAAAAAACTTTATTTTATTATAAGAACTAGAGGAAGTTGTTTGTATTCATATTTATGTTTTAAAACAAATTTTTAACTCAATTTTAAAACAAGTTTAAATGCAAGACATATGATTTTCATTTAACATTTTCTATTGTATGAATACAATATATTATGTAAAGGTCGGTGTTTTTCCTTATGTCACGGATTCCACGTGCGACAACTCCAAACATCAAATTATAATTTATGATTATTTTTTGCAAAAGCAAATTATATGTCAAATGTCAATTTCTCATGAGAGTGACACTTATCTTAATGGCAGATTTTACTCATGCATCACCAGCTACAAGTTTTGTTACTACATTGAATCAAATTGCTCCAAATAACAAAATATTTTATTTTCTCTCTACTAAATTACCAACATAGAAAAAAACACAAACCAACCATAATTTTCACGACCCTGTAACACCAAACTTCAACCATTAGGTAGCAACTATCGACATCAAAAGTTGTTGGTGGGTTGCTTCATTTACAAATTCAATGCAATCAAACTAGTTTGTTCCTTTAAAATGTGGCTAACTTCTTTGCTTTCGAATTCCTCCAACTTAATGATTACTAAAACGTTGGCAATAAGCACCAAATTTTGGCAAAATTATAATTATTGTGGTATTACTATTTTTTTTTACTATGTAATCATAGTGATGACAAAAACATGCAACGATGTTTATTAGATATTTGAAGACTAAAGAATAAATTGACTGGTTGGTGAGTAGTGATAACATGTCGAAATCATGGGTTGCCAATGCCATATTTAACTTTCAAACAAAGGAATTAAAAATGGTCCTGTTAATTTAAAGATAGTGATGTACTTTGGAGTGTAAGTATACAAAACGGCATGTTTATGACTGGTCTTGTTACTTGATTATAACAATCCACCCTTTATGGATCTACACTTTTCTTTTTACACTAGTAGAAGATCCGTGCGTCCGCACGGGCGCGCACGTTACTGCGCGTTATTAGTTAATTAATCTTAAAGATGCATTTTTATTATTTGTTTAGATTTTATATATTTGGTAGTGTCCCGTGTTATAATTTCATGAGTAACAATTCAATGCACATTGAGAGCAATATTTATGCATTTTTTTTTAAATTTAATTAATAGTGTCCCGTGTTATAATTTAATCTCATTAACAATTTAAATAAACATTGAGAGCAACATTGAAGGTAATTCAAATACAAATTGAGAGTAACATTAAGAGCAATTCAAATGTATATTAGAATAATTGACCAATAATCAAAGACATTGTTTAACTTGTAGGAAAAGTAATAGAGAAAGAAACATTAAATTAAATAAAAACTATATATGAAAAGGAAAAAGGGTTTCCATTTTTGAACTGATTTTGCATAGCTCACTTATAGTAAGTGAAGGTTTTCTATCTCGCAAGCTATCGGGAACTAATCCTTGGAGACTATTATTTTGCAAGTCTCGTCATGATTAATTGTTTTAAAATATAAAATAAACAAAAAAGTTAATAATATATTCTATATTTAATGATACTATATCCAGGTTTTTTTTCTTAATGACAGGATTCCATATATAACAACCTACACTTCATTTAAACACAAGGTAATTTTAAAAATAATCTAACTATTTTGATTGAAATTGCATAATTTAAATGTAATCAACTACTTTTTTTTAATGAATTATTTGATCATTCTCACTTATAATTCAACACATCATTAAATAAAA
This sequence comes from Lathyrus aphaca, assembly GCA_963966055.1. Classification (NCBI taxonomy): domain Eukaryota; kingdom Viridiplantae; phylum Streptophyta; class Magnoliopsida; order Fabales; family Fabaceae; genus Lathyrus; species Lathyrus aphaca. Next base: position 533,911,923 of record OZ014523.1, on the reverse strand, counting down.
CCATTGATATAACCATTGATGGGCGAAGACGTGATATGTGTCTAGCGATATCTGAACTGCAAGCGCACAGTCTATCGAAGTAATATAAAAAATTGTCGAACCCACAGGGACTTTGCAATCACTCTAGTGCTAGAAGGTCTGCTAGTTTAGCTAAGGTGGATATTTGTCACGATTATGGTTTTAAGGATTAAAAGCGGGAATTAAATTTAGTTTAAGGAAATAATGAGAAGGCGGTCGGTATATAATTATATTTAACCTATGCGGGTCAATCTAACCTAAGCTTATAAAGATGGTTCACTTAAATGATTCTGTAGAGATTACCAGTTTAAAAACCCTCGACTCACACTCTCGTGGTCTTATCTCAGATCTTACTCCTAAAGCCCTATGCCTGCTCTCGCTAGCCCATAAGTGTTTAGAAAATAATTTTTGAAAACTTAATAAGTCTAATTCATTTTAAAGCGCTCTCGCTGTATTTAAATCAAATGCCTAACTTTAGCTATCCGGTTAAAATCTCACACTCTCGTGGTCTCGACCTAACCTGTTTCACTTTTCTTACTCTCGTAACAAAAAGATTAATTTTAATTATAAAAAGCCACAGCCAGAATATAAGTTCTTAATTATTTTAGCTTAGATTCAATTTAACCGTTTTGGTTTGGTTTATTACATACCGACTAATTAATTTAGCTACTCATTTTTATTATACCAACAGACAGATGCAGAAATAAATAAATAAATATTAAAGCATACATTATATAATAATAATAATAATATCTTAACATAAATAAATAAATGAATTCAATATAAATTGCAAAAAATAAAAACCTGGATAAATTAAATTCTTAAACTCCTTCTTCCACAGATTGGCAAGCTCGGAGTGTCGGAATCGGAATCGAAATACAATAACAAATTCGGAGGCTAAAAAGAAATTAATTGAAATAACAATTTCCTAATGTTGGAAATTGTTATTGAATTGGGTTGGAAATAGAAACAGAAAACACAGCAAGAACAAAGCTGGAAAAATAAAAGGGTTCAAGAAAAAATCAATAAAATACTCTGTAGTTTTTAATTTGCATCTTAGGTATTTATAGCAGTGGAAATTGACAGTTGAATTGGTAAGCGTGGGCTTCGTTCCATAATGAGAAAATCCAGCAAAAAAGTAGCGTACTGGGTTGCTTCAGTTGAGGAAAAATAGGAGTCGTCAAAGACTCGTTGCACGTCTTCATGAATAACTTCAAATAAATTAAACACACTTTCCTTGTCACGTTCGTGACATGGGCGTAACGGTCAGATTCTTCAATTCAAGCGCGTCACGATCGTGATAAGGTTGTGACGATCGTGAGACCTCAAAGTAGCGTGTCACGATCGTGATAAGGTTGTGACGACCGTGAGTGTAACAAAAAATGCAGATTTAGCAGAATTGTTCTCTTCATCTTCTTTTCATGCTAGATTTGGTTCATTTGATCTTTTTCTCATAGTTTGGCTCTAGACATGTTATACCTGCAATGTGACATAAAAAACTCGAACAATCGGGAGTTAATAGTATCAATGTGCGATAAAACGGACTTAAAACGTAGTAATAAAGTGATACGATTTCTCGTTATCAAACTCCCCCAAACTTAAACCTTTGCTTGTCCTCAAGCAAATAGTAAATTGAAAAATGATCGGACAATTTTCATTAGACGCATACTCATAACAAACCGTACGAGAAATCATTTAGTTAGATAAACCGATACTAGAATAGAACACTAACGATACACTAATGACACAAGCAACAAGCTAAGTCGTCGACTTCCCATTAAACGAAACATTCGGTAATTGTGTTATGATTCTACCTAGAGTCCTTCGTTCTTATTTCACCCGATTTTGTTCTAGCGCAATCACATTAAGCCCTTTGCCTTAGCACGCACGTAGTGGAGTAGCCGGTTAGTGACTTTGATCCTTTATAAGCACGGGGTCTGGTACACGAATGTGGCAACCCTTTACATATTATCCAGATTGGAGGTTGCGGGGGATCGAGCCGTAGCACGCCCTACCAAGTTCAGAACCAGGTACCTCTGAACCAACCAACAATGGACTCCTTCTTATATTTCTCATTTCTTATATGCGACCGTGTACTTTGGTGCACTGATCTTACCTGATCAGGAGGGCCTTCCAAGGATTGTAGACTGGACCAGAGAGTGAGGTAAGTGAGAGGGGGGTGTACCTGCAAAGTGCTCCGATGCTTAAGTCAGAAGAGGTACAGAATAAGGTTATCAGAGAGTAAGTTAGAATACCTGACCCTTTGCCATGAAAGGGTATTTATACTGAGCCCCCAGCGCTGGGCCAAGGCTCCTAATGGGCTGGATTAGCTAGGCCCAAGGAGGAGCTGCCAGGGGACGCGTAAGAAGCGTGAAGACCTAGACCAAAGGTCTGCTCCCTGGTCCAACTGCCCCTATCCCTAAGGAGATAATGTAGGGGAGTTGGGTGACGTGCCAGATGAGGTGGCAGATATGGGCCTGCCCGACGTGGCTTAGATGCCCGTGACATAGGTCACCGACCTGTGGATGAAGATCATTGAGCGGGCAATGCATTCTTTGCCCGCCACGCAGGCGAGCTGTTGAAGTGGTGTCCCTCTGACGCGGGGGAAAAGACCTTTGCTCGATGCTTCCAAGTGCCCGGTCGTTTGGGCCTGGACCCGACGAGCAATGGGCCATGCCATGCATAACGTCGTGGCCCAGTCCAGAACAGGAGCCCCCCAAGTCGAGTCTCTGAGTCAGAGTGATGACTTATATTGCAACTGGGGGTTCCCCGTGTCGATGGGGAGATACATGTTCGGCATGTGAGGTCGTAATAGACTTGTTTGTGAGCTCCTCCTTCCACGGTAGTGCCGGGGACGGAGCGTGATCGGTGGGTATGCATCTTCCTCGTAACTGCCGAGGGCTCGACACGGGGAGACGGACAGGTGCTCGGTGTCGTTTCAGTTTCTTTTTTGGATAGACGTGTCTCAGACTTAATGGCGTCGCTTCGTTTTGTGTGCAAAGACGGCGTAGGCAGTAGGTAATGATGACCTAGCGCGTTGGTCCACGCGCCAGGCACTATAAAAGGAAGTTGAGTAACTTCATTTTCACTTTTTCGCTCCTACGTTCACCGGAAGTTCTGAAGATCTCTCTTGTCTGCTCGTCCAACCGTCTGAACCGCCGTCTCCGCCCGTCTTCTTGTCTAAACCACCGTCCCTTGCTCGTGCGCCACCGTCTCCTTTTCAACTTCTCTATGTCAGGTACCATTTTGCCTCTGTAATTCATCATTTTATCTTCTGTTTTATGTCAAATGTTTACAATGTATGTGATATTCGTAGCATGTGGTTAGATTTGACTTAGGAATAGTGTAATGGACCGTAGATGGACTGTAGATGGTAGAAAAATAGGGTTAGGTTTATACTGTATCGGGCAGAAATTACATATGCCGGGCAATATTTGCATAGGCTGTATGAATTTTCTGCTCGGTCTCTCAAGAACGTGCGTATCTCTGAGTCGAGCGCAGTTAGTGTCTGTCGCCGCTACGCCCTTTCACTTGACCTGCGGTGGAAGGGTGGATTTGATATGACGTCGAATTCACTCTTTCTGTCTACGTTTCAGGTGCTACCGGGCGTTTACGACCGAGGAGGGAAGATTCCGGGTCCTCGACCGAAGATGCGGCAATCGCTCGTCTCCCTGTTGGGGATGGGAGTGTCAGGGACGACACTAAACACGCCTCATCCTCCGGGCAGCTTGATCTCTCCTGGGTTGCGGATGAACCTTTGGAGGAGGAGTCATATTTCTGCGACGAGGCTATCCCCGCTTACGCCGTGGTCGAAGACATAAGCCGGGAAGACCCACCGAATTGGTACTGTTGTGCCCCCAAGGAGGATGACCGTATCTGCCATCATTTCCCGGGGAAGCAGTTTACTATGTATGAATTTGCTTTCCTGGAGGCGGGGATCAGGCTGCCCTTCAATTCCTTTCAGATGTCTATTTTTAAGTGGCTTCGGCTGGCGCCGTCCCAACTGCATCCCAACGCCCTCGCCTTCATGCGGGCATTCGAGTTGGTCTGCCGCTTCCTCGGCATTGGGTGTACTCGAGCCCTCTTCTTCCACGTCTTCCATCTCCAGCGGTCCGGTCAGCACGGGCGCCATGGTTGGGTCTCTTTTAAACAGCCCGTGCGTTTGTTCAAGACGTATGTGGATTCTGCCCGACATTTCAAAGGTCGTTGGTATGTAGTGATGCCGACCACCCGTGCTGCCCTCCACTCTCTTTACTATTATCAACGAGCATCAAATGGGGAGGAGACGTTGATGTCGAAGATACCGCTGAGGTGGCAGCGCGATCATTTCGACCTCTCCACTGCCCACTACAGGATCAAATTTTCGATGCTCGGCGTGGAGGACAGGCTCGCATACAAAAAACTGGTCGATTACGTGCAGAGTTTCAATTTGGGGGTCTGGACGGATCGACAGGGTGTGCCCTATCTCGACGAGGCCGGAGCGCCAATCACCGAGACGCGCTACATCAATACCAAGGCCTTGCTCGAGTGTGGAACCGAGGAGGAGGCTTTAGAATTATTGAGTAGGCAGATTTTTTCTTAATCTTTTATTTTTGTCAGTGTTTTCGCTCGCTAATGTTTGTGTGTATTGTTACGCAGGTGCTATGCCCAGTACGCGTGATCGGGTCTTGAAGCTGGCCAACCAGGTCGGTGCGGCTGACCGGGTGCCGAAGAAGAAAAAGAAGACTGCGGCTCGTGTTCAGGTGACCATTGCTGATGCTGGGGTCGGGGCTTCGAACACAGCAAGTCCGGCACCCTCCTCTCCTCCTCGGGCGTCAACGATAAATATTCCTGATAGTCCGCCTCGATCGGCCTCTCCACTCCATAAGCGGAAACGTCCGGCGGGGACTCTTGCGAGGTCATCCTTGGGAAGTCCGGGTGGCCCGGGCAGCTATCTGTTACCTCCGTGCTACGTGGAACGGTCGTTCTTCAAGGGCGAGGAAGCGATTGCGGTGCCGGCGCTTGAAGCGAAGGCTATCCTGGACCAAGAAGCTGGTGTCCGACGTAAGGAGCTGGCTAGAGATCTGGCAGCTGTCATCCGGGTGATGGAGACGGCCATGGTCTTGACCGACACCTCGGTCTCTACTGCCACCTTGGAGGACGCTCTGGTGCAGGTTCGGTCGGAAAAGGAGAAGCTGGCCAAAGACCTGTCGGACTATAAGGAGGAGCATCAGCTGCAGGAAGGGCTGAGCAAGAAGCTGGAAGAGGCAGAGAAGGAGCGGGACCAGCTAAAGGCGGCTAAGATGAGCTTGGAGGAGCAGGTGGCTGACCACCAGAAGCTGACCGAGGACAATGCCGGACTTCGGGCTCAGATTGACTCGCTCGAGGAAAAGGTCCGTCCTTTGGCCGATGAGACCGAGGAGGAGCATGCCCTTGGTTCTCGCGGTGAGCTGCTGGGGCATATACGCTCTCTCAACCAAGACCTCGTGGCCGTTTTCAAGGAGGGCTTCGACAATGCTGTCGAACAACTTAGGGTTCTGAATCCTGAGTTGGTGACGGAGGGGTCGGCCCACAACTATTGCGTCAGGGAGGGGGAGATCGTCTGCCCGTTTGAAGCTGGGGAAGAGCTGGGGGACGACGAGGAGGAAGTGGAGGATGTTGAGGAGGATGTTGAGGAGGCGCTCCGGGCGGAGACTTGATTATTTTTCTTCTGATTTGTTGTTTTTATTATGGCATGCGTGCCTTATTATGTGTTTTGGCCTTTGGGCGTATGTAATATGGCCTTCGGGCGTACTTGACTTCGGTCGTTGTTATTGATTATTTTGGAATATATGAATGTTTTGTTGTCATTCACTGTGTTCGTGTATGTGTTATTTTTTTTATAAGTTTATGCTCTGCTCGACCTTGTTAATCTCCTCGGTTTAGGGAACCGACGAAGTGTTGGGCTTTATGCCCGTTGGGATCGAAGCCCGGGATCGTTGTTCGAACTCCGGCCTCGGGGCTTGGACTTTCCCATCGCGAGCTGGGTGCCCTGCCTGTTGTGGTACTTCGACGTTGAGTCTTGATCAAGATCCCACCGTCGGGGAGGGTTGTGTTCGCTGTGTGGCCCTGGATCGTCCTCGGGTCTCGCGGTTCCTCTTGGGGGTTTTGGAGACGAAAAGCGTGGTCGTACCACCCACGTCTCCCCGTGACACCTTTAGCTGTAGTATTGTCTAAGTTTTTCTGCGTTCCATGGTCGAGCGAGTTGTTCCCCTTGTAGGTTTTCTAGGTAATAGGCCCCGTTGCTCGTCTTGTCGCGGACGCGGTAGGGGCCTTCCCAGTTGGCGGCCAGTTTGCCCTCTCTTGGGTTTTTCTGGTTTCTTCTGAGGACCAGGGTGCCGACCTGGAACTCTCTTCTTATGACCTTCGCGTCGTGGCGTAGTGCTATTTTTTGTTTGAGGGACATTTCCCTGAGGGCTGCTTCGGAACGAATCTCCTCGACCAGGTCGAGTTCGGCTCTAAGGGTCTCGTCATTCATTTCCTCGTCTAGGGGCTCCTCTATCCTCCTCGTTGGTGCCCGTATTTCCACCGGGATGACTGCTTCGGTGCCGTAAGTCAGTCGGAATGGGGTTTCCCCGGTGGTGGAATGCGGTGTTGTGCGGTAAGCCCATAGGACGCTATGTAGTTCCTCGACCCATGCCCTTTTCGCGTCGCCGAGTCTTCGTTTAAGGCCACGTAAGATTACCCTGTTGGCCGCCTCCGCTTGCCCGTTCGTCTGTGGATGTTCGACAGACGTGAAATGCTGTTTAGTACCCAGGCTGGCGACGAAGTCCTGGAATCCTCCGTCCGTGAATTGTGTCCCGTTGTCCGTGACAAGGGCCTGGGGTATGCCGAACTGAGCGAGGATGTTGCGTTAAAAGAACCGGAGAATGTTCTGCGCGGTTATTTTAGCCAGTGCCTCCGCTTCGATCCATTTGGTAAAGTAATCCACCCCGACAATGAGGTATTTATTCTGGTATGATCCGGTGACGAAGGGTCCGAGGATGTCCATGCCCCACCAAGCGAAGGGCCATGGGGAAGACAGTGATTTTAGGTCATTCGGGGGCGCGAGATGCATGTCGGCGTGTCGTTGGCATTTGTCGCATTTTTTGACGTGCTCCTTTGAGTCATTTTGCATGGTCTGCCAGTAGTAACCTGCTCGAAGGGCTTTTCGTGCGAGCGATCGCCCGCCGAGGTGCTGAGCGTTAATTCCTCGGTGTATTTCTCCAAGTATATCGGGGACTTTCTCTTCCTCGACACACTTAAGTAACGGGATGGAGAACCCTCTACGGTAGAGTTTACCTTCGAGGAGTACGTACGAGCATGCTCGTCGTTTGGTAGTGGCCGCCTCCTTTGGGTCGGCTGGGAGTTCGTCTCTTGTTAGGTAATTGTAGATGGGCGTCATCCAACAGTGAGCATCCCCGATCGTGTTGACCTCGAGGGGAGGAGGTAGTTTGTCGATGCTAGGTCGAGGAAGGATTTCTTGAATTACGGATTTGTTTCCGCCCTTTTTCCTCGTGCTTGCTAGTTTTGAGAGGATATCTGCCCGTGTGTTGTGCTCGCGAGGTATGTGTTGAACTTCCCATCTCTCGAATTTGTCAAGTTTTTCTTTGACAAAGGACAAGTATTCGACGAGGTTGTCGTTCTTGGTTTGGTAATCTCCTTGCACTTGTGAGGCCACGAGCTGGGAGTCTGTGGATATTTTTACTTCTTTTGCACCCAGATCCTCGGCTAACCTCAGGCCTGCGATAAAAGCCTCGTATTCGGCTTGGTTGTTCGACGTCGGGAAAGCCAGTGTTAATGAAACTTCTATCAGGAGTCCATCCTCATTTTCGAGGATGATCCCGGCTCCGCTGCCTGATGTGCTGGAGGCGCCGTCGACGAAGATCGTCCACTTGTGGGCGCCGTCTGCTGGTGTCGGGCAGTGGGTCATTTCCACGACGAAGTCGGCCATTGCTTGGGCTTTCAAGGCTTTCTCACTTTCGTATTGTATGTCGAATTCAGAGAGTTCTAGTGACCATTTGAGCATCCTGCCGGCCATATCTGGTCGCCCGAGTAATTGTTTGATCGGCTGGTCGGTCCTTACTTTTACTGTATGCGCGAGGAAGTAGTAGCGTAGCCTCCTCGCCGCATGTATGAGGGCCAGGGCGACCTTTTCGATTTGCTGATATTGGAGCTCGGGGCCTTGGAGTGCTTTGCTCGTAAAATAGATGGGTTTTTGTCCGTCATCGGTCTCCCTTATTAGGACGGCGCTGACGGCCTCGGTCGCCACAGAGAGATATAGGTATAGGGTTTCCTTTTCCAATGGTCGTGATAGGACCGGGGGTTCGGAGAGAACCTTTTTCAAATGGAGTAATGCCTGCTCGCACTCGTCAGTCCAGTCGAAGCTGGCCTCTTTGCGAAGGAGCCTGAAAAATGGCAGTGCATGTTGGGCGGACTTGGCGATGAAACGGGAGAGTGAGGCGAGCACTCCGTTGAGGGATTGGATTGATTTCTTGGTCCTCGGGGTCGGGAATTCTGAGAATGCTCGGCATTTGTCGGGGTTGGCTTCGATCCCTCTTTCGGTGAGGTAGAACCCCAGGAATTTTCCTGCCCGTACCCCGAACGTGCATTTTTCGGGATTGAACCTCATTTTGCACTGCCTAGCCTGCTCGAAAACTTTGGATAGGTGTCGAGCATGGGTAACCTCCTCATGTGATTTGACGATCATGTTGTCCATGTACACTTCGAGCATGTCCCCTATTTCTTCCTTGAAGACTTTGTTCATCATGCGTTGGTACGTGGCACCAGCGTTCTTGAGCCCGAACGGCATTACGTTGTAATAGTAATTGCCTGTTGGGGTCATGAATGCTGTGTGTCTCTTGTCTGTGGGCGACATGGGGATTTGGTTGTATCCCCTATACGCGTCCATGAAGGACAAGAGTTTAAAACCTGCAGAATTGTCTACGAGCATATCTATATTAGGGAGGGGGAAAGCATCTTTCGGGCAAGCCCTATTAAGATCAGTATAATCAACACACATACGCCATTTTCCATTATTTTTCTTAACGAGGACTACATTAGAGATCCAGGTTGTTGATGCGTGTTTTTCGCAAGTGTACGAACACGTCAGAGTAATATAAAAGATTGTCGAATCCACAGAGACCAAGTGTCAATCTATCGTACCTGTTGTTATGGTGTGTATCTAAGGCAACTATTTTTAAGGGTTTTAATAAGGGTGCAATGGTAAATAAAATAATAATTTTAAATAATAAATAAAAGACAGGCTCGAATGTAATTCACGTAATCAATGATAATCCAGTACTTGTTAATGGAACTACTTATGGGCAATGTTTTCTCCTTTGAAAAGAACTAATTTAACAGGAACTGTCGCTTTCGCGTATTCAGAACCGAGTTGTACTCTCTAATCAACCCCTCCTATTGTCACGGATAAAAAGGTGCGTACTGCGTTAGAGTAGTAAACCTATTTTTAAGAAATGTAGTATCTTGACCAAGTTGAAAAGTATTTTAACCTGGACTTCTTAGCAAAAAGAGGTTCTTATGAACCAGACTCTAAACTTCATAACGCGTCCGAAAATCGTTTTAAAATCTCTTTTCTTTTTAATCTAAAAACTCCTAATAAACTAGACAAAGCGCTTTTGGCTGTTTTTGAAATAGTTAAAAACAATTACTTGAATTGAAAGATAAAATAGCCCTTAGGTGTTTCCACGAACAATTATACGGATTACTGGTTCAATTACGATCCTTACATTCTAACCTTTATGGAATTAGTTAGACATGATAAAGTAAAGATTCTTTTTATAATTTTTCATAAAAGTAATTTAGTGCGAGTGCGGAAGGTAAATGAATTTAAAGCGAGTGCGAGAAATAAAGTAATTTAAAGCGAGTGCGGGAAATAAATAAAGTAAAGTGCGAGTGCGGGAAATAAACAAAGTAAAGTGCGAGTGCGGGAAATAAACAAAGTAAAGTGCGAGTGCGGGAAATAAATAAAAGTAAAGCAATGCAGAAAATAAATGAAAGTAAAATACGAACTTGAATTAAAATGGCGGCAGGATTAACTTCCTCCAGAGTGCTCCAAAACTCGATCGCACAGACAGATTACAGACTCGATCACTCGATTGCAGAGGCACCCCGATGTGGAATGGCAACTGCTTTATAACTGATATATGCCTAGAGAAATCTAATTCTGGATGAAGAAAAACGAAAATCTAAGGTCCTATTTATAGGAAAACTGAAAGCATGAAATGACCGGGATGCCCCTCCACTAAAAAGTGGAGGTTATGGAATTTGGCCTTGTGGCGCCCGCCACAGGCCTATGGCGCCCGCCATGGTCCCTACAGGGGATTGTGGAGTGGGGATCGTGGGTCTTGGAGGTTGAGGAGTGGTCTTGAGACGTGGCCACGTCATGGCTAACCCCATGGCGCCCGCCACGGTGGGTGCCGTAAGTGCAAAACGCTGAATTTCTAGGTTTTCGTCCGTTTTCACTCCTTTTTCGCTCCTTTTCCCGATTCAAGCTCCGATTATTATAAAAACCTGAAAACATAAGAAAACAAAGCAATAACAAAGCAAAACAACAATAAAAGCTAAGAATGCATGCGAAATCGGAGTCAGAAATACGGTGAATTTTAGTGTGATCAAATTCTCCCACACTTAAACCTTTGCTTGTCCTCAAGCAAACATTAAAGCTTAAGAAAATATGGTGTCAACACATGTCTTTGGGCTAAAGGGCTTCTGAGTTCAAGTCAGGATGCAGTGACAGATACTAACTAAGTGAACCAAGGGTACCATAGTAACACAAACACAAACTTCAATCCTATATTAACCACTCCATATCATCCCACGATACCTAGGCCTATCTTCTCATCTTTTTGTGTCCTTTTCATTCAGGCGCAATCACATTAAGCCCGTTATCCGTACATGCTTCATAGTAGAGTGACCGGTTAGTGATTCTGATCCATAACATAAGGTTTCTGGCACATAAGCATGTGTAAACCTTTTTTTATTTCGCCTAAATGTAGCTGCGGGGGATCGGATCGTAATCCGCCCTACCAAGTTCAGTGCCAGATACCTCTGAACCAACTAACAATAGGTGACTTGCAATTTTTTTTTTTTATTTTTTTTTTTTTATGTGGCAAAATTTTCTTCTTCTCTTTTTTCGGTTTAAATGACTTTGTGAGGGTCACCTATACCAGAGTTTGCCTTTTTTTCTTTTTTTCTTTTTTTTTTATTAGCACTGGATCATTCACTTATATTCATCGGCCCCCTACGTAGAGCATGCTTAGGCCGGAGCTGACTGCTAAAATAAACTACTTAGGACAATTTTTAAATGATAATAAAGGCCAAGGTGGTGGGGTTTAGGAGTGATTCCTATATTCAAGAGGTCTATGGTGCTAAAATGGTTCTGATGTTTCAAAAAGTTGACCTAAGTCACCACATCCTAATCTAAACCTGTCTCAAAGCCCAAAAAACATGTGAAACAACATTGTTTTCTTTTAAAATTTTCCTAGTAAGGCTAAGGAAATGGGAAAAAATGAAGATGAACTAAAAAGACACTATACTGGTGACTCGTCAGACTCATGCATTATCTAAGAAAATAAATTACTGAAAAGGGAAATAACTGAAAGGAAATAATTAACTAAAAAGGAAATAACGGAAAGCAATAAAATCCCCTCCCACACTTAAATCGAACATTGTCCCCAATGTTTTGAAATAAGATAAGGGGGGTAACCTGAAAAAGGACTACTGAGGAGGGGCACTGGTGCCTTCGCCGTCCTGCTGTGATGGTCGGGAACGACGGGATCTACTACGATGCTGGTCCCTCCGGTCGAGTCGTGCTGATAAAGCAGCCTGAGCACTCCGGACCTCTCGAAGGTTACCCAAGATGGAACCCTGAGTAGCCTCTACAAGCTGGTAGTGTCGGCTGTTGAACTCTCTCTGACGGTTCTGCTCTAATGAGATATCGTTCAAGGTACGGCAAACGTTGCTATAAGCACGATCCGAAACCAATCGCGATTGTTGCATGAAGCTCATGTTGTCCGTCAGCTGCTGTGAAATAGTAGAGAGAAGGCCATCACGCCTTTCTTCTCTAGCTGTCATATCACGCCACATCTCCTCGGTGACAAAGAATCCAGGAGCAGTACCTGCAACAGGGTTAGAGGAAGATGGTGCGGTGTGTGACTGTGAAGGACGATGGGGGGACATGTGAGGGATGGGAGACTGCTCTCTCCGATCATACTCTTCATCAGTGTCATGTGCCTCCCCATTGGGAATATTAGGAGGAAGTGGACCCAAAACACGTGGAGCATTAAGATCATAGGTCCAGTTCCTTTCATCACGTACATCAGTACGTCTACTGCATGGTAAAGCAACAGATGGGATAGCTACCCCATGAACCATCAACTCATAACCACCTTCTCTCCTCGTTCGGCACAATTTCATGTCTTTCAGAAATTTTAAATTAATTGTGCGAGGAGGTAGTGGTTCAAGCGTAGCTATCTCATCATTCAGGCCAAGAGCCCGAGCAATAGACGTAACAAGCCCTCCAAAAACAATCGGTCCTGTTTTATTAGTAAATAAAGTCATATGGGCAAGCATAAACGGGACCGGATTGATGTGGGTTCTAGTGAGGCATCCTTGCAAAAATAGGAGTTCACGAGCATTTACCTTGTTTGGACTTTCCCGGCCAAAAATAGTACACGCCAAAAGAAGTCTAAATACTCTTATGGCCGGGTTGTGAATGGTCGACGCAAGTATCCCTTCAAAAGAATTAATTGAAGTACTTGAAAGCCTTTGCCAGAAGGTAAATACCTCGGCCGACCATTCAGCATCCAAAGGTGCCTCACAGATCGAACCTTCCCTATGAGAGATTCCTAACAAATCTGCTAGCTCATTGGTACTGAATTCATATTCAATTCCAAACAGTCTAAAAATAACAGTACCGACAGTGCTAGCAGTGTTAGGACTGACAGTGTATATCAAAGAACTCAAAAACTCAGTTGTCAGTCTCTCATAGGTAGGTTCCTGATTAATGAAAATATTATGCAAGCCTAGAAATTCTAATAAATTAAAAACACTATGATAAATACCCAAAGCATACAGACAGTTATCGTCGACGTACCTAGTCGAGAGAATTTCTCGACTTTGAAGCCTCTGAATAATTTTCCGTTGCCTTTCGCCCGGTCTTCCATCACGAAGAAGAAATCCATTGAACTCCATTGTTGAAAAGCTCCTTAGGTAGTGAAAATGGTAGAAAAGTGGTTTATGAGGGGAATGATAAAGTTTTGATTATTTTGGTTTTTGATGGATGAAAATGGAAATGGATGTTGGATATGTTTTATGGATGGAGGGTATTTTGGAAATGGGTGAGCTTTAATGGGGTTCAAGGAGGATTTGGAAGGTTGTAAAAATGGGTTTTTGGTGAAGAAAGGGATGAAAATGGTGGAAATGGGGAATGATTCCCGTATTTGTTGTTGGTACGGTGTGGCGCCCGCCACAGGGCCTATGGCGCCCGCCACAAGGCCAATTCCTGGGCCTTGTGGTTTTTGGATCCTCCTTTTGGGCCTTCCTTGCACCTCGGTCTTCGGGGGGTCTGAATAGCGTTTTCTTCTTCTTTTCAAGGCATTGGCTTGCATATTTTTTTTTGTAAAGACAAAAAATGAAAATATTTTTGTCTTATATTTTTTTTTCTTTGCACGAAAAAAATAAAATAATTAAAAATCCAAAAAAAGAAAAAGAAAAAATTAACATTAGTGCATAATATGTATATATATAAGGAATTCAAAGTGCATGAAAATATAAAAGCTGCAATAAAGTAAAATATGTCTGGAAATGCGATAAATAAAATAAAGCGTATAAAAGGAAATTAAATACTAGGGTAGTGCTGTCAGTGTAGAATGAGTCATGTGGTAGGTTTCTTTTCCTGGCTTGATCCACGAATCTCAACTATCTCCCTCCGAAGCTCTTCAATCGCCTGATGTAGAGCATCGGCCTCTAAGGCATGAGTGAGATCAGAAACCTGCATCTGTAACTCCAAGTCTGCCACTTCCTGCTTGAGCAGGGCAGTCTCCTTACGGAGCTCATAAATCTGTGTTTGTAGGTCAGGTGGCTGCAGAGACATATTGTTAGACATAACAGTGATTCGGGGAGTAAGAGGTGTAGGAGTGTACTCAGCGGCGGGAGGCGATTTCGGCTCTTCGACAGTCTCTCCATAACCCTCCAGAGCATAACTCCAGTTTTCAGGATCATGGACACTGGTCATCAGCGGATCTGGTAAAGTAAAATAGTGTATCGCTTCGCCGTCGATCAACAATCTAAACATGTTGGGCTCAAAAGAAGCCCTCCTCATCAGTCCTCTATCAAGACAAAAATCAATATCCAGGGTGGTGTAGCAGAAGAAGGTCCTGAGGTGCAATAACTTGCGAGACAAGCCCAATGCAGTAGCTATCTGTGTAACAATCCCACCGACATGGATGATGCCTACTGATGATCTGGCAACACTAGCAAGGCCCTTCAGTAGAAAGTTGCCACAAGCAACTGAGCGAGACTGAGTCGCACAGAACAATAGGAAAATCTCCTCTTCACTTAGCAGGGTCTCTGTATCTGGCAAACCTAAGAAAGAATGTGCTAGAATCATCTGGAAGTACCTCAATGCAGGGTTGTGGATTACCTGAGAAAACTGGGTAGAAGGATCTTGGCTTCCTCCACCTGATATTTTAGTCCAAAATTTTTCCACTTCTCTGCTCATAAAATACCCCATCGGTGTCTCTGGAATAGCATCAGGAGTGGTCTGGACACCTAGTAGATCACCAAACTCTTTGTGAGAGAATGAGTAGTCAATCCCGAACAACCTGAAAACAGCGAGTCCATCGGGTCCAGCCCAAGGGTCATGATGAAACGAGCTGAGGAACTCAAGAGTCAAGTTCCTATAAGTGTTGTTCCTGTAGTCAAACTGGCTCCAATGGAGTTGATGGCATAAAAATCTGACGCTTGACTCTATCCCTAAGGCATCCATGCAGTCATGGTCAGGGTACCTGGTAGGAGCCATAGGGCGTCTCATGTGGACATGGTAACGCTCTCTCTGTGCGTCGTCTCTAAAGGCCACGTGCATGTCATCAGGGTTCTGCATTCTGTACAAGGTTAGCAAACAAGTCCTGAAAGCACATAAAACATTCAATCGTTAGTCCTGACGTAATAACAAAATAAACAAATTAAAATAAAGTAAAAATAAATAAAAAGTACATAAATAAGAAAACCATGGGTTGCCTCCCATGCAGCGCTTGTTTAACGTCATTAGCTCGACGACCGATATTTAAACATCATTGGAAGGATATGGTGGATCACTCAGAGTATGGCAGGTGTATGTTGTTGGGATGTCACCTCCTTCGTAGGGCTTCAACCTCTGTCCATTGACGATGAACGGTTTACATGTCTGGTTCTTGATTTCAATAGCACCGGATCTTAGGATCTTAGATACTTCGAAAGGGCCAGTCCATCTCGAACGGAGTTTACCTGGAAAAAGTCGTAACCTAGAATCGAACAGGAGAACAGGATCGCCTATTTTGAAGTCTCTTCTTATGATTCTTTTGTCATGCCAGGCTTTTGTTCTTTCTTTGTATATGATGGCATTTTCGTAGGCAGATTGTCTGAGCTCTTCTAATTTGTGGATGTCAAGGATACGTTTCTCACCAGCTGTCAAGTAATTCAAATTCAAAGTTTTGATGGCCCAATAGGCCTTATGCTCCAACTCAAAAGGTAAGTGACATGATTTTCCATAGACCAGTTGATAAGGGGTTGTTCCTATAGGAGTTTTGAAAGCGGTTCTATAGGCCCATAATGCTTCTTGAAGTTTCTGTGACCAATCCTTTCTAGATATAGAGACAGTCTTCTCAAGAATTTGTTTGATCTCCCTGTTAGATACTTCCACTTGTCCATTGGTCTGTGGGTGGTATGGTGTTGCTACTCTATGCTTAACTCCATACTTGCTTAAAAGTTTATCAAATATTCTTGATATGAAGTGTGATCCTCCATCGCTTATGACTAAACGGGGTGTTCCAAACCTGGGAAATATATAATTTTTGAATAATTTGATGACTACTCTGGTGTCGTTTGTGGGTGCGGCGATAGCTTCAATCCATTTAGACACGTAGTCAACAGCTACTAATATGTACTGATTTCCAAAAGATGGTGGGAACGGTCCCATAAAGTCTATACCCCATACGTCGAAGAGTTCTACTTCTTGGATATTTCTTAACGGCATTTCATTACATCTTGAAATATTTCCTGTGCGTTGGCATCTGTCACACTTGACAATGAAAGCATGGACATCACACCACATAGTAGGCCAGAATAGGCCAGCTTGAAGAATCTTGGCGTAGGTCTTAGATGTGCTTGCATGTCCACCATAGGGTACAAAATGACAATGCTCAATTATATTATTTACCTCTTCTTCTGGAACACAACGGCGGAAAATGCCATCTTTACCTCTCTTGAAAAGAAATGGATCGTCCCAATAGAAGTTTCTCACATCACTATAGAACTTCTTCTTCCGGTGGTAGTTTAGATCAGGGGGTATGATGTCAGTGGCTAGGTAATTAACAAAATCTGCATACCAAGGTACCTTACTTATAGCTAAGGATTGATGAGAATGCTCATGAGGGTCTGGGTTATCATCTTCAATAATTTCTAGTTGGGCTATCAGTCTATCATAGGCAAAATCGTCATTTATGGGTACTGAATCAGGTTTCAGGTATTCTAGCCTAGATAGGTGATCAGCTACCACATTATCAGTGCCTTTCTTATCACGGATATCCAAATCAAACTCTTGCAGTAATAGAATCCATCGAAGTAACCTAGGCTTGGCATCCTTTTTGCTTAGTAAGTAACGAATGGCAGCATGGTCGGTGTAAACTATAATCTTGGCTCCTACTAGATAAGATCTAAATTTGTCTATTGCGAAAACTACAGCTAGGAGCTCTTTTTCGGTTGTTGCGTAGTTGAGCTGTGCAGCGTCTAGGGTTCTACTGGCATAATAAATCACATGTAACTTTTTGTCTTTTCTCTGACCTAGAACGGCTCCAACAACATAATCACTGGCGTCACACATTATCTCAAACGGTTCTGACCAATCAGGGGGTTTCATTATAGGTGCTGAAATCAGAGCTTGCTTCA
The DNA here is from genome assembly GCA_963966055.1 of Lathyrus aphaca. Taxonomy (NCBI): domain Eukaryota; kingdom Viridiplantae; phylum Streptophyta; class Magnoliopsida; order Fabales; family Fabaceae; genus Lathyrus; species Lathyrus aphaca. Next base: position 533,894,742 of record OZ014523.1, on the reverse strand, counting down.
GAAGATTAAATGCTTCAGTACATTTTTCATCGAAGATGAATTCAGCATCTTTCATTAAAAGACCAGTTAATGGCTTTGTTATTTTGGAGAAATCCTTGATAAAACGTCGGTAAAATCCGGCATGTCCAAGAAAACTTCTTATCTCCCTGATAGTCTTCGGCGGTTTTAGATTCTCTATGACTTCTATTTTTGCTTTATCTACCTCTATACCTTTTTCGGAAACTATATGTCCTAAAACAATCCCTTCGGTGACCATGAAATGACATTTTTCCCAATTTAGCACAAGGTTTACCTCCACACATCTCTCCAGGATTTTCTCAAGGTTGACAAGACAATTTTTTAAATCTGATCCACAAACTGAGAAATCGTCCATAAATACTTCCATAATTCCATCTAAATAATCAGCAAAGATAGACATCATGCAGCGTTGGAAAGTTGCAGGAGCATTACAAAGTCCAAAAGGCATTCTTCTATAGGCAAAGGTTCCAACTGGGCATGTAAAGGTAGTTTTTTCTTGATCTTCGGGATGAATAGGTATTTGGAAGAATCCTGAATATCCATCTAAGTAACAAAAGTAAGAGTGTCTGGCTAGGCGCTCCAACATTTGGTCTATGAATGGTAATGGGAAATGGTCCTTCCTAGTTGCTTTATTTAATTTTCTATAATCTATGCACATACGCCAACCTCCATCGGTTCTTTTTGCTACAGGTTCGCCCTTCTCGTTTTGCACGACTGTGATGCCTCCCTTTTTAGGTACTACATGCACAGGACTCACCCATTTACTGTCCGAGATATGATATATTATACCTGCCTCTAGTAACTTAAGAACTTCAGTCTTAACTACAGTACTCATTATAGGATTTATTCTTCGTTGGTGTTCTCTGGAAGGTTTTGAATCTTCTTCAAGCAAAATCCGATGCATGCACACGGATGGGCTTATTCCTTTTATATCAGAGATCTTATATCCTAAGGCTGAGGGGTACCTACGTAAAACTTCTAATAATTGATCGGTTTCTTCTTGGTTTAAGGTAGCACTGACTATAACTGGACGGTTCATATCTTCATCGAGAAATTCATATCTCAGGTTTTTAGGCAGTTCCTTAAGTTTTACGGTCGGTTTCATAGGGCAAGGCATAGGATCTGGGGTAAGAGATAAACATTCGTGAAGGTTATCATCAATGTAGGGAGTTTTATAATTGTCATCTTCCAAAATAAGGGTTGATGGCAATTTTATAGATTCAGTTTCTTCTTCTTGTTCTAATTCCCTAATACATTCTTCGATGATATCTAAGGCATAACAAGCATCTCCTATCACAGGTGCCATAAGAAATTTTGACAATATAAATTCTATCTTCTCTTCACCTACCTCAAAAGTTAGTTTCCCTTTTTTAACATCTATCACGGCTCCAGCAGTCGATAAGAACGGTCTACCTAGGAGTATTGGTATGTCGTCATCTTCTTTAATGTCCATGACAACAAAATCAGTAGGTATAAACAGCTGACCTATCCTAACAGGGACGTCTTCAAGTATGCCTATAGGGTATTTAACGGATCTATCGGCTAATTGAAGTGACATCTTAGTAGGTTGTAATTCTCCTAAGTTTAATCTCTCACAAACTGCTAAGGGCATTAAGCTCACACTAGCTCCTAAGTCTAGAAAAGCTTTTTCGATGACATGATTCCCCAAAATACAAGGAATGGAAAAATTTCCGGGATCTTTATCTTTCTTTGCTAACCTATTTTCGGAAATAGAATTACATTCCACGGGTTTCGGATCTTCAAGTCTACGTTTATTCGTAAGTATGTCTTTGAGAAACTTAGCGTAAGAAGGTATTTGGGTGATGGCTTCTGTAAAGGGGATTTCTACGTGAAGTTTTTCAATAACCTTAACGAATTTTTGATATTGATTATCGATTTGGGTTTTCTTTAATCTTTGAGGGTAAGGTATTGGTGGTTTGTATGGCGGTGGTGGTACATAGGTTTTATTTTTAGGTTCTTCTCCTTTTTCTTGACTTTCCGGGGTTTCAGGCTTCTCTGGTTCCTTCTCCTCATTCCTCTCAGAAGTTTCGGGCTCACTTAATCTAGGGTTTAAAGGTTCTTTATAAGCGGTTCCACTTCGTAGAGTAATGGCATTCGCTTGCCCTTTCGGGTTTTGTTGAGGTTGTCCAGGGAACTGTCCTCCAGGTGTAGTCTGTGGGGCTTGGTTTAACGCTACCTGAGAGATCTGGGTTTCAAGCATCTTATTATGAGTAATAATTTGATCAACCTTGGTTCCTAACTGGGTAATCAGTTCATTAACATGGACGTTTTGGTTCATGAACTCTTTGTTTTGTTTTACTTGAGCAGTGATAAAACTTTTTACACTTTCCTCAAAGCTCGGGTTAGGTGGTACAGGTTGCATAGGTTGATTTGTTCTTGGGGCTTGGTAACCTTGTTGTCTCGGAGGTGCGGTATTTTGGATAGGGTTATTATTTTTGTAGGAGAAGTTTGGGTGATTCCTCCATCCAGGGTTATATGTGTTTGAAAATGGGTTCCCTTGGGTATAGTTCACTTGCTCAGTGTTGGTTTCATTCAACAGATTGCATTCGGCGGATTGGTGTCCTTGCGTTCCATATATCTCACAATTCGGCGAAACTGCGGCTACAGTATTCGGAGTTGTACACATATGTTCGACTCTAAGGGCCAACGCGTCCATTTTAGCCTGCATCATGTCTATAGAGCTTAGTTCATGTATTCCTCCTTGGGCTTCCTTCTTTTCCACTGTCGCTCGTTCTACTCCCCATGATTGATGGTTTTGGGCCATATCCTCGATAAGGGCACTAGCTTCAGGGTAAGGTTTGTTCATCAGTGCGCCACCAGCGGCAGCGTCGATGGTCATTTTAGTGTTATAAAGAAGTCCATTATAGAAGGTTTGGATGATTAGCCAATTCTCTAAGCCATGATGTGGGCATGCTCTTAATAATTCTTTATATCTCTCCCAGGCTTCGAACAACGACTCTCCTTGGTGTTGGGTAAATCTAGTTATTAGGTTTCGAAGAAGAGCGGTCTTACTTGGGGGAAAATATCTAGCAAGGAAAACTTTTCTAAGGTCATCCCAAGTTGTTATTGAATTGGGTGGAAGGGAATCTAACCATGATAGAGCTTTATCTCTGAGGGAAAAGGGAAATAATCTTAAGCGTATTGCCTCAGGAGAAGCTCCATTGGTTTTAAAGGTGTCTGCTAACTGAAGAAAGTTTTTTAAATGTTGGTTTGGGTTATCAGTAGCGAGACCTGCGAATTGTCTCTGTTGCACTAATTGCAGCAGGGATGGTTTAAGTTCAAAATTATTGGCTGGGATAGCGGGGTTTACTATACTGGAACTAGGTTCCTCGTTTGATGGTTGGGCGAAGTCCTTAAGAGGTCTTCGGTTTTGATCTTCGGCCATAGCTCTCCTATTCCTATGGAAAAACAAACGTGCGCGAGCGTAACGTTCAGGTTCAGCTAGAGGGTCTACTAAACTTCCGACGTGCGAGTCTTTCGCATTGACCGGTGGGTAACAACCTTAGTCTAAACGGTATAACTACAAGGTAATGAAATTTGACGATATTGGTCCCCGGCAACGGCGCCAAAAACTTGATGCGTGTTTTTCGCAAGTGTACGAACACGTCAGAGTAATATAAAAGATTGTCGAATCCACAGAGACCAAGTGTCAATCTATCGTACCTATTGTTATGGTGTGTATCTAAGGCAACTATTTTTAAGGGTTTTAATAAGGGTGCAATGGTAAATAAAATAATAATTTTAAATAATAAATAAAAGACAGGCTCGAATGTAATTCACGTAATCAATGATAATCCAGTACTTGTTAATGGAACTACTTATGGGCAATGTTTTCTCCTTTGAAAAGAACTAATTTAACAGGAACTGTCGCTTTCGCGTATTCAGAACCGAGTTGTACTCTCTAATCAACCCCTCCTATTGTCACGGATAAAAAGGTGCGTACTGCGTTAGAGTAGTAAACCTATTTTTAAGAAATGTAGTATCTTGACCAAGTTGAAAAGTATTTTAACCTGGACTTCTTAGCAAAAAGAGGTTCTTATGAACCAGACTCTAAACTTCATAACGCGTCCGAAAATCGTTTTAAAATCTCTTTTCTTTTTAATCTAAAAACTCCTAATAAACTAGACAAAGCGCTTTTGGCTGTTTTTGAAATAGTTAAAAACAATTACTTGAATTGAAAGATAAAATAGCCCTTAGGTGTTTCCACGAACAATTATACGGATTACTGGTTCAATTACGATCCTTACATTCTAACCTTTATGGAATTAGTTAGACATGATAAAGTAAAGATTCTTTTTATAATTTTTCATAAAAGTAATTTAGTGCGAGTGCGGAAGGTAAATGAATTTAAAGCGAGTGCGAGAAATAAAGTAATTTAAAGCGAGTGCGGGAAATAAATAAAGTAAAGTGCGAGTGCGGGAAATAAACAAAGTAAAGTGCGAGTGCGGGAAATAAACAAAGTAAAGTGCGAGTGCGGGAAATAAATAAAAGTAAAGCAATGCAGAAAATAAATGAAAGTAAAATACGAACTTGAATTAAAATGGCGGCAGGATTAACTTCCTCCAGAGTGCTCCAAAACTCGATCGCACAGACAGATTACAGACTCGATCACTCGATTGCAGAGGCACCCCGATGTGGAATGGCAACTGCTTTATAACTGATATATGCCTAGAGAAATCTAATTCTGGATGAAGAAAAACGAAAATCTAAGGTCCTATTTATAGGAAAACTGAAAGCATGAAATGACCGGGATGCCCCTCCACTAAAAAGTGGAGGTTATGGAATTTGGCCTTGTGGCGCCCGCCACAGGCCTATGGCGCCCGCCATGGTCCCTACAGGGGATTGTGGAGTGGGGATCGTGGGTCTTGGAGGTTGAGGAGTGGTCTTGAGACGTGGCCACGTCATGGCTAACCCCATGGCGCCCGCCACGGTGGGTGCCGTAAGTGCAAAACGCTGAATTTCTAGGTTTTCGTCCGTTTTCACTCCTTTTTCGCTCCTTTTCCCGATTCAAGCTCCGATTATTATAAAAACCTGAAAACATAAGAAAACAAAGCAATAACAAAGCAAAACAACAATAAAAGCTAAGAATGCATGCGAAATCGGAGTCAGAAATACGGTGAATTTTAGTGTGATCAAATTCTCCCACACTTAAACCTTTGCTTGTCCTCAAGCAAACATTAAAGCTTAAGAAAATATGGTGTCAACACATGTCTTTGGGCTAAAGGGCTTCTGAGTTCAAGTCAGGATGCAGTGACAGATACTAACTAAGTGAACCAAGGGTACCATAGTAACACAAACACAAACTTCAATCCTATATTAACCACTCCATATCATCCCACGATACCTAGGCCTATCTTCTCATCTTTTTGTGTCCTTTTCATTCAGGCGCAATCACATTAAGCCCGTTATCCGTACATGCTTCATAGTAGAGTGACCGGTTAGTGATTCTGATCCATAACATAAGGTTTCTGGCACATAAGCATGTGTAAACCTTTTTTTATTTCGCCTAAATGTAGCTGCGGGGGATCGGATCGTAATCCGCCCTACCAAGTTCAGTGCCAGATACCTCTGAACCAACTAACAATAGGTGACTTGCAATTTTTTTTTTTTTTTTTTTTTTTTATGTGGCAAAATTTTCTTCTTCTCTTTTTTCGGTTTAAATGACTTTGTGAGGGTCACCTATACCAGAGTTTGCCTTTTTTTCTTTTTTTCTTTTTTTTTATTAGCACTGGATCATTCACTTATATTCATCGGTTTCCTCTAGCCCAATGCGACAGTCGAGGTCGATGGCGTTAACTCCCCGGGGAGGGTCTTCGGTCCTGAGTTTTTTGTTGTTGCAGCTGCTCTTTGTGCTGACCACGGCCTGTCCTTTTACTGCCGCGTCGTAGCACCGTCGGGCAGCTTCGATGTCGCCGTGGATGGTGACCACGCGGCCCAATTTGGTGTAGTATTTCATCTTCAGGTGGACGGTGGATGGGACCGCGGTAAGTTCGGCCAGTGTTGGGCGTCCAAATATGCAATTGTACAGGGACGGGCAGTGCACGACCAGGAATTGGATTTTGATTTCCCTGGCCGTTTCCTGCTCCCCGAAGGTGACGAGGAGCTCGACATATCCCCATGGCCTTGTTGTTGCTCCATTGAATCCTTGGAGATCGGATCCGACGTAGGGGGCCAGGTTGGTCTTGTCTAACTTCAGAGTCTTGAAGAGGTGGACGTACATGATATCCACCGAGCTTCCCTGATCGACCAGGATGCGTCGGACGTCGAACTGGGCCATCTTTGCCCTGATCAATAGTGGGATGCCCGAGTTTGGGGATCCGCCCGGGAGTTCCTCCAGGAAGAAGGATATTGGGTTGGATTTCCCCCGGTATTTTGTCAACGTCGCCTTTTACTCGGGGGCAGTCAATAGGAGCTCGTCGAACTTGCGTTTGACTGAGAGGGCAGCGGCTTCACCGTTAATTCCCCCACATGATATTACCAGTGCGGTTGGGAAGTCTTCCCAGGGGCTGAGCGCAGCGATTCTGCCTTCGGGCAATGGCTCGGGGAGGAAGAAATCTTCCGGGCGTGACACGGAGAGGGCCACTTGGTAAGGAGAGTTGTCGGGGGGTGTTTCTTCTTGGGGTCTCTTATTTTCTGCCTCGTCATGTCTGGGGGTTTCGTTCTTCCTCGTATACTGTTTTAGGTGCCCCTCTTGGATTAAAATCTCTATTGCATCCTTCAGGTGGACGCAGTCTTCAGTCACATGCCCGTGGCTTCTATGGAACCGGCAGTACTTAGATTTGTCGGTGTGAGGCTTTGGCGCAGATGGTTTTGGGAACCTGACTCTGCCCTGTTTAAATTCAGAGTTGATGCATTCTGCGAGGATGCGTTCTCGAGGAGCTGTCAGTAAGGTGTACTCGCTGTATCGGCCCGCGGGGCCTCTTCCTTCTCGGAGCTCGCGAGGTCTTTCTTCTCTTCGCTTGTCCCCGTTGCGACGGGGGATGTTCGGGTCCTCGCGTTTGGAATGTTCGGTATCTCCAGCATTACGTCCGCTGCGGGCGTTGTGTGCCACCTGTTTTTCCTCGTATCTAATGTAGGCCTGGGCCTTGTGCAGAAGTTCGTTCAGTGTGCGGGGAGGCTCGATCCCGACGGTTCTGCTCAGCTCACTGCCGGGCAAGAGCCCTCTTTCGAGGAGGTATTTCTTCATGTGTTCGGTGGTATCCACCTCGACAGCTTCTTGGTTGAATCGCTCGATGTATGAGCGCAGTGTTTCATTCTTCTTTTGCACTATGGCTTCGAGGGTCGCCTCAGTCTTGGGGTGGCGACGGGAAGCCGTGAAGTGCCTGGTGAACATGGACCTCATAACTCTCCAAGAGGTAATGGATTCGGGGGCCAAGCTTTTGTACCAAGCCATGGCCCCTTTCCTGAGGGTTGTTGAAAACAGTCGACATTTGAGATGACCGGTGATATCATTGCGGTAGTCGAGCATTGCGTTGACGTTGTCGACGTGGTCGTCGGGATCGGTGGTCCCGTCGTACACAACTAGATTGGGCGGTTTCTCCATGCCTTTGGGGAGCGGGGCTTCCATTATTGCCCGAGACAGGGGGCAGTGCAAGTCTTCCTCGTCTCTCCTCAATGGAGATAATTCATTGTTGTCGGGGCTATGCCCGCGCCTTGGTGAAGTTCCTGCTCGACCATTGTCACGACGGGCGCGTGCCCTGCTGATGTGGGGTTCGGGAGAGCGACGCCCGCGCTTCTTAGTTGGCTCTGGACGTTGCTGTGTCCTCCTTTCCTGCTGGGGTCGGGCTTCTTGTCGCTCGGCCTCGAGGGCCATGATTCTTTCGTGCTGCTGATAGAGCATAGAACCTGCCTGATTGAGGGCATTTACCATGGCAATCATCGTGGCGTCTCCTTCAACGGGGACGGGGATGAGATGAAATGTCTCTGCCCCTAGGTTCTGAGCGTGAGGGGCATCCCCGTTATTTTGGGGTTCTGGAGATGGGGTGGCTGGATGACCGTCTCGAGTGTCTGCTTCATGGGATTGCGGGCCGTCGTCCATAGTGTAGTCGACGAGGGGACGGCTGCGCTCGCTAGGTTGTTCTCCGGCCATGTTGGAAGGACAGAAATAAATGAGCTTTGATCCTCTGTTGATGAAGATGGGGATAGCTAGATTCCCACAGACGGCGCCACTGATCTTACCTTATCAGGAGGGCCTTCCAAGGATTGTAGACTGGACCAGAGAGTGAGGTAAGTGAGAGGGGGGTGTACCTGCAAAGTGCTCCGATGCTTAAGTCAGAAGAGGTACATAATAAGGTTATCAGAGAGTAAGTTAGAATACCTGACCCTTTGCCATGAAAGGGTATTTATACTGAGCCCCCAGCGCTGGGCCAAGGCTCCTAATGGGCTGGATTAGCTAGGCCCAAGGAGGAGCTGCCAGGGGACGCGTAAGAAGCGTGAAGACCTAGACCAAAGGTCTGCTCCCTGGTCCAACTGCCCCTATCCCTAAGGAGATAATGTAGGGGAGTTGGGTGACGTGCCAGATGAGGTGGCAGATATGGGCCTGCCCGACGTGGCTTAGATGCCCGTGACATAGGTCACCGACCTGTGGATGAAGATCATTGAGCGGGCAATGCATTCTTTGCCCGCCACGCAGGCGAGCTGTTGAAGTGGTGTCCCTCTGACGCGGGGGAAAAGACCTTTGCTCGATGCTTCCAAGTGCCCGGTCGTTTGGGCCTGGACCCGACGAGCAATGGGCCATGCCATGCATAACGTCGTGGCCCAGTCCAGAACAGGTGCAATTTCTTTTTTTATAGCATCGAGATATGAAGGATCGTTTATAGATTAGGCATCAAACAATTATGTTCATCGGCTCCCCACGTGGTTTGTGTTCAGACGGTGCTGACTGCTAGTATAAACTACTAGGGGTTACTTTAGAACTGAGACTTAAGGTGTAGTCGTAATAATTATCGAAATGGAGTGCTTAAGTAGGGAGTCTAAGGTGTCAAGACTGTATTGATCTTGTTGGATCTTTCTCAGCTTCCTAACTACGATTTCATAGGTAAGTCGAGTAATGCGAAGATAAAGCAAAAAAATTTCGGTATGGCTAAATAAAGCGGGGAAGAATTGAAACGGAAGAAATAACATAAATATTACTTTGTTTAATTTAAAATGCGGATAGGGAAATACAATGAAATGGAAAATGCGGAAAGGGAAAAGTACCTCTCCCACACTATATCAGACATTGTCCTCAATGTTGTGATATAATAGCGGGGAAATACAATACAAAAACAGAAATGCAAAAACAAAAAAGATAAACTAATGTTGCTGACGACCACGACCTTGGCTTTTGGTGCGGGAGCGTCTGGTAGGAGTAGCTTCCTCATCAGAACTAGTGGTGGTGAGAGCGGTGACATCTATACGCAAAGCTTCCAATTCGCTGAAAATCTCTCCTAGCTTCTCATCTGTTGTCCTCTGGTTACTGACAACAGTTGCAAGGAGTGCATCGTATTGCTCTTTCTGCCTACGCTCAAGTGCGGCATTCATCTGATTCTGCTGATGAATGGCACAGAGGATTTCTTCAAGGGTGATGTCAGCTGAAGGTGGCTGCCTGGTGGAGGACTCAGGGATGTCCTGAACTGGCTCAGCAGCATCCATCGCATCCTGAATCTCGTCCACAGGTGCATCAGGCTGCTCGTCAATAATCGGAACATGGCCTGCGGCATCCGGCAATCCAAATAGCCAATTGGCTCTGTTCGATGGATCAATGCGGTTCCTGCAAGGCAAAGTGATATGGTGATAGATGGTGCCTTGGATCACAGGGTTGAACCTGCCATCCTCTCGCTGAGAGATCATATGAGCGGACTTGAAGTAGTTCAAGGTAAGCAGCTCCGGTGCTCTATGAGGCAAATGAGTGAGGTGGTCACCAAGCTCTAGCTGTATGGCAAGGGTAGTGACAATCCCCCCAATGTAGAAGGGAGTGGCGCCTCTATGCGCTACAGACTGAATGTGGGCCAAAAGGAACAGAGCGACATTGATGCGTTCTTCATTCAAGGCACAATGAAAGAATAAGAGCTCTTTTGAATTGAGCTTGTGGTTGCTCTCTCTTGCAAAGATTGTGTTGCATATGATACGATGGAAATACCGTATTGCTGGATTATGGATATGAGTGGCATTCAGACTCTGGTAGGCGGAAGCACGGCTGTTTGTGATGTTGTGCCACAAAGTGAAAGCTGCTTCATTAAAGTTATCGGGCACGCGGAGGTGAGCATCGTCGCCGTGACTGAAGCCTAACAGTTCAGCGACTCTGGTTTGAGTGATTTGGAACTCTCTTCCAAGCATTCGGAATTTTGCAATACCGGTGAGTTGACTCGTTGATCCGGATGGTGTGATATATTGAAACAAACTTAGAAACTCCAAGGTGAGGTTTTCAAATGTCGGTTGCGGTTGACTGCATAAGTCCCACAAGCCAACATGCTCAAGCAGTAGCTTCACTCCGTCGAGCAATCCTAACTCCCTCAAGCAGTCGAGGTCGACGTATCGAGTAGGTTGGATGCCTCGGGTTTGAAACCTTTCAAACTTTTCTCTCTGTGCTTCTCCTTGTTCTCCATCTCTAAACTGAATATTTTCCATTGCATGCAAATGAGGTTTATGTGAGATAGGTGTTTGAGGTTTGGTGAGAAAATGTGAATAAATTGATCGGATTATAATGGAGTGAAGTGAATGTGAGGAGTTGTGATTAAATGAAAAGGTGGAACGGATTAATGGAATTGATTTGAGGGTAATGGGTGGTTACGGGAGAAGAAGAGGTAATGGGAGGTTAGATTTTGGTGAAAATAGAAGTGGGGTTTTGCGAAGAAGAACAGCCTCTGTAACTTCAGAATTCGTAAATTAGGGTTGTCACGGTCGTGAGGGGGGTCTTACGGTCGTGACGCGCTAAATAGCTCGCTACGATCGTGAGGGAATGGTGACGACCGTGATGATCACAAAATATGGAATTTTCACAGAATGGATTACCTCAGTTCAGTTCAATTTTAATTCTTATCACTTTCAATATTTAATTCCAACATAACACATAACAATGGATCAATATATATATATATATATATATATATATATATATATATATATATATATATATATATATATATATATATAAGCAGTGGATTTCATCATACGAAAATTCACAAAATATCCAGCAATTCAAAGGTATCAGTAAATAATGAAAAGCATGTAAATTGATTAAATTGGAAAATTGCATAAATGGAAGTGCTTTGCTTTTGACATAATAGAAAGAAATTATAGTGATAAAAATAAGCTATGAAATGTTGCAAAATATCAAAACTAACTAGAAATAGAAAGCGAAAAGTAAGATAAATCAAATCACTACAGCATTATCAAAGTTGCTTCTTCAAATCTTCAAGTGCGAAGTTTATATGATAAAATTGTTCACAAGTTATGTCAGTTAAGCCTATAACGTCCAATCACATGCTTTTAACTTCATCCTTAACAACATTAATATCAGCTTGGTAAACTTCAAGAGTGTTCAGAATTTTCTTTAAGTTGTCAGCATATCCTACTTGATTTACTTCAGGGGTTTCAATAACTTCATCAGTGTGGTCGATGTCATGGTAACCAGGAGGTGTCTCAGGGTCACTCTCTACATCAGTCATTATGTCATCCCTAATTTGGTTGGTGTTTCAGGTGTTGATGGATAGTCAGGAGGGGTAAGCTCATAAAGCCAATTATCTCTATTGTGAACACTGACTTTAGCATGGTTCGGTAATGTGAACAGGTTTACGGTTTCATTTCTAATTAGGTACTCGTACGGTGGTTGTCCTAAGTTTCTTATAATTTGACGGTTAAAGCAGAAGTTCAGATTCATAGGGCGGACAATACCTAAACGATTTCACTTGTGTAATTGGTATCTAAGTCCGAGGGCATCAGCAATCATGGTGACCAGGCCTCCTACCAATATTGGTAGATCAGGTTCCTCTTGGATGCGGGTAAATGTTTGCATCATAAAGGGTACAACATTAACGGGTTTTCCATCGGTCAAACAGTACATTATGAATATCTCATCTTTAGATACTCCATTGAGGTTCTCTTCCTTTCCAAAGAAGGTGTGGGCAAGGATTTTATGAAAGTAGCGGATATCGGGGTTATGTATTTCATCATTGTTCATGTTATCCGGCTCAGGGTGGTAATTTCTGGTTAAGGTTCCCCAAAAGAAGTCTAGCTCAATATCCATTAATTCTACCTGGGTGGTAGTAAAGGCAAAAGGTCCACTAGGGAATCCTAGTAGGTCAGCTAGTTCCTTATGGTTAAAGTCATATTCGATACCGAATAGTCGGAAACTAATAAATCCTTTCCTTAATCTAAATCCGCGCTCGGGTAAGTAAACTAAGGAGCTTAAAAACTCAAGGGTGAGCTCGCGGTAAGTTGCATACTTATGTTTTATGAGAGCATCCTCCCATCCAAGTTGGTTAAACAGGTATAGGATGCTATCATGTATGCCTAAAGTTTCCATAGTCTGTTCATCATAGTACAGAGTCAAATCCATTTGTCTCTGTGATAATTCCTCAAATTTCATTCTTTGGTTTCTACCTCTAAATTTGGTTTCCATAAAGTTTCTTGGTTGGTTAGCCATAGTTAGTGTTAAAGTGGAGGAAACAAATCAGGGGGAAAAGGGAAGGTAGAAAAGACTTTAGAAAATCTGTAGCAAAGTAAATTTAAAAGTGATTTAGAAAAATTAAAATTAAAATAAAGAAAATAAGAAAATAAATGCATAAATAAAGTCAATAATAATAATAATGAAATAAAACAATAAAATGATAAAATGGGTTGCCTCCCACTAAGCGCTGTTATTATCGTCATAAGTCTGACGTAATGCTTAGGCGTAGATTAATCAGGGAAGTTAGTGGACAACTCTAAAAGCTTTAAACTATTCGCATAATCTCTATTTTCAATATTATGGTAATGTTTTAATCGTTGTCCGTTTACTGTGAACGGTTCACTATTCCTACCCTTAATTTCTATTGCTCCACTCGGGAACACTCTAGTTATTTCAAAGGGTCCTGACCATCTAGATTTTAGTTTTCCAGGAAAGAGCCTAAGTCTTGAATTAAAGAGGAGTACAACGTCTCCCACACTAAATTCTTTCCTAGATAGGCGTTTATCGTGCCATCGCTTGGTTCTTTCTTTATATATCTTAGCATTCTCATAAGCGTCTAATCTTAATTCTTCTAATTTATTAATGTCGAGGATTCGTTTTTCTCCAGCGGCATTGTAGTTTATATTGAGTGTTTTAATTTCCCAATATGCTTTGTGTTCTAGTTCTACCGGGAGATGACAAGTCTTCCCATACACTAGTTTGAAAGGTGTAGTTCCTATGGGTGTCTTGTAGGCTGTCCTATAGGCCCATAAAGCTTCATTAAGTTTAGATGACCAATCTTTCCTAGATATGGCAACAGTCTTTTCTAGGATTTGTTTTATTTCTCTGTTCGAGACTTCGACCTGTCCGTTTGTCTGTGGATGATATGGTGTTGCTACACGATGTCTGACTCCATACTTAGATAGTAGTTTGTCAAATATTTTCGAAATGAAATGCGAGCCACCGTCACTAATGACAAGTCTAGGCACACCAAATCTTGGAAAGATTATATTCTTGAAAAGCTTAATTACTACTCGTGTGTCATTTGTAGGAGAAGCTATAGCCTCGATCCATTTTGAAACATAATCGACAGCTACGAGTATGTACTTATTACCGAAAGATGATGGGAATGGTCCCATGAAATCTATTCCCCAGACGTCAAAGACTTTTACTTCTAATATTCCTCTTTGAGGCATTTCATCTCTTCTTGAAATATTACCGGTGCGTTGACACCGATCGCAATTTATAACAGCGATGTGGACATCTTTCCATAGATTAGGCCAAAATAGGCCGGCTTGTAAGATTTTTGCACAAGTCTTGGAAGTGCTTGCATGTCCACCATAAGGAGATGAATGACAATTATCAATGACATCTTCTATTTCTTCTTCGGGAATACATCGACGAAAGATTCCGTCAGGTCCTCTTTTAAACAATAATGGTTCGTCCCAATAGTAATGCTTGAGATTGTGGAAGAATTTCTTTTTCTGCTGATAGGTTAAGTCAGGTGGAAGTGCTCCTGCAGCTAAGTAGTTGACAATGTCAGCGTACCATGGCAGTCTTACGGTTGTTTGGATTGTTTCCACGGTTTTTGGTTCATCTATGTTTAACTTAACTGGGTCGCTTCCTATTTGTGCTATCAACTGTTCATACGGAAAATCGTCGTTAATCGGCACTTGTTCGGGTTTAATACCTTCTATTCTAGATAAATGGTCCGCTACAACGTTTTTAGTACCTTTCTTATCTTTGATTTCGAGATCAAACTCTTGTAAGAGTAAAATCCATCTCAAGAGTCTTGGTTTAGCATCTTTCTTGGTTAATAGATATCTGATAGCAGCATGGTCTGTGTAGATGATTATTTTTGCTCCTACTAGGTAGGAACAAAATTTATCAAGCGCAAAGACAACTCCTAACAGTTCTTTTTCAGTAGTGGCGTAGTTCATCTGAGCAGAATCTAAGGTTCTACTGGCATAGTAAATTGCGTGAAGTTTCTTGTCCTTCCTTTGTCCTAGAATTGCGCCTACAACATAGTCACTCGCATCGCACATGATTTCGAAAGGTAATCTCCAGTCAGGTGGTTGCATGATTGGTGCGGTGATGAGGGCTGTTTTTAGAGTTTCGAATGCTTTAAGACAATCTTTATTGAATATGAACTCAGCGTCTTTCATTAATAAACCGGTAAGAGGTTTAGTAATTTTCGAGAAATCTTTGATGAATCATCGGTAGAAACCGGCGTGTCCTAAAAAGCTTCGTATTTCTCGAACGGTCTTAGGGGGTTGAAGATCTTTTATGACTTCTATCTTAGCTTTATCAACTTCAATTCCCTTATCAAAGATAACGTGTCCTAGTACGATTCCTTCTCTGACCATAAAATGGCATTTCTCCCAGTTAAGCACGAGGTTTACTTTTACACATCTTTCTAATACCATTTCTAAATTCGATAGACATCCTTCAAAACTTTGCCCGCATATAGAGAAGTCGTCCATGAACACTTCCATGATGTTATCTATGAAATCTGCAAAGATTTACATCATACATCTTTGAAAGGTTGCAGGAGCGTTGCATAATCCAAAGGGCATTCGTCTATAAGCGAATGTTCCATAAGGGCATGTGAATGTAGTCTTCTCTTGATCATCTGGGTGAATCGGGATTTGGAAAAATCCTGAGTAACCATCTAGATAACAAAAGTACGAGTGTTTGGCTAATCGTTCTAACATTTGATCTATAAAAGGTAGTGGGAAATGATCTTTTCGAGTGGCTTTGTTTAGTTTTTGATAATCGATGCACACTCTATGTCCGGTCACTACTCTTTGTGATATCGATTCACCTTTAGCATTTTTCACAACAGTGATACCTCCTTTCTTTGGTACTACATGTACTGGACTAACCCATTGACTATCAGAGATTGGATATATTATTCCAGCGTCTAGTAGTTTCTTAACTTCTTCTTTTACTACAATGCTAAGGATTGGGTTAATTCTTCTTTGAGATTCTCTGGAGGTTTTGCAATCTTCTTCTAGCATAATACGATGCATACAGATTGAAGGGCATATTCCTTTGAGATCAGATATGTTATATCCTAATGCAGTTGGGTATTTCTTTAAGACATCTAAAAGTTTCTTCGTTTCAATTGTTCCTAAACTGGAATTGATTATAACTGGTCGTGTACATTCAGTGTCTAGGAATTCGTATCTTAGGTTCTTAGGTAAGGTTTTTAACTATAATGTAGGTTTCTTCTTACTTGGCATGGGATCCGGTGTAAGTGCTAAACTTTCGCTTAGACTATCATCCTGATATGGTTCACGCCAATTGTTATCTTCGAAAATCGGAGGGATTTGAATTTTCATAATTTCAGAATAAGTAGTTTCTTTCATTTCCATCTCTCTTACACATTCGACAATTACATCCAATAAATAGCATGTGTCCTCTATAGCTGGTGATTGTAAGAATTGTGTTAAAATAAATTCAACTTTCTCTTCACCTACTTCAAAGGTTAGCTTTCCTTTCTTTACGTCTATAATAGCTCCGACGGTAGCTAAGAATGGTCTTCTTAGTATGATAGGTGTAATGGAGTCTTCAGAGATGTCCATGATTATAAAATCAGTAGGAATGTAGAATTGTCCTATACATACTGGGACATTTTCTAGTATGCCTACAGGATATTTAATAGAGTGGTCGGCTAGTTGAACTGACATTTTAGTTGGTCTTAGGTCTCCCATGTCTAGCCTTTTGCAAATTGTTAAGGGCATAACACTGACACTAGCTCCTAAATCGCATAGAGCTTTGTCAATAACAAATTTTCCAATTACACAGGGTATAGAGAAACTACCTGGATCTTTTAACTTAGGAGGCATATTGTTTTGAATTATTGCGCTACACTCAGCAGTAAGTGTAACGGTTCCGTTATCCTTTATCTTCTTCTTATTGGATAAGATTTCCTTTAGAAATTTAGCATACGAGGGCATTTGAGTGATAGCTTCTGTAAATAGAATAATAATATTCAACTGTTTTATAAGTTCAACAAATTTCTTAAACTGGCCCATCGTCTTGGAATTGGTTAATCTCTGAGGGTACGGAATTGATGGTTTATAAGGTGGTGGAGGCACATAAGGCTTTTCTTTCTCCACTGCCTCTTGATCTTTATCTTCCTTTTCTTCTGGTTCATTCTCCTTTTCAGTCGGCTTATCTTGCTTTTGGTACATGGCTGGATTGTCAAGTCTTGGATCGGCAGGTCCGTCAAGTTCCTTGCCACTTCTTAGTATCACAGCATTGGCCTGTCCTTTTGGATTAGGTTGGGGTTGTCCAGGAAATACTCCAGCTGGTGCAGCGGTAGGTGCCTGTTGTTGAGCTACTTGTGAAATCTGAGTTTCAAGCATTTTGTTATGTGTAGCTAACGCATCTACCTTGCTCACTAATTGCTTAATCTGCTCACTAGTGTGTATGTTTTGATTTAAAAATTCCTTGTTTGTCTGAGATTGGGTAGCTATGAAGTTCTCCATCATTAACTCAAGGTTTGATTTTCTAGGAACATTAGGAGCAGTCTTTTGATATCCTGGTGGTGTAGCTGGTGCTTGACCTGGTGCGTATAAAGCATTGTTATTCTTATAAGAGAAGTTCGGATGGTTCTTCCAACCTGGGTTGTATGTGTTCGAGTACGGGTTTCCTTGAGCATAATTCACTTGATTTGTGGGAATTCCTACTAATAGTTGACAATCAGGGACAGCATGTCCTGGAACTCCACATAACTCACAGTTAGGTGTTACCGCAGCCACGGTGGCTGTTGGTGTTATGGCCAAGTTGTCGATCTTTTGGTTAAGTTGGTCAAACTTTGCATTGACTTGGTTCATACTACTCACTTCATACATACTTCCTTTTGTTGGTTTCTCAGTTGCGACTCTCTCTCTTCCCCATTGGTAATGATTTTGAGCCATACTCTCGATAAGGGCATAAGCATCATTATATTCTTTGTCCATTAGTGCGCCGCCTGCGGCAGCGTCAATCGTCATTCTTGTGTTGTACAAGAGTCCATTGTAGAAAGTATGGATGACCATCCATTCTTCTAATCCGTGATGTGGACAAAGTCTCAGCATATCTTTGTAGCGTTCCCAAGCTTCGAAAAGTGACTCGTTTTCCTTTTGCTTAAATCTGTTGATTTGAGCTCTTAGCATAACTGTCTTACTAGGTGGGAAATATCTTGTCAAGAAGACTCTCTTTAGTTCCTCCCACGTAGTTACTGAATTCAAGGGTAGAGATTGAAGCCAGGCTCTCGCTCTGTCTTGAAGTGAGAAAGGAAAAAGGCGTAATCTAATAGCTTCTTGGGTAACTCCATTAGCTTTTACAGTATCTGCGTACTGCACAAATATCGAAAGATGAAGGTTCGGATCCTCGGTAGGATTTTCGGAGAATTGGTTTTGTTGCACGGCTGATATCAGCGAAGGTTTCAATTCGAAATCGTTTCGGTTGATAGCCGGTGCAGCAATGCTGGAATGCGGCTCAGCTTGTGAAGGACTAGCGTAATACTTTAGTGGATGATTTGGTTCTTCAGCCATCTCTGCGTCCTTAGATGTTCCAACTGGTTTAGGTGGATCAACTTGAAGATCTGGAATGTTGTATTTTCGTTGGTATTCGAATATTCGTCTTCTTAAATGTAAGAAGCGTTCTAATTCTTGGACTGGAGGTTGCAAGTCTTCGCCTTGAGAGCGAGTACTTGGCATACACTCGGTAAATTAGATTAGGGAAAATAAGTTGTTACCTTAGTCTAGACAATGCTACTCTAATAGTGCACTAGTGACTAAATCAAGGTCCCCGACAACGGCGCCAAGAACTTGATGGGGCGAAGACGCGATATGTGTCTAGCGGTATCTGAACTGCAAGCGCACAACCTATCGAAGTAATATAAAAGATTGTCGAACCCACAGGGACTTTGCATTCACTCTAGTGCTAGAAGGTCTGCTAGTTTAGCTAAGGTGAATATTTGTCACGATTATGGTTTTAAGGATTAAAAGCGGGAATTAAATTTAGTTTAAGGAAATAATGAGAAGGCGGTCGGTATGTAATTATATTTAACCTATGCGGGTCAATCTAACCTAAGCTTATAAAGATGGTTCACTTAAATGATTTTGTAGAGATTACCAGTTTAAAAACCCTCGACTCACACTCTCGTGGTCTTATCTCAGATCTTACTCCTAAAGCCCTATGCCTGCTCTCGCTAGCCCATAAGTGTTTAGAAAATAATTTTTGAAAACTTAATAAGTCTAATTCATTTTAAAGCGCTCTCGCTGTATTTAAATCAAATGCCTAACTTTAGCTATCCGGTTAAAATCTCACACTCTCGTGGTCTCGACCTAACCTGTTTCACTTTTCTTACTCTCGTAACAAATATATTAATTTTAATTATAAAAAGCCACAGCCAGAATATAAGTTCTTAATTATTTTAGCTTAGATTCGATTTAACCGTTTTGGTTTGGTTTATTACATACCGACTAATTAATTTAGCTACTCATTTTTATTATACCAACAGACAGATGCAGAAATAAATAAATAAATATTAAAGCATACATTATATAATAATAATAATAATAATAATATCTTAACATAAATAAATAAATGAATTCAATATAAATTGCAAAAAATAAAAACCTGGATAAATTAAATTCTTAAACTCCTTCTTCCACAGATTGGCAAGCTCGGAGTGTCGGAATCGGAATCGAAATACAATAACAAATTCGGAGGCTAAAAAGAAATTAATTGAAATAACAATTTCCTAATGTTGGAAATTGTTATTGAATTGGGTTGGAAATAGAAACAGAAAACACAGCAAGAACAAAGCTGGAGAAAGAAAAGGGTTCAAGAAAAAATACGGCAGAGCTTCCGCGAAAAAATCAATAAAATACTCTGTAGTTTTTAATTTGCATCTTAGGTATTTATAGAAGTGGAAATTGGCAGTTGAATTGGTAAGCGTGGGCTTCGTTCCGTAATGAGAAAATCCAGCAAAAAAGTAGCGTACTGGGTTGCTTCAGTTGAGGAAAAATAGGAGTCGTCAAAGACTCGTTGCACGTCTTCATGAATAACTTCAAATAAATTAAACACACTTTCCTTGTCACGTTCGTGACATGGGCATAACGGTCATATTCTTCAATTCAAGCGCGTCACGATCGTGATAAGGTTGTGACGATCGTGAGACCTCAAAGTAGCGTGTCACGATCGTGATAAGGTTGTGACGACCGTGAGTGTAACAAAAAATGCAGATTTAGCAGAATTGTTCTCTTCATCTTCTTTTCATGCTAGATTTGGTTCATTTGATCTTTTTCTCATAGTTTGGCTCTAGACATGTTATACCTGCAATGTGACATAAAAAACTCGAACAATCGGGAGTTAATAGTATCAATGTGCGATAAAACGGACTTAAAACGTAGTAATAAAGTGATACGATTTCTCGTTATCAACCATGCAGAAAGTAATAGTTTCCCAAACACATCAGGAATGTTCTTAGATAGTCTTGTCAAGAGACTATAAAAACAACCTATAGTGAACTTACAAAATAAGCTGACATTCAGAGAAAATTTAATTAGAAAAGTGAAGATACATGTGAAATTCGTTGAGATATTCCACTGTTCCCTGAATATTGACTAAAAAACTCAATTTTATAATACTCAGAAGTAGTCTTTTTAGGTAAACAACCTAATTATTCCCAATATTTTCCACCATCCGATCTATTAGCATAATAAGAATCGTAATACAGTACCTCCAAAAATGAGGCATTTGCAGGATCATCCAATCTTCTCAAAGGTCTGTCATTTACAGTGAAACCATTACTCCAAAAAACAATGTTGTGAACAACAGACTCATGTTACTGAGAGTTAGAAGCATTCTGTATAGTTTCCCCAGAGAGTAACCTTCCAGTTCCAGCAAAGCTTGTTGACCTTGGAGGTTCTTGAAACTGATCAAGAGGCCTTTCTACAGCTCAAAGTTTCCTAGCTTTGTTGAAAATTGCATCCGCATCATTTCCTTTGAAAGGGTCCAGGACAAGCATTCCACTGGAGAAATAATGTAAAATTATTACACGTTTAACAAAAAAGCAACAAATCATATAACAAACAAAACATTTGAAATAAAAGCAAATCAATAAAAGATCAAAACTACATAGTGATTGAAGCACAACATTGATAACATGGCTTCTTTGATGGAGCAAAAAATAGCATATGTGACAGTTGAGACCCCTTTAACCTTGACATCCAGCAAATAATGATAAAAAAAATTGGCTCTCTATCAGTCTGTTAAGTTGTATTTGTTTGTCCTGTCATTGTTATAAAAGCTATATACATTGTGTAGAGTTTTGATGGATCATCCTCCCGTCAAAACTCAAAAGTAGTATCTACGTAAGTGGTCATTAAACCTAACAAACTCGCCCTATGCTTCTCCATCATAACAGGTGACGACTTCATCATAAGAACATCAAAAATAGAGATGAGTTGTAACAAATTTACAGAATAACAGATTTAATCCCTTTCAAATGGTTAAATCTCGTTATCAAAACATAAAAATTAAACAATTAATAATATTCATTTAAGATGTGTACACACACTTAAACAAAAAGTACCTTGCAATACCTTGCAGCCATGATGTGTTGACCGATTTCAGTGAAGATACTTACTACTTGATTCAAACATGTAATAGATATGGAGTTATGCTTAAGCGATGAATCAAGAGATTTATGTATTTTGTTTACATCCGCAAGTGCAATTCTCAAGATCTTCATGAAGCTTCTGAAAAGCGATGAAAAGGAGATAGAATCAAGATCAGTTGAGGCAGTATTAAGAATGTTGTATTCATAGGAAGCTCATTTTACATACCTAGACTTGAGTTTGAAGACCTTTGATATGTTGAACTGCCAAATCTAACATGTCTGAATAACTTGTTTGCTACAGGGACATTTTGAAACAACATTAAGCAACCTATAATATACACGGTTAAACACTGTTTTGGCGATATTATCGACTCATCTATATCTAATTCCATTGATCATGCTCTCATACTTATTGTAAATATTTGAATTTATGATAACATTCTCAAGGTCAACTTGAGTTCAATCTCTAGTAATTCAAACAATGACCAATAACTTAATAGAATTTAATATTCTTTGATATAGTAATAATAGTATGACAACCGATAACTTACCTCGACGCGGCCAAGGACCAGTACATGATAAATTTGATGAAAAACATAACACTTGAATCTGTCATCAGACCCAGCTGTATTCAGTTCATGAATACACACCTCAATCGGTACCAACACAAAGCAAATGCAAAAAATATACAACAGTGATTATGCAAGCCATAATATAATATATCTGAATAAAACAATGATTATTATATCTGAATAAAACAATGATTATGAGTGTAGCTAATGTATGGAGAACAAAGGCAAAAGAAGTCCATAAGAGGTTAGTGATACCAGCTAAGACTTAAACCCTTTCCTGTAATCAAACCAAGCAACAAAATAAGATATCATCAATTCCAGGTAGACCCTTTCACACAAAGATTGTCGTTTTCTAAATTAACTCACAGAAAAATAAATTGACTTAAAAGGTTATTTCACAGCATTCAGATATTCCTCCACACTTTCCATCGTAACAAACGCAAATCGTCTTCTTCTATCAGCGATGTCATCGTACACGATCTGCATAACTCAAACCAAACATTAAAAACACAGCTCAAAACACCTGTTATAAGGGCTTAATTAAGTCATTTATCCAAACAGGGACTGATTTCTACTCAAAATGATAATAAGATAAGAAATGTGAAATCCAACTGAGACTTACAGTGCCCTCAAACATTCGAATTTCTTCTTCAGCTTGCTTCACGCTCCCCATCGTAACAAACTCAAATCGTCTACTTCTATCCGGGATGTCATCGTACACGATCTGCATAACTCAAACCAAACATAAAAAACACAACTTCGGTGAGGATGAATTTGACAACAGAAAGGATGAATTTCAAGCACTGCAACTTAATGAACTAAAAATCACAACCAAATTAGACATTTTGTAATGCATATGAAAATCAAGACAATTATGAATTTCAAGCACTGCAGCTTAATGAACTGAAAATGCTAGTAAAGATTGCGAAAGCATACATTTTTATCAATCAGAAAGAACTGACTTTTGGCAGCTATTTCACTGCACCCAGAAATTCTTGAAACTACCTCGATGGCCATTTTCAGAACCCCTAGTCCTGCACTGAATCTAGGCCAAAAAAAACATTGAGACAAAAAATAGCAATAATGAGGCATGTTGTGATAAAACAAAAGAAAATGGACATTCAATATTATGCTCGTTATGATTAGCTTTGCAAGTACCTTCCAGCTCCAACCACAACTATCTTTTGGTTCACAAAATCAGACAATGGTCGATCTTGAGATCTTACTGTTCCCAATAATCCAGCAAGTGCAACACCAGCAGTGCCCTATATCACACAGTAATTCGATGTTTCAACAGCAACTTCAATAACAGAGTATTGGAAACATCTTAAAGATATGATACATCAACAATATTTAATGTCACTTTCTCACCTGTATATCATCATTAAACATGCAAAACCTTTTCTTATATCGTTCTAGGGTTTCAAAAGCCCACTTCATTTGGAAATCTTCAATTTTATAAACTTGCCTATAGGGAGAATTACGAAACGGAAATCTGCTATGCACTTTCCTGAGGCGAGTGTGAGGTGAGGGTTTCGCACAGATCGACGAAGATGCATTTTGACAATGTCGACGGTGATTTAGGGTTTTGGGGTATTGTTGCTATGAATAATGGGGAAGAAGACAGAGAGAAAGAGTGAGACGAGAAGAGAGATAAAGTGAGGGAAAAAAGAGGAAATTTTTTTTGAAAAAGGAAAAAAAGAAATGGGGTGAAAAGAGGGGAAAATTGATATATTAATTTGAATCAATAGATGATTGATATGTGGAAGAATGAAGCGATAAGAGGTATTTAGCAATGTTGAATTACTTCTTTACGAAAATGTCCTTATCTTAGGCATGATGGAAAATTTTGAAAAGGGTATATTAGTAACATTGGTGGCACATTATAGTAATAGGTAGGTAGTTGATGTTATGTGGTGTGGTGGAAAGAGAAAAATAAGATGTTAGGAGAATAGTTTTTTTTTCTTTTGCGGTAGCGAGAGATTCAAGTATAACATAATAGAGAATGTTAGAAAATTAATTTAAATTGAATGGATCAAGGATAAAATTGTGAACGAAATTATTTTCTTAAAAGTATTTCAGACACTCAAATGTTTTAGAGTTAGAACATAAAAATATCCAAGATAATTGAGTTTATATTCGAGTTTGCACAAGACCGGTGAATACTTGAACATATGAAAGATGAAATTCAAAATTTTATGTGAAGAAGCATTTCTAATGTGTTTTTTTGAATTCAGAATGTCAATTTATATGTCAAACTGATGTTGTTTCATAAGATTGCGACCCTTGTGAAACACACTTTCAACAACATGTTTGCTAAATGTTGCATTGTATCGCCTACAACAACATTTTTATCAAATGTTGTACTGTTTCGCCTACATCAACAGTTTTCAAAGGTTGCACTATTTTGCATTCTGCAACACTTCACAAAGTATTGCGTATTTCTGAATTCAAACCTATTGCAACACTTAATAAGTGTTGTCTATTTATGAATTCAAAAATTAATCTTCATTTGAATATTTTCTTGTCATTTTGGAATATAATCAAGATTATTAATTGTTAATAAGTTACAACAATCTTCCACTTTGTTCTAATAATGACAAGATCAATTTCAGAAAAAGAGAGAAAAAGAATGTTAATACAGTTAAGTATCTTTCGATTTGAACTTAACCTTAATAAGCATAATGCAAAGTCTAATTGGAATGCTAGGTAGTAATGCTTTGAACTGTTATTTCTTGTGATTAAACTGACGTTACCTTACACACACTCTTTAGTGGTTCTTCGCTTACATCTCTCGTCTAACATTATTTATGGCCATGTGTTTTTCTTGTTTTCGTGAATTTATCATGCGAGAAATTCCAATTTTCACTTTGTTGTTATTACCCATTGAATCTTAGGTTAAGGTTAGTTAACTTCAGATTGGGTTGCTACCGTTGTCATAACCCTTATTCAAGAGGTTTCAATCACATATCTCTCGAGGTAGTCCTTAATAAATCTCTGGACAGTGGTTTGGTAAATTGATCAAGCAAATTATAGCTCGATCTTATATGAATGAAATGATTACACCTTTAAACAATTTTCTCGCGAAAGAATCTTTAAATCCTACTTGCCTAGACTTTCTGTTATACACTTTTTGCATGCTCTAGGTAAAGTGGTTTGACTATCGCAATGTATCAACACGTTTGAAATATTGTCTTTAGTCAATGGAACATTATATAGAAGGTCCTTCAACCATTCAGCTTCTTCACCAACGAAAGCAAAAGCCTAGAACTTTGATTCAATTTAAGAGAGTGATCCACATTTATTTTTTGCTCTTCCAAGAAATTACACCCCATATAGTGTAAATATCCATCCAAATGTAGATTTATGAAATTCAACATTCGATATCCAACTTGCATCGATATATCTTTCTAATATGGCAGAAAATCTACCATAATGGAGACCAGTATTTTTTGGTTTCATAAAAAAGCAGAAAATCCTAATGATGGCCTTCTAGTGCTCACTATTTTGATTGCTAGTAAAATCTACTCATTTTACCTATTGTAAATGTTATGTCGGGTCTAGTACATTGCAACTTGCATATTCCAATTGAGCCACAATTCTTCCATCACTCTTTTGAAATTTGACACTATGATAAAATGTAATGGCCATTTCCACAATTCTTCCATCACTGTTATCAAGCACTTTATCGACATAGTGTGTTTGACTAAGCTCACAACCCCCACTATTCCACTTTACTTTGATCTCCAAAAGTGTGTCAACTAGTCCAAGATCATTGATCTTGAATATGGAAGTTAAAAACCTCTTTGTTTCTAAAATTTCATCTATCTCGTTGCTAATGATCAATCATATAATCAACACGGAGACAAATGAATATCATAATATTCTCACACAACTTTGTGTACAAACACTTGTAACAAGAATAAGATGAAAAATGTTTTTAGATAATCATCCATGATGATACAAGAAGGTTTTAAATGAAGTGAGAGATGAAATTATGAGCGTATAATATAAATTGAAATTATCACCTTAGTTAGGTTCACTTGTCTCAGTCTACTTCATCATTGATGTGCATGGCATTTTTGAACCTTTGCTTCTTTGATAATCTTTGTCTTCATCAAAACTGAACTAGATATAAGATGTATTCTTCACAAACTCTTCCTATTGATGATGACATGTAAACTCTTTGAATTTGTGTTCTGATAATGATTGAAAAGCCTCCCTAAGTTGTGTGTCTCCCCTTTACTTAGTGAATTTTGCTATGATAAAGTCAAACTTTTAATGTCATTGTTTTTGTGTTTGTTTTAATCCATACAAGAACTTGACAAGATTTCACACTTTTTTGTTCATTACAAGGAAGTGCATAACCTTCCAATTGATCCATGTAAATCTCCCCATAAAGATATTTATTTAGAGATGTTGTTTTGACATCCACATTTGATGAACTATAAGGTTATGTAAAGAAGCTAATACAAATGATACTCTAATTTTCGTTGGGCTTGCAACTATTGCATATGTGTCAAAATGGTAAACACTTTCTTTTTGTTTAAAAAAACTTTTGGTCATTAATCTAGACTTGTAGGTATTTAGTGTACCATCATACTATGATGATTCCTTCTAAACAAAAGGAGACTCTTGAAGCTATTACTTCCTTATGAGTTTTAGGATTATCTTCCACTTGAAGAAAAATAGGAATCTTACGAACCTAATTCTTACTATTTCCTTCCATTAGATAATAGAAATAAAATGATTATCAATTTTGTTCAGTCCTAGATCATTAGCCTTTCAGACTCTCTTCCTTATTCTAAGTTCTAGTTGTTTTTCAGCAATCAGTGACTGACTTTCGATTTATGTTTCAATAATCCTTGGAGAACATTTCTTACGAGGTTCTTAATTTGTGGAAAACTCGAATTCCTTATCCTTCGCAATAAGGTTATCAAAAATCTACATTTCAGGATTCAATAGTTACATTAGACTCTAAATTCAAAAGTTTGTATAAGTCATTATGGAATATTGGAACAAACCCTAGTACGAATAGCATGTCGTCGAGTCTGCTCATATGTTATTGTTTAGTCGGGCCTTATGTTATGGATCCAATTGTTTAAGTTAGCTTGTACCCTAAGTTAGCTTGTAATGGGTAATTGTTAAAAACCTCATTAGGTTAGTATGTTAGTTTTATTATAAATAACATACTAGACTCTCATATTTTGTATAAGGAAAAATAGGAAGATAAAACCCTAATTCAAAAGTGAGAGAGGTTATTTGTTATTCTTGTATACTTGTAATCATGTTTAAAGAGAAAGGAAAGAATAACAGTTTATAACTAATCCTTGTTGTTTTCTT
The DNA here is from genome assembly GCA_963966055.1 of Lathyrus aphaca. Taxonomy (NCBI): domain Eukaryota; kingdom Viridiplantae; phylum Streptophyta; class Magnoliopsida; order Fabales; family Fabaceae; genus Lathyrus; species Lathyrus aphaca. The sequence continues at coordinate 533,867,537 of OZ014523.1, read as the reverse complement.
TGGTAACCCTAAACCCTAACCCTTGTGGGTTTCTTGATCATAAAGAAACCTATTATACTTTGTTTCTAAGGTATTGTTCGCTGGTATGTCTGGCGAACAATCTCTGGTTAACCAAATATCTTAGAAAAGGGTGACTGGCAGGACCAACCAAACAAGTCCTAGGACGTCGCGTGCTAAGAATCAAATGAAAAATAATCTAAACGTGGTATTTATATATTTCTGTCGAAATGTTCTATAATAAACTAATTGTTATTTATATTGAAGTTGAAGTTGTATATATATTTGAATCTACTAACGCGTTTGAAGGCTTTAATGGAAGAAAACTAAAGTTTGACATGAAGATATAGAATTGCTTAAATATAAACTGGCTAAAATATGAAATTACTGGAACGTGAATGGAAAGTAAATGAAAAAACGAAGAATAAAGATTTAAAGAAGAAAATCAAAGCTTTTATAACTTGAAATAAAATTGGTGTTGATACGCACATTTCCAATAATGATCTCTCTTTTCTCTTTACACACAAGTACTTGAGTAAATTTACAGGAATTTGTACAATCTATTTCACACACTTTTCACAAAGCAAACTATCCTATTTATATACAAATATCATAACCGTCGAACAACGGTCAAACCCTAAATGAATACCACTTGGCATTGTGCATGCTAATGTCTTCTGAAAGTCTTCCACGTCCCTTTTTACCAAACGAAACATTTATTTGCACAAAAACTGCTTTTCGACAGATGAAACGATGTGTCTCTTTGTGACGTCAAGTTGATTTACAATTCAAATCCAAAAATCCTTATATCAAATTTTCTTCTGTCGAAGCCCGTCATTATCAAAATAACAACAAAACTTTATCCGTAGTGATGTGAAGAACTTCCAGCCAGCAATCCAACATCTCTTTCGACAAAACCCCTTTCGACTTATAAAACAAATCATCACAAAACTTCTCGAGATTATGGACATGTTTGGAAGAAAGAGTGGTCAATTCATCAAATGACCTTTATAAAAGCTATTAAAACTTTTATGTACCAAACTCATACTGTCGAAAATCCTATGCATACAGGTATCCAAATCACAACAAATTGGTGAAGTGAGCATGAAGAAGATGCCTTCAACTAAGTATGAGATTGAAAAGTTCACCGGAGTGAACGATTTTGGTTTGTGGCGCTTGAAGATGAAAGCCCTACTTGTTCAACAGGGTTGTTTGGAAGCGTTGAAGGGAGAGACGACCATGAATGTTGTGTTGACGGCAGCTGAAAAGACGGCCATGATTGAGAAAGCATACAACGCAATATTGTTGAGCCTTGGTGATAAGGTTCTTCGACAGGTATCAAAGGAGATGAAGGCGTCAGGGTTATGGTTGAAACTTGAAAGTTTGTACATGACCAAATCGTTGGTGAATCGACTCTACCTGAAGCAAGCCTTATATTCATTTAAGATGAGTGAAGACAAAGTTTTGGCTAAGTAGTTGGATATATTCAATAATCTGATTCTTGATCTTGAAAATATTGATGTGAAGATCAATGATGAAGATCAAGCACTGTTGTTGTTATGCGTTTTGCCCAGAACACATGCTCACTTCAAAGAAACCCTATTGTATTGAAGAAAGTCCCTGACCTTTGAAGATGTTCAATCCTCCTTGTACTCTAAGGACTTGAATGAACGAAAGGAGTATAAACCTTTGACGTTGGGTGAAGGTTTGGTCGTTAAGGAGAAATTCTTATGAAAGGATGGTAAGTTCGACAAAAAGAAGGGAAAAAGTCAGCATAAGTCTTATAATGGTGAAGCATCTGGTGTTCGATGCTATCATTGTAAGAAGGAGGATCACATTCAAAAGGTGTGTCCTGAACGCCTGAAAGATCATGGAGGTAATGATAATTGCAATGTTTCCATTATTCAAGATGATTTCGACTCATTTGATGTTCTTGTGGTTTCGAGCGGCGACTCAAGATAAGAGTGGATTATGGATTCAGGTTGCACTTGGCACATTACTTCAAACAAAGATTTGTTTGAGGAGCTACGTTATCAAGATGGTGGATCGATGCTTCTGGGAAACAACAAACCTTGCAAAGTTACAGGTATTGGATTGTGATAATCAAGCTCCATGATGAGTCAATAAGACTATTGACTGAAATTAGGTATGTACATGACTTGAAGAGAAATCTGATTTCTCTTGGTGAATTCGAAAAGAAAGGATATGTCTTTCAAGGAGATAAAAGTATCTTAAGAGTCATGAAGGGGTAGAAGGAAGTCTTGAGAGGCGTGAAGAAACAAGGCTTGTATACCCTTGAGGCTGAAGTTGTAAGTGGTTCGACAAATGTTGCATCAATGAAACTGTTGTCGAAGACAAAATTATGGCACATGAGATTGGGCCATGTCAGCGAGAGATGCCTGGTCGAACAGGGGAAATAGAATCTGCTAGGTGGTGACAAAGTCGAGAAGTTGAGTTTTGTGAACCTTGTGTATTTGGTAAATCCTGTAGGGTGAAGTTTAACAAAGGTAATCAAAGAACACATGGATCCCTTGATTACATCCATGCTGATCTTTGGGGGTCTGCAAGGAATCCTTCACATTCAGGTGCAAGATATTTTATATCCATAGTTGATGACTATTCTAGAAAGTTAGGTATTCATCCAGAAGACGAAGGATGAAACTTTTGAGAATTTCAAGAGTTGGAAGGTTCTGGTCGAAACTTAAACTGGCAGAAAGGTCAAAAGGTTGAGAACTGATAATGGCCTTAAATTCTGCAATGAAACTTTCGACAGTTACTATGTCGAGTCTAGGATTGGAAGGCATAAGACTGTAGCAAGTACTCCTCAGCAAAATGGTCTAGCTGAGAGATTCAATCGTAAAATCCTCGAAAGGGTTAGATGCATGTTGGTTAGTGCTGGATTGAAGAAGGTGTTTTGGGTTGAGGCTACATATCTGATAAACAGATGTCCTTCGACTGCGTTAGATATAAAGACACCTAAAGAAGTTTGGTTGGGACATCCACCAGATCTCGTCAAACTGAGAGTATTTGGTTATGTAGCCTATGCTCACATCAGGAAAGACAAGGTCAAACCTAGAGCTCTGAAATGCATGTTCATGGGATATCCTGAAGAAGTCAAAGCTTATAGGCTATGGTGCCTAGATCCGGGTCACGAGAGGTGTATCACCAGTCGAGATGTAGTTTTCAATGAAGCTGAGATAGCTTTTAAGAAAAATGATGATGTTGTCGAAGAGATGGAACAGGGAGAAATTCCTGTTGAGGTGGAGCATATTGATACTGAATTTCATGACCCAGATGAAGTCGAAGAAGCAGAAACTACTGTCGAAGATGAGGAGTCTGATAATGCCCGCCTGCTGGAAAGAGACATGCCGAGAAGAGTCATCAATCCAACTCATAGAATTGGGTATATAGATCTTATAGCTTATGCCTTAATCTCGGCAAGTGAGGTTCTAGACAAAGAACCTAGAGACTATAAGGAAGTTATGAGGAGTCGAAATAAGACTGAATGGCTGAAGGCCATGGATGATGAGATGAAATCTCTTCATGATAAAAATACTTAGGAACTGATCAAGAAAATTGCTGGAGCCAGGTTAGTTAGTTGTAAATGGATTTTTAAAGTTAAGGAAGGAATCGAAGAAGTTCCATCGAAGAGATACAAGGCAAGGTTGGTTGCAAGGGGGTTCACTCAGAAAGAAGGTGTCAAATTTAATGATGTGTTCTCTCCTGTTGTGAAGTATAGGTCCATTTGAATGTTTCTTGCCATGGTGGCACAATTCGACCTTGAACTAAAACAGAAGGATGTGAAATCTGTGTTTTTGTATGGTGATCTTAATGAAACAATCCTAATGAGACAACCTGAAGGGTATTTTTAAGAGGGGAAAGAAGAGTATGTGTGAAAACTGAAGAGATCTTTATATAGGTTGAAACAATCTCCTCGACAATGGAATAGGAGATTTGAAGAGTTCATGGCACGCATAAGTTTCATCAGAAATCAGTTCGACCACTGTGTTTGCTTCAGATTTCGACCTGATAATTCATTTGTTATTTTGTTGCTTTATACGGATGATATTATAATAGCAAGCAAAAATGTCGAAGATGTAATAAGGGTGAAGGCTAAACTCAATAAGGAGTTCAATATGAAGGATCTGGGAGCCACGTCCAGGATTCTTGGGATTGACATCCGGAAATATAGTAAAGCAGCAATCGAAGGATAAGTCGACTTTGATTATGCAGGTTGTATGGATTCTAGAAAATTTATTTCTGGATATGTTTTCACTATGTTTGGCACAACAATTAGTTATGAAATTCTGGTATCACGGAATCAAATGTCGAATATGATGTTAAGATATCTTATATGTTACTTATAAACAAGGTAAAACATACACAACATTACTTAAAATTTCTGATATATCATATTCAAACATGCTTCAGGATGTTTCGAAATCTGATAGGACATTGAGTTCAGGTACTGCATAAAACATAAAACAGAAAAGCTGTAAAGAACACATTCAAATTGTTAACCCAGTTCGATGCTAACTCATCTACTCTGGGGGCTACCAAGCCAGGAAGGAAATCCACTATGTAGTATCAATTCAAAGACTTCTCAGCAAACACCTACAGTTTACAGTTTTCTCACTTAATCACTACCCGTGCAACTTCTACTTAGGAACTCCTAAATATGAGAAACCCATCCTCACTTCCAATCACCTTAGTGATGTCTTACCATTCTCAACTCTCAGTTGCTGATATTGACGACTCAATACCTATACAACAATTCAAAACATAGAAGCCAAACTTCCATGACAATAACTTAAAGTTGCTTACCAGCTGTCGCTCCCGAAAGATGAGACTGAGCTCAAATAAGGTACAGACGCGAATGGTCGGCGAAAGGATGAAGTGAGAACTCACAGGAGTGAACTCACTGGAAAAGAAAAGAGTCGCCAGCTAGGCATTTTTATCCCGGAGGAAAGGTAATGCTGCATAGACCTAGAAAGATATGGATAAGACGGTTGCGAACCAAAGAGACTGAGAAAGGGGGTTGGTTACAACCTGGGAAGGTATTAGCACCCAGATTGTCCGCCGTACTCGACGGGATCCACGCTTAAAATATTTGTGTTTTAAAGGGGTAGTGTCAGTGCAATCTGTGTATCAAAGAGCTGGAAAAGGATGTACAGGTGTCGGTGTAAGAGAAGTGATGTGTATAAGTGAAGTGTCAGTGTAAGAACAAAGATGAAATGCTCAAGACTATGAGGCTAGAAGAATGATGCTAGAAAGAGGGGGAATATACAGAGACTTTTGTTCGATAACTGTTAAGTTATGCCTACGTATCCTCTCGTGCAATGAGGAAGTCAGAACACCGTAGTTCGACCCAAAGGGACTGAAAGATAAATTGACTTGTGAACTGCTTACTTGCCTATGTTCAAGTGTATGACCTGTCTGACTCAGGTGCGAACTGTCTTGCATTAGACGGAAGAAGCAAGTTCTCGTTTATGAGTGAAGATGATGAGAAAAGAATCCCGGAGGAGACGATTATTGTTTGTTTTTGAGTTTTCAGTCTTTTATTGCTTTTGAAAGTTTGTCATAAATTAATGAGCTTAAGCCTAAACCAATGGATTAGTAAACTCATCACATCTTCCCTCTGATTAGGGGTAATGAGAATACCTTAAGTGTGAAGTCAGCATCTCACACTTAATCACCATGGTGTAGGATTAAGATCATTAACCTACTTGTGATTATTTAGATGTTTTTGTTGTTTTTTTTTAGTGTTAAGTAATGAGATTAAGCCATAATCAAGGATTTAATGGACTCATTACACCATCCTAATAGAAGGATAATAGATGAGAACATTTAAGCTGAGAAAGATACCTCAACTTAATCCATGATTAGGGATTAACCTCATGACAAAACAAAGCCTTTATTAAGTGGATTTTAGTTAATGGTATGATGAATAAGTGATTTTTAGGGTTTGTAAGACAACTTGAGGAGGACTTGTCCATTAACACTAGGGTTAGTCCTTCTTAACCAATTAAGGAAGAATTAGAACCCTAATGCAAGGCCCAAGTTACAAGTTTGATGTCTTGATGGTTATTAAGTGAATTGATTAGAGGATTTAAACACATTAAGGGCTTAACACTTAGGATTAAAGTTATACACTCCATCCTAATAGAAGGATGCAGGTATAAGCTTAATCACAAAGCCTTAAAACCTTTAGGGTTTAGTCTTGGATTATGAGGTGAGAAGAGAAGACTCAATGAGACACAAAGGTAAAACCTAAATGGGGGACTAATCAAAACCCTAATTATTGTCATGCTTGGTTGTTCCTAAGGTTTGTGAGGTTTACAAGAGAAATCTTCAGAGGAACCACCAGGAAGCAGATGAAAGGAGCAAAGAGAAGCAAAGTAACTTGCTTCATTTAAGAAGACAAGTCACTTGAGGAAAGAAAGTAAAGAGAAGAAGAAAGAGCAAGCTCAATCTCAAACACAAGACAAAATGCAGCAATGATGCATAAGAGAGATGAAAAGAAATTGTGAGAAGTGAAGGCAAATTCACTTCTCAAAGTTACTTACCACCTGAAAAGTTAGTGAAAGGAATGCAATGCAATGCAAAATGAGATGAAATGGGATGATGAAAACCAAAACCAGAAGCATATATGAGATGATAATGATGCTATGAGATGGTGCAAACATGAAACAAGACATGGGGATGATCATACAAACATGTGGATGCAAGAGAAGCATGCTTAGAACCATGAACATACATGAAAAGTTATGAAATGCACATGACATATAACATGGTAAATGAAAGATGCAATGATCAAACATGATTCTAATATGTCTTAAGATGTCTAATGAATCAAATGGATGCATAAAATGTCATGGCAAGTCATGGTATGAAAGCAAATGCAAGATGAATGCAGAAGGAAACCCAAATTAGGGTTTATGATCAATGCACAAAACAAAAACCGAAAACCAGAAGCATATATCAAGATAAAAAATAGAAAATGCCTTCAAGGGAACCCTAAACCTATATCAACTCACTGCCCAAAGGAGGGGATCCAATTCTTAACCTAGTGAAAGTTATGAATTTCTTAAGATTTCTAGGGTTTTAAGGTACCTTGTCAAGAAAAATGTCAAACAAATTGAAAATGCAAGATCAAATCATTCCAATTTAATCCTATAAACTACATGCTAAATAAAATGCAATGCAAAAAGAATCAAAGTCCAACTCTTAAAGACTAGGCAGAAATGAATTTTCAAAGATTGGATCAAAATAATGCCTTGAAATGAAATTAATTCCATGAAAAATTGTCAAAAGACATCAAGATCAAAAAAGAAATTTGGTTTGAGGGTTGGACAATGTTTCTAAATAATTTTAAAGGTTTCATGAATTTTTTGGTGATTTTTAAATACCTAAAAGTATTTTTAATTAATTAATTCTCATTAATTAATTAAAAATAATCTTTTAAATGATTTAAAAATATTTTTTAATGCAAAAAATAAAAATAAAAATGTTTTTGGTTTCTGAAAATTAATAAAAGATTACATAAAAATTTTCAGAATTTTTAAAAATGTTTTACTATTTTAAATAAAATGAAGAAAACAAATGGAATTAAATGAAAAATAAAATGGATTTAAATGAAAGTCAGCGCATCCAATGGCCAGGGTTCAAACTCAGGAAGGAGGGAAAGACTGCGCGCCAGATCCAAGGGTTGTCATTCAAACTGACTAAAATGAATTAATTAATTTAATTAATTGAGATTAGGGTTAAGTGGAAGATCTGGGCCATTGAACACGCGCGGGAATTGACCAAGTCAGCCTATCCTACGCACCAAATTCAAACTGCATTTAATTACATGGATTAGCCCTAATTACTTTTAGGTGGCCGGAGAAGACTTCCGGTCGTCTTCTCCGGCAAGACCCTCACCTGAAAGTTGCTAAAATCCTCAAAACTTCATAAAAATGAAAACTAACAGCCCAGAAATTATCCCCATTCGAAACTAAATCAAAACCCCCACACAAACATCATTTTTCATTCATCAATCAGCCAAATCGAAGCAAAACATTCCTAGGGCAAAAAAGTTTCAGAGCAATCATACATCCTGGTTTCTCAACCATTTTCAAAAATAATCATATCCCCATGATCAGGGGAGTGCATAGAAGCATTTAAGAACTCAAAATGGAGTTTCTGTAAAAAAAGTTTGAGATGGCTACCTGAACTGAAGCTTTGGTTTCTGGTACTTTCTGGCTGGTTTCTTGCTTTCAATCAACTCCACTGGACCCCCTGAGAAGCTTTCAATGCTTGTTTGAAGTTTATAATGGATGGTTTGAGAGATGGCAGAAGTTCTGTTCAAGGTGAGATGGAAATCGTATTTCTGATTCAGGGAGTTTTAGGCTATGGTGATGGGTGGTTTTTGATCAGTGAAGCCTGCTGAGTTGATTTGTGAAGTTTGTTTTTGTGCTTGTTAGCTGTGCTGAGTATTTCGAAGGCTTTTGCAAGTTGGAGCAAAAATGATAACTATGGCTTGTGGGCAAGATCAGTGTGTGTTGTGTTATGTGTTAGGCTGGGTTTTGTCCATGTATCAAAAGGGGATAGGTCAGAAAGTTGTTGGTGGCCTATGGTGATTGGTATGGGTCTTTGGCCAAAATGTCAACTTGATGTGTACTTGAGGTATGGGCCATGGTACAACTTGCTTCTTGGCTTGCTTTTGCTCAGCTGAGTTTAAGGAGGTCCATGGAATTGTTTATGAGATGATTCAGCAAGTGGTTTATAGTTTGTGTAGTGTTTTGCAAATTCCATAAGGTTTGGCCCCTTTGAGATTTCTTAAGTTTCAAGGCATCAAAGTGCAAAGTTCTTTGGCCCATTCTGAATTTTAGAGGTCATATGATCATGTTGTGAAGAAATGATACACATTTGAGGCCTTTAGAACACTTGAACAAACCATTTTGCAAAATGTCTCTTTGGTAGAAAACTTCAAATTTTGTGATTTTAGCCAACTTTGACAAGCCATAACTTTTGATCCAAAATGAATTAGGTCATGTTCTTGTACTTTTTGAAAAGGGAATGATCCATTCTACAACTTTCATGACCAAAGTTTTTCCATTTGAAGCATTTTTGAATCAAAAAGCAAGGGTTGAAAAAGTTTCCCAAAATGGCAATTTCATTAAAAGTCAAACTTTCCCAAAAAGTCAACTTTGCAAATGACTTGAAATTCTTTAATTTTGTGAACTTACAACATCTTCTATGATCAAATAAAGATCATACACAATCAAAATGATGAAGAACACCCTTTGGTTGGGTCATTGGGGGCCTCAGATGCCCTGATTTTACACTGACTTTCTTGAAAAGTCAACTCTTGATCAGATGACTTCCCCATGGAATTTCTTCATGAAATTTGATATGCATGCTCCCTATATCATATAGAGGCCAATAGAAACAAGAATGACCAAAAATTTTGGAGTTATGGCCTTTGAAACCAAAACCCTAATTCTAGGTCATCTGTGCAGTCAAACCTGGCTCTGCTTCCATGCCATTTTCAGTTCTTGTGATTCTTTGACATTCTTGACTTTGAGTGGATATAATATGATGCTTTAACATACATGGACCCCTTTGAATTGATTGAAGACCTTTGGAATGGCTCAAGAAGCTCTTGGATTGCTCAGATCACAAACCCTAGATGCAGGTGACTTTGAATCTATGCAGTGGATAAAAAATGTGATATGAGATGCCATGATTGGATTTATGCATATGAGTAGATCACAAGCCATGGAGTGAATGGGTGAGGGCAAATTTGGGGTGTTTACAGTTGCCCCTATTCAAACATGAGTTAGCTGTGCAGGATGTAAGCAACGGCTTAACAGGCAAACAAGATAACTTGTGGTTGAATACCAAAGACAATTCAAAATTTGCACTCACAGAATGAAGAAGAAAAGGGATATAGATTGTAAAAGGAAATAAAGTATATTATAAAGTGTGGGCGACGGAGGACGACCGTCGAGCAGAGGACGACTGCTGGGGGATGAGCAATGACGGGGACGACCGACATGCTGGGGAAAGGGATTATGATGGGGACGGCCATCAAGTAAAGCTATAAGATTCTCTGGGGATTAATGAAAAACGATGGGGACGGCCACCAAGTTCATAAAGTAATGTAAGCAACGATGGGGACGGCCATCGGGCTAAACTGATGAAGGACGATCATCAGGAAAAGGAAAAGGGACCACGACGGGGACGGCCATCGGGTTAAAGAAATAAATGAAATAATGATGAGGGACGATCATCAAAGGTGAAGGACGATCACCTGGCAGGGTACGGCTGCCGAAAATATCGCGACATAGGACGAATGCCGGATAAAAGGTCAACGATGGGGACGGCCATCAGATGAGCATGATGAAGGACGATCATCAAGAGGTGAAGGACGATCACCTAGCAGGGGACGGCTGCTCTCAAGGTTTATCATGACATAGGACGAATGTCAGATAACAATATCAACGATGGGGACGGCCATCGGATAAAATGATGAAGGACGATCATCAAAAGGTGAAGGACGATCACCTAGCAGGGGACGACTGCTGAAAATCACGACATAGGACGAATGTCAGATAAAAGGTCAACGATGGGGACGGCCATCGGATGAGCATGATGAAGGACGATCATCAAGAGGTGAAGGACGATCACCTAGCAGGGGACGGCTGCTCTCAAGGTTTATCATGACATAGGACGAATGTCAGATAGAAAAGAAGTTTTACTCTACTGGGGAATAGTAAACACGGACGAGTGTTTACATCCAAAAGAAAATAAGAGGTATAAGTGTTTTGACGCTGTGTATAGATTAAAGATGCGGACGAGCACCGTTAAGGCTATGATACGGACGAGTATCGGGTAGAAACAAATATTGACACATGTTCAGAGATGATGATACGGACGAGTACCAACTGGTTAACAAGGAACACGGACGAGTGTTGATCCTGCGGGGATATAAATGGTGTATACAAGATACAGACGAGTATCTGTATAAGTAAAATAAGTATGAGTGGCGTATAGATGAGTGTTCAACTTGCTGGGGAGAGTGACACAGACGAGTGTCGAAAAAAAGTATAGTATACACAAGTATTTGATGTACAAAGTGTTTGGGTAATTATGCTGGGGAAAGTGACACGGACGAGTGTCAAGAAAAGTTATATATATGTATCTGTGAGTGCGAAGGGGATACTTTGGCTTTCTGCCGGGGATATGACACGGACGGGTGCCACAAGGAGTATATATTGGTGTTTGTAAAGCAACTGTTTTAGCTCTTTGCTGGGGAATCTGGGGAGCATTCCGTATACTGTTGATGGGTTGTCTTTATTCACAAGTGTTTAATCCAGACCACGACTTATGATTATGCAACATGTTTGATTTTTGCCGTAATGCTCCGTATTAGACGGAATGCTACGCTTTGTGGGGTGAATATGATGCGAATGCTATGATTATGCAAGGATACCAATCCGGGATACGGATCCCGTTGCAGTGAAGATCTCTGTCCGATCTGTTTGAAGTGGACATCCCAGCTGGGGATGAGACCATTGAGATGTATCTGCTTGGAGGAATAGGTCACTGATAGACCCATTCTTGGTAATGAGGGACCCAGCTGGGGTTTGTAGAAGTCTTCGTCATTCTGTTGTGATTCTTTCGTGCGTTGCTCTTCTGATAGAGGCTGAAGCTCTGTGGGGGGGATGGTTCCCTGGCTCTTGTACCTGGCTGAGGAGGAAGAATGATGGCAATTCAGCTGGGGATAAAATAGCAAGTGGCAACTCAGCTGGGGAGAAAAACACTTTTGGTGCTAAGACTAGGTGAGTGTTGATTTGTCAGCTTGCTGGGATGAAGCTTTCATGCCCCATGCTGCGCTTTGCATACCTGCAATCCTGCAAAGATAGAAACATACAAGTAATCCCTAGGTATCCCTTACTGGACCCCATCATGAGAGTTCAGACACTCCCTGGAGTAAGTATATGTGACCGGAAAATAGCAAGTGTACTATTTTTACCGATGTAGTAATAGAAAGGATTAACCCAAAATATCGATCACAAGGACTGCGTATTAAAAATAAGTTCTTCGTGATTAATTTCAATTAGACAAAACTCAAGGTTTGAGATTAAATTAAATAAATTGAACAGAATAAAACGTAAAAACAAATAATTTCACTTATATAAAAGTAATGCCAGGTAGGGTGTATGATTCGCAATGCAATGACTCATAGGTTCCTTAATTTTAGAGATGTGCTTTAGAACGCGTCTTTCCTAAGCCTACAATGTTTCTCCAAAATTCCTTTAAAGAAAAACCTTTGGTATTCTTCATAGATCATGATTCCTCAAAGGTCATAGAAGAATATCAAGCAATAATTCTGACATAAAAAGGTTCATATAAAAATATCCCAATTCCTCAGTAATATTTTTTACGATAAAATTATGCAACAAGGTTAGAATGGTTGGTCAGACCAAATCCTAACCACGATCAATTATCTTATTTTCCAATACCGATAAAGCATTAAGGACGTTGCGATAAAATAAAGAAACGAAACTAAAACATAATACCAAATTGAAGAATTCAACAAGTCATTACAAAATGCAAATCAGGGACACCCCCCTGGCATTGGGGGGTTTAGCCACTCATGTTCAAACTGGAAATAAAAACAGAGTAAGCAAATTTAGACATTACAATTAACGTTGGATTAGTCGGATCGTCAATTGCTTCCGCTCTTGATCAATCTTTCTTCTCCCGTCTTTGTTCTCTCCAAAAAGCCCCAATTCAAAAAGTGTCTCCTCACAGTCATCATGGGCAAATATAAATCAGTCTTCAAACAGCACCGCGAAATGTCCGGAATACCCTCGAAGCAGCAAAACACAAAATTGTCTCTGGTCTTCACAACACGGGTCGTGTTGTGCAACACGGGTGGCCGTGTTGTGACTCTGGATCACTACCAAAACATACTTTCCCAGCTGCCATGACACGGGCCGTGTTGTGCAACACGGGTGCCCGTGTCACACCCCTGACTTCTTATTTTCTGAACTGAATTTGTGTTTCTTCTGGTCTCTACAACACGGGCCGTGTTGTGCAACACTGGCACCCGTGTTGTGTCTCTGAACTCTCATTTCCCATCAGTTTTTAAAAGCTTGGACCATCTTTCGGACACCTCGAATGACCGATTACATATTTACCTGAAACACCACAAAGAAACAACCACATAACCCATTCCACTGATAAAAACAAAGTAAAAATGATAAACACCGACTTGCACGCAATAATGAGAAAACTAAAACAAAATATGAACGAGACACTACAAACAAAATAAAACTAGACTCAAAAGACGCTGAAAACCGGCTTGAATATTACCACTAAATATCACTGATCAAACTCCCCCAAACTTGAATTCTTGCTTGCCCTCAAGCAAAAATCCTGCATTCACATCTTCAAAACTAGCAATATGAATTATGATACTCATACGTGGATCCTTCATTCCAATTCACCCAATGAGTTCTTTTTGTACTTTTCTCTCAGTATAGATATCACACAAACACTGCACCGTGGAAAACCACGGATCCGAATCTCCCTTTTCGGTAACCTCTCCGACTATGCTTCGTGCTTAGGTCTTATTTTTTTCGATTTTCAACCCTTTTCATTCGGACAATCACTTTTAAGGCTTTTAATGATTTTCACTATGTGTGCAAGATTGATTCCTCTTTTTATCGTTGGCACCGATTTTTCTGTCCCTTCGGGAAACATTCATGTTCAACCGCCGTTAGGTTGAATAACCTTGTGAGAGTTACCCAACTTAGAAGGATCGATCGTTCTAATGTTTTTATTCATTTTTTTTTCTCGGTGCCTTGAAGCTTTTTTTTTCTTTTGGATCATCTTTGCACAAATAATTATTATAGATAAAGCCAAATATATCAATATAAACTACTTCGGGTTTACTTCTCAAATCAAAGCACCATGGCACGAATCTACATGTCGAACTCGTTCCTAATTCCGAAAACTCAGTGTGCTTATGTAGTACCTATACATCAAAATTTTCCATATTTTCTCATCGGGATTCTTTTTCACTCGCATCCTATATACTTTCTCATAATTCACATGTAACACACAGCAGGTTAACTTAGGGGTGTTTTTACAGATAACATAAAGCTATAATCTTCAAGCCGACACTATGATACTATTAAAATAAACAAAGATTAACATAAAATAAACGAAAACATAAAAACTAAACCCCCCCACACTTGAACTCAACAGTGTCCTCACTGTTTAAGAACCAATGTCGGAGGGGACTCACAATTATCACTGTTCGGGAGGAAATCCATGAAGCTTCATCTGCTGCATCCATGCATGCAGCTCATCGATTAAGTCCCCTTGCCGGGTCTGCTCTCTAATCATTTCATCCCACTGGTCCTTGGAAACATTCCACTGACCAGTTGCTTGGTTAGAAGAACCACCAACAGTTTGCACCGGGACCTCTTCAGGTTGGTTCCCTGCATCCTCCTCATCTGAAAAATACTCATCAAACTGATCGGAACCACCCAGCATGGGGTCCTCATACAGCCAGTTAGCTCTATTATCTATGGTAATCATGTTAGGTGCAGGCAACGAAATCAAATGCTTGTTACGAGACATCACAGCATAATAATTATGAGCAGTTTTAATCATACCTTGGTTGACCAATGTTTCAAGGTCAATTTTTGTCTTACCTGCCACTGCAGGCACTTCAAGCAACCTCTCATTATACCCCAGATGCTGAGCGATCTGTGTAATCATCCCTCCAACGGAAATCTCACCCGAGGCAGCATTGGCTACCCGCTTCAGGTGGTCTGCTGCGAAGGCCGCAACATTAATCAGCTCATTGTTTGCCATTCCATATAGGAAGTATAACTCCCGCAGAGTTGCGACTCCTGTACTGTCGCCTCGGCAGAAAAGGGTATAAGCTAACCCTTTTTAAGCGTACCGGAATGACGGGTTATGAATGCATGAGGCCTTTGCAGCAGATGCGGCATACTCGGTGTTGCCGGTGATATCCTTCCAGAATGATCCTGCATCGAATGTACTTGGCGGTGCACCAGGCCCATAGATTGGGAGATCTAAAATCTTCCCCAGATCAGCCACCGACATCACATGATCATTGTCATAAAGGCGGAACTTCAGAGTACCGAAATACTCAGTGTCGGATCCGGTCCAGGTATGCTTGAGCTGAAACTGTAAAGAACTCAAAAATTCCAAGGTTATGCGCTCAAAAGTTGGCGCTTCATATTGCATGAAATTTAACATCCCGATACTATGAAACATTCTATGGACTTCAAATTTGAGTCCTAGATTTTCAAGAGTTTCGTTGCACATGTACCGGGCCGGTATCAACTTACGCCTTACCAACTTTGCATACTTTGCTTGATGCTCCGGGTCCTCGAATAAAATGCCATGAGCATTCGGCATCCGGTGTGCTCTCTTGCGAGGACGAGAAGATTCAGCAGCATTTTTACCGGTATCCCTTCTAGGAGGCATTTTTCAAACCTGCACAAATGAAGCACACGAAAAAAAATTTGAAAGATTAGAGGAAACGGTCACCGTAGAAATGTCCCCCATACTCAGAGTCGTGACATGCTTTCAGCACATCTTTTTGTTCTTCTTCAGGTACACATCTTCTCACTAGGCCGTCCACCCCTCTTTTGTAGAGAAACGGATCATCCCATAAATAAAACCTGCAATCATGAACAAACTTTTTTTTCTTGTTAGAGTCAAAATCGTCGGGTATAATACCGCCAACGAGATAGTTTGCATAATCTGCAAACCAAGGCACCCCTATAACAGCTAGGATGTGTTCGTCAGTGAACTCATCCTTTATAGGGTGTTGCTCTTCCGTCTCCTCAATTGGTGATATTCGAGACAGATGATCTGCAACAGTGTTTTCACACCCTTTCTTGTCACGGATCTCCACATCAAATTCCTGTAGGAGTAAAATCCACCTCAACAACCTGGGCTTGGAATCCTGCTTAGCAAAAAGATATTTCAAAGCAGCATGGTCAGTATAAACAATCACTTTTGAACCCAACAGATATTGCCTGAATTTATCGAAGGCATACACAACTGCTAACAACTCCTTCTCGGTAGTTGCATAGTTTATCTGTGCAGGGTTCAGAACATGACTAGCATAGTAAATCACATGAAGCAATTTTCCTCTCCGCTGTCCAAGAACAGCCCCCACTGCAATGTCACTAGCATCGCACATAATCTCAAAGGGTAGGGACCAATCTGGGGCAATAACAATAGGAGCAGATACTAATTCTTTTTTTAGTGTTTCAAAAGTGTCGCTGCATTCCTTATTGAAAACGAAAGCCTTATCTTTAACCAACAGAGTAGTTAAAGGTTTGGCTATCTTTGAGAAATCTCTTATGAACCTGCGGTAAAATCCCGCATGTCCCAAGAAGCTTCTTATGCCCTTTTCGTTGATTGGCGGAGGTAACTTAGAGATCACTTCCACTTTAGCTTGATCCACTTCGATCCCTTTTTGTGAGATCTTGTGACCAAGAACAATGCCTTCTTTCACCATGAAATGGCATTTTTCCCAGTTCAATATTAAGTTGCTTTCTTGACATCGCTGCAAAACAAGTGAAAGGTTAGATAAACAATGATCAAATGAGGATCCGAACACGGAAAAATCGTCCATGAACACCTCCATGTGTTTTTCCAGCATATCCGCAAAAATGGAAGTCATGCATCTTTGGAATGTAGCGGGGGCATTACATAGCCCAAATGGCATCCTTCTATAAGCAAAAATGCCATAGGGGCATGTAAACGCCGTTTTCTCTTGGTCTTCCGGTGCAACAGCGATTTGATTGTACCCGGAGTAGCCATCAAGAAAACAATAGTACTCATGTCCCGCTAGTCTTTCCAGCATTTGGTCAATGAATGGCAACGGAAAATGGTCCTTTCTCGTAGCCAAATTCAATCTTCTATAATCGATGCACACTCTCCACCCAGTAACGGTTCTTGTAGGAATCAACTCATTTTTTTCATTTGTTATAACAGTTGTTCCCCCCTTTTTGGGCACCACATGCACCGGACTCACCCAAGCACTATCGGATATGGGATAAATCAATCCCGCATCCAATAGCTTAACAACTTCTTTTCGCACTACTTCCTTCATCACCGGATTCAATCTCCTTTGAGGTTGCACAACCGGTTTGTGATCTTCTTCCATCAGTATTTTATGCATACACACTGTGGGACTTATACCCTTTAGGTCTTCAATCTTCCACCCAATAGCTCCCTTGAATTTTTTAAGAACTTCAATTAACTTGCCTTCTTGCATGTCTTTTAAATTAGCGCTAATAATAGCGGGACATTTTTCTTCCGTGTCAAGAAAGACATATTTGAGATTCTCGGGAAGTTGCTTCAATTCGGCTGTTTTTGGTTTGTCTTTGCCTTCATCAACTGTTGTAGGCTGTCGCAACTCTTCCCACCGATGCATTCTAATTCTTTTAAAGATAGGTTGATTTTCAAGCATCGCAACCACTTCCATATCCTTATCTCCAACTTCCTTATCACCTTCAAAAATGGACATACTCAACACCTTCTCTAGAGGTAACTTGGACACACTTTCTAAATGCTCACTAGCTTCCATTTGGTCTAACACTTGTATGTTGCTACTAGTGCCCACATCATCTTTGTACTTTAAAGTGTTCCTAACATCAATTTTTAACTCTTCATCATACACCTTCATCGTTAGTGTTCCACCTTCCATGTCTATCATTACTCTCCCGGTTTCTAGAAAAGGTCTTCCCAAAATCAAGGGAATTTCTTCATCTTCCGGCATTTCAAGGATCACAAAGTCAACCGGGAACACAAATTTGTCCACCCTAACCAATACATCATGGACAACTCCATAAGGTCGCTTCACAGAATTGTCCGCGAATTGGAGAGTCATCCTAGTGTCTTGCACAGCACCAATACCTAACTTTTTGTAGATAGATAAAGGCATTAAACTGATGCTCGCTCCCAAGTCGATGAGAGCTCTCTTAAACGATCGGTCACCAATAGTGCATGGAATGGTAACAGCTCCTCTATCTTTTCTCTTCACCGGAATCTTCAATCCCTGCAAAATAGCACTACAAGTTTCGGTTAGAATAATAGGTTCAGCTCCCATAGTCCTCTTTTTAGCAATTATATCTTTCATGAACTTGGCATACGTGGGCATTTGTTCAAGAGCTTCAAGCAATGGGATATTTAATTCCAGCTTTTTGAACAAGTCAAGAAATTTTTCAAAATTCTTCTCTTGCTGCCCTTTCTTCTTGTTTCTTGTAGGATACGGAAGTTTGACCACCGGTTTAGGTTCAACCGCTTTTTCTTTGATGACCGGTGTTTGGGTAACTTCTTTTTCGTTGTCAACCTCTTCATTGTCTTTGATTTCAAGCTCAACCTCAATCAATTGATTTTCAACTTCAGAATTTTCTTGAACCTCTTCACTAACTTTACCTCTTCGCGTTGTGACTGTATTTACTTTATGATTATCTCTAGGATTTGTTACCGTAGCACTAGGAAGAGTCCCAGGAGCGTTAGGGATAACAAGGTGTTGAGCAATTTGGCTCATTTGCACCTCAAGATTCTTTATAGATGCTCCAGTGTTCTTGAAATTACTTCTGGTTTCTTCTTGAAATTGACAGTTGTGAGCTGCCATCTTTTCAATGGCAATCTCCCAATCAGCTTTTCTTGACACAGGAGGCTGATAAGGTTGTTGTTGGGGCTGGTACTGTTGTTGGCCTTGAACCGGTTTCTGGATGTTCCCTTGATGATCTTTCCAAGAGAAATTTGGGTGATTTTTCCACCCCGGATTATATGTGTTGGCATAAGGATTGTTTTGCCTCAACATATTAATCTGTTCAACCTGCTCTTGAGTTGCCAAACAGTGCATGGCAAAGTGTGGACCACAACATATCTCGCAAATCACCGCTTGAACGGGTTCAACCTGAGCAACTGTGTGAGTTCCCAGATTCATCTTCTTTAACCTTCTTTCAACTTCTGCGGCAATTTGATCTTCCATTTTTACAACCTGTTCTGTTAGCTTAAGATCGATTTTCCCGTCTGGTTGACTCACGGTGCGATCATATAACTCAAGGTGTTCATTGGCAGCAATAGCTTCTATGATTCTTTTAATACCTGTGGCTGTTGAGAAGTTTGTTGAGCCACCTGCAGCAGTATCAATCAGTTGCTTTGTCTTGAGTCTCAACCCATTCACAAAGTTTTGCATTTGCTCTGTTGCGTCCATGTTATGGGTAGGACACGAAGTCAAACACCTTTTGAATCTTTTATAAGCATCTCCGAGTGATTCACCCTCTTTTTGTTTAAAATTGACTATATCATATCTTTTCCGGATGAACACTGAAGCAGGAAAGTATTCGTTAAGGAAGGCTGTTTCCATCTCTTGCCATGTTGTGATACTAGCTGCGGGAAGAGAATAGAACCACTCTTCAGCATCGTCAGTAAGAGTGAATGGAAACATCACCAGTCGTTTTGCTTCCTCTGAATGACCTTCGATCTTCAAAGAAGTGGTAGTAGTAAGAAATCTCTGAAGATGCTTATTTGCATCCTCATTAATTCTCCCGGAGAAAGGCTTGCTCTCTAACTGGCGGATAGTAGATGGATGTAACTGGAAGTGTGCTACATTCACCGATTGATTAACAATCGTCATCCTGTTAGGTTGAGCATTTGCCCCTCCGTAATCACCTAAGAGCCTCTCTGGAGCAGGTTGATTTCCTGCCATGTCGTTGAATTCAGGGTCAGTTTCTCTGTTTGAATCAGAGTCACTGTGCTCCGAGTGAACTGAAATATAGTCCTCAGTTTCCTGATACGGGACACTTGAACAAGTCTTAGCCAGACTATCAATTCTTGCCTTGCGGCGTCTCTCGTGCAAAGCTCTTTCTGGTTCTGTGTCAAAAGAAAATTTAGCTGAGGCCTGACCTCGCATAAACAGTTAGACACGAGTTAGAAAACAAAATTTCAATAACAGTAATATGATATACAGAGAGTAAAGTAAAATTTTAGTCGCAGAGCAACAAAATTCCAATTGATATAACACAAACAACTTAATTCTTTGGCAGTCCCCGGCAACGGCGCCAAAAACTTGACCGGAAAATAGCAAGTGTACTATTTTTACCGATGTAGTAATAGAAAGGATTAACCCAAAATATCGATCACAAGGACTGCGTATTAAAAATAAGTTCTTCGTGATTAATTTCAATTAGACAAAACTCAAGGTTTGAGATTAAATTAAATAAATTGAACAGAATAAAACGTAAAAACAAATAATTTCACTTATATAAAAGTAATGCCAGGTAGGGTGTATGATTCGCAATGCAATGACTCATAGGTTCCTTAATTTTAGAGATGTGCTTTAGAACGCGTCTTTCCTAAGCCTACAATGTTTCTCCAAAATTCCTTTAAAGAAAAACCTTTGGTATTCTTCATAGACCATGATTCCTCAAAGGTCATAGAAGAATATCAAGCAATAATTCTGACATAAAAAGGTTCATATAAAAATATCCCAATTCCTCAGTAATATTTTTTACGATAAAATTATGCAACAAGGTTAGAATGGTTGGTCAGACCAAATCCTAACCACGATCAATTATCTTATTTTCCAATACCGATAAAGCATTAAGGACGTTGCGATAAAATAAATAAACGAAACTAAAACATAATACCAAATTGAAGAATTCAACAAGTCATTACAAAATGCAAATCAGGGACACCCCCCTGGCATTGGGGGGTTTAGCCACTCATGTTCAAACTGGAAATAAAAACAGAGTAAGCAAATTTAGACATTACAATTAACGTTGGATTAGTCGGATCGTCAATTGCTTCCGCTCTTGATCAATCTTTCTTCTCCCGTCTTTGTTCTCTCCAAAAAGCCCCAATTCAAAAAGTGTCTCCTCACAGTCATCATGGGCAAATATAAATCAGTCTTCAAACAGCACCGCGAAATGTCCGGAATACCCTCGAAGCAGCAAAACACAAAATTGTCTCTGGTCTTCACAACACGGGCCGTGTTGTGCAACACGGGTGGCCGTGTTGTGACTCTGGATCACTACCAAAACATACTTTCCCAGCTGCCATGACACGGGCCGTGTTGTGCAACACGGGTGCCCGTGTCACACCCCTGACTTCTTATTTTCTGAACTGAATTTGTGTTTCTTCTGGTCTCTACAACACGGGCCGTGTTGTGCAACACTGGCACCCGTGTTGTGTCTCTGAACTCTCATTTCCCATCAGTTTTTAAAAGCTTGGACCATCTTTCGGACACCTCGAACGACCGATTACATATTTACCTGAAACACCACAAAGAAACAACCACCTAACCCATTCCACTGATAAAAACAAAGTAAAAACGATAAACACCGACTTGCACGCAATAATGAGAAAACTAAAACAAAATATGAACGAGACACTACAAACAAAATAAAACTAGACTCAAAAGACGCTGAAAACCGGCTTGAATATTACCACTAAATATCACTGATCAATATGCAAGCATGTATTTTTTAGAGGAGAAGCATCTGTATTCACGCAATCAGTATCTTAGAGACATCAGACATTTTGCAAATGAAAATAAAATGTACAAGACGAGACATGACTGAAAATCTGATTTTATTAATTCATATGCCCTGAATTGGCAAGATACAGTCAAGGAAACAAATCCCTTGAAATGAGAAGATTGTTACAAATTGAGAAACAAAATGCTGGCAATGTTGACGACGCTCCAAGGAGCTTCCCTTTTGTTATGACTCGTATGACTTTTGACGTTCTTCTCGTCTTGCTTTCTGAAGAAGGCTGATTCTGAGAGAAGCTTGATCTTTTTAAAGTTTACCAAGTTGTAGGTGATACAGACGAATTCAGAGTGCAGTTGTTCGCTTATTCCCTTATTTTGCATGGATCGCCCTTTCGGGTTTTCAATCCATCGGGATACCCATTTTTGCCTGAGTTGTCCAATGCGGCTTTTCAACTCAGCGGGTGTACATTTTTTTGCGTTTATTTTCCCTTATTTTTGCCCGAGTCTCTTATTCTGTTTTTGAATCGCCGAGATCCCCTATTTTTGCCTGGACTTACATTCTGTTTTTATGTCCAGCGGGTCATTTTTATGCGAAGTATTTTTTAACTGCATCTGAATTCACAGGGGACGGGAAGTCTTCACCATCCATAGTGCTGAGCATCAGTGCTCCACCGGAGAAAACTTTCTTTACTACGAATGGTCCTTCATAGTTCGGAGTCCACTTGCCCCTGTGGTCTGTATGAGGAGGGAGGATTCTCTTCAGCACAAGATCTCCTACTTGATACTCTCGGAGCCTAACTTTCTGATCGAAGGCTTTCTTCATTCTTTTCTGATACAACTGCCCATGACAGATTGCAGCCAATCTTTTCTCTTCGATCAGACTCAGTTGTTCGTATCGGGATCGGACCCATTCTGCTTCGTTTAACTTAACATCCATCAGTACCCGCAGGGAGGGTAATTCAACTTCAACAGGTAGGACTGCCTCCATACCATACACAAGCTCATAAGGTGTTGCCCCAGTGGATGTTCTGATTGACGTGCGGTACCCATGTGTCGCTCCCGGGATTTTCATCCTAGTACAAACGCGAAAGTGGCGCGAAAAAGGTAGAGTCGCCAGCCAGACATTTTTATCCCAAAGGAATGGGAAAGGTAATGTTGCACAAACCTAAGGAAGAAGGGAAGGACGAGGCCTTGCGAACCAAAGATCTGGATACGGGAGTCGGTTACGAATTGAGAAGGTATTAGCACCCCAATCCGTCCGTCGTACCCGACGGGATCCACGCTTATAAGTCTGTTTTCAAAGGGTGAAGAATAATATGCTGTTTAACTGAAAGAATAACTATCTGGAATGAAATGAAATGAGAAAAGAAATGGAATTAACAAATGGGAATAAAATGGGAAAATGTAGGGAAAAAGAAAGATTGTGCTCGAATGGGCCCTACCCCACTGCCTACGTACCTCATCGGGATAAATGAGGATCAGAGACGCCGTAGTTCGTCTAACTAAGGCTTACACTCGTTTGTGGTTTTTAGGATGACATTGCCATAGCTCTAGCTCAGGTGTTACCGGCTCTGACTCGAGGGTGTTTACCGTGTCGCTGTTTGAACTGTCGAGACAAGTCATGTTTGTCCGCAAAGAGTATGAGATGAGAAAGAAGACGTGACTTCTTGGTTTGTTGTTTTTTAGAAGAAATGTTTTGAATTTGTGTTTATTGAATGTACAACACTAAAGACTATGACACAGGAGCGAATACTTTCCAAGATCGCCCCCAATGGAATGTTTGTAAAGCATCCTAGAAGAGTGAAGGAGACCTCCACTAATCATTTCCCGTATAGCTTAAGGCTCCTGGCGCATTGTACACCTTTCCTTTATGAAGTATTTTTTTATTTTATTTTTAAGATGAGAAGAGACTCAAGTTATAAAAGGTAAACATTCTACGGGAAACTAGACTTACCCTAAATTAGTTGAATTCATGGATAACCTACGGTTAGTGAAGTTTAAAATCTACCTAAGAGATATAAGAGATATAAGACTAAACATGCAAGTAAAAGAAGTTAGTAATGAGCAATAGGGTCCTCCTAGGTCATGGTAGGTAAAAACGTATATGAAATGTAAACGGGGTGGAACAATGGTTCGGATAGGTCGGTTGCGTGGTGCTAAGACGCACGACTTATGGTATGAAACATGCAAGGTTTGCCTTTGGTTGAATGGAGTGGAATGAAGGTGATCGAGGAACCCTAAAATAATATGAACTTTATTTATTTATTTGAAAAATATACTCGACGTTGGATCGAATACTTTATTTGTTTTTGAAATTTTGGTTTTCTATCGATTAGTTTTATCTTTCCTATCTTAATTAAGGAAATCATACAAACATACAAGTTCTAAGCTATTACATCACAAAGTACACAAAGTATAAAACACAATTAAGGCATAACAATATTCAAGTCCAATAAGCCAATCCTTGAAAACATACCTTGCACCAAACAAAAAAACAAATAGTTAGTGAATGATATGAAATATAAATATGCATAATATGATGGAATGATTTAAAATGACAAAAAATACTAAAAGTCATGACAAAAATATGAAATTAAATTCCTAAGGTCTTAAACCTGATTATAACACCATATTAAAAAATCTCTAAAAAATTCTCATTCTAACTAGGGTAAATGACCACTTAAACCTAACTAAAGTTTAATCACAAAATTACACAAATTACACTACCCAAAACAATAAAAAAATGTCCTAAAAATTCACCAAAAAATGTTCTAGATACTTTAACTTGTCTTTTAATCATAGCAAAAAGAATGGGTCAAAAAATGTTATGGGAAGTGGCCTAAATAAATTGTACAATTTTATGTGTCTACATGAGAATTCAATACAAAATCAATTAAATTAAAATTCGAAAATAAATTGAAAAATGATTAAATTCAGAAAGTAAAAATTGGTAAAAGTTCAAAATTGAGTTAATATTCTATCCTAATTTTTGGAGATTTCTCTTTCATGCTTTAGTATTTTTTATAGAATTAATTTGAACAAGCATAAAACTGAAATTTAAAAAAAAAGGGAATTGGAGGGGGGTGATAAAAGAAGGATTTATTAGTTAACAATAAAACTGGGCCAAAATGAGGGGTGGGAATAGAAATTTCGAAGCCCATTTGCAAGGCAAGAGATGATAAGATTCTACCAAAATCGGTCCAACCGGACGGTGACACGTGTCACCGTCGGATTGGACCCAAACTCAAGACTTATCCCAACAATATTCAAAAGGGGCGGTGAAAAGTTTAAAGAGGATTATTGAGTTTTAATTGAGTTTTATTAAGATTTAATGGGACATTAAAATAAAGTTTATGATTCTTTATTTTTATTAAAACAAAACAATTAAGTCAAACTTAATATTAAGAAGATGAATAAAAAAACAAAACATTCAGGCTATCTCACCTCTCCACGAATTCTCCCCCTTTCTCCTTTGCTTAACCCTAGCTTACCCCCTCTCCTGGCGGCGGCGCCGCGAGCAAATGAAGAGGATGAACCCCTGTCGAGTACTCCTCTCCCACCACTCTATGTTCTCCTGCGCTTTCTTCTCACAACTCCTTTATCTCCCAAACTCACAAACCTAACCGCGCCGTCAATGTACTCCAGTGACCTCCAAGCCGTGTCGACGCCGTGAACCATCTTTTCTCTCATCTCAACAACACCAAGAAGAAACCTTCGACCGATCGAAGACCTGTTGAGGTTGAAGAAGGGAATCGGTGACATCGGCTTCACCTGATGAAGAACGTCGAAGCGTCTCGTTCTTGCTTTAATTTCTCCGTCAACCCAAAGCTTGACGATGAGGCGAGCTTCGAAATCCCTCCGTGTCGTGGCTTCCTTCGCCTTGCTCAAGCATATCCCTCCTATCAGTTTGACGTAAGAACTCACCGATCACCTGCAAAAACTCAGCGACAATTAAAACAATAATAGCTCAGGTATGTGTGTTTATCTTCGTCGTTCTCCTTAATTCGTTCGCTTCCTCTGCTTGGCTTCTGATTACGTTCCTTGTCGAGACTTGGAAATTGCAAATCGTTGTTAGATGATGTTATCTCGTCAACTTTCAGGTTTGAAACGTTCGGCTAAACGGTGATCGAAGAAAGATTTTGCTGTGAATCTTGCTCCTTTAGTAACTCGAATCTTGCGTTTGGCGTAGGTGTGCAAGTTTGCAAGTTGCTATGAATATTTGTTAAAATTCGGATTGATGTGGTTTGCGTTTTCTTGTTATGGATGAGAAACATTCCGCCTACGATCGAAGACTTGTGATCTGTTCTCTGGTTTCTTGCAGTTAGCATCTTGATGAGAGTGTGAGCACTCTTGAATTTGTCGCGGATTTGCTGAATGTGATGCAGCCGGTTGAGGTTTGGATTGGAGTCACTGCGTTTTTCTTAATCACCAACGGAAACACAACGCTTAGGTATGCTTTCTTTGACTTCGAATCATTTACGCTTCTGTTGTTGGTTCGAACCATTGTAATGTGTGAATCGTTGCTGTTGCGATGTTATCGTTACCAGACTTTGATATTGCCAATTGTAATTAAATTATGCTGAATCTTGATCCTGAACCCTCTTCTGAAATTGTTGTTGAATCTTTATTCAAAGATCCCTTTTTTATTCTTGTTCCATACTCTACGATTCTGGCTTGTAGGGGTTGTAAGTATGCAATCGGCGCTGCATTCGACTATTGCTGACACTTTTTCTTTGTTTGTAGGATGATTGATGAAATGTGATGAACATTATGGGTGTGCTCTTGACAGTGGGCTGAAATGGTGGAGGATTAATGACTGCAGCAGGAGTGAGGAAGATGGTGGAGACTCTGAAATTGAAGAAAAAGGATCTTTTAGCTTGAGAATGGTGGCAGGAAGGAAAGAAAGAATTTAGAGAATGCAGATGATAGATTGAAACTGAGTATCCAGAAAAAGAAGAAAAAAGAGCTGAGGATGAAGATCCAATGAACCTTTTATAGGAAGATTAGAGGGTAATCTAGAAACTTCACCATAAAATCAGTTAGATTCAGTTGTCATTCTGTTAAGATTTGTAACCGAATTTTGTGTCAGCTTGAACTCCTCTCAGCCTCTTTCTTCATGACCTTTGTGAAATTATAGTATCAATTTTATTGTATAAAATATATTCGTAATTCAGGGTTATTGAGTGATGAACCCTTTATAATTTCTGAACGTTTTTTAAGACTGAATTTGATAAACAGTTCCTAGTAATCTTCCATTGCCTTCTTAATTATCGTGCATACTCATCAATCTTAATAATAAGAATTGACCCTTTTTGTGCCTATCTTGAATTTCAAGGCCCCTTTCAAAACTCATCCAAGTCCTAATGTGGCATTGGAATAAAGTTGTATTATTCCTTGTACCAAAACCACAAATATATCACATTGCTAACATAATTTGGATGACACATCTACCACCTGGATTCTGAATAAAATGGAAAGCTTTTCCCATAATAGACCACAAATTTGAATTCAATATTGAATGGATGACAACAACAACTATCACTTGGATTTGTTTGAATGTTAAAACCTTGAATATTATATGACATTGATACTCCCTTTAATTGAACTCAATTTCCATGCTTGAAACAAATCTTCTAAACTAACCTTGAACTGAATTGATACTAGACATGCATCAACCTTGAATTTATTACCATTTGAATCACGATGAAACAACCTAGTCCATAGCTTTATCCGTTGAGAATGATGATAAGGACTGAATTTCCTTAGCCCTTTAAGAAACAACATTTGGTGATGAGGTACTCGTAACGACGAGATCTTATCTTCGCATTGAGTGCAGTAATCAAATGAATCACCTTTGAACCGAAAAAATTCCATCACCAGAAAAGATTTGGTCTCATGTCTTAGTGCTTCCCTCCCAAGGAACAAAAGCAGAGTTATGGCCTACTGAAAATATAGATAAACGCTAGCACAAACCATTTAGGTTAATAATAAATAGGAGGGCAAATTTTGGGGTGCTACAGCTGCCCCTATTCAATCACTGTAGACTTGAATGGATGATAGCAGTTGCTTTCAGACGTTTGAAGTATGCAGGGATTGAATACTAGAAATAACCAGAAAATTTGCACTATGTGGCGGAAGAACAGTGAAATAAACTCAACCTAATGAACTCTGCTCGGATATAATTATGATGCGAAGAAAAGTAAACGGGGGATGCCTTTTGAATAATGCCAAAAGGCTACTGGCTCGCCACACTGTAGGTGGACCTGTGATATGATGCCACCCTGAGGATGGACTTTCGCCAATCTGCGGTTGGACTTCAAAATACTTTTCCACACTGCGGGTGGACTTTGGTGATTTGCCACACTGCGGGTGGACTTCAAAATACTTTGCCACACTGCGGGTGGACTTTTGGAACTTGCCACCCGAAGATGGACTTTGGCCAGTCTGCGGCTGGACTTTTGCTCACTACGGGAGACTTTTGCTCACTACGGGAGACTTTTGCTCACTACGGGAGACTTTTGAAACTTGCCACCCGAAGATGGACTTTGGCCAGTCTGCGGCTGGACTTTTGCTCACTACGGGAGACTTTTGCTCACTACGGGAGACTTTTGAAACTTGCCACCCGAAGATGGACTTTGGCCAGTCTGCGGCTGGACTTTTGCTCACTACGGGAGACTTTTGCTCACTACGGGAGACTTTTGAAACTTGCCACCCGAAGATGGACTTTGGCCAGTCTGCGGCTGGACTTTTGCTCACTACGGGAGACTTTTGCTCACTACGGGAGACTTTTGCTCACTACGGGAGACTTTTGAAACTTGCCACCCGAAGATGGACTTTGGCCAGTCTGCGGCTGGACTTTTGCTCACTACGGGAGACTTTTGCTCACTACGGGAGACTTTTGAGATTTGCCACACTGCGGGTGGACTTTTGAAGCTTGCCACCCGAAGATGGACTTTGGCCAGTCTGCGGCTGGACTTTGAAATTTGCCACCCGAAGATGGACTTTGGCCAGTCTGCGGCTGGACTTTGCATATGTTGAATTGCATGGTATGTTGCCCCATGACACTGGGGATATTATGTCTTGAGTATTGTTAAATGAACTGGTGAATGTAAAAGAAATTCCTGACGCGGAAGTAATAAGTCCTGACTAACTCTGTGGGGAAAACACGATGATCGCGAATTCGGTATCAAGTAGTCCCGTGGGAATAACATCTCTATCGGAGAGGGGCGTGAATAATTCATTTGTCCTGAATTATCACCTTTGCCAAAAATAAATTGGACTTTTAGATTCGAGGGCCGTGCCTGGGGATACCTCGACTATTGGGGATTATCCACTCTTATGGACCTGTTGGGGAAGAGAATGATTTATCTGAAATCTTCTAGGGGAATAAGAATTGCCTTGGATCTGATGAGAAATCAGGATCAAGGAAACCAACTGAAAGAAAAAATGCTGACTTTAGTGAAGACAACTTCCATTTGCCTGTTGGAGATGACAACACCGAGGCACGTCCTGCTGAGGAGGAAAGATTTCAAATTGTCCCGGGCTGGGGATCAGCTGCTTCCGTATGGATTTTACCTCAAGAGGATTTTACAAAAAGACTTGGCGTCTTTAAACTCTTAGGTATTGTAACGACTGCATGAACCAATGTAATAACCTTGCTGGGGAGGTAACCATTGCCAATGCGGATGAGTTTGTATCTGTCAGAAGTGCCGAACGAGATAGTTGACTTGACAAGTAACCATGGTATTCTAAACTCCGGGTAAATGCTTCCAATCATCTGTCTTCAGGGAAGAATGAACCCTCGTACTATTGGGGTGGCCTGCCCCAGTACAAGTATTTGAATAACTTTGCACCTGAATGATTGATCTTCGATCTTGGAGAGGTTTGAATCTCGAGGTGATTGCCCCAGTTTTGAAGTTTGAAGAGATCGTTCGACTTAACTGCCCCTGATTGGCTCAGTACTCTAATTTTGAAGAGATTGCTCGACGTGACTGCCTCGGATTAGCTGGCTCTTACCATGACTAGTTGGGAAAGTCCTTACTCAATGAAGCTTTCTCAGAAAAGTGCACCTCGACGTGACAGTCTTTCAGAAATTTTAACTTCTCAACTTGGCAAGCTTAAGCTTCTGGATTGAATTTCCGCATGTGCACCGCTTATGATGCTCAACAAATGTATGCAAGTGAGAAAATGTTTATTCTTAGAATGAAAATTCTAATTCAACAAACATGTTAATCTTGAAGTTTTTGAAAATGGATCGTTTAACCTTCGTGAGAGAATCACTGGTTAAGATACGACCTTATTTTGAATGAGAGTATGTACATGCAATACCAACAAACGTCTTTTAGCACAACTCATAGGAGTCAGGAACGCGGTCTCGTGGTAATACGCTCTCAAATTAACCCTGTTTCAGTTAGGACTTTTAAGGGTTATATCGTGGCCTGGTTCACGGTTATAGAAACAAAGGATATAGGCTCGAAGTTTATTTGTGCCCACCTGCTCTTCGTGATGTTCTCCATTCCTACATTCAGCTAGTTTTCACAAGCATTCACCTTTCATGAAGGTTTCGTGTTGACTGAGGAACCATTGCTGCTATTAGTTCAAGCACCAATCAGGTTTTTGTTGAGAGTCAGTCACTCCTCTATCTTTCGTGTTTGTGTCACACGACTTTGTTCTTATTTGAGGATCTTTCTTGTGTAATCCTTTTGGTCTTTCACTTTTGCGTTATTTTGCTTATCCCTAACTTTTGCCTGGACTGATTCTTGTGAATCTTTGATTATGTGGTCCAGCGGGATGCCCTAACTTTTGCCTAAGTCGCTTGTTTTCAAGTTTCGACTTAGCGGGCCTTTTCTTTTCTTTTTCTTTTTGCATTTTGAACAAGTCGCGTGACATTATTTGTCTTGATTGCTTCACGAGGGTTGTGACTGCCTCATTTTGTGGTCAACGTAGGATAACCATTGTAGTTGTCAATCTTTGGACCTTTTGACTTGGATAACCATTGTGGTTTCGGGTCTTTGGACCTCTTGATTAGCATAGTAGAATGCAATGGATCTTCAAATACACTCCTTTATGAAAGTCTGAATGCTTGGTCTGACTAGCTGACGTCTACCCTGCTCCTGGGTTACATGTGAGGGTTTTTTCATGTGAAAAGAAACTCCTACTTCAAGGCTCAAAAGGGTTAGCGAGGGTCTATCTTCCTTATATCTCCAGTGTTTAGGATTTGAAACAATGCCTGTACATCGTCAACAGGGTCTTACTCGAGAGCACACAATTCAGAGATATTGCGTTTTTGTTTCGTCATTCTCCCTCATAGAATTTAAGCATGACAATTGGTATTGCGATATACATATGCAAAATTATAAGGGAATGCAAATGAATTTACTTCAAGAAAAACATGTGAGTTTTATTATTTCTAACATTCAAAAGCAAACAAATTTCATACATGTAGACAAATGTTTAGCATATAAAAGAAACTACAAATGGAAATGCAGTAAAGAAACTGAATATTGCCGTAGTTGAGGAGACTTGGCTCCGTCTGGACTTGTCAGTCTTGGATACTTTCAACGATCAATCACAGACTTGTAATCTTCAATTTGCAGCCGTATACCTAACCATGGCAGTGATACTTCCTCTTCTAGCTATTCTGACTCTGACACGAGACGTCTGAAGGAAAGAGTGAAGCTGGGGAGTAAAGTTGCCCCATAAGTTTGCTCGGAAAGACCTGACGATCTTCTGCCTACGTATCTCCATTGACTGATGACCAATGAAGAATCAGAGCGACGTAGTTCCCCTCAATAGGGATGAAAATGAACAATGAAGAAAGGCAAACACATAAATGCCATCACTGGGAGTATTTGAATACTGCTGGCTTTATTTGCTTCATGAATACCCTAGCATCCTGGGTGATTAACTCGAAGACTTGAGCTTAACATGGACCTTTGGTAGAATAACCGTGACACTGGTTCCGTCGTGATTAGGCATCAGACTCTGGAGTACCTTTGGATGAGGAGAAAAATTGATTGTCTTGGACTCAATTAGGTCTTGCACCTTGTTCTGAAAAGCCCAACATTTCTCAATACTGTGCCCCTGGGCACCTGAATGGAATTCGCACCTGGAGTGTGGATCAAAATTTGGTGGTAGATTATCAGCAGAAGGAGCTCTCATGATACGGAGCTCAACCAGGTTCAACTTCAGAAGTTCTGGAAGCAATACAGCATATGGAGATGGAATAGGATCAAGTCTGCGGTTCCTCGCTCTTGTTCCTTCCTGAAACAGTCTCTGTACCTGTTGTTGCTGACCCTGTGGTCGTGATTGAAAACTTCGTTGTTGACACTGTGTTGGACGCCTGACATGTCCCTGTACTTTCTTACTCGTACTTGGCCGAGGAGTGAATGAAGATTGTTGATGCAGCCCCTTTGAAGACTTAGACTGAGCAATGATTCTAGGAGAAGGAAAGTTGACCATTTCTTTTGTATTTTTGCATGCTAAAGGAGGAGTTAACTCGTGAAACTCAACCAATCCCATTTTGAGCATTTGTGGACACAATTCAGCATAAGACATTGGTATCAGATCAATAACCCCTTCTTGAACCTGTTGATGACGGGTTGCTAGCAATGGAGGAGCCATAGACGAAACCTGTTGAGGTATTTCTCCCGGAAACCAGGGCGTAGCAGCTGAGGAGGATCCCTGATAAGGAAAGAAAGTGCTTACTTCTTTGGTGACGATGGGTGTAGGATCATTTAGTTCACATGTGGAGTTGGTTCCTATCTGATGCTCTTCATGACTGACGAGTGGTGATTGCTGGTGGAGAGATTCGAACTGTAGAGGAAATCCATCTAAAGAACCCTGATTTATTGGACATCCCAAAGAGATGGGAGAAACATGACCTTCTGTTTGAAAAGTAGACACACAACTATTTTCCTTTTTCGACATAGCGTTCATGATTCCTGTAAGCAGCTTTATCTGAGTCTTCATCAAGTTGAATTCTTCTCTCAACAACTTCTGATCCCGGGACAATGCTCGAATGTCCACTACAACATGCCCCAGCTGGGCCTTCATCTCAGTCACCTCCGCTCGGAGTTGTTCCATGTCTAAACCTTGACAGTCGTGATTCAAATTGACCATTCTGGAGAGAAACCAGGTCAGGATAAGAATTTGTCTCTGAACTCCTGTAAAAAATGCAAGGATGTATGCAAATGTCATGTTCAGCTATTTCCACGGAGTCCATCTGTTTTGATCCAAGTTTTAATGCAGAAGAAAATCCGACATAATCCAGATATGGGATCCTTAGAAGTAACTGAACATGTATGCTAAAATGCCATGATGTCATGTATGCAACTGGCATGTGGTCAGCGGTCCGACGCTGGCGTGGATCAGATAACCAAGGGTTGGTGAAGATCATGATATCAGTATCTCTGTGCAGAAGTTCCAAAATTCTCAACCAAGTATCATATAGGACCAGATCATATCATTGAGTAACACTGGCAAAAGCAGGTATGTTGGAAGTTTTAGGGTTCCTGCAAACCTGTAAACCCCTCCCAATCTCACGGGTATTGCTACTACGGGTCAACATCACGGACTCTCAAAGCCGAATAGCAATAATACGTTCACCATTTCCGAGAAATGGCTCATGACCAGATCAGGGAATCGGTTTGGCATTATGTAGTACTCAGGGAGGCCTCAGCTGAATTCCGGAAAAACAAGCATCCCTCATAAGTTCCCGGCTTCAAGCACTGAAGTCGAGAAACAATAGTACATTCATCCCGAAGGGTACAATACTACCGTCATACGACCAGTTGCTTTAACCAGGTTCCTACGAGAGAACAAGGTCATCCTATGCGATTTCCTAGTGGGCCCTCGGGTGCGAATGGGTTTGCCACAAAATGTGGTCTGCCACTGTCACCATTGGAGAAGGTTGTTTCCACTAAGGTCCTCGATGATCGGTTCCCAGTGTTAGCAGCTCAGGTAGGAACATTCTATGGTCTGCCTAGGCAGTATAGAACATATCCCAAGAGAGCCTGATCTGGGTGTGGGACTCGTGAAAACTACACGTGCTCAAGACCACGCAAGCCACACGACTGCCCACTCTAAATCCTATGTGTATACTCAAGCCGGGTATTTGGCTTATCTCACAATAATCCCCTCCCGCCAAGGAAAACCAGAACAACCAGTACAGTATATGCCAGTATATGCGACAGTAAAATAAAGTGCAGAAAGCTGTAAATAAAGCTGTAAAGGAAAGCGATAACAACAAAACAGTAAAGCTAAACTAAAGCATAACAACAAAACAGTAAAGCTAAACTAAAGCATAACAACAAACAAATAAACACCCAAAGAAGACAGAAACAGACAAGCGCTAGGATTGACTCTCAAAGGGGAGATTAGAATTTCTAAAGGTCCCCAGCAGAGTCGCCAGCTGTCGCTCCCGGGATTTTCATCCTAGTACAAACGCGAAAGTGGCGCGAAAAAGGTAGAGTCGCCAGCCAGACATTTTTATCCCAAAGGAATGGGAAAGGTAATGTTGCACAAACCTAAGGAAGAAGGGAAGGACGAGGCCTTGCGAACCAAAGATCTGGATACGGGAGTCGGTTACGAATTGAGAAGGTATTAGCACCCCAATCCGTCCGTCGTACCCGACGGGATCCACGCTTATAAGTCTGTTTTCAAAGGGTGAAGAATAATATGCTGTTTAACTGAAAGAATAACTATCTGGAATGAAATGAAATGAGAAAAGAAATGGAATTAACAAATGGGAATAAAATGGGAAAATGTAGGGAAAAAGAAAGATTGTGCTCGAATGGGCCCTACCTCACTGCCTACGTACCTCATCGGGATAAATGAGGATCAGAGACGCCGTAGTTCGTCTAACTAAGGCTTACACTCGTTTGTGGTTTTTAGGATGACATTGCCATAGCTCTAGCTCAGGTGTTACCGGCTCTGACTCGAGGGTGTTTACCGTGTCGCTGTTTGAACTGTCGAGACAAGTCATGTTTGTCCGCAAAGAGTATGAGATGAGAAAGAAGACGTGACTTCTTGGTTTGTTGTTTTTTAGAAGAAATGTTTTGAATTTGTGTTTATTGAATGTACAACACTAAAGACTATGACACAGGAGCGAATACTTTCCAAGATCGCCCCCAATGGAATGTTTGTAAAGCATCCTAGAAGAGTGAAGGAGACCTCCACTAATCATTTCCCGTATAGCTTAAGGCTCCTGGCGCATTGTACACCTTTCCTTTATGAAGTATTTTTTTATTTTATTTTTAAGATGAGAAGAGACTCAAGTTATAAAAGGTAAACATTCTACGGGAAACTAGACTTACCCTAAATTAGTTGAATTCATGGATAACCTACGGTTAGTGAAGTTTAAAATCTACCTAAGAGATATAAGAGATATAAGACTAAACATGCAAGTAAAAGAAGTTAGTAATGAGCAATAGGGTCCTCCTAGGTCATGGTAGGTAAAAACGTATATGAAATGTAAACGGGGTGGAACAATGGTTCGGATAGGTCGGTTGCGTGGTGCTAAGACGCACGACTTATGGTATGAAACATGCAAGGTTTGCCTTTGGTTGAATGGAGTGGAATGAAGGTGATCGAGGAACCCTAAAATAATATGAACTTTATTTATTTATTTGAAAAATATACTCGACGTTGGATCGAAT
This sequence comes from Lathyrus aphaca, assembly GCA_963966055.1. Lineage (NCBI taxonomy): Eukaryota > Viridiplantae > Streptophyta > Magnoliopsida > Fabales > Fabaceae > Lathyrus > Lathyrus aphaca. The sequence continues at coordinate 533,832,320 of OZ014523.1, read as the reverse complement.
ACTTTATTTGTTTTTGAAATTTTGGTTTTCTATCGATTAGTTTTATCTTTCCTATCTTAATTAAGGAAATCATACAAACATACAAGTTCTAAGCTATTACATCACAAAGTACACAAAGTATAAAACACAATTAAGGCATAACAATATTCAAGTCCAATAAGCCAATCCTTGAAAACATACCTTGCACCAAACAAAAAAACAAATAGTTAGTGAATGATATGAAATATAAATATGCATAATATGATGGAATGATTTAAAATGACAAAAAATACTAAAAGTCATGACAAAAATATGAAATTAAATTCCTAAGGTCTTAAACCTGATTATAACACCATATTAAAAAATCTCTAAAAAATTCTCATTCTAACTAGGGTAAATGACCACTTAAACCTAACTAAAGTTTAATCACAAAATTACACAAATTACACTACCCAAAACAATAAAAAAATGTCCTAAAAATTCACCAAAAAATGTTCTAGATACTTTAACTTGTCTTTTAATCATAGCAAAAAGAATGGGTCAAAAAATGTTATGGGAAGTGGCCTAAATAAATTGTACAATTTTATGTGCCTACATGAGAATTCAATACAAAATCAATTAAATTAAAATTCGAAAATAAATTGAAAAATGATTAAATTCAGAAAGTAAAAATTGGTAAAAGTTCAAAATTGAGTTAATATTCTATCCTAATTTTTGGAGATTTCTCTTTCATGCTTTAGTATTTTTTTATAGAATTAATTTGAACAAGCATAAAACTGAAATTTTAAAAAAAAGGGAATTGGAGGGGGGTGATAAAAGAAGGATTTATTAGTTAACAATAAAACTGGGCCAAAATGAGGGGTGGGAATAGAAATTTCGAAGCCCATTTGCAAGGCAAGAGATGATAAGATTCTACCAAAATCGGTCCAACCGGACGGTGACACGTGTCACCGTCGGATTGGACCCAAACTCAAGACTTATCCCAACAATATTCAAAAGGGGCGGTGAAAAGTTTAAAGAGGATTATTGAGTTTTAATTGAGTTTTATTAAGATTTAATGGGACATTAAAATAAAGTTTATGATTCTTTATTTTTATTAAAACAAAACAATTAAGTCAAACTTAATATTAAGAAGATGAATAAAAAAACAAAACATTCAGGCTATCTCACCTCTCCACGAATTCTCCCCCTTTCTCCTTTGCTTAACCCTAGCTTACCCCCTCTCCTGGCGGCGCCGCCGCGAGCAAATGAAGAGGATGAACCCCTGTCGAGTACTCCTCTCCCACCACTCTATGTTCTCCTGCACTTTCTTCTCACAACTCCTTTATCTCCCAAACTCACAAACCTAACCGCGCCGTCAATGTACTCCAGTGACCTCCAAGCCGTGTCGACGCCGTGAACCATCTTTTCTCTCATCTCAACAACACCAAGAAGAAACCTTCGACCGATCGAAGACCTGTTGAGGTTGAAGAAGGGAATCGGTGACGTCGTCTTCGCCTGATGAAGAACGTCGAAGCGTCTCGTTCTTGCTTTAATTTCTCCGTCAACCCAAAGCTTGACGATGAGGCGAGCTTCGAAATCCCTCCGTGCCGTGGCTTCCTTCGCCTTGCTCAAACATATCCCTCCTATCAGTTTGACGTAAGAACTCACTGATCACCTGCAAAAAGTCAGCGACAATTAAAACAATAATAGCTCAGGTATGTGTGTTTATCTTCGTCGTTCTCCTTAATTTGTTCGCTTCCTCTGCTTGGCTTCTGATTACGTTCCTTGTCGAGACTTGGAAATTGCAAATCGTTGTTGGATGATGTTATCTCGTCAACTTTCAGGTTTGAAACGTTCGGCTAAACGGTGATCGAAGAAAGATTTTGCTGTGAATCTTGCTCCTTTAGTAACTCGAATCTTGCGTTTGGCGTAGGTGTGCAAGTTTGCAAGTTGCTATGAATATTTGTTAAAATTCGGATTGATGTGGTTTGCGTTTTCTTGTTATGGATGAGAAACATTCCGCCTACGATCGAAGACTTGTGATCTGTTCTCTGGTTTCTTGCAGTTAGCATCTTGATGAGAGTGTGAGCACTCTTGAATTTGTCGCGGATTTGCTGAATGTGATGCAGCCGGTTGAGGTTTGGATTGGAGTCACTGCGTTTTTCTTAATCACCAACGGAAACACAACGCTTAGGTATGCTTTCTTTGACTTCGAATCATTTACGCTTCTGTTGTTGGTTCGAACCATTGTAATGTGTGAATCGTTGCTGTTGCGATGTTATCGTTACCAGACTTTGATATTGCCAATTGTAATTAAATTATGCTGAATCTTGATCCTGAACCCTCTTCTGAAATTGTTGTTGAATCTTTATTCAAAGATCCCTTTTTTATTCTTGTTCCATACTCTACGATTCTGGCTTGTAGGGGTTGTAAGTATGCAATCGGCGCTGCATTCGACTATTGCTGACACTTTTTCTTTGTTTGTAGGATGATTGATGAAATGTGATGAACATTATGGGTGTGCTCTTGACAGTGGGCTGAAATGGTGGAGGATTAATGACTGCAGCAGGAGTGAGGAAGATGGTGGAGACTCTGAAATTGAAGGCTCAAAAAAAGGATCTTTTAGCTTGAGAATGGTGGCAGGAAGGAAAGAAAGAATTTAGAGAATGCAGATGATAGATTGAAACTGAGTATCCAGAAAAAGAAGAAAAAAGAGCTGAGGATGAAGATCCAATGAACCTTTTATAGGAATATTAGAGGGTAATCTAGAAACTTCACCATAAAATCAGTTAGATTCAGTTGTCATTTTGTCATTCTGTTAAGATTTGTAACCGAATTTTGTGTCAGCTTGAACTCCTCTCAGCCTCTTTCTTCATGACTTTTGTGAAATTATAGTATCAATTTTATTGTATAAAATATATTCGTAATTCAGGGTTATTGAGTGATGAACCCTTTATAATTTCTGAACGTTTTTTAAGACTAAATTTGATAAACAGTTCCTAGTAATCTTCCATTGCCTTCTTAATTATCGTGCATACTCATCAATCTTAATAATAAGAATTGACCCTTTTTGTGCCTATCTTGAATTTCAAGGCCCCTTTCAAAACTCATCCAAGTCCTAATGTGGCATTGGAATAAAGTTGTATTATTCCTTGTACCAAAACCACAAATATATCACATTGCTAACATAATTTGGATGACACATCTACCACCTGGATTCTGAATAAAATGGAAAGCTTTTCCCATAATAGACCACAAATTTGAATTCAATATTGAATGGATGACAACAACAACTATCACTTGGATTTGTTTGAATGTTAAAACCTTGAATATTATATGACATTGATACTCCCTTTAATTGAACTCAATTTCCATGCTTGAAACAAATCTTCTAAACTAACCTTGAACTGAATTGATACTAGACATGCATCAACCTTGAATTTATTACCATTTGAATCACGATGAAACAACCTAGTCCATAGCTTTATCCGTTGAGAATGATGATAAGGACTGAATTTCCTTAGCCCTTTAAGAAACAACATTTGGTGATGAGGTACTCGTAACGACGAGATCTTATCTTCGCATTAAGTGCAGTAATCAAATGAATCACCTTTGAACCGAAAAAATTCCATCACCAGAAAAGATTTGGTCTCATGTCTTAGTGCTTCCCTCCCAAGGAACAAAAGCAGAGTTATGGCCTACTGAAAATATAGATAAACGCTAGCACAAACCATTTAGGTTAATATTAAATAGGAGGGCAAATTTTGGGGTGCTACACCATGCAAGGCAAACGGTAACATCTCATGCCAGTCTTTGTAGGTGACTACCATCTTATGCATAATCTTCTTGATATTCTTGTTAGCTGCCTCAACAGCGCCGTTCATCTTTGGCCTGTAAGGAGAAGAATTATAGTGTTGGATCTTGAAGTACCGACACAGCTCTGCCATCATTTTATTGTTCAAGTTGGAACCATTATCAGTAATGATTCGCTCGGGAACTCCGTATCGACAGATGATATCTCTCTTCAGAAATCGGGCTACCACTTGCCTTGTAACGTTTGCATATGAAGCTGCTTCGACCCACTTGGTGAAATAGTCAATGGCAACCAAGATGAATCTGTGGCCATTCGAAGCAGTTGGCTCAATCTTGCCAATCATGTCAATGCCCCACATAGCAAAGGGCCAGGGTGAAGACATCACATTCAAAGGATTGGGAGGCACATGCACCTTATCCGTATAAATCTGGCATTTATGGCATTTTCTGGCGTAGGCACAACAGTCGGCATCCATTGTGATCCAGTAATAGCCTGATCTTAGCAATTTCTTAGCCATGACATGTCCTCCTGCGTGGGTACCAAAGGATCCTTCGTGCACCTCGTGCATCAGCAAGTCTGCTTCTGCTCTGTCAACGCATCTGAGGAGTACCATATCAAAGTTTCTCTTGTACAGGGAACCGTCAATGTTCAGAAAGAAACTACCAGCAAGCCTTCTCAAAGTCTTCTTACCATTGGAAGATGCCCTAGGTGGGTATGTTTGATCCTCCAAGAAGCACTTAATGTCATGGAACCATGGCTTATCATCTTTGACAACATCTGCTGCGAACACGTATGCTAGTCCGTCAAGTCTGGACACTGAAATTTGAGGTACGAAGTTGGCAGCTTGAACTTTGATCATGGATGAAATGGTAGCCAGAGCATCTGCAAACTGATTTTCGTCCCGAGGGATATACTCAAGCTTGACTGTTGTGAAGAAAGTCAACAACCTCCTTGTATAATCCCTGTAAGGTATCAGATGATCCTGGTGTGTGTACCATTTGCCGTTAGTTTGATTAACTACCAGAGCTGAATCTCCGAACACAGTCAATGTTTTGATCCTGAGGTCAATGGCTTCCTCAAGACCCATAATGCAAGCTTCATATTCAGCTTCGTTGTTAGTGCAGTTGAAAGTGAGTTTCGCCGAGAAAGGCATGTGAACTCCTTTAGGTGTAATGAGCACTGCACCAACACCACGACCATTCATATTAACAGCCCCATCAAACATCATAGTCCATTCTTCTTCTGGGTCAGGCCCTTCAGTGTGAATAGGCTCTTCATGATCTTTTGCTTTTATGAACATGATGTCTTCATCAGGGAAGTCAAATCTCATAGGCTGGTAATCATCAATAGGTTGCTCAGCAAGATAGTCAGACAATACACTGCCTTTGATGGCTTTCTGAGATGTGTACTGGATGTCATATTCTGTGAGGATCATTTGCCATCTTGCAACCCGTCCGGTAAGTGCTGGCTTCTCGAAAATGTACTTAACTGGGTCCATCTTTGATATCAATAAAGTAGTGTGGGTCAACATATACTGTCTCAGTCGGCGAGCAGCCCATGCTAAAGCATAACAAGTTTTCTCGAGCAGTGAATAACGTTGTTCACAGTCGGTAAAATTTTTGCTTAGGTAGTATATTGCATACTCTTTTCGACCATACTCGTCATGCTGGCCCAAAACACACCCCATTGACTCTTCTAATACTGTCAAGTACATGATTAGAGGTCTTCCTTCAACTGGAGGCATAAGGATTAGAGGTTCTTGCAAGTACTCCTTGATTTTGTCAAAAGCCCTCTTGCAGTCTTCGTTCCACCTGACCGTTTGTTCTTTTCTCAACAGCTTGAACAAAGGTTCACAGGTTGCTGTAAGGTGAGATATGAACCTTGAAATGTAGTTCAATCTACCTAGAAAACCTCGAACTTCTTTCTCAGTCTTCGGTGCAGGCATTTCTTGGATGGCTTTGACTTTATCAGGATCAACTTCAATCCCTTTCTCACTTACAATAAATCCCAGCAGCTTACCAGATCGCACCCCGAATGTGCACTTGTTGGGGTTCAGCTTTAGTTGGTACTTCCTCAGACGCTTGAATAACTTCAACAGATTTACCAGGTGGTCTTCTTCTGTGAGGGACTTGGCAATCATGTCATCCACATAACATTCAATTTCTTTATGGATCATGTCGTGGAATAATGTTACCATAGCCCGCTGATATGTTGCACCTGCATTCTTCAGTCCGAATGGCATCACCTTGTAACAGAACGTGCCCCAGGGTGTAATGAAAGTTGTCTTCTCCATGTCTTCAGGTGACATCTTGATCTGATTGTATCCTGAAAATCCGTCCATGAAGGAGAATACCGAGAACTGAGTCGTATTATCAACCAATACATCAATGTGAGGTAATGGGAAATCATCCTTTGGGCTGGCTCTGTTCAGATCCCGGTAGTCAACACACATTCTTACTTTGCCGTCTTTCTTAGGCATAGGCACTATATTAGCAACCCACGGTGGATAGCTAGTCACAGCAAGGAACCTGGCGTCCCACTGCTTTTGTACCTCTTCCTTTATCTTCATCGCCATATCTGGGCGAGTACGGCGCAGCTTCTGTTTTACTGGCGGGCAGTCTTCTTTTAATGGCAGCTTGTGCATGACGATATCGGTGTCCAACCCTGGCATATCTTGGTAAGACCAAGCAAACACATCTGCATACTCCCGAAGCAAATCAATCAGTTGTTCCTTCACTGAGTCTTGTAGGCAGGCCCCGATCTTAACTTCTTTCACACTTTCATCTGTACCAAGATTAATCGTTTCGACCTCCTCCTGATGAGGAGTGATAACCTTCTCCTCTTGTCTCAACAATCTGGCTAGCTTTTCAGGAAGCTCATACTCTTCTTCAACCCCTTCATCAGCTTGATTGATTGGATTGTCAAAGTCATACGAAGTCATAGCCGTGCTGTTGTCGGTGCGGTCTGAAAGGCACTCTCTGCAAGGGTTCAGTTTGTTCATTTTAGTGATTGATTTTAATCTTGTATAAAAAAGAGTGAAATGAAGTTATCATTTTGAAAACATTGCCATTTATTTTTTGTACAAAAAGAAAAATGGAAAAACAGTGAACGGAAAAGAAAGAGACTCATTTGCAAAAGATGTCTGATTATCATTGATTGATCTATTTGCACAAAATTACAGATGACCCGATTACAAAATGAGTCTTGTCAGCTTGGGCAAGATGCAAGACTTGATGCATGCTTAAAATATACAGGAAATAATAATTACTCTGCAGGAGTAACCCTTATAATTTCCTGGGAAGACCAGTTTGAGATACGGCTCCCCGGGATCCTTGGACGTATCTAGCTCTCCAGGTTGCGCTCATCTTCCGACTCATCTTCCAAGTTGTTTACTGCATCGGGGGTGAGCATCCCCCCACTGACAAAATTGGGCTTCTTAGCAGCCTCTGTTTGACCTTGTTGAGTTGGTTTGTAACCCAACCCAAATCTATCCTCCTTCTTCTCTACAGGCAACAACTTGCCCCAGCCTTGGGCAGTCCCTTCTTCAACAACCTTCCGGGCTTGCTGATAAGATGTCATTGAGGTTCCAGGTACATCGGATGCTTCATTTATGTTCAAGGCCTCAAACCCTTGACTCATAGTTTCGTGGATCTCCCCATCCATCTCAATGTATTTGTATGTAGCCAGATGGCTAACAAAAATATCTTCTTCACCACAAATGGTGATGATCTGGCCCTCCCACTCGAATTTTAACTTTTGGTGAAGGGTAGACGTAACTGCGCCAGCGGCATGAATCCAAGGTCTACCCAACAAACAGCTGTAGGCCGGCTGAATGTCCATCACATAGAAGGTTATTTTAAATGTCTGTGGGCCAATCATTACTGGTAGATCAATCTCTCCTAGTACTGATCTCTTAGAGCCGTCAAATGATCTCACTACCAAATTACTTGGACGCAACGCCAAGCCATCATATTCCAACTTCACCAAGGCTTTCTTTGGTAAGACATTGAGTGAAGACCCAGTGTCTACCAGTACATGTGATAGAACAGCACCCTTGCATTCCAAGGTGATGTGTAAAGCCTTATTGTGGTTACAACCCTCAGTCGTTAAATCAGCATTGGTAAAACCCAATCCATGGCTGGTATTGACATTTGCTACCACGGTCTCCAGCTGATTAACGGTGATCTCCTCTGGCACATATGCCGCGTGCAAGACTTTTAATAATGCATTCCGGTGAGCTTCGGAACACATCAGCAGGGATAGAATGGAGATTTTTGAGGGAGTCTGGTGAAGCTGATCCACCACTTTGTAGTCACTCCTTTTGATGATTCTCATAAACTCATCTACATCTTGTTCAAAAGATGTCTTCTGTGTTTCTTTGAGAATGGGCTCTTCAGCTATTACACTTTTTCCCTTCGCTTTGGCAGCAGCTTCTGCTTCGGCATTAGGTCTTTGTGATTGCGAGGCAAAAAGGCGTCCGCTTCTGGTGAAGCCTCCGCCTCCCCCGACATTATCAATCTGTGGAGAAGATGTTGAAGAGTCAAGAGTGATTTTCTCCCCATTGCAGTAAAGGTCAGAGCCATAATGCCAAGGGATGGCATTATTGCTTTCATATGGAACAGGCCCAGGTACCGTGATGGTAACCGGGCTGACTGCAGCAGAGGAGGGTGTTGCAATAGTATGTGGATCATAGTAGATGGTAACCGGTGATCTGGCAGGAGATGCCACTGTTTGTTGTTGAAAACTATTGTTCGGAGGAATACTTGACGGATCATAATAAATAGTGACCGCTGAGATATTTGCTGGTGTTGTAGGAGAAGATTCTGAATAGAGGGGTGCTGATGTTGTAGAAGAGATGTTTGTTGGAATCTGACTTGTTGAAGTGATAAATGAAGCATTTGTTGATGAAACTGAAGAATTGTTTGGAATTATTGTTGTTGCAGTTGTAGGAGATTCTGGAACTGTTGTCGGAGAGATTGCTGGATTTGAAGGTATTGATGTTGTGATTTGAAGTAGACCATTCTGGATAAGACTGTCTATGCCGCTTCTCAGATTGTCGCACCCATTTACCGAAATGTTGCAATAATCGCACCTGAGCTCACACCCAGGGAATATCTGGCATTCAAGAAGTTGAGCTTTAATCTCTACCAGGGGTGTCCGGATCTGCCCAACACTGGTTATCAAGAAAGACGACTTATCTTCCTCAATAGCATTAATTCTGGGCCCTCCATGGTTGGGCATAGGTTTCTTGTTAACATTTAGCGGGGGTGCAAAGTTTAGAGCTTTAAAATCTACCAAGTCTTGTACCTTCATCTGTAAAGCTCGGCACTTCTCTGTACTGTGGCCAGGTGCATTGGAGTGAAAAGCACATCTGGCATTGGCGTCATAATTTCTTGGCAGACTGGAAGGATCTGATGGTGCCAACGTCCTTAACTCAACCAGGTTGAGCTTCAGGAGTTGTGGCAGTAAAGCGGCATAAGGCATAGGGATCGGATCAATCACCCTATTGGCCTGAGATGGTCTCTGTTGAAATGATCTTTGCTGACTGTTGTTGCTGGTGTTATTGTTGTTATAATTTCTCTGAGGTGGATACTGAGCTTGTTGCTGGTAGTGGGATTGTTGTTGTGGTTGATATGCCGGTTGTGGATGAATTGGAGCGGGAATGGTGACAGCTGCCACTGACCTATGAACATATTGGGGTCTGCCCCTGCTGGTATGGATAGCATTAGTCTCACCAGTTCTTCTTGGGCCCACAAAAGGCTTTCTTGGGTTGCTGGATGAGCTCGCACCATTGTCGGAAATCTTACCCATCTTGAGAAGGCTCTCAATTCTTTCTCCAGCTATGACTACATCCGCGAAGCTGGTGTAAGAAAAGGCAGCTAGCCTATCAATGTATGTCCCTTGGAGGGTGTTCATAAACATGTCGGCCATCTCTCTTTCCGACATGGGTGGTTGGACAGCAGCAGCAAGCTGTCTCCACCTCTGGGCGTACTCCCGGAAGCTTTCCCTGGATGATTGAGACATTCCCATCAGGAGGGTTCTGTTGGGAGCCATATCCAAGTTGTACTGGTATTGTCTAATGAAGGCCTCATCCAGGTCCTTCCAGCATCTGATGGTTGCTCTGGTTAAATGAGAGTACCATTCCCTTGAAGCTCCTGTTAAGCTATCTTCAAAATAAAACATCCATAGCTTTTCATCCATGGTATATGCCTTCAGCCTCCCCAGAAAGGATTGTAAATGGGTTCGGCGACAGGAAGTTCCGTTGTACTTCTCAAAGCACGGAGGTTTAAACTTGTGGGGAATCCTTACCCCGTCCACTAAGCCCATGTCCATAACATCAAAGCCCAAGGAGTTTTGAGACTCCAGGGACCTTAATTTTTCAGCAATTTCATCTAGCCTTCTGTCATAGGCTTCATCCCCAGCTCCCATCACAGTGAATTGATCTTCCTGGGGGTCTTCTTGTAATACTCTACCGGCAGTGGCATTCCCTTGCACATTAGCAGGGATGTTGATCTCTGGATGAAGGTGTGGTCCATACACTGGAGGATTAGCATGAGGCTGAACCCTCTCATTGTTGCTTGTTCCCCCAGTCCCTAGATGGGGTTCCTCTTGGGTCTGCCTTTCTACTAGTGCCCTTAATCTCTCTTGGCTCTGTGCCAATCCATTCATCACCTCCATAAACTGGGTCATCTGATTTCTCATTTCCAGTCTCTCATTGGCCATTTGAGTCCTGACCTCTGTAAGGTCCTGCTGTACTTGGTCCATTTGTATGCCCGGAAGGTTGTTGCGGGTGGGATATCTGTGTGGACGGTTGAGTGGGAACACCCGACGTCGAGCAATAGTTCCTGAACCATAACAGAGTTAGTAACAACAAAACAAAAACCTACAAAACAAAACAAAAGGTTAGTATGCAATGCAGTATGCTTATTTGTTTCCAAGGTATCCGGCTTGGCATTTGGTTTTGACCTTTCCAGACCCCTGAGGAAGATGCTTTTGATGTTGCTTGAAAGAACTCAGATAAAACAAACTAATAAATATATTACAAAATTGAATGATACATAGTTTGTTTTTTACAATACATGCCCTCTGAGGGGTCAAAATACAACATAAGAAAAAGAAAAGTACAATGAAATGAAAGCAACAACAAGCAAAAGTCAGACACCAAGACCAAACTCATCCTCCTGAACTTCCTTTAGAAGTGCCTCAGTCACAGGATCAGCTGGATGCTCCGTGAGGTTCCTGATGAGAAGATTCCTGGTGGCAATGGCTGCAGTTAGCTTCTTGTGTCTGCCCTAGTCCTTTGACCTCTTAACACCAGCCCTAATCTTCAACTTTGAGATCTCCTTTTGGGCTGCTAGTAGGGCTTCCTGTTGCTCCTTTGCATTAGCCTCCAACTGCTCAATCTTGTCCTGAGTCCTCTTATCTTCCTGAGTGCGAGCTTCAGTGATCCTGACCCACCTAGCTTGACTCTCTTTCAGATAGAGATCAGTCCTGGCTTTCTGAAACTGAGCTTCCTTACAGGCATTCTTCAAAATCTGCTCTCCTGCCCTTGACTTCTTGATGTAGTCTTCTGACTTCTCAATCCTGGCTAGATGCTCCACCTTTAGCTTTTCTAGCCTTTCAATGTCCAGACGACCATCACTCCTCTCCCAGAGGGTCTTCTGCAGAGCTTGAGTCAAATTCTCATTCCTCTCCTTTAGCTTCTCAAACTTTTCCAAGCTGACAGTGGCTGGTGGTGGTGCTGTGGATGGCCCAGGTGCATCCTCAATAGTAAAGGGCATTCCAGAAATTTGAGCCCTGGCATGAGACCACTCATAGTACTGAGCTGAGGCCACATTGTTGCATCTCCCTAGAATGGCCATCCCTTTGGTCTGGACATTGTCCCAAGCCCAGGATGCTTGCCTGACAACAGCTAGATTAGGCTTAACCTCACAATAAAGGGTTTCAGCCAAGTCTTGTGCTCTAGGAGGGTGGACCAATGCATAGCCCAATTGTCTTTTGAGTAACAGAGGATTGTAGTTGATGCAACCCTTCACTCCTATCAGGGGTACATTGGGGAACTGCCCACAACTAGTAATGATGTCTCTGCCTTTGGTGCTCTGAGTGCACCACCTGATGTCAGCTGAGGTTAAAGCAATGAGTCTTCTAGCCCAATTCTTTTGCTGGTGAGGATTCAGGAATGTATCAGTCTTGGGCAAGTGTTTGAGCAGCCAGGTATGGAACAGGGGAGCACAACATCTCACCAACCTTCCTCTTTGCTTTTCATTCCTTTGGTGAACAGAGTAGTAGAAATCTCCCAGTAAGGTGGGCACTGGGTTCCTCAGAATGAAAAGATGGATTGCATTCTTGCTAATAAACTTAGGCTCATCTGCAAATAATATAACCCCATATATGCTAAGGGCTAATAATGCACAGACTGCCTTCCATTCTCCCAAGGAGGCTTTCAGAGTAGCCTGAGAGGTCAAGAAATCCAAGTGTAGACCAGAGATTCCTGCCTTTGCTGTCATGTTCTGCTCAATCAGAACTGGTTCCAGATACAATGCCCTTGCTACCTCTTCATTACTAGGAAAGGCCATCTCAGGGTTGAAGGGGACTCCACCCCTGATAGGTACACCAATCAGTGATGAATATTCTTCCAACAAAGGTCCCAACTGAAAGTCCTGGAAGGTGAAACACCTCAGAGGGGGATCATAGAACTGCAGGCAAGTATGAATCAAGCTCCTCTGGGAAGGGTCCAAATCCATAACCACATCAAGGATGCCTCCATAATGTTCTCTGAATAGTGGTATATGGTCTGGAGTAATCAGGGCCTGGACCTTCCTGATGCCAGCCAGCTCAGGCTCAAAGAAATGATAGGAGATGTTGCTCTTCTTGGGTGCCATGTTGCTGAAGAAAAGCTGAAACAGATGCTGATGATGATGACTGATACTAGAAGATGGGCCACTGACAGGCTGAGACTGGTGATGCAGGTGACTGAAGCAGGTAGTTGATGAGGATAGCTGAAGCAGATACTGGTGAAGATAGGTCTATGCAGAGGAAGGGGTCAAAACCAAGCCAAAAATATAGTATGGATACCCTGAAAAACAAATAAGCAAATGTTAAATGATGCAATGATGATGTATGCAAATGATATGCAAGGGTTTGTGATCAAACTGGATCTGATTAACTGCCTTGATATAGGTCCATGTATGCTCAAGAAATCCAGATGGAGGTTCATAAGTCCGGTAACCAAGGTGGGGGACTCAAATAAAGAGTTACATGTCCAGGGTTAAAATCACAAGAACTGTCCCAAAATGGAGTACTCTTAATCAAAACAAAGTAACAGGGTATGCTGAGGTCAAGGGTACCTGCAAACTTGTAAACAGCCCAACCCCCTCACAGGTGGTGTTCTAAAACAAGGATCCTCAGATTTGGATCAGTTATGAGAAGTGTAAACACTTCCAACCCGGAGGTACAGTGTTTACAATAACCATAAAAGATCTTCCTCTAATTCACCTCAGTTTCTGAAGGTCAATACTGAAGGTCATTCAGACTTAGCAGGCTTCCCAGATAGCCCTAGCACTACAGGAAATCTGTAGCACAGAGTTCTCAAGAAGAAACCCATATCTGAACCGTGTTTCATATTCCCGCACCAGACCGAAATGGAATGGGAAAGAACATGAACCACTCTAGCCTATGTGTCACTCAGGTCCCAGGTATAGGACCTCAACTCTCAATAGAACCCCACCCACCAAGGCAACAAAACCAGATCCAGCCAGAACAGTATGACAGTATGATGTATATAAAGCTGTAAAGAAAGCAGTAAACAAACTGTACATAAAGTAATAAATAAAACAAATATACAAGCACAAATAGCACATAACACCCCAGCAAACACAAATCAAACAAACGCTAGGAGGAACCCACAAAAAGAACCATAAACCCTGGTTACAATATAAGGTTCCCCAGCAGAGTCGCCAAGCTGTCGCTCCCGAAAGATGAGACTGAGCTCAAATAAGGTACAGACGCGAATGGTCGGCGAAAGGATGAAGTGAGAACTCACAGGAGTGAACTCACTGGAAAAGAAAAGAGTCGCCAGCTAGGCATTTTTATCCCGGAGGAAAGGTAATGCTGCATAGACCTAGAAAGATATGGATAAGACGGTTGCGAACCAAAGAGACTGAGAAAGGGGGTTGGTTACAACCTGGGAAGGTATTAGCACCCAAATTGTCCTCCGTACTCGACGGGATCCACGCTTAAAAGATTTGTGTTTTAAAGGGGTAGTGTCAGTGCAATCTGTGTATCAAAGAGCTGGAAAAGGATGTACAGGTGTCGGTGTAAGAGAAGTGATGTGTATAAGTGAAGTGTCAGTGTAAGAACAAAGATGAAATGCTCAAGACTATGAGGCTAGAAGAATGATGCTAGAAAGAGGGGGAATATACATAGACTTTTGTTCGATAACTGTTAAGTTATGCCTACGTATCCTCTCGTGCAATGAGGAAGTCAGAACACCGTAGTTCGACCCAAAGGGACTGAAAGATAAATTGACTTGTGAACTTCTTACTTGCCTATGCTCAAGTGTATGACCTGTCTGGCTCAGGTGCGAACTGTATTGCATTAGACGGAAGAAGCAAGTTCTCGTTTATGAGTGAAAATGATGAGAAAAGAATCCCGGAGGAGACGATTATTGTTTGTTTTTGAGTTTTCAGTCTTTTATTGTTTTTGAAAGTTTGTCATAAATTAATGAGCTTAAGCCTAAACCAATGGATTAGTAAACTCATCACATCTTCCCTCTGATTAGGGGTAATGAGAATACCTTAAGTGTGAAGTCAGCATCTCACACTTAATCACCATGGTGTAGGATTAAGATCATTAACCTACTTGTGATTATTTAGATGTTTTTGTTGTTTTTGTTTAGTGTTAAGTAATGAGATTAAGCCATAATCAAGGATTTAATGGACTCATTACACCATCCTAATAGAAGGATAATAGATGAGAACATTTAAGCTGAGAAAGATACCTCAACTTAATCCATGATTAGGGATTAACCTCATGACAAAACAAAGCCTTTATTAAGTGGATTTTAGTTAATGGTATGATGAAGAAGTGATTTTTAGGGTTTGTAAGACAACTTGAGGAGGACTTGTCCATTAACACTAGGGTTAGTCCTTCTTAACCAATTAAGGAAGAATTAGAACCCTAATGCAAGGCCCAAGTTACAAGTTTGATGTCTTGATGGTTATTAAGTGAATTGATTAGAGGATTTAAACACATTAAGGGCTTAACACTTAGGATTAAAGTTATACACTCCATCCTAATAGAAGGATGCATGTATAAGCTTAATCACAAAGCCTTAAAACCTTTAGGGTTTAGTCCTGGATTATGAGGTGAGAAGAGAAGACTCAATGAGACACAAAGGTAAAACCTAAATGGGGGACTAATCAAAACCCTAATTATTGTCATGCTTGGTTGTTCCTAAGGTTTGTGAGGTTTACAAGAGAAATCTTCAGAGGAACCACCAGGAAGCAGATGAAAGGAGCAAAGAGAAGCAAAGTAACTTGCTTCATTTAAGAAGACAAGTCACTTGAGGAAAGAAAGTAAAGAGAAGAAGAAAGAGCAAGCTCAATCTCAAACACAAGACAAAATGCAGCAATGATGCATAAGAGAGATGAAAAGAAATTGTGAGAAGTGAAGGCAAATTCACTTCTCAAAGTTACTTACCACCTGAAAAGTTAGTGAAAGGAATGCAATGCAATGCAAAATGAGATGAAATGGGATGATGCAAACCAAAACCAGAAGCATATATGAGATGATAATGATGCTATGAGATGGTGCAAACATGAAACAAGACATGGGGATGATCATACAAACATGTGGATGCAAGAGAAACATGCTTAGAACCATGAACATACATGAAAAGTTATGAAATGCACATGACATATAACATGGTAAATGAAAGATGCAATGATCAAACATGATTCTAATATGTCTTAAGATGTCTAATGAATCAAATGGATGCATAAAATGTCATGGCAAGTCATGGTATGCAAGCAAATGCAAGATGAATGCAGAAGGAAACCCAAATTAGGGTTTATGATCAATGCACAAAACAAAAACCAAAAACCAGAAGCATACATCAAGATAAAAAATAGAAAATGCCTTCAAGGGAACCCTAAACCTATATCAACTCACTGCCCAAAGGAGGGGATCCAATTCTTAACCTAGTGAAAGTTATGAATTTCTTAAGATTTCTAGGGTTTTAAGGTACCTTGTCAAGAAAAATGTCAAACAAATTGAAAATACAAGATCAAATCATGCCAATTTAATCCTATAAACTACATGCTAAACAAAATACAATGCAAAAAGAATCAAAGTCCAACTCTTAAAGACTAGGCAGAAATGAATTTTCAAAGATTGGATCAAAATAATGCCTTGAAATGAAATTAATTCCATGAAAAATTGTCAAAAGACATCAAAATCAAAAAAGAAATTTGGTTTGAGGGTTGGACAATGTTTCTAAATGATTTTAAAGGTTTCATGAATTTTTTAGTGATTTTTAAATACCTAAAAGTATTTTTAATTAATTAATTCTCATTAATTAATTAAAAATAATCTTTTAAATGATTTAAAAATATTTTTTAATGCAAAAAATAAAAATAAAAATGTTTTTGGTTTCTGAAAATTAATAAAAGATTACATAAAAATTTTCAGAATTTTTAAAAATGTTTTACTATTTTAAATAAAATGAAGAAAACAAATGGAATTAAATGAAAAATAAAATGGATTTAAATGAAAGTCAGCGCATCCAATGGCCAGGGTTCAAACTCAGGAAGGAGGGAAAGACTGCGCGCCAGATCCAAGGGTTGTCATTCAAACTGACTAAAATGAATTAATTAATTTAATTAATTGAGATTAGGGTTAAGTGGAAGATCTGGGCCATTGAACACGCGCGGGAATTGACCAAGTCAGCCTATCCTACGCACCAAATTCAAACTGCATTTAATTACATGGATTAGCCCTAATTACTTTCAGGTGGCCGGAGAAGACTTCCGGTCGTCTTCTCCGGCAAGACCCTCACCTGAAAGTTGCTAAAATCCTCAAAACTTCATAAAAATGAAAACTAACAGCCCAGAAATTATCCCCATTCGAAACTAAATCAAAACCCCCACACAAACATCATTTTTCATTCATCAATCAGCCAAATCGAAGCAAAACATTCCTAGGGCAAAAAAGTTTCAGAGCAATCATACATCCTGGTTTCTCAACCATTTTCAAAAATAATCATATCCCCATGATCAGGGGAGTGCATAGAAGCATTTAAGAACTCAAAATGGAGTTTCTGTAAAAAAAGTTTGAGATGGCTACCTGAACTGAAGCTTTGGTTTCTGGTACTTTCTGGCTGGTTTCTTGCTTTCAATCAACTCCACTGGACCCCCTGAGAAGCTTTCAATGCTTGTTTGAAGTTTATAATGGATGGTTTGAGAGATGGCAGAAGTTCTGTTCAAGGTGAGATGGAAATCGTATTTCTGATTCAGGGAGTTTTAGGCTATGGTGATGGGTGGTTTTTGATCAGTGAAGCCTGCTGAGTTGATTTGTGAAGTTTGTTTTTGTGCTTGTTAGCTGTGCTGAGTATTTCGAAGGCTTTTGCAAGTTGGAGCAAAAATGATAACTATGGCTTGTGGGCAAGATCAGTGTGTGTTGTGTTATGTGTTAGGCTGGGTTTTGTCCATGTATCAAAAGGGGATAGGTCAGAAAGTTGTTGGTGGCCTATGGTGATTGGTATGGGTCTTTGGCCAAAATGTCAACTTGATGTGTACTTGAGGTATGGGCCATGGTACAACTTGCTTCTTGGCTTGCTTTTGCTCAGCTGAGTTTAAGGAGGTCCATGGAATTGTTTATGAGATGATTCAGCAAGTGGTTTATAGTTTGTGTAGTGTTTTGCAAATTCCATAAGGTTTGGCCCCTTTGAGATTTCTTAAGTTTCAAGGCATCAAAGTGCAAAGTTCTTTGGCCCATTCTGAATTTTAGAGGTCATATGATCATGTTGTGAAGAAATGATACACATTTGAGGCCTTTAGAACACTTGAACAAACCATTTTGCAAAATGTCTCTTTGGTAGAAAACTTCAAATTTTGTGATTTTAGCCAACTTTGACAAGCCATAACTTTTGATCCAAAATGAATTAGGTCATGTTCTTGTACTTTTTGAAAAGGGAATGATCCATTCTACAACTTTCATGACCAAAGTTTTTCCATTTGAAGCATTTTTGAATCAAAAAGCAAGGGTTGAAAAAGTTTCCCAAAATGGCAATTTCATTAAAAGTCAAACTTTCCCAAAAAGTCAACTTTGCAAATGACTTGAAATTCTTTAATTTTTTGAACTTACAACATATTCTATGATCAAATAAAGATCATACACAATCAAAATGATGAAGAACACCCTTTGGTTGGGTCATTGGGGGCCTCAGATGCCCTGATTTTACACTGACTTTCTTGAAAAGTCAACTCTTGATCAGATGACTTCCCCATGGAATTTCTTCATGAAATTTGATATGCATGCTCCCTATACCATATAGAGACCAATAGAAACAAGAATGACCAAAAAATTTGGAGTTATGGCCTTTGAAACCAAAACCCTAATTCTAGGTCATCTGTGCAGTCAAACCTGGCTCTGCTTCCATGCCATTTTCAGTTCTTGTGATTCTTTGACATTCTTGACTTTGAGTGGATATAATATGATGCTTTAACATACATGGACCCCTTTGAATTGATTGAAGACCTTTGGAATGGCTCAAGAAGCTCTTGGATTGCTCAGATCACAAACCCTAGATGCAGGTGACTTTGAATCTATGCAGTGGATCAAAAATGTGATATGAGATGCCATGATTGGATTTATGCATATGAGTAGATCACAAGCCATGGAGTGAATGGGTGAGGGAAAATTTGGGGTGTTTACAGCTGCCCCTATTCAAACATGAGTTAGCTGTGCAGGATGTAAGCAACGACTTAACAGGCAAACAAGATAACTTGTGGTTGAATACCAAAGACAATCCAAAATTTGCACTCACAGAATGAAGAAGAAAAGGGATATAGATTGTAAAAGGAAATAAAGTATATTATAAAGTGTGGGCGACGGAGGACGACCGTCGAGCAGAGGACGACTGCTGGGGGATGAGCAATGACGGGGACGGCCGACATGCTGGGGAAAGGGATTATGATGGGGACGGCCATCAAGTAAAGCTATAAGATTCTCTGGGGATTAATGAAAAATGATGGGGACGGCCGCCAAGTTCATAAAGTAATGTAAGCAATGATGGGGACGACCATCGGGCTAAACTGATGAAGGACGATCATCAGGAAAAGGATAAGGGACCACGACGGGGACGACCATCGGGTTAAAGAAATAAATGAAATAATGATGAGGGACGGTCATCAAAGGTGAAGGACGTTCACCTGGCAGGGTACGGCTGTTGCACCCCAAAATTTTCCCTCACAATACAAGACTTTGTGTGCTAAGAAGGTTCACAAGGTTCACAAGATTCACAATGCTTTCAAGACCTTTCATGAGGTTCATGAAGTCTACAAGTTACTTTATGAAGGTTCACAAGGTTCACAAGATTCACAATGCTTTCAAGACCTTTCATGAAGTTCATGAAGTCTACAAGTTACTTTATGAAAGTTCACAAGGTTCACAAGATTCACAATGCTTTCAATACCTTTCATGAGGTTCATGAAGTCTACAAGTTACTTTATGAAGGTTCACAAGGTTCACAAGATTTACAATGATTACAAAGCTTTCCTGAGGTTCATGAGGTCTACAAAGTCACTTTATGAGGTTCACAAGGTTCACAAGCTTCACAATACCTCCCATGAGTATCACAAGACATTTTATGATGGTTCACAAGGTTCACAATTGGTCAGAAGAGTTGACAATTCCCTCAGACAATGCACCTCCTATGCAGTGTATCCAAAACTAGGGTTTTGACTTTAATCAGGCTAAATGGACTTCCAAGACTTCAAATGAGCTTCATAACATCTTATATGTGTTTAAGAACCCCCATGACAAGTTTCAAGACTTTTACGCATCCGTACATGGATCATTATTAACTTTTATGAGAATTTCTATTCACACACTTCACATTTTCAAAAACAATTCAAAGTGAGCTAAGTAACTAAGAGCCCATGGATAACCATGGATGTAAAGGGTGCTAACACCTTCCCTTTACATAACCTACCCCCCGGACCCAAAAATCTTTTAAAAGGTCTTTCCTGTTCTTTTATGCCTTTCCTTTGGATAAAATAAAAGTCGGTGGCGACTCTTGCTATCCGCAACATAACTAAAGTCAGTTCTCCCACCGTGTTACAGAACTGGCGACTCTGCTGGGGATTTAATAAAAGAGGGGTACCCTTAGGAATTAGATCACTTTAACTTTGTTTGCCTTGTTTGCTTTATATTATCTTGTTGGGATGCTCTTATGTGTGAAAGATCCTAACCCGGATCTAGTGTACCTTAGGTAAATGGCAATAGACCAAGGAAACTGTACGACGTATATCGATATGGTTGATCTGGTGGCCATAGTTAGTGTGACTTCTTGGTTGGTGCTTATGTTCCTTAAGTCAAGTTAAGGATAATATGAGGCTGCCATATGTTGTCAATACACTAACTAACCTTTAGAACCCTAGTTATCCCATCTTGGCCTTTAGAAAAGTAGTGAGGTAACCGGCTTTGGTGCAGACTGAAGTTGGTTGACACTCGATACTACACTCATTGAGATCTTAAACTTGGAGGGTTTTGGTTGGCAAGTAAGTTGCCTTCTGAACAACCACCCTTGTGAAAGATCAATGATATTGAGATCCCTTAGAACCTGGTTACTTTTGTAGGACAGGATGAACCAACTAACTTCAGGGGAGGGTATTTACCTTAAACCTCATGCAAGCCTTTAAACCTAGGGCTATTGTGTGACTTGTTTGTGTGTGCCACATGTTTGTGATTGAACATAACATCATGACATCATCATGCATCATAAGCATAGCATTTTCACTAACCATTTCAAGGACCAAAGGATTTATCTTTGTTCTTTGTTGTAGGTCATGGCTTCTGCTCGTAGAAACACCATCAGGATCAACTTTGTAGGCATACCTGCTAAGCTTAAAGAGTTGGTTTCTCAAGTGTCTGATCACTCCCAGTTCATCAAGATACATGGTCACCTATTGGATCTAGTCACCTCAGGGTTCAATGAAGACATGATGAGTGTGCTGTTTCAATTCTTTGACCCTAAGCACCACTGCTTTACATTCCCTGACTACCAGTTGGTTCCTACAATGGAGGAGTTCTCTAAACTTCTGGGTATACCTGTTCTTGATCAAAGACCATTCACAGGCTTGGAGAAGGAGCTTAAACCAGAGGTTATTGCTACAGCTCTACATCTGAAGAAGTCTGACATTGTTCTAGAGACGAGAAGCGGAGTCAAGGGTATTCTTGCCAAGGTGTTGATAGAGAAAGCTCAGTTGTTCTTGAAGGCTATGAGTTATGATGCTTTTGAGGAAATCTTAGCCTTGTTGATTTATGGCTTAGTATTGTTCCCCAATCCAGATCAGTTCATAGATGTTCATGCCATCAACATATTCCTGAGTCACAATCCAGTGCCTACGTTACTCGGAGACATCCTGCATTCTCTTCACACCCGTACTACAAGGGCAAGAGGAACTTTGATGTGCTGCATACCTTTGCTTTCTAGGTGGTTTATTTCTCACCTTCCTCGCTCAAAAATGAAGAATGAGCAAGGGTTCAGGTGGTCCAAGAGGATCATGTCACTCTCGCATTCAGATATCCATTGGTGCTCCAGATCTATGGAGGATGTCACCATCATCGACCGTTGTGGGGAGTTTCCTAATGTGCCACTTCTAGGCATAAGAGGAGGCATCACCTACAACCCCTCTCTAGCTTTATGACAGTTTGGTTACGCTCGGAGTGATGGTCCTCATGACATGTTGATTCAGGGCATTGTGTTTGACTACGACAACGATCTTCAGGGTTACCGTCAGAGATTCATACGAGCTTGGGGAAAAGTAAACAGGGTTGACAGCAGGACACTGGAACCTAAGTACACTATTCCTATGGAAGCTTATCTCAGATGGGTACGATCTCGTGCTCAGACTCTCATGATGCCATATCCTGTCGTCCTACCAGTTACCATGGAACCTGTTGCTGAAGGAGACACAGCTTATACCATCCTTCACCCAGACATGCCTACTGATATGGAAGACTTGCAGAGATCATGGATCCAACTGAAGGAGCAAAGGGATACTTTCGAGGCTCATTACAAAGCAAGCCAAGAAAGAGTCCTAGAACTAACAAAGCAACTTCATGAGGAACGGAACCTCAACTCATACCTCAACACAAAGAGGAAACGTCCATGGGAGACTTAAAACCCCATCTGTTGTACTTATTTCATTTCATTTTTTTTGTAAGCCTAAAAGGCAAAACAAAGTTATTACTAATAAAAGTTTACCTTCTTGTTTGTTTAAGCAAATTTAAATCCTGCGGTCCTTGAAAACATTGCATATGCATTCCCATATCATTTCATTGCATCACAGGTTTATAATTGTGCACAGGTTTCTCATCTTCTCGCTGTTTATTTCAGCAATGGCTCTTGAACAATCAGTTAAGGATCTCCAGGCACAAAATGCACAATTCCAAGAGCTGATCTTGAACCTGTCCAAGGGGCAGGATGAATTGAAGGCACTGCTGGCCAAGAAGACTAAGAAGACTAGAAGGTCAGCTGGGTTGATCAACATGGGAAGAAGGTTCAAAGGTCTTGCCAAGACCAAAGAACCAGCTGAAGACTATGAATCTGAAGAATCTGAAAAAGAGGGAGGCAGTCTCCACAACACTATGGGGGACTCTGATTCTGAGGCTAATTACTACCATGATCCTAATGAAGACAAATTCAAAATGCTGGTGGATAGGATGGATGCCATGGAGTTGCAGAAGTCATCTGGGCTGGATTTTGAAGATTTGAGCTTGATATCTGGGGTAGTCATACCCATTGGTTTCAAGGTTCCTACATTTGTTGTTTATGATGGGGTCTCTTGTCCCAAGCTGCATCTGAGGTCTTATGTCAGAAGAATTCAACCTCACACTGCTGATAAAAAGTTGTGGATCCATTTCCTTCAAGAGAGCTTATCTGGAGCTCAGCTGGAGTGGTATTATCAGTTGGAAAGTGCCAACATCAGAGACTGGAATGATCTTGCTGAAGCTTTCTATAAGCAGTACCAATACAATGCTGACTTAGCTCCCACTCGCATGCAGCTTCAGAGCATGTCAATGGGTGCCAAAGAAAGTTTTAAAGAGTATGCTCAGAAGTGGAGAGATTTAGCTGGAAGAGTTCAACCCCCTTTAACTGACAGGGAACTGGTTGATATGTTCATGTGTACGCTGAATGGTCCGTTTTACAGTCATCTCATTGGAAGCTCATCATCTGGTTTCACTGAGTTGATAATGACAGGAGAGCGAGTAGAAAATGGTATAAAGAATGGTAAGATCCATGTGGGCACTTCTTCATCAGGTGCTGCAAAGAAGCCTCCCACTGGGAAGAAAGAATCCAATGCTGTTTATGGTCAACCTGATCGTAACAGAAGACATCAGTCTGTTAGTGCAGTTCATATTTCAAATCTAACTCCTGCCACAACTGAGCAGCCACAGGGCAACCAACAGAGGGCTAGAAGACAGTTCACGAAGATCAACATGTCAATGGCTCAGGCATTGCAACATTTGTTGAAGGCTGAACTTATTACTTTGAAAGAGGCTCCTCAGAATCCTAATGTTACCTCTCCCAGGTACAACCCCAATGCACGGTGTGCATACCATTCAAACTGTCAGGGACATGATACTAATAACTACTGGGTCTTGAAGAACAAAATTCAAGATATGATTGATGCTGGAGAAATTGAGTTTGATCCTCCGGGTACTCCAAATGTGATTACTGCTCCAATGCCAAATCACGAGAAGACTATCAATGCCATTGAGGAAGATCTGCATATCCATTCAGTTGATGAATTGACCACACCATTGTCTGTCATCAGGAAGAAGTTAGTGCAAGCTGGGTTCTTTCCAGGTTGTCGTGAAGATTGTGTTTATTGTGAGTATAATCCAGAAAAGTGTTGGAGGTTGAAGGACGGAATTCAACGTCTCATGAATAATTACACCATAGTGTTCGAAAGAAGACCATCTTCCGTGGAAAGTATGGTAGATCATATTACGCAGGGTAAGAAGACTGAAGAGGTTGACATGGTTGACAAAGTACCAATAAGGATCACTTCAAAGGGACCTATTAAAATCACTCATCAGGGTCCAATCAAAATTACTGCTGAAGGTCCTGTAAAAGTTGTTGCTGAAGCCAGAGTTGCTCCTGTGGTCATTACTACTCCTGGTCCTATCCCATATACGTCTGATAAAGCTGTGCCTTGGCATTATGGGTCTGATGTTTACATTCATGGTGTTAAGCAAGAGCCCTTAGCTGATGTGCCTGTTGATGTTGACAATATTGCTGGATCTAGTAAAATCACACGTAGTGGAAGAGTCTTCTCTCCTCCGGTTGCTTCCAAAAATGCAGTTACTCCTGCTGCCACTTCCACCACTGATGCTCGGGGCAAAGGCCCTGTTATTGAGCCTATACCTACTGAGGTGCCAGCTGCTGATGACCTCTCGAAGCAGATGGAAGAAGTATTGAAAATCATTCGCAAGAGTGATTATGATATTGTTGATCAGTTGGGGCACACTCCCTCTAAGATTTCTATACTGTCCTTGTTGTTATGTTCTGAAGCTTATGCAAAAGCTTTGATCAAGTTTCTGAAGACTGCTCATGTACCTAGTGCAATTTCTGTGGATCAGTTTGAGAACTGTGTTGCTCACCTGACCTATGACAATGGGTTAGGATTTTCTGATGCTGATTTGACCCCTGCCAAGAGGGATCATAACAGGGCCTTGCATATCTCAATTGAATGCAGGGGCACTACCCTGTCACATGTACTGATAGACAATGGTTCCTCTTTGAATGTGTTGCCCAAGGAAGTCCTGAACAAGCTGAGTCCTGAAGATGCTGTGCTGAAGCCCAACAACATTGTGGTGAAGGCTTTTGATGGTTCTAGAAGAGTAGTGCATGGGGAAATTGATCTTCCAATCAAAGTTGGCTCCCAGGTGTTTACTGCTACATTTTATGTGATGGATATTCGTCCTTCATACTCTTGTCTGCTTGGTCGTCCCTGGATCCATGGGGCAGGTGCTGTAACCTCCATATTACATCAGAAGTTGAGATATCCGGTAGAAGGAAGGGTTGTTACTGTCTATGGAGAGGAAGAATACTTTGTCAGCCATGTGAATACTTTCAAGTACCTGGAAATGGAAGGTGAATACATTGAGACTCCGTGTCAGACGTTTGAAGTGGTTCCTTGGGTTGTTAATGATTATGTAGCTCCTCCTGTTGCGAAGAAAGTTCCTCTGGTCACCAGAAAACCTCCAACAATGGCAATGGCCTCCCTCAATGATGCTAGAGCTGTGGTGGATGAAGGTGGTTGTACTATTTGGGGTCAGCTTCCTGATATCCATACAAGTTTGACAAGTTTGGTTTGGGTTTCACTGCAGAGTCCCAGAAGGATGTTCGTCGTGCTCGTGCTGTTCGTATCATAAATCAATGGGTTATGAAAGATCAGATCAATGCTGTGGGAGACTATGATGAAGACTACAACTTGGATGCTTGGATTTTTCCTACTGTGGGTGCTGGACTCAATAATTGGAAAGCTGAAGATGTTATCCCTATCTCCTTTAGTCAGGAGTAAATACTATTACTGTGTTTTTTTTTAAGTTTGTAATTTATTGAACAATTGAACTCTTAAGTCTTGTGCCTTACCCGGGGCACAATGGTGTGCTTGTTACGGGTTGTCATTTCATTTGCATACCTCATTCAATAAAATCAGTGGACGTTTCGTTTTCGTAAATATTGTGTTCCTTGTCTTTATTTTCTTTTTATTTTTGCTTTATCAGCTATGTGTTCTTACACACACCCACATCACTAAAATGCAGATCCTCATCCACTCTGGATCCTGTTGATAACGATTCTACTATTGCCAATTATAATTTCGAGAATCCGATCTATCAAACTGAAGACGGAAATGAGGACGATTGTGAAGTACCTGTAGAGCTTGCTAGGTTGTTACAACAAGAAGAGAAATCTATACAGCCACATGAAGAGCCAGTCGAAGTTGTGAATCTGGGAACTGAAGAAAACAGGAAAGAGGTCAAGATAGGGGCTGATTTAGAGGACAGTGTCAAGAACAGGTTGATTCAGATGTTACGTGACTATGTGGAGATCTTTGCTTGGTCTTATGAAGATATGCCAGGGTTGGATACGAACATTGTAGTTCACCGTTTACCAGTAAAAGAAGATTGTCGTCCAAAGAAGCAGAAGGTTCGTCGTATGCGTCCTGAGATGTCAGAAAAGATCAAAGCAGAGGTAATGAAACAGTTTGATGCAGGGTTCTTAGCTGTGACTTCTTATCCTCAGTGGGTTGCAAATGTGGTACCGGTTCCCAAGAAAGATGGTAAGGTGCATATGTGTGTAGACTACAGAGATTTGAACAAGGCTAGCCCCAAAGATGACTTCCCACTTCTTCATATTGATGTTCTGGTAGACAACACTGCTCAGCATAAGGTATTCTCTTTTATGGATGGTTTCTCTGGTTATAATAGAATCAAGATGGCTCCTGAAGACATGGAGAAGACAACATTTGTTACACAATGGGGCACCTTTTGCTATAAGGTGATGCCATTTGGTTTGAAGAATGCAGGGGCAACATATCAGCGTGCTATGGTGGCTTTGTTTCATGATATGATTCATCATGAGATTGAAGTATATGTGGATGATATGATAGCCAGATCCCAGAATGAAGAACAACATCTTGATCATCAACACAAGTTGTTTGAGAGGTTGAAGAAATACAAGTTGAGATTGAACCCAAACAAGTGTACTTTTGGAGTTAGATCTAGAAAGCTCCTGGGTTTCATTGTCAGTAGAAAAGGTATTGAAGTGGATCCTGCAAAAGTAAAAGCTATACGAGAGATGCCAGCTCCCCGTACTGAGAAGGAGGTTAGAGGTTTCTTGGGACGATTGAACTATATTGCAAGATTTATTTCCCAGTTAACTGCCATCTGTGAGCCAATCTTCAAGTTGTTGAAGAAAGATCAGGTGATGGAATGGAATGATGAGTGCCAGACTGCCTTTGATGAAATCAAGAGATATCTGCTAGAACCTCCAATTTTGATACCACCAGTTGATGGAAGACCCTTGATTATGTACTTAACAGTGTTAGACAACTCAATGGGGTGTGTGTTGGGGCAACATGACGAGTCTGGTCGAAAAGAGCAGGCAATATACTACCTTAGCAAAAAGTTTACCGACTGTGAAACAAGATACTCACTGCTCGAGAAAACTTGCTGCGCTTTGGCATGGGCTGCTCGCCGACTAAGACAGTATATGTTGACCCATACTACCTTATTGATTTCAAAGATGGATCCAATCAAGTACATATTTGAGAAACCTGCTCTCTCCGGAAGAATTGCAAGATGGCAAATGATCTTGACAGAATATGACATACAGTACACTACTCAGAAGGCTATTAAGGGGAGTGTTGTTGCTGATCATTTGGCTCATCAAGCAGTGGATGATTACCAGTCAATGAGTTTTGAGTTCCCTGATGAAGATATTATGATTATTACCAAAGAACCTGGACAATATGACGGACCTGAGCAAGGATCCCGATGGACTATGGTTTTTGATGGTGCCTCCAATGCACTTGGTAATGGTGTTGGTGTTGTGATTAGTTCCCCTGAAGGTTGTCATACCCCGATTACTGCCAGACTTTGTTTCTATTGTACCAATAACATGGCTGAGTATGAGGCATGTATCCTGGGTATTAAAGCTGCTATTGATATGAAGATTCAGTTCCTTGATGTGTATGGAGATTCAGCCCTGGTAGTAAGTCAGATTAAAGGAGATTGGGATACCAAACATGATAACCTCATTCCTTACAGAGAGCATGTGTTGTCTTTGATCCCACATTTCAAAGAGATTACCTTTGGACATATTCCACGAAGAGAGAATCAGTTGGCAGATGCATTAGCTACCATGGCATCTATGTTTGAGATCAGCTGGGATGACGAAGCTCCCAAGATTACTATTGATAGATTTGAGAAACCTGCATACTGCAATGAGATTGATACAGAAGGGGCAGAGGATAAGCCTTGGTTCTATGAAATGAAAAGATATCTTGAGGCTCAGGAATTCCCTGAAGGGGCATCTGTCAAAGATAGGAAGTTTCTGAGAAGGTTTTCTGCTAAGTTCTTTTTGAGTAATGGCATTCTGTACAAGCGCAATCATTATTCAACTTTGCTTCGTTGTGTGGATAAGAAGGAAGCAATTGAGATTATGGAAGATATGCACGATGGGATCTTTGGCACTCATTCTAGTGGTCATACTATGGCAAAGAAGATTTTGAGAGCAGGTTACTATTGGTCTACCATGGAAGCTGATTGCTATCAACACTCCAGAACTTGTCATAAATGTCAAATTTATGCTGATAAAATCCATGTACCTCCATCACCATTGAATGTGTTGACTGCTCCTTGGCCCTTTGCCATGTGGGGCATTGATATGATTGGTGAGATCAAGCCTACTGCTTCTAATGGGCATCGTTTCATCCTGGTTGCTATTGATTACTTCACGAAGTGGGTAGAGGCAACTTCATTTGCATCTGTTACCAAGAATGTTGTGGCTCGATTCATTAAGAATAATCTCATATGTAGGTATGGCATCCCTGAAAGGATTATCACTGACAATGGCTCTAATCTGAACAACACTATGATCACTGATCTCTGCACGCAGTTCAAGATTAAGCATCACAACTCTTCTCCGTATCGTCCAAAGATGAATGGGGCAGTTGAAGCTGCTAATAAAAACATTAAGAAGATTGTACAGAAGATGACTGTTACTTACAAAGATTGGCATGAGATGTTACCATTTGCTCTTCATGGTTATCGTACCACAATACGTACTTCAACAGGGGCAACCCCATTCTCCTTAGTCTATGGTATGGAAGCAGTTCTGCCCATTGAAGTTCAGATTCCCTCCTTAAGAATTATGAAGGATGCAGGCTTGGATGAAGATGAGTGGATTCAGACTCGACTGGACCAGATAAATTTGATTGATGAGAAGAGACTAACAGCAGTTTGTCATGGCCAGATGTACCAAAAACGAATGATCAAAGCTTTTAACAAGAAGGTTAAGCCAAGGGTATATCAGGCTGGTGACTTGGTAATCAAGCGTATCATATTGCCACAGGGTGATCCTCGAGGCAAGTGGACTCTAACATATGAAGGACCATTTGTAGTCAAGACAGTGTTCTCAGGAGGTGCCATGATACTCACTACTATGGATGGTGAAGACTTCCCACAGCCTGTAAACGCAGACATAGTTAAAAAATACTACGCATAAAAAGAGACCCGCTAGGTTGACAGGCCTAGGCAAAAATAAGGGCATCCCGGCAAACCAAAAGGGTTTGGGCAAAAATTAGGGATATATATAAAAAGATATACACCCGGCAAGTCGAAAACCTGAAAAGGCGGCTTGGGCAAAAAAGGGTATCCCGGTGGATTGAAAACCTGAAAGGACAATCCAGGCAAAAGTTAGGGATTAAAGCGTATGACTATGTCTCGTTTGGATCACCCATGAAACTGCAACCAGTTGTACTACTTACTTAAGCTCGAACAGATAAAGCTCAATCCAATCGTTTCCGTCTCAACAGCAGAAGATGAGATACTTGAAGATAATGGCAATAGTAGAATTGAAACTCAATAGGATTATTTCCCACATAGCTGATTCTCTTTGTTTTGTAAAAACTTTATGACAAAATCCTCTTACTAGGGTTTATGTCTCCTTGTACAAACTTACCCGTGTATGGGTCACTTTTTGATATAAATAAATTCCATCTTTTGAATCCAGATTTACTTTTACCCTATTTACATAAGCGAAACGTCCATTGGTTGTGTTTGAATGTATGTATGATTTTGAATATGATTGATGTTTACAAGAAATGCATGTGTGCTTAATATGATTGATGTTTACCAGAAATGCATGAAAATGCAGTAATAGTATTTACTAAGGCCGAACGAGGGAAAGATTTCAACGAAGCTTCGCCGGTTCATCTCTACAAGACAGTTACAAACCCTCAGTAGGAAGAATCCATCTTCATAAAGTCTCATCTCCCCTGGAATTTATATCCATCTCTTTTATCCTCATACGGATATACGGGAATTTACTTTCCAATAAGGGTACGACGAACGAAGACGGGAGGTTATATCTGCCCTATTATCAAACGAAGACGAAGGTTATGTATACCTTACTATCCCCAGCAGACGGGAGGTTATCTATACCTTGCCATCCCCAGCATATGGAAGGTTATGTATAATATATTCCTCAACAACGAATCGGGATTTATTTTCCCAGGCCAGCAGTGGTTATACGAAGATATACAGGCGTTTCCGACAGTGTCATATCATATATCATACATACATCATTTACATCATATCATAACATACATATCTATAGATACATAATACATTTACTTAGGTGCATCATACTATGCATGCATACATATTGCATAAACTAGCATTCTCCTTGCAGGATAGTTATATGCAGATAAAACAATATCAACAATTCACAACGGGTCAGAGATGATCCATACATTACTCAAGATGTCCTCGGAGAGTAGGCAAACGGTCTGTAAAAAGGTTCATTCCCTAATCCAGGATATTTCCAGAAGATTTCATCCATCTGGTCTTGAATAGCAGGCAAACGATCTATACAAAGATCCATTCCCTGGTTCAAGATATTTTCAGAAGATTTAATCTATTTCCTCGGAGAATAGGCAAACGGTCTGTACAAAGATCCATTCCCTAATCCAGGATATTTTCAGGAGACTTGATCCTGACACTTTTTGTCCTAGGAGAGTAGGAAAACGGTCTGTAAGAAGATCCATTCCCTAATCCAGGATATTTCCAGAAGATTTCATCTATCTGCCCTTGAATAGCAGGCAAACAGTCTGTACAAAGATCCATTCCCTAGTTCAAGATATTTTTCAGAAGAACAAATCCTGACGTTCTTTTGACCTTGGAGAATAGGCAAACGGTCTATAAAAAGATCTATTCCCTAATCCAAGATATTTCCAGAAGAGATAATCGTCATGAAGATTTATTTCTACTGGTCTATTCAACAAATTCAAAGGATAAACAATTCAGAGACGGCCTATACAAAGACCTAGTACTGAGATCCAGTATCAACACAAAGCTATCATCACATCCAGTTCTTTAGATGGCATCTCTAAGCCCATCTCCAATTCTTCCAAGTGGCATCTTTAAGCCCATCTCCAGTTTCTCCAAGTGGCATCTTTAAGCCCACTCAATCATATTCAACTAGCCATCTGTATCATTTTATGCACTGGTGAGTGCAAATTTTTGGGCTTTTGTGTTCAATCCCCTTCAACCTTCCAGGTCACGACTGGCAAATATACCAATCTAACCCCTCAGGTTTCAGAAAATTGAACAGGGGCAGCTGTTGCACCCCAAAATTTGCCCTCACAATACAAGACTTTGTGTGCTAAGAAGGTTCACAAGGTTCACAAGATTCACAATGCTTTCAAGACCTTTCATGAGGTTCATGAAGTCTACAAGTTACTTTATGAAGGTTCACAAGGTTCACAAGATTCACAATGCTTTCAAGACCTTTCATGAAGTTCATGAAGTCTACAAGTTACTTTATGAAAGTTCACAAGGTTCACAAGATTCACAATGCTTTCAATACCTTTCATGAGGTTCATGAAGTCTACAAGTTACTTTATGAAGGTTCACAAGGTTCACAAGATTTACAATGATTACAAAGCTTTCCTGAGGTTCATGAGGTCTACAAAGTCACTTTATGAGGTTCACAAGGTTCACAAGCTTCACAATACCTCCCATGAGTATCACAAGACATTTTATGATGGTTCACAAGGTTCACAATTGGTCAGAAGAGTTGACAATTCCCTCAGACAATGCACCTCCTATGCAGTGTATCCAAAACTAGGGTTTTGACTTTAATCAGGCTAAATGGACTTCCAAGACTTCAAATGAGCTTCATAACATCTTATATGTGTTTAAGAACCCCCATGACAAGTTTCAAGACTTTTCTCAAAAGTTTGCTCAGTCAGATGATCAGATAAGTCAAAATCAGTCAATGCAGTTAAAAAGTCAAACTGAGGTCAACTGTGGTCAAACCAAAGTCAAACTTCATGATTTTTTTCCAACATCAAGTATATGAAGTAAAATTCATCATTTGATCAAGGGTTGATCATGATTCATCAAGGAAGTTCCAGATCATCAAGAATCAGGAGTTTCTAAATTAGGGTTTCCTCAGTAAAAGTCAACTAAACTTTGACCAGCCATAACTTTCACATACTTCATCACCAAGTCTCCACTCAAAGCTCATTTTGAAGGAAATTGAATTCTCTACAACTTTGTGTCTCACAAGCCAAGCCCAAAAATGCTTCATTTGAAAGGTATGAGCTAAGACATTATAGGTCATTTCAAAAGTCAACAAAAAGTCAACAACTTCAAAAGGGCATAACTTGAGATTGGTAAATGATATGGACATGAAACCAGTGGGGTTGGTTAGAGGACTCTTTAAGATTTCCAAAATGTCCAAGAACACCCTCATAGCATTAAAATTGAAGTATATGTGCCTTTGCAAAGTTGGGAAATTTTGAGTTGGTTTAGGATGAAAATGGAGGTCTAAAATCAATTTCTTCCAAATGGGCTTGCCAAATGATGACCCAATCCACACTATGACTTCATGCACGACCAAAACCATTAAAAATCAGAATTTTTATTATTTTATTTTTATTTATTTTGATTTAATTCATTAAAAATCATTTTAAATAAATATAAAATATGAAAATGTAAGATTTGGTTTGGATTAAGATTCTAGAAAGTCATAAACCTTGATTGAATTAGATTGATATGAAAATTATGATGATTGTCTTAAAATAGCAATGTTATATCAAAAAATATTTGAATTTTAAGACATTATCTTTTTCAATATCCAATGATCAAAAAGTCCAAAGAATGATCATATATTTTGACCTAATTCTCTTCTCTATAAGTACATAAGCACATCACAAGCATTGGCATGGATTTTTGCAGCCTCAAACAACACACTCCAACTTCAAAAAAATCATCCAAAAATCTT
The DNA here is from genome assembly GCA_963966055.1 of Lathyrus aphaca. Classification (NCBI taxonomy): domain Eukaryota; kingdom Viridiplantae; phylum Streptophyta; class Magnoliopsida; order Fabales; family Fabaceae; genus Lathyrus; species Lathyrus aphaca. Next base: position 533,799,234 of record OZ014523.1, on the reverse strand, counting down.
GATTCGGATTCCTTGCTAGAGGTCACTCCAAAGCATTGTGAAGGTTGTAAAAGGTTCCTGGGACATCACTGAAGCTATCCCAATTACTCTTATCATTCAAAACATCATAATCCATTGAAACCGAATCATCACTTTCTTGAATTTTTGAGTTTTTCGATTTCATTAATTCATCTAATATAAATGATTTTCGTGCACTAATTCTTGTTTGTTGATGTCTCTGGAGTGTTTTTGCATACTTGAATTGAGTTTTTGTTACAGAATCGAAGAGATGCCATGGCTAGGGTTTGAAGCTTGAGTTTGGGATCTTGAGTTTTAGGACACTTAAATGAAATCTAAACACATGGCCGTGACCTATGATCTTTGTGTAGTTAATCTGGGCTGTTAATTTGACTGAATGTTGTGATTTGAGTGATGTTCAAAAAATATAGGAATTCTGGTTTTGAATGTGTGCAGGTAAATTCGCAGGAAATTCTGTGGATGATTTCGCAGCTAAATTCGCAAGTTTCAAGGAGGAAGAAGGAGTTTGGCGCGCGGATGAAATTTGAATATTTGTTTTAATATTTTATGATTATGTTTGTAATTTATTTCAGAAAGGCTGCACAGCTCAGTTGGTGAACAGATGCACGTGTTAAGGGGAAGGCTGGGGTTCGAACCCTGGCTCCAACTCTTTTTTTTTTTTCAAATATTAAGCTTTCATTATATATTATGCATTATAGTTAATATGTTAACAGATTGGCTCACCCAGCCGGATGGTCATGCATGCGTTTGTGTGTTTGAAAGGTCCTGGGTTCAATCCTCCCCCAGGCCTTTTGCTTGTTCACTATTTTTTTTTCTGATTTTTAAAGTTAAAGAACAAAACAATTTGGAGTTCCTCTTTCTTGCAGCAGCAGCACACAGCCCAGTTGGCAAGCCTCTCCAATATCCAGGTTAGGGACCTGGGTTCAAATCCCAGGTCCAGTTTTTTTGATTTTCTTATTTTCTTTTATATTTCCTATTTTCTATATTATATTAAAATATGTTTCTAAATTATAAAATGCAAATATTATATTTTCTAAATTATAAAGTATATATATTTTCTAAAGTCTAAAAAATTAATTTTTATTATGTATATATGTGTTATTTAATTTATTGAATTGTTATTATAAATTAAAACCCTAATTTTATTTTACAAATTCATTAAACCTTAAATATTTTTCTAACCAACCCTAAAATCCTAAAAAATATTTTCTAAGCAAACCCTAATTTTGTAAAACCTAATTTATTTTCTAAATAATAAAAAACCTAATTTTATTTTATGATAATTAAATTTTGTAAATATAATTACTATGTACATATTTATTTAATATAATTAAGTTTTGTAAATATATTTATAACTTATGTAAAAATTTCTAAAATTTGTTTGTAATCTAAATTATATATAAATAATTTTTAATATGTGTTTAGAAACAGTTAAACCTATGATAATTTTATTGTAATTATAATATGCTTAAAAATAATTTAATAATTTGTACCTAAATTAAAATATTATAATAATTATTTAATTGTTCAATAAATGTCTATATTAAAAATCTAATTTTGTGTTTATTATTTTCATCATGTTATTATAATACTCTTGCTAATTCTATTTATTTTAATTATTGTTATTATTACTAACCATATTATTACTAATATATTTTTTAATCATGCTTATTATTATTATTTCACTAACCTTATTTAATTTATTATTATTATTATTATTATTACTAACCCCTATTATATTTATTATTGCCTATTTATTTATTTTTGCTTATTATTTATATTTATTTATTTGCTTATTATAATTATTATGTAATTGCTTCTGGATGTAATTTTTGTAAATATTTAAATTTAAATTATTTAATTTATTTGCTATGGTTAGTAAAATAGGGAGTGTAAATATGTATTCTATTTTTAATTGAATTTAAATCATTTTAATTATAAGATAAATATAACTTAAACACTCACACACATAAGTCGATTTTTAATCACCATCTCACTTTCTAGGGCTACCCCTCAATGTTGCCTAATCATAAGGTCAAGTGGGGTGTATAAAGCAAGTCTCTTAAAAAGAAAAATCATCAAGTCCCTAATGGTTGCCTTTCATAAAGATCAAGTCCCTTTCGAATAATGATGACAGTCCCTCCTAATTGCTTAATACACCCTACAGTTGCCTATATTAACAGATGACCCTTACTTGTCCCTCACATCCAAGGTAATGACTACCTATACCTTAATAATATGGATAGTCTTACCACTTAAAGGATAAAGAACAGAAAGACTTAAACTCTAGGGTAGGTACCTCATAGTTGCTTGCTCACTTCATTCAAAACTTTTCAGACACTTCACCAATTTCAAACAATTTTCAAAAAACAAGTTTTTACGCATCCGTACATGGATCATTATTAACTTTTATGAGAATTTCTATTCACACACTTCACATTTTCAAAAACAATTCAAAGTGAGCTGAGTAACTAAGAGCCCATGGATAACCATGGATGTAAAGGGTGCTAACACCTTCCCTTTACATAACCTACCCCCCGGACCCAAAAATCTTTTAAAAGGTCTTTCCTGTTCTTTTATGCCTTTCCTTTGGATAAAATAAAAGTCGGTGGCGACTCTTGCTATCCGCAACATAACTAAAGTCAGTTCTCCCACCGTGTTACAATGGCTGCCAAAAATATCGCGACATAGGATGAATGCCGGATAAAAGGTCAACGATGGGGACGGCCATCGGATGAGCATGATGAAGGACGATCATCAAGAGGTGAAGGACGATCACCTAGCAGGGGACGGCTGCTCTCAAGGTTTATCATGACATAGGAAGAATGTCAGATAACAATATCAACGATGGGGACGGCCATCGGATAAAATGATGAAGGACGATCATCAAAAGGTGAAGGACGATCACCTAGCAGGGGACGGCTGCTGAAAATCACGACATAGGACGAATGTCAGATAAAAGGTCAACGATGGGGACGGCCATCGGATGAGCATGATGAAGGACGATCATCAAGAGGTGAAGGACGATCACCTAGCAGGGGACGGCTGCTCTCAAGGTTTATCATGACATAGGACGAATGTCAGATAGAAAAGAAGTTTTACTCTACTGGGGAATAGTAAACACGGACGAGTGTTTACATCCAAAATAAAATAAGAGGTATAAGTGTTTTGACGCTGTGTATAGATTAAAGATGCGGACGAGCACCGTTAAGGCTATGATACGGACGAGTATCGGGTAGAAACAAATATTGACACATGTTCAGAGATGATGATACGGACGAGTACCAACTGGTTAACAAGGAACACGGACGAGTGTTGATCCTGCGGGGATATAAATGGTGTATACAAGATACAGACGAGTATCTGTATAAGTAAAATAAGTATGAGTGGCGTATAGATGAGTGTTTAACTTGCTGGGGAGAGTGACACAGACGAGTGTCGAAAAAAAGTATAGTATACACAAGTATTTGATGTACAAAGTGTTTGGGTAATTATGCTGGGGAAAGTGACACGGACGAGTGTCAAGAAAAGTTATATATATGTATCTGTGAGTGCGAAGGGGATACTTTGGCTTTCTGCCGGGGATATGACACGGACGGGTGCCACAAGGAGTATATATTGGTGTTTGTAAAGAAACTGTTTTAGCTCTTTGCTGGGGAATCTGGGGAGCATTCTGTATACTGTTGATGGGTTGTCTTTATTCACAAGTGTTTAATCCAGACCACGACTTATGATTATGCAACATGTTTGATTTTTGCCGTAATGCTCCGTATTAGACGGAATGCTACGCTTTGTGGGGTGAATATGATGCGAATGCTATGATTATGCGAGGATACCAATCCGGGATACGGATCCCGTTGCAGTGAAGATCTCTGGCCGATCTGTTTGAAGTGGACATCCCAGCTGGGGATGAGACCATTGAGATGTATCTGCTTGGAGGAATAGGTCACTGATAAACCCATTCTTGGTAATGAGGGACCCAACTGGGGTTTGTAGAAGTCTTCGTCATTCTGTTGTGATTCTTTCGTGCGTTGCTCTTCTGATAGAGGCTGAAGCTCTGTGGGGGGGATGGTTCCCTGGCTCTTGTACCTGGCTGAGGAGGAAGAATGATGGCAACTCAGCTGGGGAGAAAATAGCAAGTGGCAACTCAGCTGGGGAGAAAAACACTTTTGGTGCTAAGACTAGGTGAGTGTTGATTTGTCAGCTTGCTGGGATGAAGCTTTCATGCCCCATGTTGCGCTTTGCATACCTGCAATCCTGCAAAGATAGAAACGTACAAGTAATCCCGAGGTATCCCTTACTGGACCCCATCATGAGAGTTCAGACACTCCCTGGAGTAAGTATATGCAAGCATGTATTTTTTAGAGGAGAAGCATCTGTATTCACGCAATCAGTATCTTAGAGACATCAGACATTTTGCAAATGAAAATAAAATGTACAAGACGAGACATGACTGAAAATCTGATTTTATTAATTCTTCCACGGTCTCTGGTCTCTCACCTAAATCAACGATCTCACCAAATGGATCTGAGACCCGTCTCTGGCCCCTCAATTGAACCAACAATCTCACCAAATGAATATAACCACCAAATAGACCGAAGTCTCACCTAACTCCAATATATATATATATATATATATATATATATGCATGCATGAAAGTGTGAATAAACAAATACAGATCTCACCAAAAGAAATCATAAGTCACCAAAAGGTATTCATAATTTATTCACCAAATAATGGTCCCACATACAAACCATACATTGCCAAAGAAAGACCGCCAAAATAGTCTCACCATACTAATATTCACCAAAAGAAGTATAAATCACTCAAAAATTATTTATAAAATTTATTTACCAAAAAGTGATTCTAAAATACGAATCATACATTGTCAAACACAGGCCACCAAAATCATCACACCATGATGTTTTATTTCAAAACATTTTCACCAATATTACACCCAAATTATACAAATTCTACTCACTATTTTAAAATATTACATTTTCAAATGGAAATTCTGTTAAACTCTTAAATATTTTATTTTATTTTCAAAGGAGTTTATTATGATTTAAATCTCAGTTTTCTGAAAAAGAATACTATCCACCCGAAACCTTGAATTTTCTGAGCAAGTACTATTTCCCCGAAAAACACTATCACCCGAAATCACTATTCACCCAAAAAAATTATTCACTCCTATGGAATATTGGATCGAACTCTGATACGAAAGAGGTTTAGCATGAAGTTGAAGTTGGTTCAAATGCTAGTGCAGAAGTTATACATATTGTAGTCGAAGTCAGTTCTAGTATGTATGTTTAATTGTTTCCTTGATGTTGTTGAGTTTGTTCCAAGGTAGAGATTTGTGAGATATTGGAACGAACTATATGTTTAGTATGTCGTCGAAGTTCGCTCACATGTTATTGTTAAATTGAGCCTTGTGTTATGAATCCAATTGTTTAAGTTAGCTTGTACCCTAAGTTAGCTTGTAATGGATAATTGTTATAAAAAATCATATTAGGTTAGTGTGTTAGTTTTTTTATAAATAACATACTAGTCTCTCATATTTTGAATAAGGGAAAATAGGAAGATAAAACCCTAATTCAATAGTGAGAGAGGTTATTTGTTATTCTTGTATACTTGTAATCTTGTTAAAAGAGAAATGAAAGAATAATGATTTATAACCAATCCTTGTTGTTATCTTTGGTTACCCTAAACCTTAACCATTGTGGGTTTCCTAACTGATCAAGGAACCAATTATACTTTGTTTCTAAGGTATCCGATTCACAAAAAATTGGTGCGGTGAGCATGGAGAAGGTGTCATCAACAAATTATGAGATTGAAAACTTCACCACAATGAACGATTTCGGTCTGTGACACTTGAAGATGAAAGCTCTACTGGTTCAGCAGGATTGTTTGGAAGTGTTGAAGGGAGAGGCAACCATGAATGTTGCATTAATGAAAGCTAAAAAGACGTTACCCAGTTGCAAGTTTTTCCACTGTACGTAGTTGATAATGCTCCATGAAGAAAGCTAGTTTTGTTTTCTTGTTGGTATAGATTTTGGTCCAAGGTGGAGATTTGTGGAATATTGGATGAACTCTGATACGAAAGAGGTTTAGCATGAAGTCGAAGTTGGTTCACATGCTAGTGCAGAAGTTATACATATTGTAGTCGAAGTCAGTTCTAGTATGTATGTTTAATTGTTTCCTTGATGTTGTAGAGTTTGTTCCAAGTTGGAGATTTGTGAGATATATGAATGAACTCTAGGTTCAGCATATCGTCAAAGTCCGCTCACATGTTCTTGTTAAATTGGGCCTTGTGTTATGGATCCAATTGTTTAAGTTAACTTGTACCCTAAGTTAGCTTGTAATGGGTAATTGTTAAAAAAAACTCATTAGGTTAGTGTGTTAGTTTTCTTATAAATAGCATACTAGTCTCATATTTTGAATAAGGAAAAATAGAAATATAAAACCCTAATTCAATAGTGAGAGAGGTTATTTGTTATTCTTGTATAGTTGTAATCTTGTTAAAAGAGAAATGAAAGAATAATAGTTTATAATCAATCATTGTTGTTATCTTTGGTTACCCTAAACTTTAATCCTTGTGGGTTTTTTAACTGATCAAGGAACCAATTATACGTTGTTTATAAGATATCCGATTCACAACAACTCCAAATCACTATTCACCCAAAAATACTATTCACCTGAAATCCCGATTTTCCAAAAGAGTACTCTAAAGTGTTATAATAATAATAATAATAATAATAATAATAATAATAATAATTATTATTATTATTATAAAACAAATTAAATTGATACATAATGTTAATGTGACCATTATACAAGTCACATGGTGTTGATGCTTCAACACTTATAGAAAACAAATTACGAAAACAAATTTCATCTTATTTTAATTGAATATCCATCAATCATAATTAAATATATAGATAACAGAAAACAACAGTAAGATAATAAGATAGGAGAAAAAAATCAAAAGGATTTAGGCCAAAAGGGTTTATCCCAAATCCCATACGATCATAATATAATAGGATCACAATATAATTGTAATACCCCGTATCTTTATTAAATGCTCTGGATAATAATAATTGATATCAATTGGGTTCCGGTGTGTTTTGAAAATTATTTGTTAAGATAATTAGAGCAGCTGATGAGCTCATATTGGATTGATTAATATTTCTGACTCTGAGATTTTATTAATTGGTGTTACTAACTAAATGATATTTTCTATATCTTTTTATTTGTCTCATTTGCTAAAAATAGAAACAAAGGTAGAGAGAGGAAATAGAGAGAAGGAAGAGAATAAGATAAAGAAGAAGAAGGAAACCTAGAATGGGAAACAAGCTTGGATCATCATCTCTTCTTCATCAAACCACCTCAACTTCTTCATCTTCATTCATTACTAAGGTAAGTTCTAGTTAGAAGCTTAAGTTGTAGAATTTAGGATTGTTAGAACTTAGGTTAGAAATTGATGAAAAATGATTAATCCTGATAATCGATGTTTCTAACGGTTCAAATACGGAAAATTGCATAGAATAGTCGGGACATGTATGAGTATAACTTATTGATGTGGTGTTTTCGTAAGTATATGAATCACGTCAGAGTAATATAAAAGATTATTGATCCCACAGAGACCAAACGTTAATCTACCAATTTTTGTTGTTACGATATTTATATAAGGCAAATCAAATCAGGGGTTTTAAGAGTGCACAGCGAAAGTAAAGTACGAAGATATAAATTCAATTTAAAACAATAGGCTCGAATGCAATTCACCCAGTCAGATAATATTTCAAATGTGCGTAAATAGAACTACTTATGGGGAAACATTTTCTACTTATGAAAATAACTAATAAACCTATTTTTAAGAAATATAGTATCTTGACTCAGTTGAAAAGTATTTTAACTTGAAACTTTTAACTAATAGAGGTTCATGTGAACTGGACTTTTAAACCCATAAACGCGTTCGGAAATAGTTTTAAAAACATTTTTCTATAGTATTAAAAACTCCTACTTAAGTAGACAAAACGCTTTTGCTTCCTTTGAACAGTTAAAACTAACCGAGTTTAACCAAAGATTTAAAGGCTTTCGGTCTTACCCAATAAAAATAAAGTGCAGAAAACTTGTGTTAAAAACCAAAATAGCCCCTAAGCATTTCTATAGACACATTGTATGAAATATTACTTTAACTATGATCCATATATTCTAACCTTTAAAATTTAGCCATTCATGGAAATGTAAATAGATATATTAAAATAGATCAAGTTAAAGTATATTTTTGAAATAAAAAGGGGTTTATAAGACAAGTAAATGGCGCAAGTAAATAAAGCGAGTAAGTACGAGTCAAAGAAATAAAGTAAATTAAAGCGAGTGTGATAAAGTAAAAGCAAGTGCGATGTAAATAGAAACATGCTCCAAATCGGAGGCTTTAAATCAGGTACAACTGAAAATAAATGCGACTGGAAATGAAAATGGTGGTAGGATTAACTTCTACCATAGTGCTCCAAACTCAATTATACATTCTATCAATGGTGTGATAACTCTTCAATGTGAAGGGGTTATCACTTACAAGAATGGTCAATATATGACTTTAGTTTGCAAATAATCTTGGATGAAGAAAAAAGAACAAAGAACCAATCTATTTATAGCCAAAGAAAAGACCATGGAAAGACAAGATTTCCCTCTAACTCCTTTTGGGCGGAACACCAAATAACAAAGGTGGCGCCCGCCATGTGAACAAGAGGAGAAAGATGGGGGGAACATGGAAGTTGACATCAGTTTAAATCCATCCATGTCATGGCTTACCCTATGGTGGCCTCCATGTTAGATGCTATGTGAACAATTCGCTCAAAAACTGGTTTTCTTGCTCATTTTCCTTCATTTCTTCACAAGGAGCTATGGGTAAACAAAATACCTGAAAACAAAACAAAAAGCAAGCATAACACAAGAAAATAGCAGTAAAGTCCTAATAAACACGTGCAACTCGAATCAAATACGCAATGCAATTCAGTGTTATCAAATTCTCCCATACTTAAACCTTTGCTTGGCCTCAAGCAAAACACTTTATAGCTCATGAAAGAAAATGGTATCAGCGAATGATTTGGGCTAAAAGGGCTTCTAAGTTCAAACTAGGATGAAGTGATAGGTACTAACTGAGTGAACCAAGGGTATAGTAATAACACTCTTCCGCAGATACAGACATAAACATCGTAATAACACTTTTCCGCAGATACAAACATAAACATCGTTCCTATACAAACTAATACATGGCCTACCTTTTCATCTCTTTTGGGCTCTCTTCATTCCGGTGCAATTACATTAAGCCCGTTATCCGTACATACTCATAGTAAAGTGACCGGTTAGTGATTTTGATCTCAAGCATGGAGCTCTGGTACACAAGTTGGTGTAACCCTTTTTATTGACCCAATTGTAGTCGTGTGGGATCAAATCGTAACCCGCCCTAACAAGTCCAACACCAGATACCTATGAACCAACCAACAATGGGAAAATTTTATTCTTTTTATTCTTTTTGTTCTTTTTGCACATAAAAAATTATAACTTTTTGGGTTAAATGACCTTGTAAGAGCCACATATCCCCGAGTTGCCTTTTTATCAATTATAACAACACAACAAACATAATTCACTTATATTAATCGGTCCTCTACGTAGAGCATGCTTATGTCAGAGTTGTCTGCTAGGATAAATTACTTAAGGACTTATTCTACAATGATAATTAAGGCCACGGGGTCGATTCATATAATTACGAAGCTTATGGTGTTTAAACATTACTGGTGTTTCAAAAAGTTTTCCCAAGTCAACCACATCTTATCCCAAACTTGTCTCATAGCCCAAAAATTTCAAAACAATATTGTTTTTTATTGTCATAAATTTTTGGTAAGGCTAAAGAAATGGGGAAATAAAGATACACCATTCAAATGACTCGTCAAGCACATGCATTTGTTAAATACAAACTAATAAAAGAATGTAAACAAACTAGAAAGTAGTAAAAAGGGAATGAAAGGAAATACAAGCAAATAAAATCTCCTCCCACACTTAAATCAAACATTGTCCCCAATGTTTCAAAATAAGATAAGGAAGGAGTAACCTGGATAACCTATATCAGGCTACTAGTACTCTCGCCATCGTGTGGTGAGTTCCTGGGATGACGAGATCTGCTGCAACCATGATCGCTGTGAGAAGCTGCAAACTGGTCAAATTTGGCGGATAAGGCAGCCTGAGATTGCATAATGCTTTGAATGGAGTTGTATGTCCGATGTTGTGACTCTTGCATGAAACTCATGTTAGCAGTCGGTTATTGTTGGATAGAAGAAAGTAAGTCATCACGTCTTGCTTCTCTGGCTAGCTGGTCATGCCATATCTCTTCAGTTATGTAGAAACCAGGGGTTGTACTTGCAAAAGGGTGAGAAGAAGATGGTGCAATGTGTGTAGGTGGTACATGGTGGGTGATACACGAGGAACGACATATTGCTCTCTTCGGTCATATTCTTCATCAGTCTCGTGCCCGTCCCCAAAAGGAACATTAGGAGAAGCTGGACCCGTAACAGGTCGAGCATCTAAATTATAGGTCCAGTTCCTCTCTACTCGTACATCGGTACACCTAGTGCACGACAAAAAACAGATAGGATAGCCATTCCATGAACCATGAGTTCAAAACCCCCTATTTCCTTACTCTGCACAACTTCATGTCTTTTAGAAATTTTAAGTTTATTGTGCGGAGAGGTAGAGGTGCCAGGGTAGTTATCTCAGTGTCAAGATGTAGAGCCTTAGTAATAGATGTAATTAAACCTCCAAAAGTAATGGTTCCTGTTTTCTTAAGAACAACGGTAATGTGAGCATGCATAAAAGGAACCAAATTAATTCTCACAATTGTGAGGCACCCTTTCAAAAACAGAAGTTCTTTTGCATTTACTTTGTATGGATTCTCCCGGCCAAAAATGGTACAAGCCAACATATAGCGAAAAACTCGAATGGGCGGGTTATGGATCGTTGAGGCAATAATTCCTTCAAAAGAAGTAATTGTAGAATTTAACACCCTGTGCCTGAAGGAATATGCCTCAATCGACCAATCAAAATCTAATGGTGCTTCACAAATAACGTTATTCCTATGAGGTATTCATAACTTATCTGCTAGTTCATCGGTGGTGCATTCATATTCAAAATTAAACATTCGAAACTTCACTGTACCGACTGTGTTGGCAGAGTTAGAAATTACAACATAAATCAGGAAACTTAAATTTTTTGTGTCAATCTCTCATAGATAGGCTCTTTCTTAGCAAAAATATCATGCTATCCTAAAATAACTAACATGTGAAAACACTATGGTAGATTCCTAGAGTATACAAACAGTCCTTGTCGACATACCTAGTCGAGACAATTTCTCGCGCTTGAAATTTCTTGAGAATCTTCTGTTTCCTTTCCCCGGGTTTTCCTTCATGAAGAATGTAGCCATCATACTCTATTTTTGCTCTTTGAGGTTGAATAATGAGAAATGGGTTTTTATAGAATGGTAGTGAAAATGGGCTTTAATGGAGGAGTTTGAAAATGGAAGTTGGAATAGATGGTTAAATGAAGAAGTTATGAACTTGAGTGGGGTTTAATGGAGCTTTAGAATGGGTAAAAATGGAGGTTGGGAAGTTGAAAGAGGCAAAAATGGAGGTTTTTGTGATTCTGCCCCGCATATAACCCAGACCCCATGGCGGGCGCCTAGGGCTATATGGTGGGCGCCATGTGAACAATGTGGTTGGGCCAGAAAAATATTCTATTTGTTGGGCCTCTTAATCTCTTTTCTTTTGTGGTGCATATAGTATTTCTTCATGCTAAATATTGTTAGAACATAAATAAATACTAAAAATAAATAAATAAGAGAATAATAAATACTAATATATATATATATATATATATATATATATATATATATATATATATATATATATAAGCAAATCCCCAAAGTACATCATAAATAAATAAAAGGTAAGTCAGGTGCGAGAATGCAAGATTATATATATATATATATATATATATATATATATATATATATATATATATATGTATATATATATATATAAGTCTGAAAACAAGTAAATAAAATGGTATGGAATGCAATAATGAGAGCAGTGTCATCATGGAGCTGGATGCTCCTCGGTTTGATCAGAACGTCATACTGCGGCTAACTCGCGGTGTAGATCTGTGATCTCCTGATACAAGCTATCAGCCTCCATTGCATGAGTCAGATCGGACACCTGAACCTGCAAGGTAAGGTTAGTAACCTTATGTCGAAGTCTAGCAGTCTCCTTACGCAGCTCAACTAGATGTGTGTACACGTCCGGTCTCTATAAAGAAATATTATTCGACAACATTGTGGTCCTAGGTGAAGGTGGTGAATGGGTATACTCTGGAACTGGATGATATCGAGCCTAATCAATTGTCTCTCCAAAGCCCTCCAAAGTATAACTCCAATTAGCAGCTATTGCACCCTAATTTTTTCCCTAAGTTTCCTTTGCATTTTCATCTACATCTTGCATACAAACAAGATTGTGCTGGTTGTTCGGTTATTCTCGGGTTAGGTTTATGTCTCGCAGGGGATCACCCTTATCTTTAATTACTTTATTTGTTTATGTTTACTAACCATTAATCAAAATCCAAAAAAATATTTTGTTTCCTTTTACTAACCTTTTTTTCAGGAAGAGGAACCATTGAAAATGCCAAAAATACTAGTCATGCAGCTCGAGTAAAAGTCATAGACAAAAGTCGAAGTTGATCCGCAAATAATTCAAATTTATCTGATCAAGGATTTCCCAAGTTAATTGATTCATTCAAAGGAATTCAAAGGTTCATGTGTTTATTTCCATGCCTTCTTCGACGTACAAAATGAATCGGGCCACAACAACCAAGCAACCTCATTTGAATAAAATATTCAAATTTTGGCTTGGTTAACCGGTTAACCATTTGGTTAACCGGTTAACCAGTGCGAAATTTGAATATTTTATTCAAATTCAGCACCCTTAGATCATTGATTTAATTGTAATATTCTAGATCCATTGTGTAGATGTTTAGAATTGGCAGAATTTTTGACCAACAAGAAATGTTGAATTCAGTTCAGGATGTCCTATCAGATGTTGGGACATTATCAAACAGAGTATAAGTAAATGAACTTAATTCAGGATGTCACACCAGATGTTGGGACATTGTATCAGTTAATGAAGTAAGTTCAGTTTACAGGATGTCACATCAGATGTTGTGACATTGTATCAGTAAATGAAGTAAGTTCAGTTTTTCAGGATGTCCCAACAGATGTTGTGACATCTCAAACCTGCTACCAGAATTAATTAATGACTAACAGAACTGAGTAAATTAAGGAAAGTTATCTGGAATTAATTATGGATGGATAAAACAGAATAAGGCGCATCTGTAGGGAGTGTTGTTATATGTCTTCAGCATAATCAGAAGAACCGAATCACCTAGAATCTAGGAAGTAACAAACCCTAATTCAAGGTGGAAGCAGCATGCGTTTCAGGATTGGATAAACCTACAGAAAGCCCAAAATCCAAACACCTATTTAAGCAACAGAAACTCTCAGAATAGAGCACGAATTTCAGAAGACAAAATAGGGTGTTTTGTGTTTTAATAGCAGGTTGTTTTTATTGTACCACTTTATGAGCTTTTAAGCAAAAGTGTATTTGTGTCTTGATTGAAACTGTGAAGTAAGATCAAGCTGTTTTTGTTTGAAGTATGACTTCAATTTTATTAAACTTGTAAACAAGATCACTGTGTGATTAAGGGGGAGTGAGTTGGTACTCATATCTAAGTTGTGTCTTAGGTAGAAATTGCATTGGGTAGATATTAAGTGAAAGATTAAACTGGGTGGTTTAAGTCTAGAATTAATATTACTTATAGTGGATTTCCTCCTGGCTTGGTAGCCTCCAGATGTAAGTGTGGTTATACACTGAACTGGGTTAACAAATTCCTATGTTGTTTAATTTTCTTGCACTTTAAGTTTTAGTTAAGTCTTCAAGTGTTTAAACATTTCATTCGACATCTCATACCTGATCACAGAATTTTCAATTGGTATCAGAGCAGGCACCCTGCCTGTTTATACTGGGTGAGATCTAGGGACTGCAAATTCTGGAAATATGGACAGAGATGTAGGATCAGTAAATAGACCACCTATATTGGATGGATCTAATTATGACTACTGGAAGCCAAGAATGGTTGCATTCTTAAGGTCACTTGACAATAGGGCCTGGAAGGCAGTCGACAATGGATGGGAGCACCCTGTCCAAGACACCAAAGATGGAGCAAAAGTGTTGAAACCTGAAGAAGAATGGAGTAAGAAGGAAGAAGATTCATCACTTGGAAACTCCAAGGCCTTAAATTCTTTATTCAATGGCATTGATAGGAACATCTTTAGACTTGTGCATCATTGTGAGCTGGCCAAAGATGTTTGGGACACTCTTAAAACAACTCATGAAGGAACATCAAAGGTAAAGATGTCAAGACTTCAACTTCTCACCACCAAGTTTGAAAACTTGAGAATGAAGGAAGATGAGACAATTCATGAATTCTACATGAACATCTTAGAAATAGCCAATACTTCTGGAGCTTTGGGAGAAAAGATGACTGATGAAAAGCTTGTAAGAAAGATTCTCAGATTTTTGCCAAAAAGATTTGACATGAAGGTCACAGCAATAGAAGAAGCTCAAGACATATGCACAATGAAAGTTGAAGAGCTCATTGGTTCCCTTCAAACATTTGAGATGGGAATGAATGACACAATTGTAAAGAAGAACAAAAGCATAGCCTTGGTGTCAAATACTGATAAAGAAGAAGAAAATGATGAATCAGAAACTGAAAAAAATTTATCAGAAAACATTGCTATGCTTGGAAGACAATTCAAAAAGATTCTCAGAAAGATGGAAGACAAGTCCAGACCAAGTGGAAGATACACAAACTCTTCTGAGAACAAAAGACCTTATGATGCTAATAGAAGGTCAAATTATGATGAAAAAACCAGTCAAGAAAAAGGGATTAAATGCCATGGATGTGAAGGATATGGACACATCAGAAATGAATGTCCTACCTATTTAAAAAGGCAAAAGAAAGGTCTCTCTGTAATCTGGTCTGATGAAGACTCAGGATGTGATTCAGAAGAAGAATCAGCTAAACATATCACTGCTCTAGCTGGATTATGTGAATCTGAAAGTGAATCCAGTGATGGGGAGCTTACTTTTGAAGAGCTTGAGCAATCATACAGAGAACTGGTTAAAAGGAGCACTGAAGTATGCATGGAGAATATAAAGCAGAAGAAGCAGATTAAGGCACTAAAGGATGAAAAAACAAGTGATCTAGAGATCATTGACACCTTGAAAAGTGAAGTAAGCCTTCTCAATTCCAAGTTGGAGCATATGTCTAAATCTGTTAGAATGTTGAACTGTAGCTCAAACACACTGGATGTTATTCTCAACAACAATAAACATTCAGGGGATAGAAGTGGACTGGGATTTAACAAAGCTTATAAGGCTGAAGCTAGCACCAGCAAACCTACTTCAAACAAGATGTCCCAACAGATGCTTCAACATCATGAAAAGAACACAAAGTCAAACATAATGTTCCAACAGATGTCTCAACATCATGAAAAGAACATAATGAAGAAGAAGTATCAAAGATGGAGATGTCATCATTGTGGAAGGTTTGGACACATCAAACCTCATTGTTACAAGTTGCATGGATATCCAAATCAGATGTATCAGCAACCCCCTAAGCAGAAGATAGAGGATATCAAGAAAGTATGGGTTCCTAAAGCTAGTCTTCATGCTGATCAAAGCTACATGTCCAAGAACAAGTTCAACAAACAACCTGGGAGTTCTTCTAATGGACACTACACAGGGCAGAGGCATCAAAAGAAACCTCAATACAAATGGTCAAAGAAGAATGTTGCATATATAGCTCATACATCTCTAAGAGTATCAGCTAAAGAAGACTGGTACTTTGACAGTGGATGTTCAAGACACATGACTGGATTGAAGAATCTGCTAGTAGACTTAAAGTCATATTCATCCAAATATGTAACATTTGGAGATGGAGCTAAAGGAGAAAACAAGGGTGTTGGGACCTTGGACTGTCCAGATGTACCAAGACTGGATGATGTGCTGCTAGTAAAAGGATTGACTGCTAACTTGATCAGCATAAGTCAATTATGTGATCAAGGTTACAGTGTAAACTTTACCAAAACTGAATGCATAGTGTCAAATAAAGAACAAGAGGTTGTCATGAGAGGAGCCAGATCTAAAGACAACTGTTATATGTGGGAACCTCAAAATTTCAGTCCCACTTCAACTTGCTCTTTAGCTAAAGAAGAAGAAATGAAACTATGGCACCAAAGACTGGGTCACCTTCACTTCAGAGGCATAAAGAAAATCATATCTATGGAAGCTGTGAGAGGTATTCCTAAACTGAAGATTGATGATGGCAAAATATGTGGTGAATGTCAAATAGGCAAGCAAACCAAGATGTACCATCCAAAGCTTCAACATCTGACAACTTCCAAAGTTTTGGAATTATTGCATATGGATCTTATGGGACCTATGCAGGTTGAGAGCCTTGGTGGTAAGAGGTATGCCTATGTGGTGGTTGATGACTTTTCAAGGTATACATGGATAAATTTTATCAAAGAGAAGTCTGATGTATTTGATGTATTCAAAGATTTATGCCAAAGAATACAAAGAGAAAAAGCCAGTTGTGTGGTCAGAATAAGAAGTGACCATGGAAAGGAGTTTGAGAATAAAAAATTCTTAGATTTTTGTTCTTCAGAAGGAATAAATCATGAATACTCTTCACCAATCACTCCTCAACAGAATGGTATTGTTGAAAGAAAGAATAGAACTATTCAAGAATCAACAAGAGCTATGATTCATGCTAAAAAGTTACCTTTGTACTTCTGGGCTGAAGCTATGAACCCAGCTTGTTACCTCCATAATAGAGTCACTCTAAGGAAAGGAACTTTGACCACAATCTATGAAGTCTAGAAGGGCAGAAAACCCACAGTTAAGTATTTCCATGTGTTTGGAAGTAATTGCTATATTCTAGCTGATAGGGAACAAAGAAGAAAAATGGATCCTAAAAGTGATGAAGGGATTTTTCTTGGATACTCCATAAACAGCAGAGCCTATAGAGTATTTAACTCTAGAACCAAAGTTATCATGGAATCCATAAATGTGATAATTGATGATGCCCCTGCAGATGTTACAGAAGATGTTGGAACATCTGCTGACAGTCAAACTGAAGCTGAAGAAAAGAATGATCATTCTGATTTCACTCAAACTAATGCAAGGACAAAACCATCCAGCAAACCTCCCTCCATAAGAATCCAGAAGGATCATCCCAAAGATTTGATAATTGGGGATCCCAACAGAGGTGTAAGCACTAGATCAAGAGAGGTGATTTTAGGTTCCTGTTTTGTCTCAAAAATAGAACCTAAAAACATCAAGGAAGCTCTTACTGATGAGTACTGGATTTGTGCAATGCAAGAAGAATTAGGTCAATTTACAAGGAATGAAGTGTGGGATCTTGTTCCTAGACCTGATGACATAAATGTGATTGGCACTAAATGGGTGTATAAGAACAAGTCAAATGAGCAGGGAGTTGTTACAAAGAACAAAGCTAGACTTGTAGCTCAAGGATACACACAAATTGAAGGAGTAGACTTTGATGAAACCTTTGCACCAGTAGCAAGGCTTGAATCAATCAGACTACTGTTAGGAATTGCTTGTATCTTGAAGTTCAAGCTATTTCAAATGGATGTGAAAAGTTCCTTTCTAAATGGATATCTTAATGAAGAAGTATATGTAGAACAGCCTAAAGGATTTGTTGATCCAAGCTGTCCAAATCATGTGTACAAACTAAGGAAAGCTCTTTATGGACTGAAGCAAGTCCCAAGAGCATGGTATGAAAGGCTGACTACTTTTCTTATCAAGCAAGGGTACAGGAAAGAGGGAATAGACAAAACCTTGTTTGTGAAGGATGATGAAGGTAATGTCATGATTGCTCAAATATATGTAGATGACATTGTCTTTGGTGGGATGTCAGACAGGATGGTTAAACATTTTGTCACTCAAATGGAATCTGAATTTGAAATGAGCCTAGTAGGAGAATTAACCTACTTCCTTGGATTGCAAATAAAGCAAATGGAGGATTCCATGTTCATTTCCCAAAGTAAGTATGCTAAGAACATTGTCAAGAAATTTGGGATGGACAATGCTACTCATAAAAGAACTCCTGCCCCCACACATTTAAAACTGACTAAAGATGACAAGGGTGAGAACGTAGATCAAAGTCTATACAGAAGTATGATTGGAAGCTTATTATATCTGACTGCTAGCAGACCAGACATATCCTTTGCAGTAGGTGTTTGTGCAAGATATCAAGCTGATCCAAAAGTCAGTCATCTAAACCAAGTCAAGAGAATTCTGAAATATGTCAATGGTACTTGTGACTATGGCATAATGTACTTTCATGGATGCAAACCAATTCTCACTGGCTTCTGTGATGCTGATTGGGATGGAAGTGCTGATGACAGAAAAAGCACTTCAGGAGGATGCTTCTTTTTAGGAAACAATTTGATTTCTTGGTTCAGTAAGAAACAAAATTGTGTATCCTTATCTACTGCTGAAGCTGAATATATTGCAGCTGGAAGCAGTTGCTCACAATTGGTTTGGATGAAGCAAATGCTCACTGAGTACAATGTCCCACAAGATGTCATGACATTGTACTGTGACAACTTAAGTGCTATTAACATATCAAAGAATCCTATCCAACATAGCAGGACCAAGCATATTGATATCAGACATCACTTCATCAGAGATCTTGTGGAAGAGAAAGTGATTTCATTGGAACATGTAGCTACAAATCTGCAGTTGGCTGATATATTTACTAAAGCCTTGGATGCTACCCAATTTGAAAACCTAAGGGGTAAATTGGGAATCTGCTTATGTGAAATTTAGCAGTTATGGAGATGTGCCAACATGTCATATGACATCGTGTGGCATGATCACCAGATGGCAACACCAGTCTGGTCAAGCACCTTGTGTATTCTACTCCTAGAAATTCTCCAAGTAACGGCTCTTATAAGAATATCAGCTCACTTTCAGCTATTCATCTTCTCATCATTCTCTCACAACAACTTGCTTGCTATAGCTAACTTTCAGAGATCATCAAACTCAACCAATCTCAATCTCTTTCTTCACCACATTCTAAAATGGCTCATCACCAAAACCCTAACATTTCTGAAGAAATCCTCAACAAGGAAGATGTGGTGCATGCAACCCCCATCTCTGTGGTACCCATGGATTCAACTCCAATGGACGAAATCAGAGGAAGTGTTCCTCTTGCTCAAAAACCAAGAACCCCTACTGTGAAAAGGGCAAAGGATCCTGTATTCAGCAAGGCCAAAGGCATGCCTTCATCATCAAACACCACTCCAAAAGCTTCTGTATATGTGGATGATTCCATAAAGGAGCTGGTAAACAGGATCTTATCTGAGCAAAGAGTGGTAAGTGGCATATCTATCCCTCTGAACACCATGCCAGCTCCACAAGAAGATCAACAAACTCAGGCTGAAAAGGACACTCCTGCTCAACAGGATGTCCCAATAGATGTTGAAACATCTGAAGACCAGCAAAAGGTCTCATCTGATACTGCTGATGATACATCTGAGGACCAGAAAAAGGCCTCCACTGATAGTAATGAAGAAACATCTGAGGACCAGCACAAGGCCTCCACTGAAGATCAAACCTCTATTGATCCACCAGCTGAAGAGGAGACTGCTCAACCTCCTCCTGTTGTGAACATAGAGCATGATTCTGATATAGAAATCATTGCTTCTGTCAACCCTAGCATAGCCAAAAGGCTTAGAACTAGGAAGGAAAAGAAGAATGCAGGACATGCAACTCCTGAGAAGAAGCAAGCTACACCAAAGAAGGACAAAGCTAAAGTTGTCTTTGGTCCTACAAAACAATGGAGCAAGGTGCAAACACAAAAGAGGAAAGCTGTCACTCCTCCAGATTCAGATGTTGAAGAGGATGTCCCAACATCTCCACCAAAGAAGAAACCAGCACCCTCAAGGTCATCAACTGCTGTTCCAGAAGCTCCTCTGGACAACATCTCCTTCCATCATGTTTCAAGTGTGAATAGATGGAAGTTTGTTTATCAAAGAAGGGTAGCACTTGAAAGAGAGCTGAGCAGTAATGCACTTGAGTGCACAGAGTTAATTGATCTCATCTCTTCTGCTGGCCTTTTCAAAACTGTCTCCAACTTCTCTCCTTGCTATGAGCTGCTAGTCAAGGAATTCATAGTCAACCTCCAAGAAGATTGTGCTGATGGTAAGTCTGCTGACTTTAGAAAAGTCTATGTAAGAGGGAGGTGTGTAGAATTCTCTCCTAGGGTTATCAACCACTACCTTGGAAGAGAATCTGATGGCCCAAATGAATTAGGGAAGACTGATAACCAGGTCTGCAAGGTTATCACTACTAATCAGGTCAAGACTTGGCCAGTCAAGGGGAAGCTATCTGTTAGCATGCTGATAAGGAAGTATGCCATGTTGCATAGGATTGACACTGCAAACTGGGTCCCTACCAATCATACCTCCTCAATAGCAACTGGATTGGGCAGGTTCATATATGTTGTGAGCACCCAAACAAAGCTGGATTTTGGAGCTTATATCTTTGATCAGACATTGAAGCATGCTGGATCATCTGCAACAAAGCTACCAATTGCCTTCCCTTCCTTGCTGTGTGGAATAATGTTGAGTCAGTATCCTGGTATCCTCACTGAGAAGGACACAATTTGCAAAAGAGAAAGCCCTCTGGCCTTCCACTACAAGCTGTTCTTGAGTCATCATGCAGCTGATGTTGAAGCTCCCTCTGGGACATCTGCTGGTCCTTCAAAGGCAAAGTCTCCAATCTCCAAAGCTGCCTTGATTGCTAAGCTGAAGATCACTTGCAAAGAATTGGATGCAAGGAAGCAGAAGCTTGAGGAGATTATCCAAAGGCTGGAGAGTGAAGAAAGTGCTCAGAAAACTGCTGCTTCTGATGAGGAGACTGAGGAAGAGGAAGAAACTGATTATGAAGAGTCTGAGTGAAACCTGTATGTGAGGAATATGTAATGACTGCTTCTACATTGTAATTTTGAATTAGTAACTTTGGCCCCAAATTTATGTCTAACAAGGGGGAGAACTAAACAACAACAACAATGTATGATGCTGATTACTGATTAATGAAAAACTTATGTTTGCTTCTGAACTAAAATTGTGATTTTAATGAAAAATTTCTGTTGCAACAAGTCTGAACAAATGTAGAATTGAGGGGGAGTAAACTCTCACATGACTCAACAGAAAAGAACTTTTGCTGCACTCTGATAACCATACAAGTATGTTAGCCAAAAATTAGCCAAAGGGGGAGTTTGTAGATGTTTAGAATTGGCAGAATTTTTGACCAACAAGAAATGTTGAATTCAGTTCAGGATGTCCTATCAGATGTTGGGACATTATCAAACAGAGTATAAGTAAATGAACTTAATTCAGGATGTCACACCAGATGTTGGGACATTGTATCAGTTAATGAAGTAAGTTCAGTTTACAGGATGTCACATCAGATGTTGTGACATTGTATCAGTAAATGAAGTAAGTTCAATTTTTCAGGATGTCCCAACAAATGTTGTGACATCTCAAACCTGCTACCAGAATTAATTAATGACTAACAAAACTGAGTAAATTAAGGAAAGTTATCTGGAATTAATTATGGATGGATAAAACAGAATAAGGCGCATCTGTAGGGAGTGTTGTTATATGTCTTCAGCATAATCAGAAGAACTGAATCACCTAGAATCTAGGAAGTAACAAACCTTAATTCAAGGTGGAAGCAGCATGTGTTTCAGGATTGGATAAACCTACAGAAAGCCCAAAATCCAAACACCTATTTAAGCAACAGAAACTCTCAGAATAGAGCACGAATTTCAGAAGACAAAATAGGGTGTTTTGTGTTTTAATAGCAGGTTGTTTTTATTGTACCACTTTATGAGCTTTTAAGCAAAAGTGTATTTCTGTCTTGATTGAAACTGTGAAGTAAGATCAAGCTGTTTTTGTTTGAAGTATGACTTCAATTTTATTAAACTTGTAAACAAGATCACTGTGTGATTAAGGGGGAGTGAGTTGGTACTCATATCTAAGTTGTGTCTTAGGTAGAAATTGCATTGGGTAGATATTAAGTGAAAGATTAAACTGGGTGGTTTAGGTCTAGAATTAATATTACTTATAGTGGATTTCCTCCTGGCTTGGTAGCCTCCAGATGTAAGTGTGGTTATACACTGAACTGGGTTAACAAATTCCTGTGTTGTTTAATTTTCTTGCACTTTAAGTTTTAGTTAAGTCTTCAAGTGTTTAAACATCTCATTCGACATCTCATACCTGATCACAGAATTTTCACATTGGTTTCTGATTTCTCTACATCACTTTGATCATTTCCTACCATAACCCCTCACTAATCACCACTCTTTTCCATTTCCCACCAAAATTGAAATTACTGAGCCTAATTTTAATTACCAAAGCAAGCTCCATTCCGGCAAATTCCCATACCTAAAGTCTTTAAATAAGACCATAATTTCATTCATTCACCAAGCTTTTGATAGCCAAAAAACCTCTTGCAAAACATTCTTCCAAAACCAAAAATTCACAAAAGCTCATTTTCTTTCTTTTGATGTTATCAAGAATTCACATTGAGTTCATGACTAACTTGAGCTAATCCTTCATCCTTTCTTTCTCTTGTTCATCAATTTCAGTAGATCTAAGCTTGATTTGGTCCAATTTGAAGAAGTGCTTTTGGTAATTCATCTTTCTCCATAAACCCATATTCACCATCAACATTCAAGATGTAGATCTTTGGTGCCTTTGTTTCTAGATCCTTTGGATCTTTATTTGTTGTTTAATTGCAGGGATTCCACTGTATTTTGGTTTTAAAATTCGTGCAAATTCAGATCATGATCATCAAATGTTTGAGAAAAGGTTTTAAAATGGATCATGCTGAATTTTCTGCATTTTTTTTCTTCTGCATTCTTCTCCTTCTTCCTCCTTTTTATTTTTACCTTGGGAAGCACTTTTGGGGTGATTTCTCCTTAATTTCAATGAACTTTGGATGTAGATTAGAGTAGTTAATGTTCATTAATTCAAAACTACCTTTTAGTGGATTATTCAATTCATTTAAGGTACTTTGCGTTAGTGATACATTTTCATGCTTGAATCAACCGAGATGAGTGATTGAACTTAAGGATGGAAGAATACCATGAGTGCGGCTCAATTGGTATTCACTTTTAGTTTTGTGCGGTATTGCATCCGGATAGAAATTTACATATCGTTTATCTCGCATGCATTAGCACTAATATTATGCACCTTAATTGGTGGTGGCCGGCCTCATTTGTAGGGTAATTACTTCGTAAATTACTCGACGATTGCTTAACATAGACCTAAATTTGTCCCTAAATTCGGAATAAAAAATCTAATCGGGTACTTGCACTTTCATTGACCAGATCTCTTGTTGATCGCGTAATCCCAAAGTGGTTAATCATATTGCATTAAGCATCGAGACTTATGAATGTTTGATGCGTAGGTGCTTTGGGTCTCCCAATCGCCTTTCAAATTTCATTGAATTCAGTTCGGTTTTCTTTGATTAATCGCTATAGTGTAAGATACTAAGCGGATCCGGTTGCTTTTCGATTTTGGTTGCTCTTTTTGGTTATGGTTGATTAAGTTCACCATGCCATTATTATTATGTAAATACTATTATACTATTATTATTAATATTTTAGATTCTTGCACTTTAATTGCTTTTCCTACTAACATTTAAATTCTTGCACTTTTATTGCTTTTATTTTATTATGTTCTATTATGCTTTATTCATTCATATCATGTTTATTATTTGCTCTTATTTTGTTTTTGATTTTCCATTTTTCCATTTGGACACAAAAACATTAATAAAGGATTAAACTTCTAAAAAACTTGTGACTTTAATTTGTGGACTATTGGTTACTATCCTCGGCTTTAGAATGAAGATTTGGACTTAGATTCTTAGGACACATTTCCTTTTCCTTGACCTTCATGAAGTTGGAATTTGCCTTTATTTGGCCATTTGCTAGCTTATAAGGATGAAACTCTTATGCTCATAATTTTAAATGTCATCAAGTTTGGTTAGATCTTTTTTCCTTTATCTCCTTATTTTCTTTTTTTAGGATAGTCCCTTCATCTCTTCCCTTTCTTTAATTTTCAAAATCTTCTCCCTTTTTCAAAGGATTCCTTCTTTTTAAATCATCACCTCTTTAATGAACAAAACCTTGAATTTTGTCAAGTGGCTTTTACTCTTTTTATTTTCTTTTAAAATCAATGAATCTAATCACGTTGACCCTAATTCAAAAAATAAAAAGAATCAAACTCATTCAATTTGTTTTGTGCCTTTGTGCACTTTTGTGTATTTTCTTTAAAAGAGTGCCGATTATGAGTCATTATTATTTAGTCGAGTGCAAGTCTCTCAATCTCCATGGTTGTAGTTTGATATAATTGAGTCTCTTTTCATTCGTGGGGGTTTAGTGGCATACTCGTTGATTTTATCCGAGTTGGCTCCCTCCCCATAATGATGTATGAGTCCATGACTTCATTCTCATGGTAGTTTGTTTGGCCATCCACTTAAAGATGACAAATTCTCTTCACTTAATAAAATAAATCATAACCAGCCTTTTTCACTATTTGTACCACGAACTACGGGGTTTTGATCTCGCATTACACTTTGTGGGTACGTAGGCATGAGGTGGTAAACCTCTCCAAACACAAAAATCTTAAAAACACATTTATTTTGTCATCCCTCCACTCTCATTTAACAAACCTCTTTCTAACCAAAAGCAATAAATATTTCAAAGGGCTCCTGTGGAGTACCACAGACATTTTGGGTGCGTAAAACCTTCCCATTGTGTAACCTATCCCCTTACATGTTTCTCTATTATGTTTCTTTAGCTTTTTGCTTTTAGATTCATTAGGATTTATTCGCTCTTTTTTCCTTTTCCTCTTGGAATAAAATAAAAGCGCGGTGGCGACTCTATTTACTTTGAGTTAAGTTAACTAATAACTTACAAGAGCTTGAACTGGTTAGGGTGAAAAAAATCCCTTTTAATTAGTCCTCGGTCTAAACAGAAATCGATATCCATCGTGGTATACCCTTAGTTTGAAGTCAGGTGATACATCTTACGAGTGAGACCCAAAGTAGAGGCAATCTGAGTCACCTTTTCTCCCACATGGATGATGCCTTCAGAGGACTTGGCGGTGGATTTAAGGTTATCAATCATGAAGTTTCCACAAGCCACAAAACGCGACTAGTTCGCACAGAAAAGGAAGAAGATATCCTCCTCACTAACTTAGACATCAACATCAACCTTTCCAAGGAAAGTATGGGCAAGGTTCATCTGGAAATACCTGAGAGATGGGTTATGGATAATGTGAGACAACTGGGTGGAAGGATCAGGGAATCATCCACCCGTAATATCACTCCAGAACTTCTCGATATCTCTACTCATAAACTACCTCATAGGTAGCTCAGGAATGGCATCGAGGGTGGTCTGGAAACCTAGCAAATCACCAAACCCCTTCTAGGTAAAAGAGTACTTTGTCCTAAATAATCTAAAAATGATGTAGCCATCCTGACCAATATATGGCTCATAGCTAAATGAACTGAGGAATTCCAGGGTGAGGTTTATGTAGGTCTAATTCATGTCATCAGCATACTCATCCCACTGGAGCTGGCCACACAGAAACCTTATACTGGGCTCGAGACCTATGGCTTCTATGCAAGCTTGGTCAGGGTAACAGGTAGGTGCCATGGGGAACTGATAAAGGACCGCATAACATTGTCTTTATGCATCATCTCTGAAAGTGACGTGCATGTCGTCGAAGATCTGCATCCTGAAAATCATGGTTAGAGAATAGGACCTGAAAACATAAACATTATAAAAAGGCCAGTTTGAACAAATATACAAATTAAAATAAAAACAAATTTAAGAAATAAAAAGTAAAAAGAAAAAATAAAGAAAACTGCGGGTTGCCTCCCATGCAACGCTTATTTAACTTCGTTAGCTAGACGATTATAATTCATATATCTGAAGTAGGCATTGGTGGATTGATCAGAGTGTGGCTGGAGTATTCGATGGGAATGTCAGCGTCTTTGTAGTGTTTTAACCTCTGCTATAGTGAATGGACTACAAGAGTTATTCTTGATCTCAACTGCTCCAGATTTTAGGATCTTAGAGACCCCAAAAGAACCAGTCCATCTTGATCACAACTTGCCAGGAAAAAGTTGCAACCTGGAATTAAAGAGGAGAACATGGTTTCCTATATTGAAGTATTTCTTTATAATTCTTTTATCATGCCAAACTTTGGTTATCTCTTTGTATATTATGGAATTTTCATAGGCAGACTGACATAATTCTTCTAGTTTATGAATGTCAAGGATGCGCTTTTCACCAGCAGCCAAATAATCTAGGTTTAAGGTTTTAATGGCCCAATAGGCCTCATGTTCTAGCTCAAAAGGTAAGTGACAAGATTTTCCATAGACCAATTGGTAAGGAGTTATTCCAATAGGGGTTTTAAAGGCATTTCTATAGGCTCATAATGCTTCTTGTAGCTTCTCAGACCAATCTTTTTTAGATATTAAAACAATTTTTTCTAGGACCTGTTTAATCTCCATATTAGATACTTCTACTTGGCCATTAGTCTGCGGATGGTAAGGTGTTTCTACTTTATGCTTAACTCCATATTTTCTTAAAAGTTTGTAAAAAAATTATTTATATGAAGTGTGATCCACTATCTCTTATAACAAGACGGGGTACTCCGAATCTAGGTAATATATAATTCTTAAACAGTTTAATCACTACTCATGTGTCATTTGTAGGTGAGGATATAACTTCAATCCATTTATACATGTAGTCAACAACTACAAATATATATTTATTTTCTAATGAGGATGGAAATGGTCCCATAAAATCGATACCCCAAACATCAAAAAGTTCTACTTCCTGAATATTCCTTAAAGGAATTTCGTCACGTCTTGAGATATTCCCAGTGCGTTGGCACCGTTCATATTTCACTATGTAAGCAGGAACATCACGCCATATTGTGGGCCATAAAAGGCCAGTTTGAAGAATTTTAGCGTGTGTTTAAGATGTTCTTGCATGTCCTCCATAAGGTGCAGAGTGACAGTGTTTTATAATATTTCTTACCTCTTCTTCTGGAACACAACAACGAAAGGTACCATTTGTACCTCTTTTGAAAACATGTGGCTCATCCCAATTAAAATTTCTTACATCATTAAAGAACTTCTTTTTTTGTTGATAGTTAAGGTCAGGAGGTATGATATCAACGACAAGATAATTAATGAAATCAATGTACCAAGGTACACTACTTACTGCTAAAGATATCTTAGAGTTCTTGAGAGGATTGAGGTTATTTTCTTCAATGGTATCTATCTTACCTATTAACTTTTCATAGGCGAAATCATCATTTATAGGTACTAGATCTGGTTTCAGGTATTCAAGCCAAGAAAGGTGATCAACAACTACATTTGTTGTGCCTTTCTTGTCTCGAATATCTAGATAAAACTCTTGCAGTAAAAGTATCCATTGAAGTAACCTAGGTTTAACATCTTTTTTGCTTAAATAGGTAACGAATAATTTTGTTTAAAGATTGGTTAATATAGGCCCATACATCAAAACATAACAAAATTGGTAAGGCAAAGTTGGTTAATATAGTGCAGGAAGTTGGTTAATGAAAGTTAAAATTTGTTTAATATAGGTCTAGACATCAAAACAATAAAATTGGTAAGACAAAGTTGATTAATACAATGCAAGAAGTTGGTTGTGGCAGATACAATTTGGTTAATATATGCCCAAACCTAAAAAACGTAAAATTGGTAAAACAAGATTGGTTAATGAAGTGCATGAAATTGGTTAGTGACAGTTAAACTTTGGTTAATGCAGGTCCATACATCAAAATAGAGCAAAATTGTTAAATCAAAATTGGTTAATACAGTTGAAAAATTTGGTTAATACTACTTAAAACTTGGTTAATATATGTAGAGACATTAGAACATATCAAATTTTGGTTTCCTTGACAATATAACCACAAAATGAACTATAACATATTAAACACATTGAACATTAAATTAAGTATAACATAATCAACACATTGTGCACCTAAACAAAACAGAACCACAAAATATCCACACGTTGTGCCAAATTATGTACTACAACACATCAAATTATGCACTACAACACTTTTTTTTTAATTTTGAACTACAACACAATTTTTCAAATTCTACACTACAATTTTGAACTCCAGCTTTTAATTCAAGACTTTGGAACATATGCTTTCTTCCCGTCATGTGTCGTGAGCATCCAGAGTCCAGGTACCAGGATTGGTGTTTCAGTTTTGCTGTTAAAGACATCTGCAACATACACAATCTTATCTTTGGGTACCCATATTTTTCTGGGTCCTTGTTTGTTAGTTTTCACAATCTTTTGATTTATTTTAGGTTTCAAATCAGAACTTGTGGAACAAGATGACTCACTAGTATATATTAGGTCATGATTATGACCATAGGTAAAATGAGAACTTAGAGGAGTATTAACTTTTATGACAACGTCATCAATCTTTTTAAACTTCATAGTTTCCTTTTCTTTAGTTTTCACATAGCCTATGCCTCTTCTATCATTTCTACTAAATCCATAGATCATAGATGCAATTTTGCTTCTATCTATACTTTTAATTAGAAATTTTTGAAAACTATAGTCATATTGCTTTATGATACTATCAGAATTGATCAGATCTTCTAATTCAGATTCCTTCTGAGCTTTAAGTTTTTCAAGAGAGTTTTTGCATTCAAAAATATTTTCTTTCAGCTCAGTGTTTTCTGTTTTTAGTTTTCTGACTTCTTCTAATTCAGATACCAGACTTTGTTTCATGTCTTTGTATTTGAATTGAAGCTTCTGATATTTTTCAAGAATTTCTGAGAGGCTATCTTCTAATTGAGATCTAGAAAGTTTAGAGAATACCTCTTCCGTGTCTGAGTCTAATTCTGATTCTGATGAGTGATCATCTTCTGGTATTTTTGCCATTAGTGCAATGTTAGCATGTTCATCTTCTGAATCCGACTCTGCTTCAGATGATTCAGAATCATCCCATGTTGCCATGAGACTCTTTTTCTTTTCTCTGTTGAATTTATTTCTGGGTTTCTCTTTCTGGAGTTTTGGACATTCACTCTTGTAATGTCCTGGTTCTTTGCACTCGTAGCACACTACTTCTTTGCTTCTGGGTTTCCTGTGGCCAGATGTTGCTTCAGAGTGATTGCTTGTTCTTCTGGTATTTCTGAACTTCTTCTGACGATGCTTCCAGAGTTGTTGGACTCTTCTGGATAGAATAGATAGTTCATCTTCTTCTGATGAGCATCCAGAACTTTCTTCTTCTTCTTCTGCCTGTAAAGCTTTAGAATCAAATTTGTTAGATTTAAGAGCTACAGACTTACCTCTCTTCTGGGGTTCATCTTCTTCTAGTTCTATCTCATGACTTCTCAAGGAGCTGATCAGTTCTTCTAAAGATATTTCGTTTAGATTTTTTGATAGCTTTAGAGCAGTGACCATGGGCCTCCAAGCCTTTGGCAAGCTTCTGATGATCTTTTTTACATGATCTGCTATTGAGTAGCCTTTGTTCAGAACTTTCAGTCTAGCTACCAGAATTTGGAACCTTGAGAACATTTTTTCAATTGTCTCATCTTCTTCCATTTTAAATGCTTCATACTTCTGGATGAGGGCCAGAGCTTTTGTCTCCTTGACTTGAGTGTTGCCTTCATGTGTCATCCTCAGGGAATCAAACATGTGTTTGGCTGAGTCTCTGTTTGTAATTTTCTCATATTCTGTATATGAGATAGCACTCAGAAGTATGGTTCTAGCTTTGTGATGATTTCTGAACTCCTTCTTCTGTTGAGCTGTCATATTTTTTCTTTCAATCTTCTGACCATCTGCTCCAACAGGATGAGTGTATCCATCTGTCACCATGTCCCAAAGATCTCCATCCAGAGCTAGAAAGAAACTTTCCAGAACATCCTTCCAGTAGTCAAAGTTGTCACCATTGAACACCGGAGGTTTTGCATTGATCTTGTCATTTTGGTAGTCATTGTTGTTGTTGCCAGCGTCTGCCATGTATTTTAACTTCTGAATCTTTTACTGACACAGTTAAGTGTATTTCTCAGAACCTAGAGCTCTGATACCAATTGAAGGGGCGTAAAACACAATGATACTGGCTTCGTATTCTGCTTCATTGTTAGTTCAGGCAAAGGTGACTTTTGCCGAGAAAGGCATATGAACCCCTTTAGGTGTAATGAGTACTGCACCAACTCCACGACCATTCATATTGACAGCCCCGTCAAACATCATAGTTCATGCTTCTTCTGGGTCAGGCCCTTCAGTGTGAACTGACTCTTCACAATCTTTTGCTTTTAAGTACATGATGTCTTCATCAGGGAAGTCAAATCTCATAGGCTGGTAATTATCAATGGGTTGTTCAGCCAGATAATTAGACAATACACTGCCCTTGATGGCTTTTTGAGAAGTGTACTGAATGTCATACTCTGTTAGAATCATTTGCCATCTTGCAACCCTTCCGGTAAGTGCTAGCTTCTTAAATATGTTCTTGATGGGTCCATTTTTGAGTCAGCATATACTGTCTCAGTCGGCGAGCAGCCCACGCTAAAGCACAACAAGTTTTCTCGAGCAGTGAATAACGTTGTTCATAGTCGGTAAACTTTTTGCTTAGGTAGTATATTGCATACTCTTTTCGACCAGACTTGTCATAATGGCCCAACACACACCCCATTGACCCTTCTAATACTGTCAGGTACATTATTAGAGGTCTTCCTTCAATTGGAGGCATGAGAATTGGAGGTTCTTGCAGGTACTCCTTGATCTTGTCAAAAGCTTTCTGACAATCATCGTTCCACCTGATTGTTTGTTCCTTTCTTAACAGCTTGAACAAGGGTTCACAAGTTGCAGTGAGGTGAGATATGAACCTTGAGATGTAGTTCAATCTACCCAAGAACCCTCGAACTTCTTTCTCAGTCCTAGGTGCAGGAGTTTCCTAAATGGCTTTGACTTTATCGGGATCAACCTCAATTCCCTTTTCACTTACAATGAAACCCAGCAGCTTACCAGAACTTACCCCGAATGTACATTTGTTGGGGTTCAATTTCAGCTGATACTTCCTCAGACGCTTAAACAACTTCAACAGATTCACCAGATGGTCTTCTTCAGTCAGGGACTTGGCAATCATATCATCCACATAGCATTCGATCTCTTTATGGATCATGTCGTGGAATAATGTTACCATAGCCCGTTGATATGTTACACCGACGTTCTTCAGTCCAAACGACATTACCTTGTAACAAAATGTACCCCAAGGTATGATGAAAGTTGTTTTCTCCATGTCTTCGGGTGACATCTTAATCTGATTGTATCCAGAAAATCCGTCCATGAAAGAAAATACTGAGAACTGAGCTGTGTTATCCACCAATACATCAATGTTAGGTAATGGGAAATCATCCTTCGGGCTAGCTCTGTTCAGGTCCCGGTAATCCACACACATACACACCTTGTTATCCTTCTTAGGCACAGGTACAATGTTATCAACCCACGGCGGGTAACTAGTCACAGCAAGGAAATTGGCGTCCCACTGCTTTTGTACTTCCTCCTTGATTTTCATGGCCATATCCGGGCGAGTGCGGCACAACTTCTGTTTAACTAGCGGGCAGTCTTCTTTCAAGGGTAGCCTATGCATGACAATATCTGTATCTAGACCTGGCATGTCTTGATAGGAAAAGACATCGACATATTCCCGAAGCATACTGATAAGCTGTTCCTTTACTGGAGCTTGCAGACTGGCCCCAACCTTCACTTCTTTCAAATCTTCCTCGGTACCAAGATTAACAGTTTCAATTTCCTCTTGATGAGGAGTAATCACTTTCTCTTTTTGCCTCAACAACCTGGCCAACTCTTCAGGCAACTCATAGTCTTCATCAACCCCTTCATCTGTTTGATTAATTGGACTGTCGAAGTCATACAAGCTCATAGCAGTGCTGTTGTCGGTGCAATCTGGAGGATTATCTCTACAAGGGTTGAGATTTGTTCTTTTTAGTGATTAATTTTAGTCTTGCTTAAAAAAAGTGTGAATGAAGTTATTATTTTGAAAACATTGCCATTTTATTGTTTTGTGCGAAAAATAACAAAAATGAAAAGACAATGAGTGAAAAAGAAATTTGTTTGCAAAAGATGTCCATTGTTCATTGATATTCCATTTGCACAAAATACAAATATGGCCCTATTACAAAATGATTCCTGACACCTTGGGCAAGATGCAGGACTTGATGCATGCTTAAGCAGGAAATAATAATTACTCTGCAGGAGTAACTCTTATAATTTCCTGGGAAGACCAGTTAAGGACTTGTTGGCCCGTGATCCTTGGACGAATCTAGCTATCCAGGTTGAGGTCGCTTTCAGCCTCGCCTTCCCCGTTATTGACAACATCTGGGTTCAGCATTCCCTCAATTATGAACTTGAGCTCCTTAGCAGTCTCTACTTGATCTTGTCGGAATGGTTTGTAACCCAAACTGAATCGGTCTTCTTTCTTCTCCACTGGCAGCAGCTTGCCCCAGCCTTGGGTGTTTCCATCTTCAACAACCTTTCGAGCTTGTTGGTAGGAGACAATTGAAGTACCCATCCTATCCTCCTAGGATTCAACAAATACTTCAGTTGTCGCCTCGTTGACGTTCAGTGCTTCAAAACCTTGACTCATAGTCTCGTGGATTTCACCATCCATCTCAATATATTTGTAGGTAGCCAGATGGCTAACGAAAATGTCCTCTTCATCACAGATTGTGATAATTTGCGCTTCCCACTCGTATTTTAATTTTTGTTGAAGGGTCGACGTAACTGTGCCACCGGCGTGAATCCAAGGTCGACCCAACAAATAGCTATAGGTCGGCTGAATGTCCATCACGTAGAAAGTAGTTTGAAAGACCTACGGGCCAATTATCACATGCAGCTCCACTTCTCCAAGAACAGACCTCTTGGAACCATCAAAAGCTCTGACCACCAGATTGCTTGGTTGGAGAGCTATACCATCATATTCAAGCTTAACCAGGGCATTCTTTGGCAAGACATTGAGTGAGGACCTAGTGTCAACCAGGACATGTGAAAGCACAACTCCTTTACACTCTAGAGTGATGTGCAAAGCTTTATTATGATGACGACCTTCCATAGTCAAATCATCATTGGTGAAGCCTAGTCCATGACTAGTATTAACATTAGAAACCACTGTCTCTAGCTGATTTACCGTAATCTCCTCAGGCATGTAGGTTGCGTGCAGGACTTTAAGTAATGCATCCCGATGAGCTTTGGGACACAATAGCAGGGATAAAATGGAGATCTTGGAAGGAGTACGGTGGAGCTGATCCATAACCTTATAATCGCTTCTCTTGATTATCCTCATAAATTCATCCACATCTTGATCAAAGGACGTTTTATGAGCTTCTTTCAAAACTTGTTCTTCAGGCACCACATTTTTGCCTTTAGCCTTGGCAGCAGCCTCTGCCTTAACATTAACTCTTGGAACTTGTGACGTGAAAAGATGTCTGCTTCGAGTGAAGCCTCCGCCTCCCCCGACATTATCGATCTGTGGTGTATGAGTCGAAGAATCAAGAACGACTCTTTCCTCGTTGCAGTAGAGTTCTGAACCATAGTGCCATGGTACAACATTATCTTTTTCATACGGAATGGGTCTAGGTACCGTGATGGTGACTGGACTGACTACAGCGGAAGTAGGAACTATTATTGTCTGTGGATCATAATATATGGTAACAAGACGTCTGACTAATGATGGTGATGGAAGACTGAAGCTGGGTTGTTGTTGAGATTGATGCTGAAAATTGTTGGAATCGGGGACCCCCGGATCGTAGTATATGGTGACTGTGGAGATGTCATTGTTAATGGTTGCTGTAGTTGTAGAAGCGGATGCGATTGAACTAATATTTGTTGAAGTGATAGAAGAGATGATTGTTGACTTTGTAGACGAGTCTATTGGAACAATTGTTTTTGAAGTTGTAAGAGGAGTGCTTGTTGTTGCTGTAGGAGGAATTGTTGATGTTGTAGAAATCGTTGATGTTATCTGCAGGATACCTTCTCTGATAAGGCCATTGATGCCACTTTTTAAACTCGCACAACCATTAATGGAAACTTTTCAAGATTCACAGCAGGCCTCACAACCCGGGAACACCTGGGACCTTAAAAGCTGAGCTTTAACCTCGTCCATAGGTGTTTGAATGCTTGCAGTATCTTCAATTAGGTTCACTGGTTGATCCTCCTCAATTGCATTTATCCTGGGCCCACCATGGCTAGGCATATGATTCTTTGTGACGTTAGGAGGAGGTGCAAAATTTAAAGCCTTTGAATCAACTAGATCCTGGACCTTCATGTGCAAAGCTCTGCACTTTTCTATGGTATGGCCAGGTGCATTGGAATGGAAGACACATTTGGCATTGATGTCGTAATTCCTTGGAAGGTTTTGAGGATCTGGTGGAGCCAGATTCCTTAATTCAACAAGATTTAGTTTCAAAATTTGTGGTAGTAAAGTGGCATATGGCATCGGTATAGGATTGATTACCCTGTTGACTTGAGATGGCCTTTGCTGGAAAGGACGTTGTTGTTGTTGTAAGACCTTTGTTGAGGAAAGTGTTGCTGAGGGAAATGTTGTGGTTGCGGAGTGTATTGTTGTTGAGGTGATGGAGTGGGAATTGTGACAGCGGCAATTGATCTTGGAATATACTAGGGCCTACCTCTGACCATGTGTACTGAATTGGTTTCACCCGATCTGCGAGGCCCTGCAAAAGGTTTCCTTGTGCTGTTAGAGTTGGTGCCGTTATCAGAAATCTTACCCATTTTTAACAAACTTTCAATCCTTTCTCCTGCTATGACCACGTCAGTAAAGCTAGTGGAAGAGAAAGCAGCCAACCTATCAATGTATGTCCCCTGTAGGGTGTTCATAAGCATGTCGGCCATTTCTCTTTCCGACATTGGAGGTTGAACAGCAGCAGCTAATTGTCTCCATCTCTGAGCATTCTCTCTGAAGCTTTTTCTGGAGGATTGTGACATACCCATTAGAACAGTTCTGTTAGGAGCCATGTCTAAATTGTATTGATATTGGCGTATGAAAGCCTCGGCCAAATCCTTCCAATTTTTGATTGTTGCCCTGGTCAAATGAGAGTACCACTCACGGGATGCCCCGGTCAAGCTATCTTCAAAATATAACATCCATAGCTTTTCATCCATAGTGTAAGCCTTCAATCTTCCCAGAAAGGATTGAAGATGGGTGCGAGGGCAAGATGTCCCATTATATCTTTCAAAGCAGGGAGGTTTGAATTTGTGAGGAATTCTAACTCCCTCCACTAGCCCCATATCCATAACATCAAATCCTAAGGAGTTTTGAGACTCCAGAGATCTTATCTTTTCTGCTATCTCGTCCATACGACGATCATAGACTTCATCTCCAGCCCCAACTACAGTGAACTGTTCCTCTTGAGGGTCCTCTTGTAAGGCCCGTCCTCCAGTATCACCTTGGGTATTCTTGATAACATTAACTTCAGGGTTGAGATGAGGCCCAAACTCCGGGGGGTCAGTATGTGGATGTACATGATCATTGTTGCTGGTACCCCCTGTACCTGGGTGATTTTCTTCAGGAGTTTTTCGCTCGACCAACTCTATTAATCTTTCTTGGCTTTGGGCCAACCCAGTCATTACTTCCATGAACTGGTTCATCTGAGCCCTCATTTCAGTTCTTTCATTAGCCATCTGGTTTCTTACGTCAGTCAGATCTTGTTGATCTTGGTCCATCTATAAGCTCGGAAGGTTGTTTCTTGTAGGATACCGGTGAACTCTGTTGATGGGGAAGACTCTCCTACGAGTAATGTTTCCTGAAACCACAACAAAGTGAGTAAACAACAACAAAAATACCTACAAAATAAAGAATGAGGTTAGTATGCAATGCAGTATGTCTATTTGTCTTCCAAGGGTAACTGGTTTGGTTCTTTGGTTTTGACCTTCCATACATTGAGGAATGACGATGTTGAAGAGAAATGAAGCCCAAAGAATAACACATAAACCATATATTACAAATGTAAAGATACATAGTTTATGATTACAACAAGTCCCCATGGTGGGTCAAAATACAACACAATCAACAAAAGTACAAACAAAATGAAGTACAAATACAAAGAAATTAGACATCCAGCCCAGAGTCATCCTCTTTGAATTCCTTCAGGAGAGCATCAGTCACTGGTCCAATTGGATGCTCTGTGATGGTCCTGATAAGAAGGTTCCTAGTGGCAATAGCATTTGTCAACTTCTTATACTTGTCTTGATCTTTGGATCTCTTCAACCCCGCTCGGAGTTTTAACTCGGAGATTTCCTTTTGTGCTGCTAACAAGGCTTCCTGGATCTTCTTCTCATTAGCTTCCAACTGTTCTATCCTTGCCTAGGTTCTCTGATCTTCCTGTGAACGAGCTTCAGTAATTCTGATCCATCTAGCCTGACTCTCTTCTAAGTAGTGCTCAACTCCGGCCTTCTGAATCTTAGCTTCTTTGCAAGCATTCTTTAATGCTAACTCCCCTGCTCGAACTCTTCTGATGTAATCATTTGTCTTCTAAATCTTGGTCATATGCTCGATCCGAAGCTTCTCTAAGCTTTCATTGTCCATACGACTATCATTCCTCTCCTAGAGGGTCTTCTTTAGAGGTTCAGAAAGCTGAATGTTCCTTTCCTTCAACTTCTCAAACTCTTCTAAACTGACTGTAGCTACAGGCTCTACTGCTGATGGTCCTAGCACATCCTCCACGGTGAATGGCATGCAGGTGATCTGTCCTATGATGCGAGACCAATAAATGTACTGAGCTGAAGCTATGTTGTTGCATTTGCTAAGAATGGCACTCCCTTTTGTCTGATGTTATCCCAAGCCCAAGCTGCTTGTCAGACGATAGCATGATTATTCTGAATGTTACAGTAGAGGGTTTCTGACAAGTCCTGCTCTCTTGGTGGACGTACTAAGGCATACCCTAGTTGTCTTTTGAACAACAAAGGGTTGTAGTTGATGCAACCCTTCACTCCAATCAGAGGTACATTGGGATACTGCCCACAGCTGGTGATTATATCTCTGCCCTTGGTGCTTTGAGTGCACCACCTAATGTCTTCTGATGTAAGGGCAATCATTCTCTTAGCCCAGTTTCTTGAATGATGAGGTTTCAAGAAAGCTTTTGTCTTTGGCAAGTGTCTCAATAACTAGCAGTAGAAGAGAGGTGCACAACATCTGACTAATCTTCCCCTATGTTTCTCATTCCTTTGATGCACTGAGTAATAGAAAACCCTGAGCAAGGTAGGAACTGGATTTTTCAGCAAGAAGAGATGGATAGCATTCTTGCTTACAAACTTAAGCTCGTCTGCAAACAAGATGATACCATATATGCTAAGGGCCAAGAGAGCACAAACAGTTTCCCACTTCCCTGCTGCAGCATGACTGGTGGCCTGAGTAATCAAGAAGTCCAAATGGAGGCCTGGGATTCCAGCCTTGGTAGTCATATTCTGATCAATGATGGTGGTTTCCAAATATAGAGCATTAGCTATATCTTCATTTCTAGGAGTAGTCATCTCAGGGTTGAAAGGAATCCCTCTCCTGATGGGGACACCCAGCAACATGGAAAACTCCTCTAACAAAGGGCCCAACTGAAAGTCTGGAAAGGTAAAACATCTGAGAGGAGGGTCATAGAACTGAAGGCAAGTGTGGATCATACTCCTCTGTGATGCATCCAATACCATGATCATGTCCATGATACCACCATAATGTTCCCTGAATAAAGGGACATGATCAGGAGTGATGAGTGTCTGAATCTGTCTGATGCATGTGCTAGTGAGGGCTCAAAGAAATGATATGTAATGTTGCTCTTCCTGGATGGGTCTATAATGATAATGGATGCTGATGCAGATAGCTGAGGAGAAACACTGATGAAGACAACTGATGAAGGTCCTGAAGAGAATCTCTGATGAAGATGGATGATGAATATATCTGATGAAGATGTCTGAGCAGAAGAACAGTCAAAACCAAACCAAAGATAATGTGGATACCCTGTAAATCAAATAGACAAATGTTAAAATGATGCAAAATGATGTATGCAGAATGATATGCAAGGGTTTGCGATTAAGTGATGGATCTTTTATCTGCTTTGATAAGGTCCATGTGGGTTCATAAGTCCAGATGGAGGCTTAGAGAACCAGTAACCAGGTGGGGGACTCAAATAAAGAGTCACAAGTCCAGGGTTTCATAAGATCAGTCCAAAAATAGTGTAACCTTAACAATATCAGTAACAGGGTATGATGAGGCCAAAGGTTACTGCAAACCTGTAAACATCCCAACCCCCTCACATGTATTGTTCTAGAACAAGGATCCTCAGACTTGGATCAGTTATGAGAAGTGTAAACACTTCTAACCCGGAGGTACAGTGTTTACATTAATCATAAAGGATCCTCCTCTAATTCACCTCAGATGTTGAAGGTCATCTAAAAAGGTCATCCAGACTTAGCAGGCTTCCCAAATAGCCCTGGTACTACAGGAAATCTGTAGCACAGAGTTCTCAAGAAGAAACCCATGTCTGAACCGTGTTTCATATTCCCGCACCAGACTGAAATGGAATGGGAAAGAATATGAAGTCACTTTATCCTATGTGCCACTCAGGCTCCCGATATGGAACCTTACTCACTGAAAATCCCTCCCACCAAGGCGAACAAAAGATCCATCACAATGATATGATGATAGTAACATGAAATGCATAACAACACTAAATGAAAGCGATAAATAAAGCTATATATAAAGCAATGAATAAAGCAATAAACAAAAACACATATAACACATAACACCCCCATAAACACAAATCAAACAAGAGCTAGGAGAAACCCACAAAAAGAACCAGAAACCCTGGTTGCAGGATCCATTCCCCAACAGAGTCGCCAAGCTGTCGCTCCCCTGAAAAGACACCAGGGTCCTAAGGTGCAGACGCGAACGGTCGGCGAAAGAGAAGGTGAAAATGAAATGAATAGAGTCGCCAACTAGGCATTTTTATCCAGAAGGAAAGGTAATGCTGCATAAGCCTAGAAGGGTATGGATAAGACGGTTGCGAACCAGAGAAACTGAGAAAGGGGATTGGTTACAACCTGGGAAGGTATTAACACCCAGATTTTCCGTCATACTCGACGTGATCCTGTAACACGGTGGGAGAACTGACTTTAGTTAAATGTTGCGGATAGCAAGAGTCGCCACCGACTTTTATTTTATCCAAAAGGAAAGGACATAAAAGAATAGGAAAAACCTTAAAAAGATTTTGAGTTCGGGGGGTAGGTTATACAAAGGGAAAGTGTTAGCACCCTTTATATCCATGGTTATCAATGGGTTCTTAGTTACTTAGCTCACTTTAAATTGTTTTGAGAAAGGTGTAGTGTGTGATTAAAAATTTTCTAAGTACTTTATAATGATCCTCGTATGGATGTATATAAAGACTTTGTTTTGAAAATTTGTTTGAAATGTGAAGTGTAAAATGTATTTTGAAAAGGTGAGCAAGTACTTAAGAGGAACCTACCCTATATTAAGTCTTTACTGTTCTTATATGTTCTTTCAATGATAAGACTATCCCTATTATTAAGGAATAGGTAGTCATTACCTTGGATGTAATAAGGGACATGTGAAG
Organism: Lathyrus aphaca; assembly: GCA_963966055.1. Lineage (NCBI taxonomy): Eukaryota > Viridiplantae > Streptophyta > Magnoliopsida > Fabales > Fabaceae > Lathyrus > Lathyrus aphaca. The sequence goes on along the minus strand of OZ014523.1, from coordinate 533,759,290 downwards.
GGACATCTGAATTTAGGCAACTGCAAGGTGTCTTTAGCAATTCATAGGGACTTATCATCTTTTATTCGAAGGGACAAGATCATTTATCGTAGGCAACCTTGAAGGGACTTGATCTTATAATTTGAAGGGACTTGATGATATTTTATGAAGGGACTTTGCTTAAGACGCCTTACTTGACCTTAGAAATAGGCAACATGAGAGGTAACCCTAGAAAGTGAAAGATGGCGATCAAAGATCGACTTACGTGTGTGAGTGTTCATGTTCAAGTATTTATCTTATTTAAATTAATTTTCTAAATCAATTTTAATCACAGACATGTTATACACACCCTATAGTTACTAACCATGGCAATAAAAATATTTACAAAAATAAAATAGAAACAAAAAATAAATCTACGACTATTACATGGCTTTCGCAATTACATAATAATAGAAACAATAATGATAAATATAATAAATAAGCAATAGTTTAAAGGTTAGTAATAATGAAATAATAATAATAAGAAGAAAGGGTTAGTAAAAATATAAAGAAAATAAAAATTTAAGAGAAAATATTAATTTTTAAGTTAAATAAACATTTAGAAAATTTTTTAGAATAAAATAGAACAATTAATAATAATAATAATAAACAAATACTAATTATTTACATATTAAACAAATAATAATTAATTAATGATACTTTATAAAAATATTAGATTAAAATTTTAAAGGTTATGAAAAATTAGGATTAGGGTTTAGAAAATTAGAGTTTAGAAAATTAGGGTTTAGATTTTTTTATTTAAGAAAAATTAGGGTTAGTTAATTAAGAAAATAAGGGTTTTTAAATATAACAAAAATAAATTATTAACTTATTTATAAAAATACTTAATTATTTCATAAAAAAGAATATTATAAAAATTAAATACTAATAATATACATTTTAAGAAAATAAGTATGAATTTTAGAAAAAATAAAGTTTTATTAAAAATATGATTGGTTATTATTTTAGAAACTATTTTAAATTTATTAATTTAAATAAAGAAAAACAAGAAAAATAGCAAAATAAATAAAAATAGGAGAAAGTACCAAAAAGATAGGACCTGGGATTTGAACCCAGGTCCTTTACCTGGACAAACGCTTCCCAAAACCAGCTGAGCTACTGCGCGCATTTGATATCCAATGGCAAGGCAATCCTTATGTTGTAAGCCTATAGAATAAATGGAATTAAAGCAAAAAAAAAAGTTGGAGGCAGGATTCGAACACAAGCCCTTTGCTTCACACATGCACCTCTTCAACCAACTGAGCCAAGCAACGTTTCAAATATATAAATGTAAACAAAAATAAATAAAATAAGTTAATATTCAAATATGAAGTTTCGCACCACACATCTTCTTCAACCTCCAGCCGTCTATTTAGGCTATAGTGACAGTTTTCCGTCGCTATAGCTTATAGTGACAGATTATTTTCGTCACTAAAACCCTGCGCAAATCAAACTTCCAATATACAACGAATCAAACAATTTCAAGGGTCCAAATTAACTAACATGAGGTCCCTGAATACAAATATCACATTAATTTTAACAGAAATTGATTCAATCATGCGTTCCCAAAAGAAGTGCTCAAGAACCCTAGTTTTCGGTTTTAATGCATATGGCTATGATTTCTTCAATTGATCACCCAGAAACAATCCTTGCAATGTCACAAACACAAATCAATACTCAAAAACAATTTATCATTGGTTAATATATGAAAACGCAAAATTGATAAACCATGAAAAAGTGAGAATTCGGATTATGCATTTAGAGGTGTTTTTGATGATGTAAAGCATTGAGTCAACATCAGTGATGTTCAAGAAACATGTTGCAACCTTTAAAACACCTTGATATGTCCTGCAAAGTAGAATCCAAATTGTGAATTTTTTGTGAAGTTTTAAGCTTTTGTTCTTACCCTTGGAGGCCAATTTTCGTGTCCCTTGTGTTTGTTCATGTTATACATATATAGTATGACCTAACTAGGTCAAAAAATCAGATACTCCTTTGGACTTTTGGATCACTTGAGATTGAAAAAGATATGCTTTCAAAATATTGAAAAAATTTGATATATCCTTGCTATTTTGGTTGATATGATTTTGTATGATCTCAATCACTTTTAAATGGCCTTTAAGAATTTCTAGAACAAAAATCAAATCAAATATTGAGACTTTTATATTTTATTTTGATTTAAAATGATTTTTAATGTATAAAATCATAATAAATAAAATAAAATGAATAAAATTTGAATAAATGATTTTTAATTCGTGCATGATGTCATGGTAGTGTTTGGGTCATAAAAATGCAAGCCCATTTGGAGAAATTTGGTTCTAAGATCCCATTTGCTTCATAAACCTCTCAAACATTTCCCAACTTTGCAAAGGCACAAATCCCTCAATTTTAATGATATGAAGGTGTTCTTGGACATTTTAGAAATATTAGAGTGTCATATAACCAACCTCTTTGGTCTCATGTCCATATCTTTTACCATTCTCAAGTTATGCTCTTTGGAAGTTGTTGACTTTTTGTTGACTTTTAAAATGACCTATAATGTTTTAGCTCATACCTTCCAAATGAAGCATTTTTGGGCTTGGCTTGTGAGACACAAAGTTGTAGAGAATTCAATTTCCTTAAAAATGAGATTTGGATGGGAAATTTTTGATGAAGCATGTGGAAGTTATGGCTGGTCAAAGTTCAGTTGACTTTTCTTGTGAAAACCCTAATTTAGAAACTCCTGATTCTTGATGATCTGGAACTTCCTTGATGAATCACGATCAACCCTTGATAAAATGATGAATTTTACTTCATATACTTGATGTTGGCAAAAAATCATGAAGTTTGACTTTGGTTTGACCACAGTTGACCCTAGTTTGACTTTTTGACTACTTTGACTAATTTTAGCCTATCTGATCATTTAACTGAGCAAACTTTTTGGGAAAGTCTTGAAACTTGACATAGGGATTCTTAAAGACATATAAGGTTCTATGAAGCTCACTTGAAGCCTTGGAAGTCCATTTAGCCTGATGAAAGTCAAAACCCTAGTTTTGGATGCATTGCTTAGGAGGATGCATTGTCTGAGGGAATTGCCAAACTTTCTGACTACTTGTGAACCTTATGAACCTCTTAAGATACCTTGTGAACCTTGTGAACCTTTTGGTACACCTTAGTACACAATGTCTTGTCTTGGTGAGGGCAAATTTTGGGGTGCAACAGCTGCCCCTGTTCAATTTTCTGAAACCTGAGGGGTTAGATTGGTATATGTGCCATTCGTGACCTGGAAGGTTGAAGGGGATTGAACACAAAAGCCCAAAAATTTGCACTTTCCGGTGCGTAAAGTAACATTGATGATTAGTTCTATATGCTTAAGTGTGCTTGAAGATGCCACTTGGAAGAATTGGAGATGGGCTTATAGATGCCATCCATAATATCAGGAGGTGATAATATCTTGATGTTGATACTGGATATCAGTACTAGGTCTTCGTATAGGCCGTCTCTGAATCGATTATGCAACATGGTTTGAGTTGAATGCTAGCACTAGATCTTCGTATAGATCGTCTCTGCATTATCTCTGGGGAAAAAGAATATCCTTCATTAAGTGTCAGGGCTTAGATCTTCTTATAGATCGTCTCTGAACCATATCTAAGAACATACTTTAATTTAAGTGTCATAACCAAATCTTCGTGGCGATTTTTTTTCTGAATTAAGTATCAGCACTAGATCTTCGTATAGATCGTCTCTGAACTGTTTTAAGTTATTGAATAAACCAGTAGAAATAAATCTTCATGACGATTATCTCTTCTGGAAATATCCTGGATTTAGGTAATAGATCTTCGTATAGACCGTTTAGCTACTGTCGCTCCCGATAAATGGGAATGGCCCAGATAAAGGTACAGACGCGAACGGTCGGCGAAAGAGGGATGTGAGAACACACAGGAGTGAACTCACAGGGAATGAATAGAGTCGCCAGCTAGGCATTTTTATCCCGGAGGAAAGGCAATGCTGCATAGACCTAGAAAGACATGGATAAGACGGTTGCGAACCAGAGAGACTGAGAAAGGGGGTTGGTTACAACCTGGGAAGGTATTAGCACCCAGATTGTCCGTCGTACTCGACGGGATCCACGCTTAAAAGATTTGTGTTTTAAAGGGGTAGTGTCAGTGCAATTTGTGTATAAAAGAGCTGGAAAAGGATGTACAGGTGTCAGTGTAAGAGAAGTGAAGTGTATAAAATGTACAGTGTCAGTGTAAGGACAGGAATGAAATGCTCAAGAGTATGAGGCTTAAGAATAAGGCTAGAAGGAGGGGGAATATACAGAGACTTTTGTTCGATAACCGTTAAGTTATGCCTACGTATCCTCTCGTGCAATGAGGAAGTCAGAACACCGTAGTTCGACCCAAAGAGACTGAAAGATGAATTGACTGATGAACTGCTTACTTGTCTATGCTCAAGTGTATGACCTGTCAGGCTCAGGTGCAAACTGTCTTGCATTAGACGGAAGAAGCAAGTTCTCGCTTATGAGTGAAGGTGATGAGAAAAGAATCCCGAAGGAGACGATTATTGTTTGTTTTTGAGTTTTCAGTCTTTTATTGCTTTTGAGAATTTGTCATAAGTTAATGAGCTTAAGCCTAAACCAATGGGTTAGTAAACTCATCACATCTTCCCTCTATTTAGGGGTAATGAGAATACCTTAAGTGTGAAGTCAGCTTCTCACACTTAATCACCTTTGATGCAGGATTAGGATCATTAACCTATTTGTGATTAATTAGATGTTTTTTGGTGTTTTTGTTTAGTGTTAAGTAATGAGGTTAAGCCATAATCAGGGATTAAACAGACTCATTACACCATCCTAATAGAAGGATAATAGATGAGAATGTTTAAGCTGAGGAAAGCTCCTCAACTTAATCCATGATTAGGGATTAAACTCATGACAAAACAAACCTTTGATTAAGTGGATTTTACTTAATGGTATGATGATGAAGTGAATTTTATGATTGGTAAGACAACTTGAGGGGGACTTGTCCATTAACACTAGGGTTAGTCCTTCTTAACCAATTAAGGAAGAATTAGAACCCTAATGCAAGGCCCAAGTTACAAGCTTGATGTCTTAGTGATTATTAGATGGATTGATTAAAGGAGTTAAACACATTAAGGGTTTAACACTTAGGATTAAAGTTATACACTCCATCCTAATAGAAGGATGCAGGCATAAGCTTAATCACAAAGCCTTAAAGCCTTTAGGGTTTAGTCCCTGATTATGAGGTGAGAAGAGAAAACTCAAAGAGACACAAAGGTAAAACTAAGTGGGGGACTAATCAAAACCCTAATTATTGTCATGCTTAGTTGTTCCTAGGGTTTGTGAAGTTTGCAAGAGAAGTCTTCAATGGAACCACCAGGAAGCAGATGAAAGGATCAGGAGAAGCAAAGTAACTTGCTTCATTGAAGAAGACAAGTCACTTGAGGAAAGAAAGTAAGAAGGAGAAGAAAGAGCAAGCTCAATCTCAAACACATAACAAAATGCAGTATGGATGCATAAAAGAGATGAAAAGAAGTTGTGAGAAGTGAAGGCAAATTCACTTCTCAAAATTACTTACCACCTGAAAAGTTAGTGAAAGGAATGCAATGCAATGCAAAATGAAATGAAATGGCATGATGTAAATCAAAACCAGAAGCTCATACATGATGTTAATGATGCTATGAGATGATGCAAACATGAAACAAAGTATGGGGATGATCATACAAACTTATGGATGCCAATGAAGCAAGTTAGGAACCATGATCATACATGAAAAGTTATGAAGTGCAAATGGCATACAACATGGCAAATGCAAGATGCAATGATCAAACATGCTTCTGATATGTCTTAAGATGTTCAATGAACCAAATGGATGCACAAAATGCTATGGCAAGTCAAGGTATGAATGCAAATGCAAGATGGATGCATATGGAAGTTCAAATTAGGGCTTATGATCAAAGAATCAAACAAAAACCAAAATCAGAAGCAAACATCAAGATAAAAAATTGAAAATGCATTCAAGGGAACCCTAACCCTACACAAACTCACTGCCCAAAGGAGAGGTTCCAACTCTTAACCTAATTAGAGTTATGAATTTCCTAAGATTTCTAGGGTTTTTGGGTACCTTAACAAGAAAAATGTCAAACAAATGGAAAATGCAAGATCAATTCATGCCAATTTAATCTCACAAACTACATGATATGCTAAACACAATGCAAAAAGAATCAAAGTCCAACTCTCAATGGTTAGGCAGAAATGATTTTTGGAAGTTTGGATCAAAATAATGCTTTGAAAATGGATTAATTCCATGAAAAATTCTCAAAATGCATCAAGATCAAAAAAGAAATTTGGTTTGAGGGTTGAACAATGTTTCTAAATGATTTTTAAAGGTTTCATGAATTTTTTGGTGATTTTTAAATACCTAAAAGTATTTTTAATTAATTAATTCTCATTAATTAATTAAAAATAAACTTTTAAATGATTTAAAAATATTTTTTAATGCAAAAAATAAAAATAAAAATGTTTTTGGTTTCTGAAAATTAATAAAAGTTTATACAAAAATTTTCAGAATTTTTGAAATGGTTTTACTATTTTAAAATAAATGGAGAAATTAAATGAAATAAAAATAAAATAAAATGAATTAAATGGGTGGTAATCAGATCCAAGGGCCTAGGTTTGAACTGGCAGCGCGCGCGTTTGACTTGGCGCCATATCCAAGGGCTGGTATTCAAATTCACTAATTAACTGATTAAGCCCTAATTCGTGCCCTAATGACTTTCAGGCGACCGGAACACTGTTCCGGTCGTCTTCTCCGGCTAGGTCATCTCCCAATCTCTCTCAATACGCCATGAAAACATGCCAAACTCTCCAGATCAACTAAACTAACATCCCTAAACAATAATCCAGCAACAAAATCCATTTATTTCAACACAAAATCAAGATACGAATCAAACATCAAAAACTGCCAAAATTTCAGAAACACAATACAACCTCATTTCTCAATCTTTTTCAAAAGTAACAAGTTCAGTGAACTCAGGGAAGCATGCTTTATCATTTAGAAACTTAAAAAGCAAGTTCTGGAAAAAAAGTTCATGAAGTTACTTGAGATTGAGCTTTCGATTCAGGAGCTTTCTGGCTGTTTCTTTGGCTCAAACAAGTCCCAATGATCCTCCTTAGAAGCTTTTGACCCTTAGTTGGAGTTTATATAGCCTCTAGAGAAAGTTGGCAGAAGCTCAGGCCAAGGGAGTGTGAAAATCGTATTTGTGATGTGGGAGGTTTCAGGCCAAAACAATGGTTGGTTTGTGATCAGGGGAACCTCTTGAGATCAATGGTGAAATTTGTTTTTGTGTTTGATGCTTGTGTTGTGAGTTTCGAATGGTTTTGCATAAGAGGTGAAAAATGAGAATGCTGGCTTATGGGAGTTTTCAGGCTTGCTTCTTGTTATGTTTGGCTTGCATTTGATTAACATAAACAATTGCCATTGGTCAGATGAAGTGACATGTGCTTTATTGATTGGTATGGGTGCTTTTCCAAAAATGTCAAAGTTGTGTAAGAAGGGCATGGGCTACTTGCTAGCTGAGTACAAAAGGCATGTCCTGCGCAGCATGAGGTGAGGAAAGGCCTAGGATTGATCAGCCAGCTAGCCAGCAAGTGGATGAGAAGCTATGATGAGTTTTGCAACTTGGTTCACTTTTGCCTCTTATGAAAAATCTTGTTCCACAAACCATAAAAATGTGTAATTCTTTGGTCCATTCTGAACTTTAGATGTCACATGATCATGTTGTGTGGTTTAGAAGTCCATTTGACAGCTTTAGAACACGTGATCAAGTCATTTTGCAAAATACCTCTTTGGTAGAAACTTTGAAATTTTGTGATTTTTGCCAACTTTGGTGAGCCATAACTTTTGATCCAAAATGAATTAGGTCATGTTCTTGTACTTTTTGAAAAGGGAATGATCCATTCTACAACTTTCATGACCAAAGTTTTTCCATTTGAAGCTTTTTTGAATGAAAAAGTAAAGGTTGAAAAAGTTGCCTAAAATGACATTTTCATTAAAAGTCAAACTTGCCCAAAAAGTCAACTTTGCAAAAGACTTGGAATTCTTCAATTTTGTGAACTTCCAATGTCTTCCATGATCAAATAAAGATCATATACAATCAAAATGATGAAGAACACCCCTTGGTTGGGTCATTGGGGGCCTCAGATGCCCTGATTTTGCACTGACTTGCTTGAAAAGTCAACTCTTGATCAGATGACTTCCCCATGGAATTTCTTCATGAAAATTGATATGCATACTCCCTATACCATATAGAGACCAATAGAAACAAGAATGACCAAAAAATTTGGAGTTATGGCCTTTGAAACCAAAACCCTAATTTTAGGTCAACTGTGCAGTCAAGCCTGGCTCTGCTTCCATACCATTCTCAGTTCCTGTGATTTTTGACATTCTTGACTTTGAGAGGATATAATATGATACTTGAACACACATGGACCCTTTTTAAGTGATTGATGGCCTTTGGAGTGGCTCAAGAAGCTCTTGGATTGCTCAGATCACAAACCCTAGATGCAGATGACTTTGAATCTATGCAGTGAACCAAAAAATGTGATATGAGATGCTATGATTGAGTTTATGCATATGAAATGATCACAAGCCATGGTGTGAATGGGTGAGGGCAAATTTGGGGTGTTTACAGCTACCATCCAAGGATAAAAGAATATCAGGACTAAATCTTCGTGACCATTATATCCCTTGTAAATATCCTGGATTAGCACCAGATCTTCATATAGATCATTTATGTACTCTTCCAAGGACAACTTGAGTATGGATAATCAGAGATGAATCTTCGTAGCGATCTTCCCTGAATTAAGTATCAGCACTAGATCTTCGTATAGATCGTCTTTGAACTGTTGTAAATTGTTGATAGTATTTTATCTGCCTGTACCTATCCTGCAAAGAAAAGGTTAGTTTATGCAATATGCATGCATGTATGGCATGATGTATCTAAGCAAATGTATTATGTGTTATGGATGTGTATGTTGTGATATGATGTAAATGATGTATGTATGAATCATGAAGCCTGAGGCGCCCGTATATCTTTGTATAACAACTACTGGCTAGGGAAAATAAATCCCGATTCGTTGCTGAAGAATATGAGAACCTCGTTCCCGTCTTGTTTGATAGTATAGTATTTATAACCTCCCGTATTCATTTGTCGTACCTCTATTGAAGGAATAAGTTCCCGAGTATCCTGACTGAGGATAAAAGAGATGGACATAAATTCAAAGGGAGATGTAACTCGAAGTATCTATAAAGATAGACTTGCTCTGCTGTGGATTTGTAGTTGTCCTGTGGGGATGAACCGGCGAAGCTTCGTTGAACTCCTACCCGCGTTTGTCCTTAGTAAATACTATTGCTGCATTTTATGCATTTCTGGTAAACATCAATCATATTCAAAAGCATACATACATTCAAACACAACCAATGGACGTTTTCGCTTAGGTAAATAGGGTAAAAGTAAATCTGGATTCAAAGATGAAATTTATTATACTATAAAGTGACCTATACACAGGCAAGTTTGTACAAGGAGACAGAAATCCTAGTAAGAGGAATTCTTCGTAAAAGTTTTACAAAGCAAAGAAAAACAGCTATGTGAGAAATAATCCTATTGAGTTTCAATTCCACTATTGCCATTATCTTCAAGTATCTCATCCTTTGTTGTTGAGACGAAAACGATTGAATTGATCTTTATCTGTTCGAGCTTGAGTTAGGTAACACAACTAGCTGGGGCTACATGAGTGATCCAAATGAGACATATTCATACGCTTTAATCCCTAACTTTTGCCTGGATTGCCTTTTCAGGTTTTCAATCCACCGGGATACCCTTTTTTGCCCAAGCCGCCTTTTCAGGTTTTAGACTTGTCGGGTGTACATTTTTTATATATATATCCCTAATTTTTGCCCGAACCCTTTTGGTTCGCCGGGATGCCCTTATTTTTGCCTAGGCCAGTCAACCTAGCGGGTCTCTTTTTATTCGTAGTATTTTTTAACTATGTCTGCGTTTACGGGTTGTGGGAAGTCTTCACCATCCATAGTAGTAAGCATCATGACACCTCCTGAAAATACTCTCTTGACTACAAATGGTCCTTCATATGTAGGAGTCCACTTGCCCCTAGGATCACCCTGTGGTAATATGATACGCTTGATTACCAAGTCACCAGTCTAATATACCTTTTGCTTAACCTTCTTATTAAAAGCTTTGATCATCCGTTTCTGGTACATCTGGCCATGACAAACAGCTGCCAATCGTTTCTCATCAATCAAATTTATCTGGTCAAGTCGAGTCTGAATCCACTCATCTTCATCCAAGCATGCATCCTTCATGATTCTTAAGGAGGGGATCTGTACTTCAATGGGCAGAACCGCTTCCATACCATAGACTAAGGAGAATAAGGTTTCCCCTGATAAAGTACGTATTGTAGTACGATAACCATGAAGATAAAATGGTAACATCTCGTGCCAATCTTTGTAAGTAACAGTCATCTTCTGTAGAATCTTCTTAATGTTCTTATTACCAGCTTCTACTGCCCCATTCATTTTCGGACGATACGGAGAAGAGTTGTGATGCTTAATCTTGAACTGCATGCAGAGGTCAGTAATCATGGTGTTGTTTAGATTAGAGCCATTATCTGTGATAACCCTTTCAGGGATGCCATACCTGCATATGAGATTATTCTTAATGAATCGAGCCATAACATTCTTTGTAACAGATGCAAATGAAGCTGCCTCCACCCATTTTGTAAAGTAATCAATAGCAACCAGGATGAAACGATGCCCATTAGAAGCAGTAGGCTTGATCTCACAAATTATATCAATGCCCCACATAGCAAAAGGCCAAGGAGCAGTCAACACATTCAATGGAGATGGAGGTATATGCACCTTATTAGCATAGATTTGACACTTGTGACATGTTCTGGAATGTTGATAGCAGTCAGCTTCCATAGTAGACCAATAGTAAGCTTCTCTCAATATCTTCTTTGCCATAGTATGACCACTAGAATGAGTGCCAAAGATCCCATCATGCATGTCTTCCATAATTTCTGTTGCTTCTTTCTTATCCACACAACGAAGCAAAGTTGAATCATGATTGCGCTTGTACAAAATTCCATTACTCAAGAAGAGCTTAGCAGAAAACCTCCTCAGAAACTTCTTATCTTTGACAGATGCCCCTTCAGGGAACTTCTGAGTTTCAAGATATTTTTTTACTTTATAGAACCAAGGCTTCTCCTCTCTGTTGCACCCCAAAATTTTCCCTCACAAAAACAAGACTTTGTGTGTTAAGAGGTTCACAAGACATCTTATGAGGTTCACAAGGTTCACAAGACCTCCCATGAGGTTCACAAGGTTCACAAGACCTCTTATGAGGTTCACAAGGTTCACAAGACCTCCCATGAGGTTCACAAGGTTCACAAGACCTCTTATGAGGTTCACAAGGTTCACAAAGTTTACACATAGTCAGAAAGTTTGACAATTCTCTCAGACAATGCCTCCTCTTAAGCAGGGCATCCAAAACTAGGGTTTTGACTTTAATCAGGCTAAATGAATTTCCAAGACTTCAAGTGAGCTTCATAACATCTTATATGTGTTTAAGAATCCCCATGAGGAGTTTCAGAACTTTTCTCAAAGGTTTGCTCAGTCAGATGATCAGATAAGTCAAAATCAATCAAAGCAGTTAAAAAGTCAAACTGAGGTCAACTGTGGTCAAACCAAAGTCAAACTTCATGATTTTGTCAACATCAATTATATGAAGTAAAATTCATCATTTTATCAAGGGTTGATCATGATTCATCAAGGAGATTTCAGATCATCAAGAATCAGGAGTTTCTAAATTAGGGTTTCCTCAGGAAAAGTCAACTGAACTTTGACCAGCCATAACTTTCACATGCTTCATCAAACATTTTCCATCCAAAGCTCATTTTGAAGGAAATTGAATTCTTTACAACTTTGTGTCTCACAAGCCAAGCCCAAAAATGCTTCATTTGGAAGGTATGAGCTAAGACATTATAGGTCCTTTTAAAAGTCAACAAAAAGTCAACAACTTCCAAAGAGCATAACTTGAGAATGGTAAAAGGTATGGACATGAAACCAATGGGGTTGGTTAGAGGACTCTTCAAGCTTTCTAAAATGTCCAATAACACCCTCATAGCATTAAAATTGAAGGATTTGTGCCCTTGCAAAGTTGGGAAATTTTTGGGTGGTTTATGAAGTAAATAGGGTCTTAAAACCAAAATTCTTCAAATGGGCTGAACTTTTTGTGACCCAAGGTGTTCCATGACATCATGCACGAAATTTATTTAATATTTTTATAATTTTATTTTATTTATTTTATTTATTATGATTTTTTATATTAAAAATCATTTTAAATTCAAATAAAATATAAAATATGGAGATTTAAAATATATTTTGATTTTAGAAAGTCATAAACATGAATTGGATTAGATTGATATGCAATTTATGGTGATTGTCTTAAGATAGAAAGGTTTCATTCAAGGATATATGAAATTCAAGTCATGATCTTTTTCAATCTTCAAAGATCAAAAAGTCCAAACAACCATTCAATTTTTTGACCTAGTTTCATCCAACTATAAGTATACAAACCACACAAATGCATAGGAGACGAAATTGTTGCCTCAAGAGTAAGTTCCAAACTTCAAAAAATCCTTCAAAAGTGAATTTTCGGTTTCAACCCTAGAGGAGGTTTCAAGGTATTTCAAGAACATCACAAGCTTCCCTGGACATCCCTGAATCGAAACCAATATTCACATGCATATGAACCATGACCTAATGCATAATCCGAAACATACATGTTCTTAATATGTTTTTCTTCGATTCACTACATTTACTTGTTTATAATGAATTTTAGATGTGTATTGATGTTTGTTGTTGTCTATAGATGGTTTCTGGACTGTTTGGTAAAGAACTATGGCCGAATCGTGAAAACACCATAGTTAGGGTTTTGAGCTCTAAACTGGGATTCTGTGATTCACTTAATTTAAATTGATTCTAAGACCATAATTGAATTGTATGAAGGGTGGGGATCATAACCATGTAACTAATTTGATGAATCGTTGCATATTGATGAGTGTATGAGATTGGCAGGTTTTGTATGCATGAAAATTCGTAGGAAACTTCCCAACAAATTTCGCAAGAAAACCTGCGAAAATCCAAGGAAGAAGATGAAGTCCTGGCGCGCATTCTAGAATTTGAATTTAGTCTTAATATTTTATGATATTGTTTGTAACTTACTTCACAGGTGCGTGTCTGGCCCAGTGGTGAGGGATGCGTGTGTTATTGCTCAAGGCCTGAGTTCGATCCTGGAGGGCAGCATTCTTTTTGCTTTATTTTCTCATTTATTCACAAGACTTAATATATTATTATTTGTAGTGGTTATATAAACAGGTGCTCCCTTCTGGCTGGATGGTTGGAGTGTGTGTTTGTTTGGTAGAGGGTCCTGGGTTCGAATCCCCCCAGGCCCTTTTTGTGCTATTTTTTGCTTTTGTTATGATTTTTACAGGATTTGAAACAAAACAATATGGAGTTCCTTCTATGTCACCTGCGTGTGCTGGCCAGAGTGGTTTTGGTGTTGCGTTTGGAGGTAAGGGACCTGGGTTCAAATCCCAGGTCCTTTCTTTTTGGGCAATTTTTTTCATTATTTTCCTATTTTAATTATTTCCATTTTATTTAAATTAGCAAACACAATTTATAAATATTATTTAAAATGCTTTTATTCAAAATTCTTAAAACTTCATATTTTCTTTTATAAAAATATTTTTATTTATAATATGTATATATATAATTTGTGAATAAATTTAATTTGATTTAATTTGTAGAATAAATGAGTAAAACCCTAATATTTTCATAAACCCTAATTTAATATGATTAACCCTAATAATATTTTTCTAACCCTAATTATTCTATATAAATGTTAATTATGTTTCTTTATTTTTATCATTTGTTTATATTATCATTATTCATAGTTTTATATTAATCATGTAAATAATTTTAGATTATGTTTAAAACAATTAAAAACTCATAATTTTGTCTTATTAATATAATTTATTTTTATAATATGTTTATTTAATTATAATTAACCATTATTTTTATAACATGTATATAAAATTAAATCTTTATAATAATTAGTATATAGTATGAATTGCTTATTTTTCTTCTTAAGATCTTAAAAAAATAATTATTTATTAAAAATTGAACTTTTAATTTATTATTCATTATTATGCTAATTTCTTTATTTTTATTCTTATTTATTTTATTATTACTAACCCCATTTATTTATATATTATATGATTTTTATTTTATTGTTACTAACCCAGTTATTTATTATTATTTATTTGCTTATTTAATTTATTTTAATTATTATTATTATGTAAATGTATCCCATATGTAATAGTTGTAGTAATTTTTATTATTTATTTTTAAATACTATGGTTAGTAAAATAGGGAGTGCAAGATATGTTTGTGTATAAAATTGAATTTAGATCATTAACTTAAAGATAAATATCTGAATTTGTACACTCACACACGTAAGTCGATCCTGGATCGTCATCTCACTTCTTAAGGGTTACCTCTCAAGTTGCCTAAACAAAAGGTCAAGTAGGGTGTATAAAGCAAAGTCCCTCATCATATATCATCTAGTCCCTTAACAGATAAAAAGATCAAGTCCCTTCGAATGTTGCCTTCGTAATGATCTTGTCCCTTTCGAATAAAGATGATATGTCCCTTCGAATTGCTTATACACCTCACAGTTGCCTAAATAACAGATGTCCCTTCACTTGTCCATCACACATCCAAGGTAATGACTACCTATTCCTTAATAATAGGGATAGTCTTACCATTGAAAGAATATTTAAGAACAGAAAAGATTCCAATTAGGGTAGGTTCCTCTTAAGTACTTGCTCACTCATTCAAAAACATTTCAAACACTTCACATTTTTCAAGCAATTTTCAAAACAAAGGTTTTATATATATCCGTACATGGATCATTATAAAACACTTAAGAAAATTTCTAATCACACACTACACTTTTCAAAACAATTTAAAGTGAGCTAAGTAACTAAGAGCCCATGGATAACCATGGATGTAAAGGGTGCTAACACCTTCCCTTTACATAACCTACCCCCCGAACCCAAAAATATTTTAAGGTCTTTCCTGTTCTTTTATGTCCTTTCCTTATGGATAAAATAAAAGTCGGTGGCGACTCTTGCTATCCGCAACATTTAACTAAAGTCAGTTCTCCCACCGTGTTACACTCTCCTTCTTCAGTATCAATCTCATTGCAGTATGCAGGCTTCTCAAATCTGTCAATAGTGATCTTGGGAGCTTCATCATCCCAGCTAATCTCAAACATAGATGTCATAGTGGCTAGTGCATCTGCCAACTGATTCTCTCCTCGTGGAATATGTCCAAATGTAATCTCTTCAAAATATGGGATCAAAGATAACACATACTCTCTGTAGGGAATGATATTTTCATGTTTGGTATCCCAATCTCCTTTTATCTGACTCACTACCAGGGCTGAATCCCCATATACGTCCAGGAACTGAATCTTCATCTCAATGGCAGCTTTGATACCCATGATACATGCCACATACTCAGCCATGTTATTGGTACAATAGAAACAAAGTCTTGCAGTAATCGGGGTATGACAACCTTCAGGGGAAATGATCACAACCCCAACACCATTACCAAGTGCGATAGAAGCTCCATCAAAAACCATAGTCCATCGGGATTCTTGTTCAGGTCCTTCATATTGTCCAGGTTCTTTGGTAATAATCATAATGTCTTCATCAGGGAACTCGAAACTCATTGATTGATAATCATCCACTGCTTGATGAGCCAAATGATCAGCTACAACACTTCCTTTAATGGGCTTCTGAGTAGTGTATTATATGTCATACTCTGTTAAGATCATTTACCATCTTGCTATGCGTCCGGAGAGATAAGGTTTCTCGAATATGTACTTGATCGGATCCATCTTTGAAATCAACAAGGTAGTATGAGTCAACATATACTGTCTTAGTCGGCGAGCAGCCCATGCCAAAGGGCAGCAAGTTTTCTCGAGCAGTGAGTATCTTATTTCACAGTCGGTAAACTTTTGTTTAAGGTAGTATATTGCCTGCAAGTTTCGACCAGACTCGTCATGTTGCCCTAACACACACCTCATTCAGTTGTCTAATACTGTTAAGTACATAATCAAGGGTCTTCCATCAACTGGTGGCATCAAAATTGGAGGTTCTACTCCATTACCTGATCTTTCTTCAACAACTTGAAGATTGGCTCACAGGTAGCAGTTAATTGGGAAATAAATCTTGCAATGTAATTCAGCCATCCCAAGAAACCTCTAACTTCCTTCTCAGTACGGGGAGCTGGCATCTCTTGTATAGCTTTCACTTTTGCAGGTCCCACTTCAATACCTTTTCCACTGACAATGAAATCCAGGAGTTTACCAGACCTAACTCCAAAAGTACACTTGTTTGGGTTCAATCTCAGCCTGTATTTCTTCAACCTCTCAAACAGCTTATGCAGATGATCAAGGTGTTGCTCTTCATTCTGGGACCTGGCTATCATATCATCCACATATACCTCTATCTCATGATGAATCATATCGTGAAACAGAGCCACCATAGCACACTGATATGTTGCCCGGGCGTTCTTCAAACCAAATGGCATCACTTTATAGCAAAAGGTGCCCCACTGTGTAACAAACATAGTATTCTCCATATCTTCAGGTGCCATCTTGATTTGATTGTAACCAGAGAAACCATCAATGAAAGATAATACTTTGTGCTGAGCAGTGTTATCTACCAAAACATCAATATGTGGAAGTGGAAAGTTATCTTTAGGGCTGACCTTATTCAAATCCCTGTAATCTACACACATACGTACCTTACCATCTTTCTTAGGTACTGGTACTACATTTGCAACCCATTGAGGATAAGAAGTCACAACTAAGAACCCTGCATCAAACTGCTTCATCACTTCTGCTTTAATCTTTTCTGACATTTCAGGACGCATGCGACGAACCTTTTGCTTCTTTGGACGACAATCATCTTTTACCGGTAAACGGTGAACCACAATGTCTGTATCCAACCCTGGCATATCTTCATAGGACCAAGCAAAGATCTCCACATAATCACGTAACATCTGAATTAATCTACTCTTAACACCATCTTCTAGTTCATCCCCTATCTTGACCTCTTTCCTGTTTTCTTCAGTTCCCAGATTCACAACTTCAATTGGCTCTTCATGTGGCTGTATAGCTTTCTCTTCTTGTTGTAATAACCTAGCAAGCTCTACAGGTACTTCACAATCTTCCTCATTTCCATCTTCAGCTTGATAGATCGGATTCTCGAAATTATAATTGGCAATAGTAGAACTGTTATCAATAGGATCCAGATTGGATGAGGATCTGCATTTTAGTGATGTGGGTGTGTGTAAGAACACATAGCTAATAAAACAAAAAATAAAAAATAAAAGAAAGACAAGGAGCACAATATTTACGAAAACGAAACGTCCATTTATTTTTATTGAATGAAGTATGCAAATGAAATGACATCCGGAAACAAGCATACTATTGTGCCCCAGGCAAGACACAAGGCTTAAAAGTTTAATTGTTCAAAATTACAAACTTAGAATAAGACATAGTAATAGTATTTACTCCTGACTAAAGGAGATAGGAATAACGTCTTCAGTCTTCCAATTGTTGAGCCCATCACCCATGGTAGGAAAGATCCAATCATCCAGGTTGTAGTCTTCATGACAGTCACCCACAACATTGATTTGATCTCTTATGACCCCTTGATTGGTGATACGAACAGCACGAGCACGACGAACAGCCTTCTGGGATTCTGCAGTGAAACCCAAACCAAATTTATCAGATTTATAAGGGATGTCAGGAAGCTGACCCCAAATAGTACAACCACCTTCTTCAACCACAACTCTAGCATCTTTGAGGGAGGCCATTGTAGGAGGTACTCTGGTAACCACAAGAACTCGTTTAACAACAGGGGGAGCTTCAGTAGCAGGAACGACCCAAGGAACTACCTCAAATGTCTGGCAAGGAGTCTCAACATATTCACCCTCCACCTCAACATATTTAAAAGTATTCACATCACTGACCATGTATTCTTCTTCACCATAAACAGTGACAATCTTTCCTTTCACCGGATATTTCAACTTCTGATGTAAAGTGGAAGTCACAACACCTGCCCCATGGATCCAGGGGCACCCAAGCAAACAGGAGTACGCAGGACGAATATCCATTACATAGAAAGTAGAGTCGAAGACTTGAGAGCCTACTTTGATCGGGAGATCTACTTCTCTATGTACCACTCTTCTTGAGCCATCAAAGGCCCTCACTACTACATTACTTGGTCTTAACACAACATCCTCAGGACTGAGTTTGTCCAGAACCTCTTTGGGGAGTACATTTAAGTCTCCCATGGACGTTTCCTCTTTGTGTTGAGGTATGAGTTGAGATTCCGCTCCTCGTGAAGCTGCTTTGTTAGCTCCAGGATTCTTTCTTGACTTGCTTTGTAATGAGTCTCAAAAGTATCCCTTTGCTCCTTCAACTGGATCCAGGACCTCTGTAAGTCTTCCATGTCAGTGGGCATGTCTGGGTGAAGAATGATATAGGGAGTATCTCCTTCAGCAATAGGCTCCATGGTAACTGGCAGGATCGCAGGATATGGCATAATAAGAGTCTGAGCACGTGCTCGTACCCATCTGAGATAAGGTTCCATAGGAATGGAGTACTTTGGTTCCAGAGTCTTGCTGTCAACCTTGTTCACCTTGCCCCAAGCTCGTATGAACCTTTGACGGTAACCTTGCAGATCGTTGTCGTAGTCAAACACAATACCCTAAATCAACATGTCATATGGACCATCACTCCGAGCGTAACCAAACTGTCGTAAAGCTAAGGAAGGGTTGTAAGTAATGCCTCCTCTTATGCCTAGAAGTGGCACATTAGGAAACTCCCCACAACGGTCAATGATAGTAATATTCTCCATAAATCTAGAGCACCAATGGATATCTGAATGAGAGAGTGACATAATCCTCTTGGACCACCTGAACCCTTGTTCATTCTTCATCACTGATCGGGGAAGGTGAGAAATAAACCACCTAGATAGCAAAGATGTGCAGCACATTAGAGTTCCTCGGGCCTTCGTAGTACGAGTATGAAGAGAATGCATGATGTCTCTAAGCAATGTAGGCACTGGATTGTGACTCAGAAATATGTTGATGGTGTGAACATCTATGAACTGATCTGGATTGGGGAACAACACTAAGCCATAAATCAACAAGGCTAAGATCTCCTCAAAAGCATCATAGCTCATAGCCTTCAAGAATACTTGAGCCTTCTCTATCAACACCTTAGCAAGAATACCCTTAACTCCGCTTCTCGTTTCTAGAACAATGTCTGACTTCTTCAGATGTAGAGCTACAGCAATGACTTCAGGTTTAGGCTCTTTTTCTAAGCCTGTGAAGGGTCCCTGATCAAGGATAGGTATACCCAGTAATTTGGAGAACTCTTCCATTGTAGGAACCAGCTGATAGTCGGGGAATGTGAAACAATGGTGCTTAGGGTCAAAGAACTGAAACAGAACACTCATCATGTCTTCATTGAACCCTGAAGTGACTAGATCCAGTAGGTGACCATGTCTCTTGATGAACTGGGAGTTTTCAGAAACCTGAGAAACCAATTCCTTAAGCTTAGGAGGTATTCCTACAAAGTTGATCCTGATAGTGTTCCTACGAGAAGAAGCCATGACATGCAACAATGAACAAAGATAAATCCTTTGGTCCTTGAAATGGTTAGTGAAAATGTTATGCTTATGATGCATGATGATTCTATGATGTTATGCTCAATCACAAACATGTGGCACACACAAACAAGTCACACAATAGCCCTAGGTTTGAAGGCTTGCATGAGGTTTAAAGGTAAGTACCCTCCCCTGAAGTTAGTTGGTTCATCCTGTCCTATAAAAGTAACCGGGTTCTAAGGGATCTCAATAGCATTGATCCTTCACAAGGGTGGTTGTTCAGTAGGCAACTTACTTGCCAACCAAAACCC
The DNA here is from genome assembly GCA_963966055.1 of Lathyrus aphaca. Lineage (NCBI taxonomy): Eukaryota > Viridiplantae > Streptophyta > Magnoliopsida > Fabales > Fabaceae > Lathyrus > Lathyrus aphaca. The sequence goes on along the minus strand of OZ014523.1, from coordinate 533,739,127 downwards.
TCCAAGTTTAGGATCTCAATGAGTGTAGCATCGAGTATCAATCAACTTCAGTTTTCACCAAAGCCGGTTATCTCACTACTTTCTAAAGGCCAAGATGGGATTACTAGGGTTCTAAAAGTCAGTTAGTGTATTGACAACATACGACAGCCTCATATTATCCTCAACTTTACTTAAGGAACACCAACCAAGAAGTCACATTAACTATGGCCACCAGATCAACCATATCGGTATACGCCGTACAGTTTCCTTGGTCTATTGCCATTTACCTAAGGTACACTAGATCCGGGTTAGGATCTTTCACACATAAAAGCACCCAACAGATAAGTATAAAGCAAACAAGACAAACAATTTTAAAGTGATCTAATTCCTAAGGGTACCCCTCTTTTATTAAATCCCCAGCAGAGTCGCCAGTTCTGTAACACGGTGGGAGAAATGACTTTAGTTAAATGTTGCGGATAGCAAGAGTCGCCACCGACTTTTATTTTATCCAAAGGAAAGGGTATAAAAGAACAGGAAAGACCTTAAAATATTTTTGAGTTCGGGGGGTAGGTTATGTAAAGGGAAGGTGTTAGCACCCTTTACATCCATGGTTATCCATGGGCTCTTAGTTACTTAGCTCACTTTAAAATGTTTTTGAGAAGTGTAGTGTGTGTTTAGAAATTTCCTTAAGTACTTTATAATGATCCATGTACGGATATATATAAAGCCTTTGTTTTGAAAATTGCTTGAAAAATGTGAAGTGTTTTGAAATGTTTTTTTTTTGAAAAAAAATGAGCAAGTACATAAGAGGAACCTACCCTAAGTTAAATCTTTTCTGTTCTTAAATATCCTTTAAATGGCAAGACTATCCCTATTATTAAGGAATAGGTAGTCATTACCTTGGATGTATGAGGGACAAATGAAGGGACAACTGTGATTAGGCAACTGTAAGGTGTATTTTGCAATTCGAAGGGACTTATCATCTTTATTCGAAAGGGACAAGATCATTTACGAAGGCAACCATGAAGGGACTTGATCTTTTTATCTTTTAAGGGACTAGATGATATGAGAGAAGGTACTTTGCTTTACACCTTACTTGACCTTTTTTCTTTAGGCAACATGAGAGGGAACCCTTAAGAAGTGAGATGGCGATCCAAGATCGACTTACGTGTGTGCGTATACAAATTCATATATTTATCTTGAGATTAATGATCTAAATTCAATTTTAAATACAAACATGTTTTACACTCCCTATTTTACTAACCATGGCAATTTAAATAATAAAAATAATTCTACAACTATTACATAATTGGCACAATTACATTATAATAAATAAAATAAGCAAATAAATAAATAATTAAATGGGTTAGTAATAATAAACAAAAATAAGAAGGTTAGTATAACAATATAATATAGAAATAAATTAAAAGTTCAAAATTTAATAAATAAATATTTTTTAAGAGAATTTTAATAAAAGAAATAAATAATAACAATTATATACTAATAAATATAACTAATAGTTCTAATATTTTAAATTTATATACATATTATAAAAATATTTGTTAATTTTAATTAAGTAAGCATATAAAAATAATAAATTAAGTTCATGAAATAAAGTTAGGGTTTTAAATTATTTAGAAAAAAATAAATTAGGGTTTACTACTTAATCTAATTCTAATTACATTATTTATATAAAAATACATATAATAATAATATAAACAAATTATAAATAAATATATACAATTAAAATTTTCAAACAAACATAATTAGGGTTTATGAAGTAAATTAGGGTTTATATAAAAATAATTAGGTTTTATGAGTTAATCTAAATATAATTAATTTATTTATACAAAACAAATAATATTAATAATACATAGTAAAATAAATATTAAATAATTCTAAGAATAAAGTTTGAATTTTTTTTAGAAAATATAAGTTCTTTGAATTATACACAAGAAAATAATATAAACATTTTTGTTTTAAATATTTATTCATTTATTAAATTAATTAAAATATAAACAAAAAAAAATAAGAAAAGTGAGAAAAAGACTTACCTGGGGCTGGGATTCGAACCCAGGCCCTAGGCTTTACGTCCACAAGACCAACAACATTACCACCAGGCCACGCACGCGCTGGCGTTAGAATCAGGAGTTTAATTCCTTTTGTTGTTAACTTGCAAAAATCCAGAAAAACAAAACAAAACAAAATGGCCTGGGGGGATTCGAACCCAGGACCATCAACATAACATACACGCACAATAACCAACTGAGCCAACGCACACTTGTTGAAATAAAACAGAAACAATTTAATAAAATATTTAATCAATATTTGAATTTCAAACTGGCGCCAGAACTTCATCTTCTTCCTCTGAAATTCGTAGGTTTACCTGCGAATTTTGTTATGAAATTTCCTGCGAGTTTTCCTGCAACCGAAACCTACAAAACACATACTCTCATAAAAACGTACAATTTTCACAAATTGATCATGCCAACATGATCTATACAGTTCATTGGATTCAATTATGTTCTCAAACATCATTTATATGGTCTATTTCATGAAACCCTAAAAGCTTGGCTGAAACCCTAACAATGGCCATTTACGATTCAGGTCATTAATCTTCAATCTAATTATCCAAAAAGCTTGCTAAGATCATTACAAACACAAAACAATCATTAGAATCAATTGATAATGCATAAAAGTATGGAATCGAAAAAGACATTGTTCTTGAATAAGAATGATTCGGTTAGGGCATATGATGATGTTTTAGATGATGAAAATGATGCAAATAGCTTCAATGAACATCCAGGAAGGTATTGCAACCTTCAAAACCTCTTGATATGGCCTGCAATCAAAAATCCGAATGCGACTTTTTGTGAGAAAAATTGAAGTTCAAATGTGTTCTTGGAGGCAGAGTTTTTCGTCCCTTTGTGTTTGTATGAGTTATACATATATAGTAGAACATAATTAGGTCAAAATATCAGACTATCCTTTGGATTTTTGGATCAATTGAGATTGAAAAAGATCATGCCATAAAACTTGAATATTCTTTGATATATCATTGCTATTTTGAGACAATCTTCATAATTTTCATATCAATTAAATCCAATCAACTTTCATGACTTTCTAGAAGCAAAATATTTTTAAATCTTCATCATTTCATATTTTATTTGAATTTAAAATGATTTTTAATATAAAAAATCATAATAAATAAAAATAAAATGAATAAAATTATGAAAATATTAAATAAATTTCGTGCATGATGTCATGGAACACATTGGGTCACAAAAAAGTCAGCCCATTTGAAGAATTATGGTTTTAAGACCCCATTTACTTCATAAACCACTCAAAAATTTCCCAACTTTGCAAGGGCACAAATCCTTCAATTTTAATGCTATGAGGGTGTTCTTGGACATTTTGGAAAGCTTAAAGAGTCCTCTAACCAACCCCATTGTTTTCATGTTCATATCTTTTACCATTCTCAAGTTATGCTCTTTTGAAGTTGTTGACTTTTTGTTGACTTTTAAAAGGACCTATAATGTCTTAGCTCATACCTTCCAAATGAAGCATTTTTGGGCTTGGCTTGTGAGACACAAAGTTGTAGAGAATTCAATTTCCTTCAAAATGAGCTTTGGATGGAAAAAATTTGATGAAGCATGTGAAAGTTATGGCTAGTCAAAGTTCAGTTGACTTTTCCTGTGAAAACCCTAATTTAGAAACTCCTGATTCTTGATGATCTGAAATCTCCTTGATGAATCATGATCAACCCTTGATCAAATGATGAATTTTACTTCATATACTTGATGTTGGCAAAAAATCATGAAGTTTGACTTTGGTTTGACCACAGTTGACCTCAGTTTGACTTTTTAACTACTTTGACTGATTTTAACCTATCTGATCATCTGACTGAGCAAACCTTTGGGAAAAGTCTTGAAACTTGTCATGGGGATTCTTAAACACATATAAGATGTTATGAAACTCACTTGAAGTCTTGGAATTCCATTTAGCCTGATTAAAGTCAAAACCCTAGTTTAGGATGTGTAGATGTTTAAGAATTGGCAGAATTTTTGACCAAACAAGAAATGTTAAATTCAGTTCAGAATGTCCTATCAGATGTTGGGACATTATCAAACAGAGTATGTGAACTTATTTCAGGATGTCCTACCAGATGTTGGGACATTGTGTAAATAACTTAAGTTCAGTTTTTCAGGATGTCCCAACAGATGTTGAGACATCTCAGACCTGCTACCAGAATTAATTATTGATTAACAGATCAGAGATATTTAAGGAGAGTTATCTGGAATTAATTAATGATGGACAAAAACAGAACAAGGCGCATCTGTAGGGAGTTTTATATTGAAGATTCAGATTAAAACAGAAGACCTAATGCACCTAGAATATAGGAAGTAACAAACCCTAAATTCAAGGTGACAGCTGCTGCACATTAGGGCTGGATCATTCTACAGAAAGCCCAAAATTCAGATACCTATTTAAACAAAAGAAACTCATAGAATTGAGTACGAATTACAGAAGACCAAATAGGGTGTCTAGAGTTTTAATAGCAGGTTGTTTTTATATGTACCACTTTATGAGCTTTTAAGCAAAAGTGCATTTGTGACTTGATTGAAACTGTGAAGTAAGATCAAGCTGTATTGTTTGAAGGATGTCTTCAATTTCTGTAAACTTGTAAACTTGATCACTGTGTGATTGAGGGGGAGTGAGTAGGGTACTCTTATCTAAGTGAGTCTTAGGTAGAAATTGCATTGGGTAAGTATTAAGTGATAGATTAAACAGGGTGGTTTAAGTCTAGAATTAATATTACTAATAGTGGATTTCCTCCTGGCTTGGTAGCCTCCAGATGTAAGTGTGGTTATACACTGAACTGGGTTAACAAACTTCTGTGTTGTTTACTTTTCTTGCTATTTAAGTTTTGGTTAAATTTGTCAAATGTCCTATTAAGTGTTGGGACATCTCTTAGGACATCTCATACCTGATCACAGAATTTCAATTGGCATCAGAGCAGGCACCCTGCCTGTTTATACTGGGTGAGATCTAGGGAATACAAATTCTGTAACATGGACAGAGATTTAGGGTCAGTAAATAGACCACCTATACTGGATGGATCTAATTATGACTACTGGAAGCCAAGAATGATTGCATTCTTAAGGTCACTTGACAACAGGGCATGGAGAGCAGTCAATGTTGGATGGGATTACCCTATCCAAGACACCAAAGATGGATCAAAAGTGCTGAAACCTGAAGAAGAATGGAGTAAGGAGGAAGAAGACTCAGCACTAGGCAACTCAAAAGCCTTAAATGCTTTATTCAATGGCATTGATAGGAACATTTTCAGACTTGTGCATCATTGTGAGCTGGCCAAAGATGTTTGGGACACTCTTAAAACAACTCATGAAGGAACATCAAAAGTAAAAATGTCAAGACTTCAACTTCTCACCACCAAGTTTGAAAACTTGAGAATGAAGGAAGATGAATCAATTCATGAGTTCTATATGAACATCTTGGATATAGCCAATACTTCTGGAGCTTTGGGAGAAAAGATGACTGATGAAAAGCTTGTAAGAAAGATTCTCAGATCTTTGCCAAAAAGATTTGACATGAAAGTCACTGCAATAGAAGAAGCTCAAGACATATGCTCCATGAAAGTTGAAGAACTCATTGGTTCCCTTCAAACTTTTGAGATGGGAATGAATGACACAAATGCCAAAAAGAACAAAAGCATAGCTTTGGTGTCAAATACAGATGAAGAAGAAGATGATGAATCAGCAAATGATAAAAGCTTATCAGAAAACCTTGCCTTGCTTGGAAGACAAGTCAAACAAATTCTCAGAGGAATGGAAGGCAAATCCAAACCTAGTGGAAAAAACACAAGCTCTGAGAACAGAAGACCTTATGATGCTAACAAAAGATTAAAGTATGCTGAAAAGATCAGTCAAGATAAAGGAGTCAAATGCCATGAATGTGAAGGATATGGACATATCAAGTTTGAATGTCCTACCTACTTAAAGAGGCAAAAGAAAGGACTCTCTGTGACCTGGTCTGATGAAGACTCAGGAGAGTCAGAAGAAGAATCAGCTAAGCATTTTACTGCTCTAGCTGGACTGTGTGAATATGATAGTGATTCCAGTTGTGGAGAGCTTACTTATGAAGAACTTGAGCAAGCATTCAAAGATCTATACAAAAGAAGCTCTGAAATATGCAGTGAGGTTATAAAGCTAAAGAAGCAGAATGAGGTATTAGAAGATGAAAAAGCAAGTGATCAAGTAATCATTGATACCTTGAATAGTGAAGTAACTCTTCTCAACTCTAAGTTGGAACATATGTCAAAATCTGTTAAAATGTTGAACAGTAGCTCTAATACACTGGATGTTATTCTCAGCAATAATAAACATTCAGGGGACAAAAGTGGACTGGGATATAACAGAGATGAAGCCAGCTCTAGCAAAGCTACTGCAAAAACTACACAGTCAAACAAGATGTCCCAACAGATGCTTCAACATCAGAACACAAAGGCAAACATAATGTTCCAACAGATGTCTAAACATTCTGGAAAGAACAAAATGAAGAAGAAGTATCAAAGATGGAGATGCCATCACTGTGGAAGATTTGGGCATATAAAACCTCACTGTTATAAGCTACATGGATATCCAAATCAGATATATCAGCAACCTTCCAAACAGAAAATAGAGGGTACCAAGAAAGTGCTGCATAGTCATCAAAGAAATCAGCAACCTCCTAAGCAGAAGGCAGAGGTCATCAAGAAGGTTTGGAGACCAAAAGCTGACATTCAGACTGATCAAATCCACATACCCAAGAACCAGATCAACAATCAAGCTTGGAAATCAGCTGAACAACACACAGGGCAGAGGCATCAAAAGAAATCTCAACTCATCTGGTCAAAGAAAAGTACTGCATACATAGCACATACATCACTGAGAGTATCAGCTAAAGAAGACTGGTACTTTGACAGTGGATGCTCAAGACACATGACTGGATTGAAGAATTTGTTAGTAAACTTAAACTCACATTCATCCAGGTATGTTACCTTTGGAGATGGAGCTAAAGGAGAAATCAAGGGAGTTGGAACCTTGGATTGTCAAGATGTTCCAAGACTAGATGATGTGCTGCTAGTTAAAGGTTTAACTGCTAACCTGATAAGCATAAGTCAGTTATGTGATCAAGGGTACAGTGTAAACTTTACCAAAACTGAATGCATAGTGACTAACAAAGAACAAGAGGTTGTCATGAAAGGAGCCAGATCTAAAGATAACTGTTACATATGGGAACCACAAGACTTCAGTCTCACTTCAACCTGTTCTCTAGCTAAAGAAGAAGAAGTGAAACTGTGGCACCAAAGACTAGGTCATCTTCATTTCAGAGGCATAAAGAAGATAATATCCATGGATGCTGTAAGAGGTATTCCTAAACTGAAGATTGATGATGGCAAAATATGTGGTGAATGTCAAATAGGCAAGCAAACCAAGATGTCCCATCCAAAGCTCCAACATCTGACAACTTCCAAAGTTTTGGAACTTTTGCATATGGATCTTATGGGACCTATGCAGGTTGAAAGTCTTGGTGGTAAGAGGTATGCCTATGTTGTGGTTGATGATTTTTCAAGATATACATGGATAAACTTCATCAAAGAAAAGTCAGATGTATTTGATGTATTCAAAGAATTATGTCAAAGATTGCAAAGGGAAAAATCCAGCTGTGTGATCAGAATAAGAAGTGATCATGGAAAAGAATTTGAGAATCAAAAGTTCTTAGATTTCTGCTCTTCAAAAGGAATCAATCATGAGTATTCTTCACCTATCACTCCTCAACAGAATGGGATTGTTGAAAGGAAGAATAGAACCATTCAAGAATCAGCAAGAGCTATGATCCATGCTAAAAAGTTACCTCTATACTTTTGGGCTGAAGCTATGAACACTGTCTGTTACATCCATAACAGAGTTACTTTAAGGAAAGGAACCTTGTCCACAATATATGAAGTCTGGAAGGGCAGAAAACCCACTGTGAAGTACTTTCATGTGTTTGGAAGTATCTGTTATATTCTGGCAGATAGGGAGCAAAGAAGAAAAATGGATCCTAAAAGTGATGAAGGGATTTTCCTTGGATACTCCATAAACAGCAGAGCATATAGAGTATTTAATTCTAGAACCAAGGTTATCATGGAGTCCATAAATGTGATAATTGATGATGCTCCTACAGATGTCCCAGAAGATGTTGGAACATCTGCTGATATCAAGATTGAAGCTGAAGAAAAGAATGATCAATATAACTTCACTCAAAATGATACAAGGTCAGAAGATTCAAGCAAACCTCCCTCCATCAGAATACAGAAGGATCATCCCAAAGATTTAATAATTGGTGATCCCAACAGAGGTGTAAGCACTAGATCAAGAGAAGTGATTTCAGGTTCTTGTTTTGTTTCCAAAATAGAACCTAAAAATGTCAAGGAAGCTCTCACTGATGAATACTGGATTTGTGCTATGCAAGAGGAATTAGGTCAATTCACAAGGAATGAAGTGTGGAATCTTGTACCTAGACCTGATGACATAAATGTGATTGGTACAAAATGGGTGTATAAGAACAAGTCAAATGAACAAGGAATTGTTACAAAGAACAAAGCTAGACTTGTGGCTCAAGGATACACTCAAATTGAAGGGGTAGACTTTGATGAAACCTTTGCACCAGTAGCAAGGCTTGAATCAATAAGACTACTGTTGGGAATTGCTTGTATCTTAAAGTTCAAGCTATTTCAAATGGATGTGAAAAGTGCCTTTCTTAATGGTTATCTTAATGAAGAGGTATATGTAGAACAGCCTAAAGGATTTGTTGATCCAAGCTGTCCAAATCATGTATACAAATTAAAGAAAGCACTTTATGGTCTGAAGCAAGCTCCAAGGGCATGGTATGAAAGACTGACCACATTTCTTATCAAGCAAGGATACAGAAAAGGTGGGATTGATAAAACCCTGTTTGTTAAAGATGAAGAAGGAAATGTCATGATTGCACAAATATATGTTGATGACATTGTGTTTGGTGGAATGTCTGACAGGATGGTCAAACATTTTGTCAAGCAGATGGAATCTGAATTTGAAATGAGCCTAGTAGGAGAGTTAACCTACTTTCTTGGTCTGCAAGTAAAGCAAATGGAAGACTCAATGTTCATCTCACAAAGAAAGTATTCCAAGAACATAGTCAAGAAATTTGGAATGGAAAATGCTGCTCACAAGAGAACTCCTGCCCCCACACATTTAAAGCTTACTAAAGATGAAAAGGGTGAGAATGTAGATCAAAGCTTATACAGGAGCATGATTGGAAGCTTGTTATACTTGACTGCTAGCAGACCAGACATTGCATTTGCAGTAGGAGTTTGTGCAAGATATCAAGCTGATCCAAAAGTCAGTCATCTCAATCAAGTCAAGAGAATCCTTAAATATGTTAATGGTACTTGTGACTATGGCATAATGTATTTTCATGGGTGCAAACCAATTCTCACTGGCTTCTGTGATGCTGATTGGGCAGGAAGTGCTGATGACAGAAAAAGCACTTCAGGAGGATGCTTCTTTCTAGGAAACAATCTGATTTCTTGGTTCAGTAAGAAACAGAATTGTGTATCCTTATCTACAGCTGAAGCTGAGTATATAGCAGCAGGTAGCAGTTGTTCTCAGTTGGTTTGGATGAAGCAGATGCTCACTGAGTACAATGTCCCACAGGATGTCATGACATTGTACTGTGACAACTTAAGTGCAATCAACATATCTAAGAATCCTATCCAACACAGCAGGACTAAGCATATTGATATCAGACATCACTTCATCAGAGATCTTGTAGAAGAAAAGGTGATTTCATTGGAGCATGTAGCTACAGATTTGCAATTAGCTGATATCTTTACCAAAGCATTGGATGCTACTCAATTTGAGAATTTAAGGGGTAAACTTGGAATCTGTTTATGTGATATTTAGCAGTTAATGAGATGTGCCAACATGTCATGTGACATTGCATGGCATAAGTTCCAGATGGCAAAGCTAGTCTGGTCTAGATCCTTGGGAATTCCATCCCTAATCATTTGGACTGAAACGGCTACATATTTAGTAACTACTTATAAGAAGCTATCAAGATTCTCATCATACTATCACAAGCGAATCTCATTAACTAGCATTCCTTCAGAAATCATAAACCCTAAAGCTGTTCATCTATCTTCCTCTACAATGTCTCAAAACCCTAAAACTACTGAGGAAGTTCTCAACCAGGAAGACGTGGTTCATGCCACTCCAATCTCTGTTGTGCCAATGCCATCAACACCATTGGACGAGCTCAGGGGAAGCGCCTCTCACACCAAAAAGGCAAGAACTCCAAAGAGAGGTAAAGATCAAATCAGAAGCAAAGCTAAAGGCACTCCCTCTCCTGCTAACATGCCCCCTAAATCTTCACAATATGTGGATGATTCAATCAAGGAAATTGTCACTCAAATTCTGTTTGAACAAAGGAAGGTGAGTGGAATCTCTGTTCCCTTGAATACCATGCCTGCACCTCAAGAAGAACCAGCTCAGACTGCAGAAGACACTCCTGCAGAACAAGATGTCCCAATGAATGTTGGAACATCTGCAGATGAGAAAGAAAATTCATCTAATGCTGATACTGAACAGACTGAGGATCAGAAAAAGACCTCAAGTGAAAGTGATAAAGAAGTCTCTGTGGAACAGGCTAAAGACTCAAATGAAGATCAAACCCCTGCTGATCAACAAGCTGAAGAGGAAACTGCTCAATCTCCTCCAGTGGTCAACCTGGAGCAGGAATCTGATGCAGAAATCATAGCATCTGTTAAACCCAGCATTGCCAAAAGACTCAGGTCCAGGAAGGGCAAGCTGCAAGCTGAAGCAGAAATTCCTGAAAAGAAGAAAGCATCTCCAAAGAAAGGGAAAGCTAAAGTCACTTTTGGGCCAACAAAACCATGGAGCAAAGTTCAATCCCAGAAGAGAAAAGCTGCAACACCATCAGATTCAGATGTTGAATCAGATGTCCCATCATATCCTCCCAAGAAGAGACCAGCACCATCTAGAGCTTCAACTGCTGTACCAGAAGCTCCCTTGGACAACATATCATTCCATCTTGTTTCTAGTGTTAACAGATGGAAGTATGTATACCAAAGAAGGGTTGCCCTGGAAAGAGAACTGAGCAGCAATGCACTTGAGTGCACAGAACTTATTGACCTCATCTCTGCTGCAGGACTATTCAAGACAGTCTCAGAGTTCTCTCCCTGCTATGAACTTCTTGTCAAAGAGTTCATTGTAAATCTTCAGGAGGATTGCTCAAATGGTAAGTCATCTGAGTTCAGAAAAGTGTTTGTGAGAGGTAAGTGTGTTGAGTTCTCTCCTCAAATCATAAATCAATACCTAGGAAGAGAAACAGATGGACCGAATGAGCTAGGCAAGACAGATAATCAAATCTGTAAGGTGATCACTGCAAATCAGGTCAAGGCTTGGCCTGTGAAGGGAAAGCTCTCAGTGAGCATGCTTACCAGAAAGTATGCCATGCTGAACAGGATTGGAACTGCTAACTGGGTGCCTACCAATCACACTTCTTCCATCTCAACTAGTTTGGCCAGATTCATCTATGCTGTGGGAACTCAAACCAAGATGGATTATGGAGCTTATATTTTTGATCAGACTATGAAGCATGCCATCTCTTCTGCAACAAAGCTACCAATAGCTTTTCCATCATTGCTGTGTGGGATTGTTCTAAGTCAATACCCTGGAATTTTAACTGAGAAAGACACAATCTGCAAGAGAGAAAGCCCCCTGGCTTTTCACTACAAGTTATTCCTCAGTCATCATGCAGCAGATGTTGAAGCACCTTCTGGGACATCTGCAGGTCCTTCAACTGTTAAGAATCCAATCTCCAAGAAGGCTTTAATTGCTGAACTCAAAAGCACCTGCAAAGAGCTTGAAGCTAGAAAGCAGAAGCTTGAGGAAATCATTCAAAGGTTGGAGAGTGAAGAAGACCAGAAAGCTGCCTCTGATAAAGAAAGTGGAGCTGATGAAGAAACAGAAGCTGAGGAAGAAACTGAGAGTGATGAATCTGAGTGATCAATGTATGTGAGTCAAATGTAATGACAGCAATGTATTTCTTTGGCCCCTAATTTTGTGTCTACCAAGGGGGAGAACAACATCAAATCAAATTGTAATTGCTGCTTAAGTATGAATGAAAAAATCTGTTTGTTTGCTTCTGAACTGAATAGTGTTTTTCTGTTGCAACAAGATTGGACACATATATGTTTGAGGGGGAGTAATCTCAAATAAGAACCAACAGAAAAGTAATGATATACTCTGATAAAAAGAACTTCTGCTGCACTCTGAAAACCAGAAAAGATGTTAGCCAAAAATTAGCCAAAGGGGGAGTTTGTAGATGTTTAAGAATTGGCAGAATTTTTGACCAAACAAGAAATGTTAAATTCAGTTCAGAATGTCCTATCAGATGTTGGGACATTATCAAACAGAGTATGTGAACTTATTTCAGGATGTCCTACCAGATGTTGGGACATTGTGTAAATAACTTAAGTTCAGTTTTTCAGGATGTCCCAACAGATGTTGAGACATCTCAGACCTGCTACCAGAATTAATTATTGATTAACAGATCAGAGATATTTAAGGAGAGTTATCTGGAATTAATTAATGATGGACAAAAACAGAACAAGGCGCATCTGTAGGGAGTTTTATATTGAAGATTCAGATTAAAACAGAAGACCTAATGCACCTAGAATATAGGAAGTAACAAACCCTAAATTCAAGGTGACAGCTGCTGCACATTAGGGCTGGATCATTCTACAGAAAGCCCAAAATTCAGATACCTATTTAAACAAAAGAAACTCATAGAATTGAGTACGAATTACAGAAGACCAAATAGGGTGTCTAGAGTTTTAATAGCAGGTTGTTTTTATATGTACCACTTTATGAGCTTTTAAGCAAAAGTGCATTTGTGACTTGATTGAAACTGTGAAGTAAGATCAAGCTGTATTGTTTGAAGGATGTCTTCAATTTCTGTAAACTTGTAAACTTGATCACTGTGTGATTGAGGGGGAGTGAGTAGGGTACTCTTATCTAAGTGAGTCTTAGGTAGAAATTGCATTGGGTAAGTATTAAGTGATAGATTAAACAGGGTGGTTTAAGTCTAGAATTAATATTACTAATAGTGGATTTCCTCCTGGCTTGGTAGCCTCCAGATGTAAGTGTGGTTATACACTGAACTGGGTTAACAAACTTCTGTGTTGTTTACTTTTCTTGCTATTTAAGTTTTGGTTAAATTTGTCAAATGTCCTATTAAGTGTTGGGACATCTCTTAGGACATCTCATACCTGATCACAGAATTTCAGGATGCATTGCTTAGGAGGATGCATTGTCTGAGGGAAATGTCAAATCTTCTAACTAATTGTGAACTTTGTGAACCTTGTGAACCTCATGAGATGTCTTGTGAACCTTGTGAACCTCTTAGTACACAAATTCTTGTCTTGTGAGGGCAAATTTTGGGGTGCAACAGATCCAAAGAGATCTCATTTGGCACATGAGCAGTCTTCAATTAAGGCTTTAGCATGAGCCTCGGAACACAACAACAAAGATAACATGGAGATTTTGGAGGGAGTATGCCCCAACTGGTAAACAATATTGTAATCACTCTTGCGAATGATCTTCAGCACTTCTTCCATCTGTTTAGAGAGATTTTCAGCTGTCGGTGCCTCAGCTTGCACAGGTTCAACCACAGGACCTTTGCCCCGAGCATCAGTACTTGGCTCAGAAGTGGAGGTAGTAGTTGGAGTGACTGCACTTTTGGAGGTAGCCTGAGGAGAGAAAATTCTTCCACTTCTGGTGATCTTACTAGATCCAGCAATATTATCAACATCAAGATTATCATCAGTAACAGGTGCATCAGTCAGAGGTTCTTGCTTGACACCATGGATGTAAACATCAGAACCATAATTTCAGGGTATAGCTTTATCAGAAGTATAAGGAACAGGGCTAGGAGTGGTAATAATCATGGGAGACATTCTAGCTTCAGCAACAGTCTTTACAAGGCCTTCAGCAGTAATCTTGACAGGTCCTTTAGGAGTGATCTTGACAGGACCCTTGGAGGTAATCTTCACTGGCACTTTATCAACCATAGATACATCTTCAAGCTTCGTACTTCGAGTTAGATGTTCACACATACTTTCCACAGAAGGTGTCCTCTCAAACAATATAGTGCAATTGTTCATGAGGCGTTGAATACCATCTTTCAACTTCCAGCAGCTATCAGGTTTGTAGGCACAATAAAAACAGTCTTCGTTGCAACCTGGAAAGAACCCAGCCTGCACCAGCTTCTTCTTGATAACTGATAGGGGAGTAGTCACATCTGCTACTGAGGAAACATATGAAACTTCATCAACAACATTAACAGTCTTCTCATGGTTGGGCATGGGAGCAGTGATAACATTTGGAGTCCCATGAGGGTCAAATTCAATCTCCCCAGCTTCAATCATGTCTTGAATCTTGTTTTTCAACACCCAGCAGTTGTTGGTGTCATGCCCCGGACTATTAGAATGATAGGCACATCGTGCATCAGGATTGTATCGAGGGGAGGAAGTATTAGGATTCAGAGGAGGGTCCTTCAAAGTAATGAGTTCCCCTTTCAACATGTGTTGCAAGGCTTGGGCCAGTGACATGTTGATCTTGGTGAATTGTCTTCTAGGCTTCTGTTGATTGTTTTGTGGTAGCTCTGGTGCTGCAGGAGTAGGGTTGGAAATGTGAACTTCTCCCACAGATTGATGACTTCTGTTAAGACTATGTTGACCATACACAACATTAGAATCCTTCTTTCCACTAGGGGGCTTCTTAGCAGTGCTTGATGAAGAAGCACCCAGCTGTATCTTACCACTTCTTATACCACTCTCCACACGTTCTCCAGTCATTATCAGCTCGGTGAAACCAGATGATGAGCTTCCAATGAGGTGAGAAATTCTGTGATCAGGTATGAGATGTCGAATGAGATGTTTAAACACTTGAAGACTTAACTAAAACTTAAAGTGCAAGAAAATTAAACAACACAGGAATTTGTTAACCCAGTTCAGTGTATAACCACACTTACATCTGGAGGCTACCAAGCCAGGAGGAAATCCACTATAAGTAATATTAATTCTAGACTTAAACCACCCAGTTTAATCTTTCACTTAATATCTACCCAATGCAATTTCTACCTAAGACACAACTTAGATATGAGTACCAACTCACTCCCCCTCAATCACACAGTGATCTTGTTTACAAGTTTAATAACATTGAAGTCATACTTCAAACAAAAAACAGCTTGATCTTACTTCACAGTTTCAATCAAGACACAAATACACTTTTGCTTAAAAGCTCATAAAGTGGTACAATAAAAACAACCTGCTATTAAAACACAAAACACCCTATTTTGTCTTCTGAAATTCGTACTCTATTCTGAGAGTTTCTGTTGCTTAAATAGGTGTTTGGATTTTGGGCTTTCTGTAGGTTTATCCAATCCTAAAACGCATGTTGCTTCCACCTTGAATTAGGGTTTGTTACTTCCTAGATTCTAGGTGATTCAGTTGTTCTGATTATGCTGAAGACATATAACAACACTCCCTACAGATGCGCCTTGTTCTATTTTATCCATCCATAATTAATTCCAGATAACTTTCCTTAATTTACTCAGTTCTGTTAGTCATTAATTAATTCTGGTAGCAGGTTTGAGATGTCACAACATCTGTTGGGACATCCTGAAAAACTGAACTTACTTCATTTATTGTTACAATGTCACAACATCTGATGTGACATCCTGTAAACTGAACTTACTTCATTAACTGATACAATGTCCCAACATCTGGTGTGACATCCTGAATTAAGTTCATTTACTTATACTCTGTTTGATAATGTCCCAACATCTGATAGGACATCCTGAACTGAATTCAACATTTCTTGTTGGTCAAAAATTCTGCCAATTCTAAACATCTACAAACTCCCCCTTTGGCTAATTTTTGGCTAACATACTTTTCTGATTATCAGAGTGCAGCAGAAGTTCTTTTATCAGAGTACAACAGTTCTTTTTCTGTTGAGTTATGTGAGAGTTTACTCCCCCTCAATTCTATATTTGTTCAGACTTGTTGCAACAGAAAGTTTTTCATTAATCACTAATCAGCATCATACATTGTTGTTGTTGTTCAGTTCTCCCCCTTGTTAGACATAAAATTGGGGCCAAAGTTACTAATTCAAAATTACAATGCAGAAGCAGTCATTACATATTCCTCACATACAGGTTTCACTCAGACTCCTCATAATCAGTTTCTTCCTCTTCCTCAGTCTCCTCATCAGAAGCAGCATTTTTCTGAGCACTTTCTTCACTCTCCAGCCTTTGGATAATCTCCTCAAGCTTCTGCTTCCTTGCATCCAGTTCTTTGCAAGTGATCTTCAGCTCAACAATCAAGGCAGCTTTGGAGATTGGAGACTTTGCCTTTGAAGGACCAGCAGATGTCCCAGAGGGAGCTTCAACATCAGCTGCATGATGACTCAAGAACAGCTTGTAGTGGAAGGCCAGAGGGCTTTCTCTTTTGAAAATTGTGTCCTTCTCAGTGAGGATACCAGGATACTGACTCAGCATTATTCCACACAGCAAGGAAGGGAAGGCAATTGGCAGCTTTGTTGCAGATGATCCAGCATGCTTCAATGTCTGATCAAAGATATAAGCTCCAAAATCCAGCTTTGTTTGGGTGCCCACAACAAATATGAACCTACCCAATCCAGTTGCTATTGAGGAGGTATGGTTGGTAGGGACCCAATTTGCAGTGCCAATCCTATGCAGCATGGCATACTTCCTTGTCAGCATGCTAACAGAGAGCTTTCCCTTGACTGGCCAAGTCTTGACCTGATTAGCAGTGATAACCTTGCAAACCTGGTTATCAGTCTTCCCTAACTCATTTGGACCATCAGATTCTCTTCCAAGGTAGTGGTTGATAACCCTTGGAGAGAATTCCACACACCTCCCTCTTACATAAACCTTTCTGAAGTCAACAGACTTACCATCAGCACAATCTTCTTGGAGGTTGACTATGAATTCCTTGACTAGCAGCTCATAACAAGGAGAGAAATTTGATACAGTTTTGAATAGGCCAGCAGAAGAAATGAGATCAATTACCTCAGTGCACTCAAGTGCATTACTGCTCAGCTCTCTTTCAAGGGCTACCCTTCTTTGATAGACAAACTTCCATCTGTTCACACTTGACACATGATGAAAAGAGATGTTGTCCAGAGGAGCTTCTGGAACAACAGTTGATGACCTTGAAGATGCTGGTTTCTTCTTTGGTGGGGATGTTGGGACATCCTCCTCAACATCTGAATCTGGAGGGGTGACAGCTTTCCTCTTATGTGTTTGCACCTTGCTCCATTGTTTTGTGGGACCAAAGACAACTTTAGCTTTGTCCTTCTTTGGTGTAGCTTGCTTCTTCTCAGGAGTTGCATGTCCTGCATTCTTCTTTTCCTTCCTGGTTCTAAGCCTTTTGGCTTTGCTAGGGTTGACAGAAGCAATGATTTCTGTATCAGAATCATGCTCTAGATTTACCACATGAGGAGGTTGAGCAGTCTCCTCTTCAGCTGGTGGATCAACAGAGGTTTGATCTTCAGTGGAGGCCTTGTGCTGGTCCTCAGATGTTTCTTCATTACTATCAGTGGAGGCCTTTTTCTGGTCCTCAGATGTATCATCAGCAGTATCAGATGAGACCTTTTGCTGGTCTTCAGATGTTTCAACATCTATTGGGACATCCTGTTGAGCAGGAGTGTCCTTTTCAGCCTGAGTTTGTTGATCTTCTTGTGGAGCTGGCATGGTGTTCAGAGGGATAGATATGCCACTTACCACTCTTTGCTCAGATAAGATCCTGTTTACCATCTCCTTTATGGAATCATCCACATATACAGAAGCTTTTGGAGTGGTGTTTGATGATGAAGGCATGCCTTTGGCCTTGCTTAATACAGGATCCTTTGCCTTTTTCACAGTAGGGGTTCTTGGTTTTTGAGCAAGAGGAACACTTCCTCTGATTTCGTCCATTGGAGTTGAATCCATGGGTACCACAAAGATGGGGGTTGCATGCACCACATCTTCCTTGTTGAGGATTTCTTCAGAAATGTTAGGGTTTTGGTGATGAGCCATTTTAGAATGTGGTGAAGAAAGAGATTGAGATTGGCTGATTTTGATGAGTTCTGAACAAGCAGTTAGAGAATGCAATTCGTTTTGAGAGAATGATGAGAAGATAGATAGCTGAGAGCAAGCTGATATTTTTATAAGTAGCCGTTACTTTGAGAAATTTTAGGAGTGGAATACCCAGAGTCCTTGACCAGACTGATGTTGCCATCTGGTGATCATGCCACACGATGTCAAATGACATGTTGGCACATCTTCATAACTATTATATTTCACATAAATAGATTCCCAATTTACCCCTTAGGTTTTCAAATTGGGTAGCATCCAAGGCTTTAGTAAATATATCAGCTAACTGCAGATTTATAGCTACATGTTCCAATGAAATCACTTTCTCTTCCACAAGATCTCTGATGAAATGATGTCTGATATCAATATGCTTGGTCCTGCTATGTTGGATAGGATTCTTTGATATGTTAATAGCACTTAAGTTGTCACAGTACAATGTCATGACATCTTGTGGGACATTGTACTCAGTGAGCATTTGCTTCATCCAAACCAATTGTGAACAACTGCTTCCAGCTGCAATATATTCAGCTTCAGCAGTAGATAAGGATACACAATTTTGTTTCTTACTGAACCAAGAAATCAAATTGTTTCCTAAAAAGAAGCATCCTCCTGAAGTGAGAATTGATTTGCATCCATGAAAGTACATTATGCCATAGTCACAAGTACCATTGACATATTTCAGAATTCTCTTGACCTGGTTTAGATGACTGATTTTTGGATCAGCTTGATATCTTGCACAAACACCTACTGCAAAGGATATGTCTGGTCTGCTAGCAGTCAGATATAATAAGCTTCCAATCATACTTCTGTATAGACTTTGATCTACATTCTCACCCTTGTCATCTTTAGTCAACTTTAAATGTGTGGGGGCAGGAGTTCTTTTATGAGTAGCATTGTCCATCCCAAATTTCTTGACAATGTTCTTAGCATACTTGCTTTGGGAAATGAACATGGAATCCTCTATTTGCTTTATTTGCAATCCAAGGAAGTAGGTTAGTTCTCCTACTAGGCTCATCTCAAATTCAGATTCCATTTGAGTGACAAAATGTTTAACCATCCTGTCTGACATCCCACCAAAGACAATGTCATCTACATATATTTGAGCAATCATGACATTACCTTCATCATCCTTCACAAACAAGGTTTTGTCTATTCCACCTTTCCTGTACCCTTGCTTGATAAGAAAAGTAGTCAGCCTTTCATACCATGCTCTTGGGGCTTGCTTCAGTCCATAAAGAGCTTTCCTTAGTTTGTACACATGATTTGGACAGCTTGGATCAACAAATCCTTTAGGCTGTTCTACATATACTTCTTCATTAAGATATCCATTTAGAAAGGAAATTTTCACATCCATTTGAAATAGCTTGAACTTCAAGATACAAGCAATTCCTAACAGTAGTCTGATTGATTCAAGCCTTGCTACTGGTGCAAAGGTTTCATCAAAGTCTACTCCCTCAATTTGTGTGTATCCTTGAGCTACAAGTCTAGCTTTGTTCTTTGTAACAACTCCCTGCTCATTTGACTTGTTCTTATACACCCATTTAGTGCCAATCACATTTATGTCATCAGGTCTAGGAACAAGATCCCACACTTCATTCCTTGTAAATTGACCTAATTCTTCTTGCATTGCACAAATCCAGTACTCATCAGTAAGAGCTTCCTTGATGTTTTTAGGTTCTATATTTGAAACAAAACAGGAACCTGAAATCACCTCTCTTGATCTAGTGCTTACACCTCTGTTGGGATCCCCAATTATCAAATCTTTGGGATGATCCTTCTGGATTCTTATGGAGGGAGGTTTGCTGGATGGTTCTGTCCTTGCATCAGTTTGAGTGAAGTCAGAATAATCACTCTTTTCTTCAGCTTCAGTTTGGCTGTCAGCAGATGTTCCAACATCTTCTGTAACATCTGTAGGAGCATCATCAATTATCACATTTATGGACTCCATGATAACTTTAGTTCTAGAATTAAATACTCTATATGCTCTGCTGTTTATAGAGTATCCAAGAAAAATTCCTTCATCACTTTTAGGATCCATTTTTCTTCTTTGCTCCCTATCAGCCAGAATATAACAATTACTTCCAAACACATGGAAGTACTTAACTGTGGGTTTTCTGCCCTTCCAGACTTCATAGATTGTGGTCAAAGTTCCTTTCCTTAGAGTGACTCTATTATGGATGTAACAAGCTGTGTTCATAGCTTCAGCCCAGAAGTACAAAGGTAACTTTTTAGCATGGATCATAGCTCTTGCTGATTCTTGAATTGTTCTATTCTTTCTTTCAACAATACCATTCTGTTGAGGAGTGATTGGTGAAGAGTATTCATGATTTATTCCTTCTGAAGAACAGAAATATAAGAATTTTTTATTCTCAAACTCCTTTCCATGGTCACTTCTTATTCTGACCACACAGCTGGCTTTTTCTCTTTGTATTCTTTGGCATAAATCTTTGAATACATCAAATACATCAGACTTCTCTTTGATAAAATTTATCCATGTATACCTTGAAAAGTCATCAACCACCACATAGGCATACCTCTTACCACCAAGGCTCTCAACCTGCATAGGTCCCATAAGATCTATATGCAATAATTCCAAAACTTTGGAAGTTGTCAGATGTTGAAGCTTTGGATGGGACATCTTGGTTTGTTTTCCTATTTGACATTCACCACATATTTTGCCATCATCAATCTTCAGTTTAGGAATACCTCTCACAGCTTCCATAGATATGATTTTCTTTATGCCTCTGAAGTGAAGGTGACCCAGTCTTTGGTGCCATAGTTTCATTTCTTCTTCTTTGGCTAAAGAACAAGTTGAAGTGGGACTGAAATCTTGAGGTTCCCACATATAACAGTTGTCTTTAGATCTGGCTCCTCTCATGACAACCTCCTGTTCTTTATTTGACACTATGCATTCAGTTTTGGTAAAGTTTACACTGTAACCTTGATCACATAATTGACTTATGCTGATCAAGTTAGCAGTCAATCCTTTTACTAGCAGCACATCAACCAGTCTTGGTACATCTGGACAGTCCAAGGTCCCAACACCCTTGATTTATCCTTTAGCTCCATCTCCAAATGTTACATATCTGGATGAATATGACTTTAAGTCTACTAGCAGATTCTTCAATCCAGTCATGTGTCTTGAACATCCACTGTCAAAGTACCAGTCTTCTTTAGCAGATACTCTTAGAGATGTATGAGCTATATATGCCACATTCTTCTTTGACCATTTGTATTGAGGTTTCTTTTGATGCCTCTGCCCTGTGTAGTGTCCATTAGAAGAGCTCTTAGCTTGTTTGTTGAACTTGCTCTTGGGCATGTAGCTTTGATCAGCATGAAGACTAGCTTTAGGAACCCATTCTTTCTTGATGTCCTCTATCTTCTGCTTAGGGGTTTGCTGATACATCTGATTTGGATATCCATGCAGCTTGTAACAATGAGGTTTGATGTGTCCAAACCTTCCACAATGATGACATCTCCATCTTTGATACTTCTTCTTCATTATGTTCTTTTCATGATGTTGAGACATCTGTTGGAACATAATGTTTGACTTTGTGTTCTTTTCATGATGTTGAAGCATCTGTTGGGACATCTTGTTTGACTGTATGGAATTTGAAGTAGGTTTGTTGGTGCTAGCTTCAGCCTTATAAGCTTTGTTAAATCCCAGTTCACTTCTATCCCCTGAATGTTTATTGTTGTTGAGAATAACATCCAGTGTGTTTGAGCTACTGTTCAGCATTCTAACAGATTTGGACATATGCTCCAACTTGGAATTGAGAAGGCTTACTTCACTTTTCAAGGTGTCAATGATCTCTAGATCACTTGTTTTTTTCATCCTTTAGTGCCTTGATCTGCTTCTTCTGATTTATATTCTCCATGCATACTTCAGTGCTCCTTTTAACCAGTTCTCTGTATGATTGCTCAAGCTCTTCAAAAGTAAGCTCCCCATCACTGGATTCACTTTCAGATTCACATAATCCAGCTAGAGCAGTGATATGCTTAGCTGATTCTTCTTCTGAATCACATCCTGAGTCTTCATCAGACCAGGTTACAGAGAGACCTTTCTTTTGCCTTTTTAAATAGGTAGGACATTCATTTCTGATGTGTCTATATCCTTCACATCCATGGCATTTAATCCCTTTTTCTTGACTGGTTTTTTCATCATAATTTGACCTTCTATTAGCATCATAAGGTCTTTTGTTCTCAGAAGAGTTTGTGTATCTTCCACTTGGTCTGGACTTGTCTTCCATCTTTCTGAGAATCTTTTTGAATTGTCTTCCAAGCATAGCAATGTTTTTTGATAAATTTTCTTCAGTTTCTGATTCATCATTTTCTTCTTCTTTATCAGTATTTGACACCAAGGCTATGCTTTTGTTCTTCTTTAGAATTGTGTCATTCATTCCCATCTCAAATGTTTGAAGGGAACCAATGAGCTCTTCAACTTTCATTGTGCATATGTCTTGAGCTTCTTCTATTGTTGTGACCTTCATGTCAAATCTTTTTGGCAAAGATCTGAGAATCTTTCTTACAAGCTTTTCATCAGTCATCTTTTATCCCAAAGCTCCAGAAGTATTGGCTATTTCTAAGATGTTCATGTAGAATTCATGAATTGTCTCATCTTCCTTCATTCTCAAATTTTCAAACTTGGTGGTGAGAAGTTGAAGTCTTGACATTTTTACCTTTGATGTTCCTTCATGAGTTGTTTTAAGAATGTCCCAAACATCTTTGGCCATCTCACAATGATGCACAAGTCTAAAGATGTTCCTATCAATGCCATTGAATAAAGCATTTAAGGCCTTGGAGTTGCCAAGTGCTGAATCTTCTTCCTCCTTACTCCATTCTTCTTCAGGTTTCAACACTTTTGCTCCATCTTTGGTGTCTTGGACAGGGTGCTCCCATCCATTGTTGACTGCCTTCCAAGCCCTATTGTCAAGTGACCTTAAGAATGCAACCATTCTTGGCTTCCAGTAGTCATAATTAGATCCATCCAATATAGGTGGTCTATTTACTGATCCTACATCTCTGTCCATATTTCCAGAATTTGCAGTCCCTAGATCTCACCCAGTATAAACAGGCAGGGTGCCTGCTCTGATGCCAATTGAAATTCTGTGATCAGGTATGAGATGTCGAATGAGATGTTTAAACACTTGAAGACTTAACTAAAACTTAAAGTGCAATAAAATTAAACAACACAGGAATTTGTTAACCCAGTTCAGTGTATAACCACACTTACATCTGGAGGCTACCAAGCCAGGAGGAAATCCACTATAAGTAATATTAATTCTAGACTTAAACCACCCAGTTTAATCTTTCACTTAATATCTACCCAATGCAATTTCTACCTAAGACACAACTTAGATATGAGTACCAACTCACTCCCCCTCAATCACATAGTGATCTTGTTTACAAGTTTAATAACATTGAAGTCATACTTCAAACAAAAAACAGCTTGATCTTACTTCACAGTTTCAATCAAGACACAAATACACTTTTGCTTAAAAGCTCATAAAGTGGTACAATAAAAACAACCTGCTATTAAAACACAAAACATCCTATTTTGTCTTCTGAAATTCGTACTCTATTCTGAGAGTTTCTGTTGCTTAAATAGGTGTTTGGATTTTGGGCTTTCTGTAGGTTTATCCAATCCTAAAACGCATGTTGCTTCCACCTTGAATTAGGGTTTGTTACTTCCTAGATTCTAGGTGATTCAGTTGTTCTGATTATGCTGAAGACATATAACAACACTCCCTACAGATGCGCCTTGTTCTATTTTATCCATCCATAATTAATTCCAGATAACTTTCCTTAATTTACTCAGTTCTGTTAGTCATTAATTAATTCTGGTAGCAGGTTTGAGATGTCACAACATCTGTTGGGACATCCTGAAAAACTGAACTTACTTCATTTATTGTTACAATGTCACAACATCTGATGTGACATCCTGTAAACTGAACTTACTTCATTAACTGATACAATGTCCCAACATCTGGTGTGACATCCTGAATTAAGTTCATTTACTTATACTCTGTTTGATAATGTCCCAACATCTGATAGGACATCCTGAACTGAATTCAACATTTCTTGTTGGTCAAAAATTCTGCCAATTCTAAACATCTACAAGGTGACTATAGAAAGGACCATTCAATGTACTCATGAACATATCCACTAGCTCACTGTCAGTCAGAGGAGGTTGAACTCTGCCAGCCAGGTCTCTCCATTTCTGGGCATACTCTTTGAAACTCTCCTTAGCACCCATTGACATGCTTTGGAGCTGCATGCGAGTAGGTGCTAAATCAGCATTATATTGGTATTGCCTATAGAAGGCCTCAGCAAGATCATTCCAATCACGAATATTAACACTCTCCAGTTGGTAATACCATTCCAATTGAGATCCAGACAAGCTCTCTTGGAAGAAATGAATCCATAACTTCTTATCAGCAGTATGTGGTTGAATCCTCCGGACATAGGATCTTAAATGCAGCTTGGGACATGAGACACCATCATACACCACAAAAACAGGAACCTTGAAGCCAATAGGTATAACCACCCCAGAAACCAAACTCAGATCTTCAAAATCAAGCCCATAAGGTTTTTGTAGTTCCATAGCATTCATTCTATCTACCAGCATCTTGTACTTATCTTCGCTAGCAGGATCATGATAATAGTTTGCCTCAGAATCAGAATCTCCCACAGTATCATGGAGACTACCTCCCTCTTTCTCAGAATTTTCAGACTCAGAATCCTCAATTTGTTCCTTTGTCTTAATAGGACCTCTGAATCTTATCCCCAGATTGATAAGGCCTCCTGATCTTCTAGTCTTCTTTTTCTTCTTAGCCAACAGTGTCTTTAGCTCATCTTGCCCCTTGGACAAGTTCAGAATCAACTCTTGGAATTGTGCATTCCGAGCCTGGAGATATTTGACAGTCTATTCAAGAGCCATTTCTGCTGAAATAAACAGCGAGAAGATAAGATACCTGTTCATGAGAAACCTGTGATGCAATGACATGGTATGTAAATGTATATGCAATGTTTTCAAGGACCGCAGGATTTAAATTTGTTTAAACAACCATAAAGTAAACTTTTATTAGTAAGCAAATAAACTTGTTTTCCCCTTGGGCTTACAATAAAAATGAAATGAATACAAAAATGGGATTTTAAGTCTCCCATGGACGTTTCCTTTTTGTGTTGAGTTATGAGTTGAGATTTCGCTCCTCGTGAAGTTGTTTTGTTATCTCCAAGATTCTTTCTTGACTTGCTTTGTAATGAGTCTCGAAAGTATCTCTTTGCTCCTTTAACTGGATCCAGGACCTTTGTAACTCCTCCATGTCAGTGAGCATGTCTGGATGAAGAATGATATAAGAAGTATCTCCTTCAGCAACAGGCTCCATGGTAACTGGCAGGATAGTAGGATATGGCATCATAAGAGTCTAAGCACGAGATCACACCCATCTGAGATAAGGTTCCATAGGAATGGTGTACTTGGGTTCCAGAGTCTTGCTGTCAACCTTGTTCACTTTACCCCATGCTCGTATGAACCTTTGACGGTAACCTTGCAGATCGTTGTTGTAGTCGAACATAATACCCTGAATAAGCATGTCATGAGGACCATCACTCCGAGCGTAACCAAACTGACTTAGATCTAAGGAGGGATTGTAGGTAATGCCGCCTCTTATGCCAAGGAGTGGCACATTAGGGAACTCCCCACAATGGTCAATGATAGTAACATTCTCCATAGATCGAGAGCACCAATGAATATCTGAATGAGAAAGTGACATAATCCTCTTGGACCACCTGAACCCTTGTTCATTCTTCATCACTGATCGAGGAAGGTGAGAAATAAACCACCTAGATAATAGAGGTATACAACACATCAGAGTTCCTCGTGTCTTCGTAGTACGGGTATCATAAATCAATAGGGCTAAGATCTCCTCAAAAGCATCATAACTCATAGATTTCAGGAATACTTGAGCTTTCTCCATCAATACCTTGGCAAGGATACCCTTAACTCCACTTCTCGTTTCTAGGACAATGTCTGATTTCTTCAAATGTAAGGCTGCTGCAATGACTTCAGGTTTAGGCTCTTTTTCCAAGCCCTTGAAAGGTTTCTAATCAAGGATAGGTATACCCAGTAATTTAGAGAACTCCTCCATTGTAGAAACCAGCTGATAGTCGGGGAATGTGAAACAATGATGTTTAGGATCAAAGAACTGAAACAGGACACTCATCATGTCTTCATTGAACCCTTAAGTGACTAGATCCAGTAGGTGACCATGCCTCTTGATGAATTGGGAGTTTTCAGAAACTTGAGAGACCAATTCCTTAAGCTTATGAGGTATTCCTACAAAGTTGATCCGGATAGTATTCCTACAAGCAGAGGCCATGACCTGCAATAAAGAACAAAGATAAATCCTTTGGTCCTTGAAATGGTTAGTGAAAATGCTATGCTTATGATGCATGATGATGTTATGATGTTATGCTCAATCACAAACATGTGGCACACACAAACAAGTCACACCAAAGCCCTAGGTTTAAAGGCTTGCATGAGGTTTAAAGGTAAGTACCCTCCCCTAAAGTTTAGTTGGTTTATCCTGTCCTACAAAAGTAACCAGGTTCTAAGGGATCTCAATATCATTGATCCTTCCCAAGGGTGGTTGTTTAGTAGGCAACTTACTTGCCAACCAAAACCCTCCAAGTTTAGGATCTCAATGAGCGTAGTATCGAGTATCAACCAACTTCAGTCTTCACCAAAGCCGGCTATCTCACTACTTTATAAAGGCTAAGATGGGATGACTAGGGTTCTAAAAGTCAGTTAGTGTATTGACAACATATGGCAGCCTCATATTATCCTCAACTTGCTTAAGGAACATAAGCACCAACCAAGAAGTCACACTAACTATGGCCACCAGATCAACCATATCGGTATACGCCGTACAGTTTCCTTGGTCTATTTCCATTTACCTAAGGTACACTAGATCCGGGTTAGGATCTTTCACACATAAGAGCCCAACAGATAAGTATAAAACAAATAAGGCAAACAATTTTAAAGTGATCTAATTCCTAACGGTACCCCTCTTTTATTAAGATCCCCAGCAGAGTCGCCAGTTCTGTAACACGGTGGGAGAACTGACTTTAGTTAAATGTTACGGATAGCAAGAGTCGCCACCGACTTTTATTTTATCCAAAAGGAAAAGACATAAAAGAACAGGAAAGACCTTAAAAAGATTTTGAGTTCGTGGGGTAGGTTATACAAAGGGAAGGTGTTAGCACCCTTTATATCCATGGTTATCCATGGGCTCTTAGTTACTTAGCTCACTTTAAATTGTTTTGAGAAAGGTGTAGTGTGTGATTAAAAATTTTATAAGTACTTTATAATGATCCTCGTATGGATGTATATAAAGACTTTGTTTTGAAAATTTGTTTGAAATGTGAAGTGTAAAATGTATTTTGAAAAGGTGAGCAAGTACTTAAGAGGAACCTACCCTATATTAAGTATTTACTGTTCTTATATGTTCTTTCAATGGTAAGATTATCCCTATTATTAAGGAATAAGTAGTCATTACCTTGGATGTAATAAGGGACATGTGAAGGGACATCTGAATTTAGGCAACTGCAAGGTGTCTTTAGCAATTCGTAGGGACTTATCATCTTTTATTCGAAGGGACAAGATCATTTATCGTAGGCAACCTTGAAGGGACTTGATCTTATAATTTGAAGGGACTTGATGATATTTTATGAAGGGACTTTGCTTAAGACACCTTACTTGACCTTAGAAATAGACAACATGAGAGGTAACCCTAGAAAGTGAAAGATGGTGATCAAAGATCGACTTACGTGTGTGAGTGTTCATGTTCAAGTATTTATCTTATTTAAATTAATTTTCTAAATCAATTTTAATCACAAATATGTTATACACACCCTATAGTTACTAACCATGGCAATAAAAATATTTACAAAAATAAAATAGAAACAAAAAATAAATCTACGACTATTACATGGCTTTCGTAATTACATAATAATAGAAACAATAATGATAAATATAATAAATAAGCAATAGTTTAAAGGTTAGTAATAATGAAATAATAATAAGAAGAAAGGGTTAGTAAAAATATAAAGAAAATAAAAATTTAAGAGAAAATATTATTTTTTAAGTTAAATAAACATTTAGAAAATTTTTTAGAATAAAATAGAACAATTAATAATAATAATAAACAAATACTAATTATTTACATATTAAACAAATAATAAGTAATTAATGATACTTTATAAAAATATTAGATTAAATTTTTAAAGGTTATGAAAAATTAGGATTAGGGTTTAGAAAATTAGAGTTTAGAAAATTAGGGTTTAGATTTTTTATTTAAGAAAAATTAGGGTTAGTTAATTAAGAAAATAAGGGTTTTTAAATATAACAATAATACATTATTAACTTATTTATAAAAATACTTAATTATTTCATAAAAAAGAATATTATAAAAATTAAATACTAATAATATACATTTTAAGAAAATAAGTATGAATTTTAGAAAAAATAAAGTTTTATTAAAAATATGATTGGTTATTATTTTAGAAACTATTTTAAATTTATTAATTTAAATAAAGAAAAACAAGAAAAATAGCAAAATAAATAAAAATAGGAGAAAGTACCAAAAAGATAGGACCTGGGATTTGAACCCAGGTCCTTTACCTGGACAGACGCTTCCCAAAACCAGCTGAGCTACTGCGCGCGTTTGATATCCAATGGCAAGGCAATCCTTATGTTGTAAGCCTATAGAATAAATGGAATTAAAGCAAAAAAAAATAGTTGGAGGCAGGATTCGAACACAAGCCCTTTGCTTCACACATGCGCCTCTTCAACCAACTGAGCCAAGCAGCATTTCAAATATATAAATGTAAACAAAAATAAATAAAATAAGTTAATATTCAAATATGAAGTTTCACGCCACACTTCTTCTTCAACCTCCAGCCGTCTGTTTAGGCTATAGTGACAGTTTTCCGTCGCTATAGCTTATATGACAGATTATTTTCGTCACTAAAACCCTACGCAAATCAAACTTCCAATATACAACGAATCAAACAATTTCAAGGGTCCAAATTAACTAACATGAGGTCCCTGAACACAAATATCACATTAATTTTAACAGAAATTGATTCAATCATGTGTTCCCAAAAGAAGTGCTCAAGAACCCTAGTTTTCGGTTTTAATGCATATGGCTATGATTTCTTCAATTGATCACCCAGAAACAATCCTTGTAATGTCACAAACACAAATCAATACTCAAAAACAATTTATCATTGGTTAATATATGAAAACGCAAAATTGATAAACCATGAAAAAGTGAGAATTCGGATTATGCATTTAGAGGTGTTTTTGATGATGTAAAGCATTGAGACAACATCAGTGATGTTCAAGAAACATGTTGCAACCTTTAAAACACCTTGATATGTCCTGCAAAGTAGAATCCTAATTGTGAATTTTTTGTGAAGTTTGAAGCTTTTGTTCTTACCCTTGGAGGCCAATTTTTGTGTCCCTTGTGTTTGTTCTTGTTATACATATATAGTATGACCTAACTAGGTCAAAAAATCAAATACTCCTTTGGACTTTTGGATCACTTGAGATTGAAAAAGATATGCTTTCAAAATATTGAAAAAATTTGATATATCCTTGCTATTTTTGGTTGATCTGATTTTGTATGATCTCAATCACTTTTAAATGGCCTTTAAGAATTTCTAGAACAAAAATCAAATCAAATATTGAGACTTTTATATTTTATTTTGATTTAAAATGATTTTTAATGTTTAAAATCATAATAAATAAAATAAAATGAATAAAAATTTGAATAAATGATTTTTATTTCGTGCATGATGTCATGGTAGTGTTTGGGTCATAAAAATGCAAGCCCATTTGGGGAAATTTGGTTCTAAGATCCCATTTGCTTCATAAACCTCTCAAATATTTCCCAACTTTGCAAAGGCACAAATCCCTCAATTTTAATGCTATGAATGTGTTCTTGGACATTTTAGAAAGCTTAGAGAGTCCTCTAACCAACCTCTTTGGTCTCATGTCCATATCTTTTACCATTCTCAAGTTATGCTCTTTGGAAGTTGTTGACTTTTTGTTGACTTTTAAAATGACCTATAATGTCTTAGCTCATACCTTCAAAATGAAGCATTTTTGGGCTTGGCTTGTGAGACACAAATTTGTAGATAATTCAATTTCCTTCAAAATAAGCTTTGGATGGGAAATTTTTGATGAAGCATGTGGAAGTTATGGCTGGTCAAAGTTTAGTTGACTTTTCCTATGAAAACCCTAATTTAGAAACTCCTGATTCTCGATGATCTGAAACTTCCTTGATGAATCATGATCAACCCTTGATCAAATGATGAATTTTACTTCATATATTTAATGTTGGCAAAAAATCATGAAGTTTGACTTTGGTTTGACCACAGTTGACCCTAGTTTGACTTTTTGACTGCTTTGACTGATTTTAGCCTATCTGATCATTTAACTGAGCAAACTTTTTGGGAAAGTCTTGAAACTTGACATAGGGATTATTAAAGACATATAAGGTGCTATTAAGCTCACTTGAAGCCTTGGAAGTCCATTTAGCCTGATGAAAATCAAAACCCTAGTTTAGGATGCATTGCTTAGGAGGATGCATTGTCTGAGGGAATTGTCAAACTTTCTGACTAATTGTGAACCTCTTAAGATACCTTGTGAACCTTGTGAACCTTGTGAACCTTGTGAACCTTGTGAAACTTGTGAACCTTGTGAACCTTTTGGGACACCTTAGTACACAATGTCTTGTCTTGGTGAGGGCAAATTTTGGGGTGCAACAGATCCACGCTTACAAGATTGTGTTTAAACGGGTAGTGTGTATGTGTTATCTGTGTGCAAAAGCTAAAGAATACAAATACAGGTGTCAGTGCAAAAGGTGTGAATTTCTCAGGAACTGAGGCTTTAGAAGGAATGCTGAAAGAGGGGAAAACAAAGAGACTTTTGTTCGATAACTGTTAAGTTATGCCTACGTATCCTCGCGTGCAATGAGGAAGTCAGAACACCGTAGTTCGACTCAAAGAGACTGAAAATAAATTGATTGTGAACTGCTTACTTGCCATTGCTCAAGTATATGACTCGTTTGGCTCGAGTGCTAACTGTCTTGCATTAGACGAAAGAAGCAAGTTCTCGCTTATGAATGAGTGTGATGAGAAAAGAATCCCGAAGGAGACGATTATTGTTTGTTTTTGTGTTTTCAGTTTTGTTATTGTTTTAGGTGGTTTGCATAAGTTAATGAGCTTAAGCCTAAGTCAAAGGTTGTAAACTCATTATATCCTCCCTGATTAGGGATAATGAGCATACTTAAGTGTGAGATAAGCATCTCAACTTAATTACCGTGATGATGTAGGATTAAGATCATTAACCTACTTGTGATTATTTAGATGCTTTTGGGTTTTTATTTAGTGTTAAGTAATGAGTTTAATCTCTAATCACAAATTAGTGAACTCATTACACCATCCTAATAGAAGGATAATAGATGATAACACTTAAGCTAAGGAAGATACCTCAACTTAATCCATGGTTAGGTATTAAATTCATTATATAACAAGCCTTTATTAAGTGTATTTTAATTAAGGTATGAAATTAAGAAGTGAATTTTAAGATTGTAAGACAATTTGAGGAGGACTTGTCCATTAAACACTAGGGTTAGTCCCTCTTAACCATAAGGAAGAGATAGAAACCTAATGTAAGGCCCAAGTTACAAGATAAAGTCTTGGTGATTATTAATGTGATTTGATTAAGAGGTGTAAGAAAATTAAAGGTTTAACACTTAGGATTAAAGTTATAAACTTCATCCTAAGAGAAGGATACAGGCATAACCCTAATTCAAAGTCCTAAAGCTTTAAGAGTTTAGTCTCTGATTATTGAGATGAGAAGAGAGACTCAAGGAGACTCAAAGGTAAAAGACTAAGGGGGACTATACACAACCCTAAAAGTTATCATGCTTGGATATCCTATAGTTTGTTAGGCTTAAGAGAAAGGATCTTCAAGGCCACCAATGGAAGAAGCAGGTGAAAAAAGGAGGAGAAAGAAGAACAGGTTACTTACTTCCTGAAGAAAATAAGTAACTTGAAATAAATAAATTGAGAAGTACGGAACATAAGTGAACAAGTTCACTTCAAAGACATGTAAGAATGCATATTAATGAGATACGAAGAGGTGGGAAGTGAAGGCAAATCCACCTCCCAAATAACTTACCGAAAGTTCCTGAAAATGTTAGTATGAATGCATAAGACATAAAGCAAAAGGAAATGAATTGAAATGAGATGCAAATACCAAAGTCAGAAGTGATTATGCAATGCAAATGACATATTAGATGATGCAAAGTCATACAAGATGCATATGAATGTTCATAAAAAGATGAGATGTCATGAAAACATGTTTAGAAGTTTGAAAATAAATGGGTGTTTATGAAATGTAATCAATGCAAGACATAGAAAATGAATGAAGAAATGATCAAGCAATGTTCAAGCATGTCCTAATATGTCTAAGATGTCATACAAATGCTTGAAATGTCATGGCAAGTTCACATGATGATGATATGCAAAGGTGAATGCAAATGAACATGAGAATTAGGGTTTTATGAATGTATAAGATGCAAATGACCAAAACAGAAGCATACAACATGATAAAAATTTGAAATCAAGCTCAATCAAACCCTAAACCCATACAAGGTCAAACCCCAAAGGAGACGGTCAGAAGCTAATCCTATTGAAAGTTATAAATTTTCTAAATTTGCTAGTGTTTTTGGGTGATTCTCAAGGGAAAATGAAAATCAAATTGAAAATGCAAGATAAATTCATGAGGAAAATAACCTAGAAACTACATGAAATATGTGAAACAATGCAAAAAGAATCAAGTTCAAACTCATTATGGTTAGGCAGAAATGAATTTTTTAAATTAGGGTTATAAAATGTGATTTTTAAAGAACCCTAATTCAAAGAAAATTGTGAAATTATGATCAAACCTAAAAATAAATTTGTATGATGAGTTTGAAAATGTTTCTAAATGTATTGGAATGGTTCATGAATTTTTTGGTGATTTTTAGAAACCTAAATGTATTTTTAATTAATTAAAACCCATTAATTAATTAAAAATAACATTTAAATATTTTAAAAATACTTTTTAAATGGAAAAAATAAAATAAAAATCATTTTCGGGTTGAGAAAAATATTTGGATCAGAAATGCAAAATATTATATTTTTGTGATGTTTTTAACTATTTTTAATAAAATGTACAAAAAGGGAAAGTAAATGCATCCAATGGTTGAGATTCAAATAAAAAGGGAGGGAGTTGACTGGCGCGCAGATGGAGGGTCAGGATTCACTCAGATTAAAATTAACCTGATTAACTAATTAAAATTAATTAAATGAGGATTAGGGCTTAATGGATGAATCTGGGCAACACACACGCGCGGGTAAAACATGATCAAAGGGTCCACATTTAAACTGAGCCTAAACCCTAATTAAGAACCCTAATGATTCTCAGGTGACCGGAGCTAGCTCCGGTCATCTTCTCCGGTCACCCTCTCAACCTAACTTCTTCCCTAGGCTAAATCAAACCCTCTAAAGCTCCATAAATGACCCTCTAACATCCTTAAGCATGAATCCAGCATCAAATAACATTTATGTTCCACCAAAATCATGAATCGAAGCAAAACGAAAAAATATTCAAAACATTCAGAAGTTCAATACATGCTTGATTCTTAACTATTTTCAAAAGTAAACATATCAGGATGATCAATGCATCATGTAGAAGCATTTAAGAACTTAAAATAGGAGTTCTGGAAAAATTGTTCTTCATGGTTACCTGAGATGAAGTTTTCTCAATCTGGGCTTTTGGACCTCTTTCTTTGTTCAAACCAACGCCAATGAGCTCCTTGATGATGTTTCAATGCTTGGAACAAGTTTGTATGGCTTGGTTTATGAGTTTTAGTTCCTCTGCACCAGGAATCGTGTTTTGGTTTGGTTGTGTTTTAGGGCTTTTTAGAGGATGCTTTGTGTTCTATGGACCATTTGAAGATGATTGGTGAAGTTTGTTTTGAGGTTTGATGGCTGGTTTGTGCAATTCGAAGAAGGGAAACTTTTTGGTGATTTTTGGGATTCTCAAATGTGTGTGCTTGCAGGCTTGTGTGTTATGTGTATTGTGTTCCTTCGGGTTTGTATAAACCATTAGGAGTGATCAGAAGAGTTGGTGTGGCCTAGTGTGATTGGTATGGGCAAGTTGCAAAAAAGTCAATTTTGTGTACTTGGAGGTATGGGCCATGGCAGGAGCTGCTCAATGGGGTGTCTGGCCTCAGCAAGATTCATTGAGAGCCATAGAATTGGTTTTATGTAGCTGGCACAAGTGGATGGAAGGTTCCAAGGCATTTTGCAAAGTTTGTGTGTTTTGACCTTTTTGAGATTTCTTAAAGATCAAGTCATGAAAACTATGCAATCTTGGGCCAATTCTGATCTTTGGAAGTCGCTTTGACATATTATGATGCATAGAAGTTGATTAGAGGTCACAAGAAGGCTTGGCAAGTGAAATTGCAAAATTCCCTCTTTGGCATGAACTTGAAAATTATAGGATTTTTGCCAACTTTGAAATGCCATATCTTGAGTTCTAGGATGAATCAAGACATGTTCTAGTATTTTTTGAAAAGGGAAAGACCTAATCTACAACTTTCATGTCCAATAATTTTTCATTAGAAGCATTTTTGGTTATGAAAGAGGAGGTTGAAAATCTTTCCCAAAATGGAAAGTTTCCATTACAAGTCATTTCCAAAAATAGCAAGTTTGCATTTGGCTTGAAATTCTTCAATCTTGTGAACTTCCAACCACTTATAAGATCAAATAAAGATCATAGAGACTCAAAATGATGGTGATGACCCTTTGGTACCCTTGTTGGGGGCCTCAGATGCCCTGATTTTGACTTTACTTGCTCAAGAAGTTACCCAATGATCAGATGACTTCCACAGTGAATTTCTTCATAAAAATAGGTACACATGATCCTTATAACATATTAAGAACATTAGAAACAAGAATGACCAAAAAATTTGGAGTTAAGGCCTCTGAAACCAAAACCCTAATTCTGGTCATCTGTGTAGGAAAACCCTAGCTCTGCCTCCATGCCTTTGCCATTCTTTGTGATTTTGACTTTCATGAACTTTGGGGAGCACATTATGATCATGGAACACATATGGACCCTCTTGGAAAGCCTAAAGACTATTGGGATGACTCAGATTGATTCTTGGATTGTTCGGATCACAAACCCTAGATGCAGATAAAAATGAAACTATGTAGTGAAACAAATATGCAATATGAGATGGTATGCTTAAGCTAATGCAAAAATGAAAGATCACAAGCCAAGGTGTGAGAAAAAGTGAGGGAAAATTTGGGGTGTTTACATTCACCCTTCATCAGCATCTTTGATCATTGTTTGTCGCGATTTCTGCATCAACCTGGGGAAAACTCTCTCTGAATGTTGATTCTTCACACACCATCATCATGTCCAAACTTTCCTCTTCAATCTTTTGGACGAATCGTCACCATTGTGAATCTGCAGCGGTAACAAACATAATTCAATTGTCGGATCGATAACAGAAATTGACAAAGAAAAAAAATCGGAAGAAGACGCAAAGCATGGGAATCGATACAGGGGAAGATAACAAAATAACAAAATAACAGAGGAACCAAAACTCTCAGGCTCGAACTTCTCGGTTCCTTCATTATCCTTCAGAATCAAAACTTTCATCAATATGCAAATTCTTCACTATCCTTCATCAATTTTCCGCATCAAAACTCGCACCTGCAAATTCAAGCAACAAAAATCAATGATCACTTCAAAGTCCTAACAGAATCATAATCAATACTAACGGATCCTAACCGAAATCACAACTTAATCGTAACAAACTCCAACAAACTTTTAATAGAAGGATTCTAGAAAATTCACCTGAGTTTTTCACCGAGGCCTTCTAATCTTCTTCTATAAATCAGAATCATTCACCATTTTCGTCGGCTATTCATAACTTCTTCAATCCATTTTCTCCTTCACTCATTCTTCACCATTGTTTCTGATTTTTTCTTCAAATCTTCATCTCTCATCCACCATTTTTCGCAAACTTTTTCCTCCTTGAATCTCTTCTTCCATCTTCATCTCTTTCTCCTCATCACCAACAAACACTCTTCATCATCAATTCGGTAAACACCTGAAACACATTCAAATTGCAAGAATAATCAACAAAAACAATTTGTGAAAAGGAAGAACGAGAGAATTCAGATTCAATGCATAAATGAACCTCTTCATCATCGTTTGTGTTGCTTGACATCATCAATTCGATCAATTATCTTCAATCCATGAGCTCAACAACCGCCTGAACTCTTCATTCACTCCGAGCCGAAATTCTCATCAGAACATTCGCAACAACCTTATTCTTCAATTGGAAGTGAAATTAACATCGCATCGGCTTCACAACATCATCTTCGAGACGCGACTCATCAGGTACGAGTTCGGCATCCCTCTCTCACGAAAATGATGCTTTGACTTTGCTGTGTTCGTGAGCTTGCAAGTCTAAATTAGGTTAGGGATGAGTGTCGTCTTTATATTGATGTTAACGAAGCCGATTAAGTTTTGTTTCGATGGCGGCAGTGCTAGATAGGTGGTTTAGGAAATGAGGAGATGTTGCCGGATATGAGAGAGTTCCGTCGTGGAGTTTACAAAGGCCGGCGGCGAAGGAGTGAGGTTGACGATGAAAGAGGAGAGCAAGGGGCTTGTAGGATGGGGTTCTTGTCGTAGTCATGGAGGAGAGGCGAATTTCGTGACGGTTATGGCCTGTTAGGTGTTCGCGGCGGCGGATTAGAGAGGAAACCACGGTGGTCAAGGTTTGCCTTTAAGGAAAAGGATGAACATTTGTGAGGGATACATAGCAATACGATGAAAGAGAGATTAGGATCATTGTGTTTCGATTGTAGATTTGGGGGGAGAAGTTAGGTTATGGTTGTGATTTAGGATTTTGGTGATGAGTGAGGGTGGTGGTGGTGACGAAAAACAGAGGAAGAGAAGGGTGGTGGCGGCAGAAATTGAAGAAGATGATTTAGGGTTTTGCATTGTTTCTTCAGCTTTTGTATTCGATTTAATTATAAGAGCATATTAAGTTAATTTAGTAATTTAATTAAGAAAATATCACAGGTTTTAAGAGTAATTAAAAGCATTAAAACGTACTAATTTCGTATAATTCCCATATAAAGCACTGTTACATTTCCATGAAAGAGGATAAGATTTGGTTGTTTGGGATTCTCCAGCCACACCAGCGGTGACACGTGTCACCGTCTGGTAGGCTATATCTGCAGTCGTTCCTGTGGGTGGCGGTTCACCATAGCGTCCATAGGCCTGCGTTTGTGATCCATTGGGTGTGAATACCATGGGAAGACCTAGATCATGTGGTCCATAGTAAGTCAAAGAATTGACCGAAGTTCATGCTATGCACCCTCATTTTCCTGCATAGACGGGCTTTTTCTTTTCATTATTTGCACCCCTGGATTTTAAGCCCAATGGACATAATAACTAGCAAAACGCGTCCTGCACCCCCTCTCATTAGTTCTTTTTTTATTTTATTTTTGTTTTAGTGTAGTTCAAATTTAATCCATAACAAATAGGAAAGCTCTCAATAAAATTCCACAAAAATTCCAGTAGGTTACTAATTCAATTTAGAACTTTTCTACATTTTTACTTTCTGAATTTTGGCATTTTTAAATTTAATTTTGATTTTCCATTTAATTAGTGTTATATTGAATTCTTTCATCTACACTTTATTTTGTGCATTTGTTTTCTCCCACCTCATGTAGGATTTTTGACCCATTCCTTTTTCTATGGTTAGAGGACTGGTAATAGGACCTAGAATATTTTTTGTTATATTTCTAGGCCATTTTATCCATTGTTTTGGTAGCTTAGTTTGTGTAAAATTGTGAGTAGTTTTTAGGTAGATTTAAGTGACTATTTGGCATGGTTAGGCTTTGAATTTTTAGGAGATCTTTTAACAAAATGTTATAGTCAGGTTAAGGACCATAGGAATTTAATTTCATATTTTTTCCAGGAATTTTACTATTTTTTTTAGTGCATTGGTTTTAGTTAAAACTTACATTGTAAATCCACTTAACTTAGTTTAGGAGTTTATGGCTTATTAAGAATTAGACTAATTAGGTTTAATCTTAGAATATTAGGAGGACTTAATATAGTTTAGCTACTGATTTTAGAATGATGATATTAAGTAAATCCCTTTAGTTTTAGGACTTAGGATTAGAATTCCCATTAAGTATGCTTACATGAGGTTTAGCCTTATTTTTAGTTTTTATGCTTTAATATGCATTTTTGGAATTAACATTTCTTCATTCTATTTTTGTTTGTTGCCTTAATATTTGTATTACTTGTATAGGCTTCCCCCATTTCTTAGAACCAACTTAACTTCCTTAGGAAGTGAGTTGAGTTCTAGTAGCTTTCTAGTTTTCTTTTCTTCCTTAGGATTAGAAAACTTCACAAACCATTAGGACCACTTTTTGAATATAATAACTAAATTAGGGTTGAGTCTTAGTCCCTTAGTTTTTGCCTTTTACAACTTGAGTCATTCTTTCTCACCTCACAAAGAAAATAGTAAAATACTTAATAAAAATTGAACGTCCTTATACGCCATGAGACTTTGTTGCGGAGTACTTACATGCGTCCTGTTTCGGGGCGAGGTTTAAGTATTTACCACGATGGATAGGTCTTAGTATGAGAATGTTCACAAACAAATTCAAAATACTTCTCATCAAAGATAAAACAAACATAATAAGTGACTATCCTGCGGGAACTTCTTTTCTCATCTCCTTCACTCACAACGCGAACTCGCGACGACTTGTCTCGCATGCAAGACGGTAAATGCACTCGTACCAGACAAACCTGTAACACCTGAGCATAGACATATGCAGTTCCAGCCATAAAAAACACAAACAAATAGTTACCGCCTTAGTTAGGCGAACTACGTCGACTCTAATCCTCATTTTCCCGGTGAGGTACGTAGGCAGCGGGGTAGGGCCCGTTCGAGCACATTTTTTATTTTCCCTACATTTTCCCCATTCTTTCTTTCCATACTTTTTTCAATTTCCTTTCTCATTGCAGCTCCATTTTAGTAGTAGTTCATTTGTTCAGCGACACTTTCTTATTTCTTACCCTTTGAAGCAAACAAACAAGTGTGGATCCCGTCGGGTATGACGGGCGGTCTGGGGTGCTAATACCTTCCCATGTCGTAACCGACTCTCGAACCCAGATCTTTGGTTCGCATGACCTTGTCCTTTCCTTTTTCCCCAGGTTTATGCAGCATTACCTTTTCCGTTCCTTCGGGATAAAAATGCATGGTTGGCGACTCTACCTTTTCCGCTCCACTTTCGCATTTGTACTAGGATGAGAATCCCGGGAGCAACAATATCAAGAATCATGAAAAGGTTCTTACTATGGCTTGGTCAGATGCAGGCACTGAAAGTGAAGCTAAAGAAGAATCTGCTAAGAATATTGTTGCTCTATCTGGGAGGTATTATTCTGATTTAAGTGATTATGAAGTCACATATGATGAGTTAGCTACTTTCTATATAGTATTATGTCTAAAAATGAAGAATTGTGCTAACAATGAGAAGAACAAAAGAAAATCATATCAGAACTGGAGAATGAAAAGGAAGAGCACTTGGAAACCATCTCCAAGCTGGAAAATGAGGTAACATTACTAAACTCCCAACTTGATCAAATGAACCAGTCTGCCAGAATGCTGAATAGTAGTTCAGAGACTCTAGATGAGATTATGCAAATTGGGAAGTTAGCTGGAGATGTGACTGGTCTAGGGTTTGGCAAAAGAAAAGAACTTGTCTCAAATCTTGCTTACTCTGAGTTCAAACCAAAGATGTTGAATCAGGTGTCTCAACATCATAATAGAAGACCTGTAGCCTACATAAGAGGAAATTCCCATAAATGGAGGTGTCATTATTGTCGAAAGTTTGATCACTTGAAGCCTTACTATTTCAAACTCTATGGATATCCTAAGCTTGTCCCTCAGCGTGTTCTAATTCACAACATACCTAAGGTCAAAAAGCAATGGATTCCTAAGATAGGTACCAGCATCTTGATAGCCCATACCTCTCTCAGAGTTTCAGAAAAAAATGACTGGTATTTTGACAAGGGATGTTCAAGGCATATGACAGGAGTCACTAATCTACTGGTGAATATGAGACCTCATGCTACTAATTTTGTTACTTTTGGTGATAGAGCCAAAGGTGAAATCAAGGGAATTGGACAACTGGACTGCTCAAGAGTGTATAGACTTGACAATGTGCTGCTTGTAAAAGGGATGACTGCCAATATAATTAGCATTAGTCAACTATGTGACCAAGGAGTGAAAGTAAATTTCTCCAAATCTGAATGTCTTGTTACAAATGGGTAAAGAGAATTAATCATGAAGGGAGTCATATCTAAGGACAACTATTATCTATGGGCTTCTCAAGAATCAAGTTATGTCTCCTTTTGCTTGTTGGCCAAGAAGATGAAGTTAAACTCTGACATTGAAAATTTGGACACTTATATATGAAAGGCATGAAGAGAATCATATCCATGGAAGCTGTCAGAGGGATTCTGATAACTCGAATTCATATCAATAATTTAGTGTTTTTTCTGATTATTTAACATGTTTATTTATTTTTTTGGATAATTTTATGCGCAAATTGTGTTTGTTTTGCAAACATTCGATCAGACACGTCAGTTGGATGCTAGAATGCGAAAAGGAAGCTTTTAAGGCAAGAAACCAAAGAAAACAGAAGGAAAAATGACAGAAAAATGCATTTATGCATTTTTGCTATCAAACGGTGGTCTCAACATCCAGGTGATCGTCTCATTGGTTCAGACGCCTAACTTGGCAATGAGTTGGTCGTCTTATCCTTTAGTTGGTTGTTTCAATTACAAGACGCTCGCTTCAACTAAATAAGTCAGATACACAAATTTCGTAACAGAAGTAACAGAGTCAATCAAGTAGAGATTTTCTCGTTCAAAGCCTGAGAAGTTTTCTCAACCTTAGTCCACTCAGTCTCCCAAACTCAGTCAAAAGCCCATCGAAGTCCAAGCCATATATTTCTCAACAAACTCTATCACATCATCTATAAATAGAGTTCTCTGCCATTGCAATGGGGGAGCTTTGATCTTATGTCTAATTGCTGCCTTTTTATTTAGAAGTTCGACTTTTATTTTCATTGTTCATTCGCTTTTATTTCTTTTACCGAACCTTAGTGATGGTTTCCGCCATTAGGAAACTATCACCATTTTTATTGTTTCTAGCCACTGCAATTTTTGTTTTCGTACAAATTTCAAAGTTTGGTTGATCAAGGACATTGCAACCAGGTTTCTAATTTTAATGATATTTTATTCATTTATTATCGCATTTATTTACATTATGCAATTTCTCTCCTTCTACCTTTCTTCATTTATTATGTCAACTTAAACCGTTAATCGGTATGTAATTGTATAAACTGGAATGAATTCGATAGAATTAGGCTAAAACCTTAAATTAAGTTATAATTTGGTTTCGATTTCTTGTTTTAATTGACTTTCGTTACGAGAGTAAGAGAGTCTAAAAGATTAGGATTAAGGCCATAGGAGTGTGAGATTCTAGTTAGATAGCTGAAATTGAGCATTAGTTTTAAACACAGCGAGATCGCTTTAAAACTAATTAGAACCTTTAGGTTTCCAAAAAGTATTTCTAACTTGAATTGACACAACGAAAGCGCTCAATTGAACTTAGGAGTATAGTATTAGGCAAGATCACGAGAGTGTGAGTCAAGGACTTTTAGATCGAGAGTTTCTACTTTGAGATAACTTAATAAACCTTAACAAGTTGACCCTCTATTGAATTCGCAAAGGCGAAATAAATTGCGTACCAATCATTTATATCATTAATTTAATTTAGTTAATTCTTAACCCTTTAAAACCTAAAACATCGCTTGCCTTAGCTACACATAGCAACACCCGACTACACTAGGTTGATTATCGAGTATTTGTGGGATCGAT
Source organism: Lathyrus aphaca (assembly GCA_963966055.1). Classification (NCBI taxonomy): domain Eukaryota; kingdom Viridiplantae; phylum Streptophyta; class Magnoliopsida; order Fabales; family Fabaceae; genus Lathyrus; species Lathyrus aphaca. Next base: position 533,696,769 of record OZ014523.1, on the reverse strand, counting down.
ATGTTTTATTACTACGCGATAGACTGTGCACTTGCAGTTAGTAACCGTTAGACTCAGAAAGTCGCGACCAAGTTTTTGGCGCCATTTCCGGGGACTTAGATTTAGTCAACAATGTATTAAGTTGTTGTATCATCTAGACTAGGGAAACAAATTTACCTTTCCTTTTTCGATTGTATGCCCAGTACTCGCTCCCGAGGCGAAGACTTAGAACCCCTAATCACGAAGTAGAACGTTTCTTAAGTTCGAGACGCCGAACCGAACCCAACGAAACCCTTATTCCTGAAATTACTCTACAACCAGTTGAAGAACCAATCATGGTCGAAGAAAATGGAGGACCACCTCGTTCGCTTAAGTCCTATGTGACTCCAAGCCAGCTAGAACCACAAAACACTATTGTTGCACCAGCCATAGCCCGAAACGATTTTGAAATAAAACCTTCACTGATGTAAGTTGTACAACAGAACCAGTTTTCTGGAAGTCCAACAGACAATCCGAATGAACACCTGACGAAGTTCGTGCAATACGCAGACAATGTGAAAGCAAATGGTGTAACCCAAGACCCAATCTGACTAAGACTTTTTTCGTTCTCCTTAAGAGATAGAGCGTGGGTCTGGCTACAATCGTTACCGGCAAACTCTGTCACAACATGGGCAGAACTGAAGAAAGTCTTTTTATCTCGTTATTTCCCGCCAAGCAAAACAGTTATGTTGAGAGCTCAAATTAACGTATTTCGGCCGAAAGATGCCGAATCACTTTATGAAGCGTGGGAAAGATACAAGGACCTGTTAAGATTATGTCCACACCATGGGTTTGAAAATTGGGTAACCATCATAACCTTCTATAATGAACTTCTATACAACACCAGGATGACGATAGACGATGCTGCGGACGGTGCTCTTATGGATAAACATTACGAAGAATCATATAACCTCATTGAAAACATGGCTCAGAACCATTGCCAATGGGGAGGAGAAAGAACGCCTGTAGAGAAGAACCATACTAAAGGAGGAATGTACAAAGTGAACAGTTTCGATCACGTAAATGCGAAGATGAATGCCATAGTTCAGAAGATAGATAACTTGACCATAATACCACCAGCCACTGTGTCTTCCGTAACTTCAAATTGCGAGATTTGTGGAATCCAAGGACACACATCACCTAAATGTCATCTTCTTGCCGGATTAGCCACATATCAGGTAAACTATGCTCAAGGAAACCCGTATTCTAACACTTATAACCCAGGATGGAAGAATCACCATAACTTCTCTTACAAGAATAACAACGCCTTGTATGCGCCGAATCAAGCACCAACTGCACCACCAGGATATCAAAAAGTTGTTGCACCCAATCCTAATGTTCCTAGAAAATCAAACCTCAAACTGATGATGGAAAATTTCATAGCTACCCAAGCTCAAATGAACAAGGATTTCCTAAATCAGAATATACATACTAGTGAACAGATAAAACAATTGGTAACCAAGGTAGATGCTTTAGCTACCCATAATAAAATTATAGAAACCCAAATTTCGCAAGTAGCTTAACAACAAGCATCAACTGCTGCTCCAGCTGGAACTTTTCTTGGACAATCGCAACCAAATCCTAAGAGTCATGCAAATGCAATATAATAAGAAGTGGGAAAGAATTGGACGGACCTGGTGATCCGAGAACCAAAAACCCAGCCATGTATCAATAACCTCAAACTGAGAAATCAACTAAGAAAATTGATAAACCACAACCACAGGAAAAGGAAACCAATGAACAAGAGGCCGAGGAGAAAGAAAAATCTTACGTACCTCCGCCACCATATAAACCACCAATTTCGTACCTCCAACGGTTAACAAATTCTAAAACAATGGGACAATTTAAGAAATTCGTAAAGCTTCTAAGACAATTAAACATTATCATACCCTTTACAGAAGCTATTACTCAGATGCCTTCGTATGATAAATTTACAAAGGAGATCTTATCTAACAAAAAGAAAATCGAATACAATGAAACAGTTACACTTACTACTGAGTGTAATGCTATTATTCAAAATAATATGCCACCTAAACTGAAGGATCCAGGAAGTTTCTCTATTCCTTGTGTAATAGGAAAGTCCGTTATAGACAAAGATTTATGCGACCTAGGAGCCAATATAAGTGTTATGCTATTATCTATTTGTAAGAAACTCGATATGGGACAACTTAGATCGACCAAGATGTCAGTTCAGCTAGTTGATCGTTCAGTCAAGTTTCCGGTTGGTATTTTAGAAAATGTTCTTGTACGAATATGCCAGTTCTACATCCCAACTGATTTCATAATCATGTACATCAAAGAAGATGCTACGACCCCAATCATACTAGGAAGACCATTCTTAGCCACAGTCGGAGCAATTATAGATGTAAAGAAAGGCAGACTGGCATTTGAAGTAGGAGAAGAAAAATTTGAATTCATTCTAACCCAATTTCTCCAAGCTCCAGCCATGGACGATGCCTGTTATTTCATAGACGTCATAGACGAATGCATAAAAGAAATGGAAAAAGAAGAGATTACCTTTTCTGACATAATGAATATCCCATCTCCTCTAATATTCAAAGACGGTAATTGGTGTAACACGGTGGGAGAACTGACTTTAAGTAATGTTGCGGATAGCAAGAGTCGCCACCGACTTTTATTTTATCCAAAAGGAAAGGTTATAAAAGAACAGGAAAGACCTTAAGAGAATATTTTGGGTCCGGGGGGTAGGTTATGTAAAGGGAAGGTGTTAGCACCCTTTACATCCATGGTTATCCATGGGCTCTTAGTTACTTAGCTCACTTTAAATTGTTTTTGAAAGTGTAGTGTGTGAATAGAAAAATTTTCATAATAGTTTAATAATAATCCATGTACGGATGTGTAAAAACTTGTTTTGAAAATTTGTTTGAAATTGTTAAGTGTGAAAAGTTTTTGAAGTGAGCAAGTACATAAGAGGAACCTACCCTAAAGTTTAAAGTCTTTCTTGTTCTTTATCCTTTCCTTGGTAAGACTATCCCTACTATTAAGGAGTAGGTAGTCATTACCTTGGATGTTAAGGGACATGTGAGGGACAATCTGGTTATGAAGGCAACTGTGGGGTGTAATAAGCATATATGAGGGACTATCATCATTTATTCGAAGGGACTCGATTCGTAAAGGCAACCATGAGGGACTTGATGATTTTCTTTTTAAAGGGACTTGCTTTATACACCCCACTTGACCATTAATCGTAGGCAACTTGAGGGATAACCTTAGAAAGTGAGACGGCGATTAAAATCGACTTACGTGTGTGTGAGTGTTTATTTTAATTATCTTATATTTACAAGTGATCTAGAATTAATTTTAAATAACATACATATTTTGCACTCCCTAATTACTAACCATAGCAAATAATAAAAAATATTTACAAATTTACATCCAGGAGCATTTACAAAATTATAATAATAAACAAAATAAATAGCAAATTAAATAAGCAATAAATAATAAAAAATAAATAATAAGGGGTTAGTAATAATAAAATAATAATAATAATAATTTAGAAATAAGGTTAGAAACATAATAATAAAATATAATCATAAATAATAATATGGTTAGTAAATAATAAAAATTAATGAAATATATATAAAATTAATAAAGCAAAATAAATAATATAATTAGTAATAACAATGATAAATAAAATTAATCAAAATTATAACAATAATAAATCAACAATTTTTAATATAAACAATTATATTTAAAAAAAAAAAAATATGAGCAAACAATTGTTTTAATTTTACAAGTTATTAAGTTATTTTTTAAATATATTATAATTACAAAAAAAATTTAATTATTCAATTATTTTTTAAATAAACAGAAATTATAAAAGTATTCATATATTATGTAAAGAGAAGAACAAATTATAAGCATATTTACAAGATTTAAAATTTTTTTTTTATTAATTCAATTATTATTTTTTAAAAGACAATGATTTAAATTATAAACATGGTGTAAAATATATTTATATATTATATGAAGAAAAGAGTTTATAATTATATTTTAAAAAAAAAAAAAAAAAAAATTATATACATGATAATTATGATAAGAATAGAAATCATTTTTGAAAATAGAATTAAGTTTTATTTAGAAAATATTTTTAAGGTTTTAAAAAAATAGGGCTTAGCTATATACAAAAATATTCTAATTTATATATACATATTATAAATTAAACACAAAATATAGAAACATAATTTATGAAAATATATTTTTGAAATTAAAGAAAACATACATGTTTTATTATTATTTTTATTGTTTTAGAAATAAAATTATATTTAATATAATAATACATTAAAAAACAAATAAAAGAAAGAGAGTATGAAAAAACTTACCTGACTGGGGTTTGAACCCAGGTCAGCTTGATTCCCAACAAGAACAACAACCACCAGGCCATTGGTGCGCAGGCAATATGTGAGGAGGAAGAGTTTGTTTTGTTGCTTGCTTGAAAAAATCCAGAAAAAATAAGAAACAAAAGGCCTGGGGTGGGAGTTGAACCCAGGTCCTTTGATCATTCATACGCGTGCCTTACCGCCTGGCTGGGAGAGCCTATCTGCTTGCAAAACAACCACAAACTATAATATATTAAGACAGCAATTTAAATGGGAAAAATATCAAAACATTGGTAAAGGGAGGATTCGATCCCCTCCCCCTCTTGTCAAACGCGCATGTGCTCTGCCACTGGGCCAACCATAAGTTGGTGATATATAAACAAGGAAAACATATAATATTTTAAAACAATATTTGAATTTCAAAACTGGCGCGAATGGCCTTCGTCTTCAACCTCCAGTCCTTCAAAATTTGCTGCGAAATTTGATACAAGCTTTCCTGCGAAATACAAACCCTAGCAAAACCTACGAAAATGAAACTCAAGCAAAACCACATCAATTCACGAAATTGGTTAGCGATTTATAATTCTCACAACTCACACAACAATTCTACGTTTCCAGAATTTATTTATATGCATTCAAATGATAAACCCTAATTGTAAGGTCAAGAACCCTAACATGGCCGTTTACGTTTTAGACACTCATCCTTCAATCCAATTGTCCAGAATCGTTCTAGGGATCAAGATAAACACATATCAACCATCAAAAACAATTTATAATACATATATTAATGGAATCGAAAAAATTGAATTCAAGGCAAAGATGAGTTCGGGTAGAGCAATATGGTGCTCATGAGATGCGTATGAATGATGATTTTGCTTCAACAATGTCCAATAAACATCTCTATGTTCTTACTTTGCCTTCAAATGCCCTGGAATCCAAAATCCGAATCTCACTTTTGGAAGGATTTTTTGAGTTTTGAAACTTACTTTTGGCTGCTGGATTTCGTGGCTTGAGGCTAGGGTTATGCTTAGTATATATGTGAGAATGATTTAGGTCATAAACATGGATGGGTTGTGTGAAGATTTGGTCCAAAAAATATTGAAAAAGATCATGTTGTAAAATTCAAATATTTGATCATGAAGACTTGCTATCTTTGGAGATTTTTCATAATTTTTGTATCAATCACACTTAAATATGATTTAAGATTTTCTAGAAATAAAATTAAAATTTATTTTCATGATTTTATATTTTATTTGAATTTAAAATGACTTTTTAATATAAAAATCATAATAAATAAAAATAAAATAAATAAAATTATGAATAAATTAAATTAATTTCGTGCAAGCTATTATGAAATGGATTGGGTCACAATTTGGGCAGCCCATTTGGAAAGAAATGATTTTAAACCTCCATTTTCAACATAAACCATCACAAAATTTCCCAACTTTGCAAAGGCACATCTCCCTCAATTTTAAGGGTATGAGGGTGTTTTTGGACTTTTTGGAAAGCTTGAAGAGTCCTCTAAACAACCCCATTGGTTTCAGGTCCATATCATTTACCAATCTCAAGTTATGCCCTTTTGAAGTTGTTGACTTTTTGTTGACTTTTGAAATGACCTATAATGTCTTAGATCATATCTTTCAAATGAAGCATTTTTGGGCTTAACTTTCAACATCAAAGTTGTAGAGAATTCAATTTCCTTCAAAATGAGCTTTGGATGGAGACTTGGTGATGAAGTATGTGAAAGTTATGGCAGGTCAAAGTTCAGTTGACTTTTACTGAGGAAACCCTAATTTAGAAACTCCTGATTATTGATGATCTGGAATCTCCTTGATGAATCATGATCAACCCTTGATCAAATGATGAATTTTACTTCATATAATTGATGTTGGAAAAAAATCATGAAGTTTGACTTTGGTTTGACCACAATTGACCTCAGTTTGACTTTTTAACTGCACTGACTGATTTTGACTTATCTGATCATCTGACTGAGCAAACTTTTGAGAAAAGTCTTGAAACTTGACATGGGGGTTCTTACACACATATAAGATGTTATGAAACTCACTTGAGGTATTGGAAGTCCATTTAGCCTGATTAAAGTCAAAACCCTAGTTTTGGATGCACTGCTTAGGAGGTGCATTGTCTGAGGGAATTGTCAGCTTCTTTGACCAATTGTGAACTTTGTGAACCTTGTGAATGTTCATAAGATGTCTTGTGATACTCATGGGAGGTATTGTGAAGCTTGTGAACCTTGTGAACCTCATGAAGTGGCTTTGTAGACCTCATGAACCTCAGGAGAGCTTTGTAATCATTGTGAATCTTGTGAACCTTGTGAACCTTCATAAAGTAACTTGTAGACTTCATGAACCTCATGAAAGGTCTTGAAGATGTTGAGAAGCTTGTGAACCTCATGAAGGGTATTGAAAGCATTGGAGAACTTGTGAACCTTGTGAACCTTCTTAGAACACAAAGTCTTGTATTGTGAGGGCAAATTTTGGGGTGCAACAGCTGCCCCTGTTCAATTTTCTGAAACCTGAGGGGTTAGATTGGTATATTTGCCAGTCGTGACCTGGAAGGTTGAAGGGGATTGAACACAAAAGCCCAAAAATTTGCACTCACCAGTGCATTAGAGTGATACAGATGACTAGTTGAATATGATTGAGTGGGCTTAAAGATGCCACTAGAGGAAAGCAGTCCAAAATATGGATGTATAATGAAAGCTGTCAGGAGTCTGGAGCAGTCCTGAGGTACTGATGATATGCTTTCAGGATACTGGAGTAATAATGATGTAACAGCATGTCTTCATGAGGATAGAGCAATCAATAATGATAACCCTAAAGCAGTCTTGAAGTAATGATATGATTTCAGGAGGATAGAGCAATGAATAGCTCTAAAGCAGTCTTGAAGTAGTAATATGATTTCAGGAGGATAGAGCAATCAATAGCTCTAAAGCAGTCTTGAAATAATAATATGATTTCAGGAGGATAGAGCAATCAATAGCTCTAAAGCAGTCTTGAAATAATAAGATGGTTTCAGGAGGATAGAGCAATCAATAGCTCTAAAGCAGTCTTGAAGTGATGATTTCAGGAGGATAGAGCAATCAATAGCTCTAAAGCAGTCTTGAAGTGATGATTTCAGGAGGATAGAGCAATCAATAGCTCTAAAGCAGTCTTGGAATAATAAGATGGCTTCAGGAGGATAGAGCAATCAATAGCTCTAAAGCAGTCTTGAAGTCATGAGAATTTATCAGGAGGATAAAGTAACCCTGAGGTGACAATAAAGCAGTCCCAAAGTAATAAGAAGCTTATCAGGAGGATAAAGTAACCCTGAGGTTACGATAAAGCAGTCCCAAAGATCATTTGTTTGTTGTATAATTATCCTAAAACAAGGTAGCTTTTGTATAATAACATTAGTTTATGCTGTATGTATGCATGTATGATATGATGTACTCAAGTAATGTATTATGTGTCTATGGATATATATGCTATGGTATGATGTAAATGATGTATGTATGATATGATACGGCCGGAAGCATCTGGATATCTTCGTATAACAACTGCTGACCAGGGAAAATAAATCCCGATTTGTTGTTGAAGAATATATAACCCTCTGTCTGCTGGGGGTAACAGGGTATAGGTAACCTCCCGTTGCTGGGGATAGTAAGATATAGATATGACCTCCCGTTGTTGGGGATAGTAAGGTATAAATATAACCTCCCGTTGTTGGGGATAGTAAGGTATATATAACCTTCCGTTGTTGGGGATAGTAAGGTATATATAACCTTCGTCTTCGTTTGATAGTAGAACAAGTATAACATCTCGTCTTCGTTCGTCGTACCCTTATCGGAAAGTGATTTCCCGTATATCCGTATGAGGATAAAAGAGATGGATATAAATTCCAGGGGAGATGAGACTTTATGAAGATGGACTTGTCCTACTGAGGGTTTGTAACTGTCTTGTAAAGGTGAACCGGCGAAGCTTCGTTGAAATCCTTCCCTCGTTCATCCTTAGTAAATACTATTACTGCATTTTCATGCATTTCTGGTAAACATCAATCATATTAAAAGGCATACATGCATTTTTGGTAAACATTAATCATATTCAAAAACATACATACACTCAAACACAACCAACGGACGTTTCACTTATGTAAATAGGGTAAAAGTAAATCTGGATTCAAAAGATGGAATTTATTTATATCAAAAAGTGACCCATACACGGGTAAGTTTGTACACGGAGACATAAACCCTAGTAAGAGGATTTTGTCATAAAGTTTTTTACAAAACAACGAATATCAGCTATGTGGGAAACAATCCTATTGAGTTTCAATTCTACTATTGCCACTCAAGTATCTCATCTTCTTGCTGTTGAGACGGAAACGATTGGATTGAGCTTTATCTGTTCGAGCTTGAATAAGTAGTACAACTGGTTGCAGTTTCATGAGTGATCCAAACGAGACATAGTCATACGCTTTAATCCCTAATTTTTGCCCGGATTGCCCTTTCAGGTTTTCAATCCACCGGGATACCCTTTTTTGCCCAAGCTGCCTTTTCAGGTTTTCGACTTACCGGGTGTACATCTTTTTATATATATCCCTAATTTTTGCCCAAACCCTTTTGGTTTGCCGGGATGCCCTTATTTTTGCCTAGGCCTGTCAACCTAGCGGGTCTCTTTTTATGCGTAGTATTTTTTAACTATGTCTGCGTTTACAGGCTGTGGGAAGTCTTCACCATCCATTGTAATCAGTATCATGGCACCTCCTGAGAACACTGTCTTGACTACAAATGGTCCTTCATATGTTGGAGTCCACTTGCCCCTAGGATCACCCTGTGGTAATATAATACGCTTGATTACCAAGTCACCAGCCTGATATACCTTTGGCTTAACCTTCTTGTTAAAAGCTTTGATCATCCGTTTCTGGTACATCTGGCCATGACAAACTGCTGCTAACCTCTTCTCATCAATCAAATTTATCTGGTCAAGTCGAGTCTGAATCCACTCATCTTCATCCAATCCTGCATCCTTCATAATTCTTAAGGAAGGAATCTGAACTTCAATGGGCAGAACTGCTTCCATACCATAGACTAAGGAGAATGTGGTTGCCCCTGTTGAAGTACGTATTGTGGTACGATAACCATGAAGAGCAAACGGTAACATCTCATGCCAATCCTTGTAAGTAACAGTCATCTTCTGTACAATCTTTTTAATGTTCTTATTGGCAGCCTCAACTGCCCCATTCATCTTTGGACGATACGGAGAAGAGTTGTGATGCTTAATCTTGAACTGCGTGCAGAGATCAGTAATCGTAGTGTTGTTTAGATTAGAGCCATTGTCAGTGATAATCCTCTCAGGGATGCCATACCTACATATGAGATTATTCTTAATGAACCGAGCCACAACATTCTTGGTAACAGATGCAAACGAAGTTGCCTCCACCCACTTCGTGAAGTAATCAATAGCAACCAGGATGAAACGATGCCCATTAGAAGCAGTAGGCTTGATCTCACCAATCATATCAATGCCCCACATGGCAAAGGGCCAAGGAGCAGTCAACACATTCAATGGTGATGGAGGTACATGAACTTTATCAGCATGGATTTGACATTTGTGACAAGTTCTGGAGTGTTGATAGCAATCAGCTTCCATGGTAGACCAATAGTAACCTGCTCTCAATATCTTCTTTGTCATAGTGTGACCACTAGAATGAGTGCCAAAGATCCCATCATGCATATCTTCCATAATCTCAATTGCTTCCTTCTTATCCACACAACGAAGCAAAGTTGAATCATGATTGCGCTTGTATAGAATCCCATTACTCAAGAAGAACTTAGCAGCAAACCTTCTCAGAAACTTCCTATCTTTGACAGATGCCCCTTCAGGGAACTCCTGAGCTTCAAGATATCTTTTCACTTCATAGAACCAAGGCTTCTCCTCTGCCCCTTCAGTGTCAATCTCATTGCAGTATGCAGGCTTTTCAAATCTATCAATAGTAATCTTGGGAGCTTCATCATCCCAACTGATCTCAAACATGGATGCCATGGTGGCCAAAGCATCTGCCAACTGATTCTCCCTCCGTGGAATGTGCTCAAAGGTAATCTCTTTGAAATGTGGGATCAAAGACAACACATGCTCTCTGTAAGGAATGAGGTTATCATGCTTGGTATCCCAATCTCCTTTAATCTGACTAATTACCAGGGCTGAATCTCCATACACATCAAGGAACTGAATCTTCATATCAATAGCAGCTTTAATACCCAGGATACATGCCTCATACTCGGCCATGTTATTGGTACAATGGAAACAAAGTCTGGCAGTAATCGGGGTATGACAACCTTCAGGGGAACTAATCACAACACCAACACCATTACCAAGTGCATTGGAGGCACCATCAAAAACCATAGTCCATCGGGATCCTTGTTCAGGTCCGTCATATTGTCCAGGTTCTTTGGTCGACAATCTTCTTTCACTGGCAAACGGTGAACCACAATGTCTGTATCCAATCCTGGCATATCTTCATAAGACCAAGCAAAGATCTCTACATAGTCACGTAACATCTGAATCAACCTGCTCTTGACACTGTCCTCTAAGTCAGCCCCTATCTTGACCTCTTTTCTGTTTTCTTCAGTTCCCAAATTCACAACTTCGACTGGCTCTTCATGTGGCTGTATAGCTTTCTCTTCTTGTTGTAACAACCTAGCGAGCTCTACAGGTATTTCACAATCGTCCTCATTTCCGTCTTCAGTTTGATAGATCGGATTCTCGAAATTATAATTGGCAATAGTAGAACTGTTATCAACAGGATCCAGAGTGGATGAGGATCTGCATTTTAGTGATGTGGGTGTGTGTAAGAACACATAGCTGATAAAACAAAAATGAAAGAAAAGAAAGACAAGGAACACAATATTTACGAAACGTCCACTGATTTTATTGAATGAAGTATGCAAATGAAATGACAGCCCGTAACAAGCATACCATTGTGCCCCGGGTAAGGCACATGGCTTGAAAGTTTTATTGTTCAAGAAATTACAAATTTAAAAACATAACACAGTAATAGTATTTACTCCTGACTAAAGGAGATAGGGATAACATCTTCAGCTTTCCAATTATTGAGTCCAGCACCCACAGTAGGAAAAATCCATGCATCCAAGTTGTAGTCTTCATCTTGATCTCCCACAGCATTGATAACCCCTTGATTGGTGATACGAGTAGCACGAGCACGACGAACAGCCTTCTGGGACTCTTCATCCACCACAACTCTAGCATCATTGAGGGAGGCCATTGCCATTGTTGGAGGTTTTCTGGTGACAACAGGAACTTTCTTCCCAACAGGAGGAGCTACACAATCATTAACAACCCAGGGAACCACTTCAAATGACTGACACGGAGTCTCAATGTATTCACCTTCCATTTCCAGATACTTGAAAGTGTTCACATGGCTGACAAAGTATTCTTCTTCTCCATAGACAGTAACAACCTTTCCATTCACCGGATATCTCAACTTTTGGTGCAATGTAGAGGTCACAGCACCTGCCCCATGGATCCAGGGACGACCAAGCAGACAAGAGTATGAAGGACGAATATCCATCACATAAAACGTAGCAGTAAACATCTGGGAACCAACTTGGATTGGAAGATCAATTTCTCCATGCACTACTCTTCTAGAACCATCAAAAGCCTTTACCACAATATTACTGGGCTTCAGCACAGCATCTTCAGGACTCAGCTTGTTCAGGACTTCCTTAGGCAACACATTCAAAGAGGAACCATTGTCTATCAGCACATGAGACAGGGTAGTGCCCCTGCATTCAATTGAAATATGCAAGGCCCTGTTATGATCTCTCTTGGCAGGGGTCAAATCAGCATCAGAAAATCCTAACCCATTGTCATAGGTCAGGTGGGCAACACAGTTCTCAAATTGGTCAACAGAAATCGCACTGGGTACATGAGCCATCTTCAGAAACTTGATCAATGACTTGGCATGAGCCTCAGAACATAATAATAGGGAGAGCATAGAAGTCTTTGAGGGAGTATGCCCCAATTGATCAACAATGTCATAATCACTCTTGCGAATGATTTTCAATACTTCTTCCATCTGCTTAGAGAGATCATCAGCAGCTGGCACATTAGTAGATACAGGCTCAATAACAGGACCTTTGCCCCGAGCATCAGTGGTGGAAGTAGCAGCAGGAGTACCTGCATTCTTGGAAGTATCTGGAGGAGAGAAGACTCTTCCACTACGAGTAATCTTGCTAGATCCGGCAATATTATCAATGTCAACAGGCACATCAGGTAAAGGCTCCTGCTTGACACCATGGATGTAAACATCAGACCCATAGTGCCAAGGCACAGCTTTGTCAGATGTATAAGGAATAGGACCAGGAGTGGTAATGATCAGAGGAGCCACTCTGGCTTCAGCAACAACTTTCACGGGACCTTCAGCAGTAATCTTGATTGGGCCCTGATGAGTGATTTTAATGGGACCCTTTGAAGTGATTCTTACCGGTACTTTGTCAACCATATCAACCTCTTCAGTCTTCTTACCCTGAGTCAGATGATCCACCATACTTTCTACAGATGTTGGTCTTCTTTCAAACACTATGGTATACTTATCCATGAGACGTTGAATGCCATCTTTCAACCTGAAGCACTTCTCTGGATTATACTCACAATAAACACAATCTTCACGACAACCCGGAAAGAACCCAGCTTGCACTAACTTCTTTCTGATGATGGCCAATGGTGTGGTCAATTCATCAACTGAACGGATATGCAGATCTTCCTCAATGGCATTGACAGTCTTCTCGTGATTTGGCATTGGAGCAGTAATCACATTGGGAGTACCCGGAGGATCAAACTCAATTTCTCCAGCATCAATCATATCCTGAATTTTGTTCTTCAAGACCCAGCAGTTATTAGTATCATGTCCTGGACAGTTTGAATGATATGCACATCGTGCATTGGGATTGTACTTGGGAGAGGTAACATTGGGATTCTGAGGAGCCTCTCTCAGGGTAATAAGTTCAGCCTTCAACAAGTGTTGCAATGCCTGAGCCATTGACATGTTGATCTTCGTGAACTGTCTTCTAGCTCTCTGTTGGTTGCCTTGAGGCTGCTCTGTTGTTGCAGGAGTTGGATTTGAAATATGAACTGCACTAACAGACTGATGCCTTCTGTTACGATCAGGTTGACCATAAACAGCATTGGATTCTTTCTTCCCAGTGGGAGGCTTCTTTGCAGCACCTGATAAAGAAGTGCCCACTTGGATCTTACCACTCTTGATACCATTCTCTACTCGCTCTCCTGTCATGATCAACTCAGTGAAGCCAGATGATGAGCTTCCAATGAGATGACTGTAAAACGGACCATTCAGCGTACACATGAACATATCAACCAGCTCCCTATCAGTCAAAGGGGGTTGAACTTTCCAGCTAAATCTCTCCACTTCTGAGCATACTCTTTAAAACTTTCTTTGGCACCCATAGACATGCTCTGAAGCTGCATGCGAGTGGGGGCTAAGTCAGCATTGTATTGGTACTGCTTATAGAAAGCTTCAGCAAGATCATTCCAGTCTCTGATATTGACACTCTCCAACTGATAATACCACTCCAGCTGAGCTCCAGATAAACTCTCTTGAAAGAAATGAATCCACAACTTTTTATCAGCAGTGTGGGGTTGAATTCTTCTGACATAGGACCTCAGATGCAGCTTGGGACAAGAGACCCCATCATAGACAACAAAGGTAGGAACCTTGAAACCCACAGGTATGACCACCCCAGATATCAGACTCAAATCCTCAAAATCCAGCCCAGATGATTTCTGCAACTCCATAGCATCCATCCTATCCACCAGCATCTTGAATTTGTCTTCATTAGGATCGTGGTAGTAATTAGCCTCAGAATCAGAGTCCCCCATTGAATGGTGGAGACTGCCTACCTCTTGCTCAGATTCTTCAGATTCATAGTCTTCAGCTGGTTCCTTAGTCTTGGCAAGACCTTTGAACCTTCTTCCCATGTTGATCAACCCAGCAGACCTTCTAGTCTTCTTAGTCTTCTTGGCCAGCAGTGTCTTCAATTCATCCTGCCCCTTGGATAGGTTCAGGATCAGCTCTTGGAACTGTGCATTCTGTGCCTGAAGATCCTTAACTGATTGTTCAAGAGCCATTGCTGAAATAAACAGCGAGAAGATGAGAAACCTGTGCACAATTATAAACCTGTGATGCAATGAAATGATATGGGAATGCATATGCAATGTTTTCAAGGACCGCAGGATTTAAATTTGCTTAGACAACCAAGAAAGTAACTTTTTATTAGTAATAACTTGTTTTGCCTTTTAGGCTTACAAAAATGAAAATGAAATAAGTACAAAAGATGGGGTTTTAAGTCTCCCATGGACGTTTCCTCTTTGTATTGAGGTAAGAGTTGAGGTTTCGTTCCTCGTGAAGTAGCTTTGTTAGCTCCAGAATCTTTTCTTGGCTTGCTTTGTAATGAGCCTCGAAAGTATCCCTTTGCTCCTTCAGTTGGATCCATGATCTCTGCAAGTCTTCCATATCAGTAGGCATGTCTGGGTGAAGGATGGTATAAGCTGTGTCTCCTTCAGCAACAGGTTCCATGGTAACTGGTAGGACGGCAGGATATGGCATCATAAGTGTCTGAGCACGAGATCGTACCCATCTGAGATAAGCTTCCATAGGAATAGTGTACTTAGGCTCCAGTGTCTTGTTGTCAACCCTGTTTACCTTTCCCCAAGCTCGCATGAATCTCTGACGGTAACCCTGAAGATCGTTGTCGTAATCAAACACAATGCCCTGAATCAACATGTCATGTGGACCATCACTTCGGGCGTAACCAAACTGTCGTAAAGCTAGAGAGGGGTTGTAGGTGATGCCTCCTCTTATGCCTAGAAGTGGCACATTAGGAAACTCCCCACAACGGTCAATGATGGTGACACTTTCCATAGATCTGGAGCACCAATGGATATCTGAGTGAGAAAGTGACATGATCCTCTTGGACCATCTGAACCCTTGCTCATTCTTCATTACTGAGCGAGGAAGGTGAGAAATAAACCACCTGGAAAGTAAAGGTATGCAGCACATCAAAGTTCCTCTTGCCCTTGTAGTACGGGTATGAAGAGAATGTAGGATATCTCCAAGCAATGTAGGTACTGGATTGTGACTCAGGAATATGTTGATGGCATGAACGTCTATGAACTGATCTGGATTGGGGAACAATACTAAGCCATATATCAGCAAGGCTAAGATCTCCTCAAAAGCATCATAGCTCATGGCCTTCAAGAACATTTGAGCTTTATCCATTAATACCTTGGCAAGAATACCCTTGACTCCATTTCTCGTCTCTAGAACAATGTCAGACTTCTTCAGATGTAGAGCTGCAGCAATAACCTCAGGTTTAAGTTCCTTCTCCAAACCTGTGAATGGTTTCTGATCAAGAACAGGGATACCCAGAAGTTTAAAGAACTCCTCCATGGTTGGAACCAGCTGATAGTCAGGGAATGTAAAGCAATGGTGCTTAGGGTCAAAGAACTGGAACAGAACACTCATCATGTCTTCATTGAACCCTGAAGTGACTAGATCCAATAGGTGACCATGTCTCTTGATGAACTGGGAATGATCAGACACTTGAGCAACCAACTCTTTAAGCTTAGCAGGTATGCCTACAAAGTTGATCCTGATAGTGTTTCTACGAGCAGAAGCCATGACCTGCAATAAAGAACAAAGATAAATCCCTTGGTCCTTGAAATGGTTAGGGAAAATGCTATGCTTATGATGCATGATGATGTCATGATGTTATGCTCAATCACAAACATGTGGCACACACAAGCAAGTCACACAATAGCCCTAGGTTTAAAGGCTTGCATGAGGTTCAAAGGTAAGTACCCTCCCCTGAAGTTAGTTGGTTCATCCTGTCCTATGAAAGTAACCAGGTTCTAAGGGATCTCAATATCATTGATCCTTCACAAGGGTGGTTGTTCAGAAGGCAACTTACTTGCCAACCAAAACCCTCCAAGTTTAAGATCTCAATGAGCGTAGTATCGAGTGTCAACCAACTTCAGTCTGTACCAAAGCCGGTTACCTCACTACTTTCTAAAGGCCAAAATGAGTTAACTAGGGTTCTAAAAGTTAGTTAGTGCATTGACAACATATGGCAGCCTCATATTATCCTCAACTTGACTTAAGGAACATAAGCACCAACCAAGAAGTCGCACTAACTATGGCCACCAGATCAACCGTATCGATATACGTCGTACAGTTTCCTTGGTCTATTGCCATTTACCTAAGGTACACTAGATCCGGGTTAGGACCTTTCACACATAAGAGCATCCCAACAATGTAAAGTAAAGCAAACAAGGCAAACAATATTAAAGTGATCTAATTTCTAAGGGTACCCCTCTTTTATATTAAATCCCCAGTAGAGTCGCCAGTTCTGTAACACGGTGGGAGAACTGACTTTAAGTAATGTTGCGGATAGCAAGAGTCGCCACCGACTTTTATTTTATCCAAAAGGAAAGGTTATAAAAGAACAGGAAAGACCTTAAGAGAATATTTTGGGTCCGGGGGGTAGGTTATGTAAAGGGAAGGTGTTAGCACCCTTTACATCCATGGTTATCCATGGGCTCTTAGTTACTTAGCTCACTTTAAATTGTTTTTGAAAGTGTAGTGTGTGAATAGAAAAATTTTCATAATAGTTTAATAATAATCCATGTACGGATGTGTAAAAACTTGTTTTGAAAATTTGTTTGAAATTGTTAAGTGTGAAAAGTTTTTGAAGTGAGCAAGTACATAAGAGGAACCTACCCTAAAGTTTAAAGTCTTTCTTGTTCTTTATCCTTTCCTTGGTAAGACTATCCCTACTATTAAGGAGTAGGTAGTCATTACCTTGGATGTTAAGGGACATGTGAGGGACAATCTGGTTATGAAGGCAACTGTGGGGTGTAATAAGCATATATGAGGGACTATCATCATTTATTCGAAGGGACTCGATTCGTAAAGGCAACCATGAGGGACTTGATGATTTTCTTTTTAAAGGGACTTGCTTTATACACCCCACTTGACCATTAATCGTAGGCAACTTGAGGGATAACCTTAGAAAGTGAGACGGCGATTAAAATCGACTTACGTGTGTGTGAGTGTTTATTTTAATTATCTTATATTTACAAGTGATCTAGAATTAATTTTAAATAACATACATATTTTGCACTCCCTAATTACTAACCATAGCAAATAATAAAAAATATTTACAAATTTACATCCAGGAGCATTTACAAAATTATAATAATAAACAAAATAAATAGCAAATTAAATAAGCAATAAATAATAAAAAATAAATAATAAGGGGTTAGTAATAATAAAATAATAATAATAATAATTTAGAAATAAGGTTAGAAACATAATAATAAAATATAATCATAAATAATAATATGGTTAGTAAATAATAAAAATTAATGAAATATATATAAAATTAATAAAGCAAAATAAATAATATAATTAGTAATAACAATGATAAATAAAATTAATCAAAATTATAACAATAATAAATCAACAATTTTTAATATAAACAATTATATTTAAAAAAAAAAAATGAGCAAACAATTGTTTTAATTTTACAAGTTATTAAGTTATTTTTTAAATATATTATAATTACAAAAAAAATTTAATTATTCAATTATTTTTTAAATAAACAGAAATTATAAAAGTATTCATATATTATGTAAAGAGAAGAACAAATTATAAGCATATTTACAAGATTTAAAATTTTTTTTTTATTAATTCAATTATTATTTTTTAAAAGACAATGATTTAAATTATAAACATAGTGTAAAATATATTTATATATTATATGAAGAAAAGAGTTTATAATTATATTTTAAAAAAAAAAAAAAAAAAATTATATACATGATAATTATGATAAGAATAGAAATCATTTTTGAAAATAGAATTAAGTTTTATTTAGAAAATATTTTTAAGGTTTTAAAAAAATAGGGCTTAGCTATATACAAAAATATTCTAATTTATATATACATATTATAAATTAAACACAAAATATAGAAACATAATTTATGAAAATATATTTTTGAAATTAAAGAAAACATACATGTTTTATTATTATTTTTATTGTTTTAGAAATAAAATTATATTTAATATAATAATACATTAAAAAACAAATAAAAGAAAGAGAGTATGAAAAAACTTACCTGACTGGGGTTTGAACCCAGGTCAGCTTGATTCCCAACAAGAACAACAACCACCAGGCCATTGGTGCGCAGGCAATATGTGAGGAGGAAGAGTTTGTTTTGTTGCTTGCTTGAAAAAATCCAGAAAAAATAAGAAACAAAAGGCCTGGGGTGGGAGTTGAACCCAGGTCCTTTGATCATTCATACGCGTGCCTTACCGCCTGGCTGGGAGAGCCTATCTGCTTGCAAAACAACCACAAACTATAATATATTAAGACAGCAATTTAAATGGGAAAAATATCAAAACATTGGTAAAGGGAGGATTCGATCCCCTCCCCCTCTTGTCAAACGCGCATGTGCTCTGCCACTGGGCCAACCATAAGTTGGTGATATATAAACAAGGAAAACATATAATATTTTAAAACAATATTTGAATTTCAAAACTGGCGCGAATGGCCTTCGTCTTCAACCTCCAGTCCTTCAAAATTTGCTGCGAAATTTGATACAAGCTTTCCTGCGAAATACAAACCCTAGCAAAACCTACGAAAATGAAACTCAAGCAAAACCACATCAATTCACGAAATTGGTTAGCGATTTATAATTCTCACAACTCACACAACAATTCTACGTTTCCAGAATTTATTTATATGCATTCAAATGATAAACCCTAATTGTAAGGTCAAGAACCCTAACATGGCCGTTTACGTTTTAGACACTCATCCTTCAATCCAATTGTCCAGAATCGTTCTAGGGATCAAGATAAACACATATCAACCATCAAAAACAATTTATAATACATATATTAATGGAATCGAAAAAATTGAATTCAAGGCAAAGATGAGTTCGGGTAGAGCAATATGGTGCTCATGAGATGCGTATGAATGATGATTTTGCTTCAACAATGTCCAATAAACATCTCTATGTTCTTACTTTGCCTTCAAATGCCCTGGAATCCAAAATCCGAATCTCACTTTTGGAAGGATTTTTTGAGTTTTGAAACTTACTTTTGGCTGCTGGATTTCGTGGCTTGAGGCTAGGGTTATGCTTAGTATATATGTGAGAATGATTTAGGTCAGAAACATGGATGGGTTGTGTGAAGATTTGGTCCAAAAAATATTGAAAAAGATCATGTTGTAAAATTCAAATATTTGATCATGAAGACTTGCTATCTTTGGAGATTTTTCATAATTTTTGTATCAATCACACTTAAATATGATTTAAGATTTTCTAGAAATAAAATTAAAATTTATTTTCATGATTTTATATTTTATTTGAATTTAAAATGACTTTTTAATATAAAAATCATAATAAATAAAAATAAAATAAATAAAATTATGAATAAATTAAATTAATTTCGTGCAAGCTATTATGAAATGGATTGGGTCACAATTTGGGCAGCCCATTTGGAAAGAAATGATTTTAAACCTCCATTTTCAACATAAACCATCACAAAATTTCCCAACTTTGCAAAGGCACATCTCCCTCAATTTTAAGGGTATGAGGGTGTTTTTGGACTTTTTGGAAAGCTTGAAGAGTCCTCTAAACAACCCCATTGGTTTCAGGTCCATATCATTTACCAATCTCAAGTTATGCCCTTTTGAAGTTGTTGACTTTTTGTTGACTTTTGAAATGACCTATAATGTCTTAGATCATATCTTTCAAATGAAGCATTTTTGGGCTTAACTTTCAACATCAAAGTTGTAGAGAATTCAATTTCCTTCAAAATGAGCTTTGGATGGAGACTTGGTGATGAAGTATGTGAAAGTTATGGCTTGTCAAAGTTCAGTTGACTTTTACTGAGGAAACCCTAATTTAGAAACTCCTGATTATTGATGATCTGGAATCTCCTTGATGAATCATGATCAACCCTTGATCAAATGATGAATTTTACTTCATATACTTGATGTTGGAAAAAAATCATGAAGTTTGACTTTGGTTTGACCACAGTTGACCTCAGTTTGACTTTTTAACTGCACTGACTGATTTTGACTTATCTGATCATCTGACTGAGCAAACTTTTGAGAAAAGTCTTGAAACTTGACATGGGGGTTCTTACACACATATAAGATGTTATGAAACTCACTTGAGGTATTGGAAGTCCATTTAGCCTGATTAAAGTCAAAACCCTAGTTTTGGATGCACTGCTTAGGAGGTGCATTGTCTGAGGGAATTGTCAGCTTCTTTGACCAATTGTGAACTTTGTGAACCTTGTGAATGTTCATAAGATGTCTTGTGATACTCATGGGAGGTATTGTGAAGCTTGTGAACCTTGTGAACCTCATGAAGTGGCTTTGTAGACCTCATGAACCTCAGGAGAGCTTTGTAATCATTGTGAATCTTGTGAACCTTGTGAACCTTCATAAAGTAACTTGTAGACTTCATGAACCTCATGAAAGGTCTTGAAGATGTTGAGAAGCTTGTGAACCTCATGAAGGGTATTGAAAGCATTGGAGAACTTGTGAACCTTGTGAACCTTCTTAGAACACAAAGTCTTGTATTGTGAGGGCAAATTTTGGGGTGCAACAATTGGAAATAACCTTATAAAGACGAAAGCTTAAATGAAAGCTTAGCTATTACACCTGACCATGCCATGCCCAAAGAAACCTGATATTTAACTCAAAACATTGCTTAAGAATCTTAGATACGAATTTCTCAATTCGGAACTTAAAAGACCAATTATAGTAAACGTAGACTTAGGACAGCTTGAAACAGAAAAACTTTTAGATGTCCTAAGAAAATACCCAACCGCTTTAGGTTATAACATATCCGATCTAAAAGGAATAAACCTTTAGATATGTATGCACCGCATTATGCTAGAGGAAGATTGTAAATCCTCTAGAGAGCCTCGGAGAAGGATTAATCTGATTCTAAGTACTATAGTCAAGGATGAAGTAAAGAAGTTGTTAGACACAAGGGTTATATATCTGATATCCGAAAGTCAGTGGGTCATCCCAATGCACGTCGTACCAAAGAAGGGAGACATTACAATCACCAAAAGCGCCAGAGGTGAGTCTATAACACAAAGAGTAGTAACCAGGTACAAAATGTGTATCGATTACCGGAAATTAAACAAAGCTACCCGGAAAGATCATTTTCCTTTACCCTTCATTGATCAAATGTTAGAAAGATTAGCCCAACATTCTTATTTTGCTACCTGAATGGTTACTCGGGATTTTTCCAGATACCTATTCACCCTGATGACCAAGAAAAGACAACATTCACATGCCCCTATGGAACATTTGCGTATCGACGTATGCCATTTGGTTTATGTAACGCTCTAGCGACATTTCAAAGATGCATGATGGCAATCTTTGTTGATTTCATAGACGACATCATGGAAGTTGTAGCGGTAAAATCAGGAGTGTAAGCTATTGATTAACTTAACTCAAGGTAAACAGAGTCGCCACCGCGCTTTTATTTTATTCCAAAAGGAAAAGGGAAAAAGAGCGAATAAAACCTAATGAATCTAAAAGCAAGAAAGCTAAAGAAACACATCAGAGAAACGTGTAAGGGGATAGGTTACACAATGGGAAGGTTTTACGCACCCAAAATGTCTGTGGTACTCCACGGGAGCCCTTTGAAAAATTTACTGCTTTTGGTTTGAAAATAATTTGTAAGATGTGAGTGGAGAGGTGAGAAAAGAATTATTATTTTTTTATATTTTTTGTGTTTGGAGAGGTTTAACGCCTCATGCCTACGTACCCACAAAGTGAAATGCGAGATCAAAACCTCGTAGTTCGTGGTACAAATAGTGAAATGGCTGGGTTATGATTCATTTTATTAAGTGAAGAGAATTTGTCATCTTCAAGTGGATAGCCAAACAAATCTACCATGAGAATGAAGGCATGGACTCATACATCATTATGGGGACGGCGCCAACTCGGATAAAATCGACGAGCATGCCACTAAACCCCCACAAATGACAAGAGACTCAATTACATCAAACTACAACCATGGAGATTGAGACACTTGCACCCGACTAAAGAATAATGACTCATAATCGGCACTCTTTAAAAGAAAATAAACAAAAAGTGCACAAAGGCACAAAACAAATTGAATGAGTTTGGTTCTTTTTATTTTTTGAATTAAGGTCAACATGATTAGATTCATTGATTTTTCAAGAGAAAAGAAAGAGGTAAAAGCCACTTGACAAAAGTCAAGGTTTTTTTATTATTATTAAAGAGGTGATGATTTAAAGAGAAGGAATCCTTTGAAAAAGGGAGAAGGTTTTGAAAATTGAAGAATGGGAGGAGATGAAGGGACTATCCTAAAAAAGAAAATAAAGAGATAAGGGAAGAAAGATCTAACCAAACTTGATGGCATTCCAAATTATGAGCATACGAGTTCCATCCTTATAAGCTAGCAAATGGCCAAGTAAAGGCTAAATCCAACTTTTCGAAGATCAAGGCAAAGGAGATGTCCTAAGAATCTAAGTCCAAATCTCCACTCCAAATGCTAAGGATAGTAACCAAAAGTCCACAAATTAAAGTCACAAGTTTTTTAGAGGTTTAATCCTTTATTAATGTTTTTGTGTCCAAATGGACAAATAGAAAATCAATCAACAATAATAAGAGCAAATAATAAACATGATATGGATGAGTAAAGAAAAATAGAATAAAGGCAATAAAAGTGCAAGAAATTAAATGTTAGTAACAAAAGAAATAAAAATGCAAGAATCTAAAATATTAATAGTAATAATAGTATAATAATATTTACAAAATAATGGTATGGTGAACTTAATCAACCACAACCAAGAAGGAAAAGTGACCCAAATCGAAGGCAACTGGATCCGCTTAGCATATTACATTATAGCGATTAATTAAGGCAAACCGAATCGAATTCAATGAAATTTGAAAGGCGATTGGGAGACCCAAAGCACCTACGCATCAAACATTCATAAGTCTCGATTCTTAATGCAATATGATTAACCACTTTGGGATTACGTGATCAACAAGAGATCCGGTCCACGAAAGTGCAAGTACCCAGTTAGATTTTTATTCCGAAGTCGGGACACATTTAGGTCTATGTTAAGCAATCGGTGAGTAATTTACGAAGTAATTACCCTACAAATGAGGCTGGCCACCACCAATTAAGGTGCATAATGTTAGTGCTAATGCATGCAAGATAATCGATATGTAGATCGTTATCCGGACGCAATACCGCACAAAACTAAAGATGAAAACCAAATTGAGTTGCATTTATGGTGCTCTTACATCTTTAAGTTCAATCACTCATCTTGGTGGATTCAAGCATGAAAATGTATCACTAATGCAAAGTACCTTAAATGGATTAAATAATCCACCTAAAGGTAGTTTTGAATTAATGAACATTAACTACTCTAATCAACACCCAAAGTCCATTGAATTTAAAGAGAAATTTCTCCCAAAAATGCTTCTCAAGGTAAAAAATAAAAGGAGGAAGAAGGAGAAGAAAGAGGAACCAAAAAGAGGCTTAAAACAAGCCAAAAAAGTCAATTCTGACTTGCGTTAACCGGTTAACGCATATGGTTAACCGGTTAACGCTGAAGCAACAACAGAAATTCACCATTGATCCATTTTCAAAATTCTCTCAAAACGTTTAATGATCATGATCTGAATTTGCACGAATTTTAAAACTAAAATACAGTGGAATCCATGCAATCAAACAACAAATAAAGATCCAAAGGATCTAGAATCAAAGGAACCAAAGATCTACATCTTGAATGGTTGATGGTGAGTATGGGTTTGTGGAAGGAGAGGAATTACCAAAGTCACTTCTTCAAATTGAACCAAATCAAGGTAGATCTACTGCAATTGATGAACAAGAGAATGAAAGGATGAAGGTTTAGCTCAAGTTAATCAAGAATTCAATGTGAATTTTTGATAACTTCAAAAGAAAGAAAGTGAGCTTTTGAGAATTTTTGGTGTGGGGGAATTAGTTTGCAAGAGGTTTTGTGGCTATCAAAAGCTTGTAGAAATTTTTGCAAGGTGAATTTGGCTCTCTAAAGCTTGTTGAATGAATGAAATTGTGGTCCTATTTAAAGGCCTTGGGTATGGAAATTTGGTGGAATGGAGCTTGCTTTGGTAATTTGAATTTAGGTTTGGTAATTGGAATTTTGGTGGGAAATGGAAAAGAGTGGTGATTAATGAGGGTTTATGGTAGGAAATGATCAAAGTGATGTAGAGAAATCAGAAACCAATGGATCTAGAATATTCCAATTAAATCAATGATCAAATGGTGCTGAATTTGAATAAAATATTCAAATTTCGCACTGGTTAACCGGTTAACGTATTTGGTTAACCGGTTAACCAAGCTAAAATTTGAATATTTTGTTCAAATGTGATTGCTTAGTTTTGCGACCCGATTCTTGTAGTTCTTCGAAGAAATGAACGCATGATCCTCGGAAATCCTTTAAATGAATCAATTAACTCGGGGAATCCTTGATCAGATAAAAACTTGAATTATTTGCGGATTCACTTCGACTTTTTCTGTGAAATTTCACTCGAGTTGTAGGACTGCTATTTTTTTGGTATTTTCACATGGCTCCTCTTCCTGGAAAAAAAAGGTTAGCAAAAGGAAACAAAATATTTTTTCTTATTTTGATTAATGGTTAGTAAACATAAACAAATAAAGTAATTAAAGACAACGGTGGTCCCATGCGAGGCATAATCCTAACCCGAGAAGAACCGTGCAACCAGTGCGATCTTGTTTGTATGCAAGATGCAGATGAAATGCGAAGAGAGCTTAGGGCAAAAATTAGGGTGCAACAGCTGCCCCTATTTAAGTTTCTTCAATCTAGAGATATGAAGATTGACATCTTCGTCTCTACAAGATGGGAGAGACTTAAATATAGAAAACCCCATTTTTGTCCTAAGAGACCAAGATATGATATGAATATGAGATGATATGCAAACCCAAGATCTCTGTGGGGAAAACATGACCACCAGAGGAAAGCAAAAACTTGGGGACACAGAAGAAAAAAATCCCTCCGGGGAAAACAACAGACACCAAAAGAGTTACCAGGAAAATAAATAACTGGATAACCGACTCCATATGGAGAAAAGATATGATATAAACAAAGTAACAAGGTTCAACGGGAAAGAGCGAACGCTCTGCCAAGGAATATCAACCAAACAAGGTGTTCGAGTCCAAAAAAAGGAGGAATACTGAGTTAGAACAGAATCAATAACTACCGGTTTACTGGGTAGGAAAACAAGGGACTCAACTATCGATTTACTGGATAGGAGCAAAACAAAGAGAGATAACCTCCGCTATCTTTTTGCTGGGTAGAAAAACTTCAACTACCAGGTTTACTGGGTAGGATCACAATCAAAGGGGAACAACTTCTATTACCTTTTTACTGGGTAGGAAGAAGAAATCTCAACTACCGGATTTACTGGGTAGGAGTACAAGCAAAAGAGCTTGATTAATTTGGTAATATTTCCCACTATCGAATAATTGATAGCTTAATTCCAAAGTAATATACTCAAGCTGGAGAAAATATTGCCCACTATCAAACAATGATAGCTTAATTCCAAAGCAAACATTACTCACAAAGGGGACCAAAATTCAATCCAAGAACAAATTGGAGAGAAACAGTCAAACAAAACTCATCCCGGGGAGGAAATATCTCAACTAGGGAAGTTTTATCCAGATAATAAACTGGGGAAGAAACTGAATCAAAATCATCCACGAGAAGCAAACTCAGTGGGGAAATAGAAAGGATAAACACTTCCTGCTTAAGGGTTGACACTCTAAACTTGAGAGGAAAACCACACACACACTCCGCGGGGAAAGATCACACCAAAGAGCAGGGAACAAAGATAAATGCAAGAATGCAAGCAAACGATGTTATGCTCATGCGTATGAATACGCGTATGAATATGCTGACAAAATAGACACAAAGATAAGCAACGGGTGACATAAACACCACAACAACCGGATACTCGACTAATCAGGACAGCAAGGCTGGGGACCATGCTGGAGATTCGATTTGAAATCCTGCAGGGGAAAATCAAAAGCCATCAAAGGAATGAAATCCCACTACAAGGCAAAATTCACACTGGGAAAAAAACTGCTAGGGATCCAATCCACAAAGCAATCTTCAAGCAACACCCACAGAAACAAAATCTTCCATTCTTTAGGGAAAGAGGGAAATGTCCCTGCTAAACACTGATGGGAACAAATATCTTCATAACTCTGTTTGAGGAAACAAGATGAAGATCTACCAGTGATGCAAATAAAGCATAATCTACTGGTTCATCAAACATTCACTCTGCATAAGGATATCACCCTACTGAGGAAAGGTAATAATCTGCCGAGGATGGGGAAAAGTTTCCATAATCCCCTCTAGGGACAGAAGAAATTCTTGATAAAATCAAAATTTGTGAGGAATAACTGTCATACCACTCCTGCTCCACTTGGGGATAGGGTGCAAGACCTGCTGAAGATCACATAGGAACCTGCAGACTACTAACACATGCAAACCTACTGGGAATCTGTGGGAAAGTTCTATGAAGGTCGTTCATCACTGAAAATTTCGGAATTACTGACCCACATGGGGATACCAGAAGTTAACATCATAGCCAAAACACAGTTATGAGGGATTTTAAATCAATACCCACCATCAGGTGAAAGAAAACCTCTAAACTGACTGCTATATCAATACTTCTGCTCAGGGATGCAATCAACTCAAGCTGAGGAACAAGAACTCGGCTAAGGATTCCCAATGTTTTTCGAGTTAAAGATAACGTGATGAGGAAGAAATCAAAACTCAGCAGGGGATTCCTAAGAACATCCCTTCCAACAATTCTTCTGGGCAAAACATTGGAACTCAAATTAAGAACAATCATACAATCCCCATTCACACTTATTGTTGGGGAACAAAACATCATTAACATCATCCTGCCAATACTATTCAGGAATTTCACATGGATACAATCGAATCAAACCCTGCTTTGGGAGAGACAAGTTACACACATCCAGACTTTACCATCCTTGGAGTCACTATTAATATCCTTTCTTTGTTCATATATCAAGAGAAAAATGTTTTTATCATCTTAAAAGATTAAATTTATAAAATTTTGTTTAAAAAACCATCATCAACAATAAATTGAAATTTTGTAAACAAAAAAAACAAAATAAAGAGTTGCAAACAATCAGATAAAAGCTCAAATTCATTGATAGAATGGTAGTCAGCAAATGGCATGACTCCATGGATCTTTACAAGTTTGAAAAATGGTAAATACATGGAAAAGGGTTACATTGAAATACAATGATCACTATTCTCCCTATCAACTTTGATCTCCACTGTGTCCGAAACTTCAGTCAAGGATGAGTGAATAAGAATCTTTGATGGAAAATTCTTCTGAGGGATATAATCTGAAATCCTCGGTTGTTTCAAGTGATCCAGTCTGTCGACGCAGTTACTTGACATGATCCCTAACTTTTACCTAGATTGCCCTTTCGGGTTTTCAATCTACCGGGATAATTATTTCTATTTATGTCTCTAATTTTTGCCTAGACCGCCCTTTCGGGTTTTCAATCCACCGAGACGCTCTTTTTTGCCTAAGCCGCCCTTTCAGGTTTTCAACTTAGCGAGCTATTCTTTTATTTTTTAGGCGAAGTATTTCTTGATTGCATCCGCATTCACATGGCAAGTGATCTCCTCACCATCCATAGTTGCAAGAATTAATGAACCGCCAGAGAAGGCTTTCTTGACAACATATGGGCCATCATAGTTCGGAGTTCAATTGCCCCGAGCATCTTTAATGAAAGACTGAATCTTTTTGAGCACGAGGTCGCCTTCTCTGAATACACGAGGTTTGACCTTCTTATCAAAAGATTTCTTCATTCTTTGCTGGTACAACCTACCATGACACAAAGCTGTTATTCTCTTTTCCTCAATCAAATTCAACTGATCAAATCTACTCTGATACCATTCAGCCTCAGTCAACTTGGCTTCCATCAGAACTCTCATTGATGAGATCTCAACCTCGACGGGGAGCACTGCTTTTGTACCATAAACAAGTGAGAAAAGGGTTGCCCCTATTGAAGTGCGGACAGATGTATGATACCCATACAAAGCAAAAGGGAGCATCTCATGTCAGTCCTTATATGTCACAACCATCTTTTGAATGATCTTCTTAATATTCTTATTCGCAGCTTCAACAACCCCATTCATCTTCGGTCTATAAGGAGAAGAATTATGGTGTTGAATCTTGAATACTTCACAAAGCTCTTTCATCATCTTATTATTCAAGTTCGAACCATTATCAGTAATGATTCTATTCGGAACACCATATCTGCAGATAATGTTATTCTTGATAAATCGAACCACAACTTGCTTGGTCACATTAGCATATGATGTTGCTTCCACCCACTTGGTGAAGTAGTCAATTGCCACGAGAATAAAACGATGTCCATTAGAAGCCTTGGGTTCAATCATACCAATCATATCAATTCCCCACATAGAGAAAGGCCACGGGGAAGAAATCACATTGAGGTGAGTTGGTGGCACATGAATCTTATCAGCATACACTTGGCACTTATGGCACTTTTTCACATACTTGCAACAATCAGATTCCATTATCAGCCAATAGTAACCTGCTCTCAACATATTTTTAGCCATTGCATGCCCATTAGCATGAGTACCAAAAGATTCTTCATGAATTTCTTTCATTAACATGTCTCAAGCTTCAGACGATAGTCACAATGTCCAGACGATCGTCTCAATGTCCAACGTTAATTTTATCTAACGATCGTCAGAGTCGTTGCAACTCCACCATTTTTTGTCTCCAACGGCTATGATCCTATCTTATATAAATAAAACCCTTTCCAATTTCATTTTCACACAATCAACCACCATAACATTCTCATAGCAATTTTTCTCAGCTTTTCCACCTTCTGTTTCCCATTTAGTTGCTGCATAATTTTTTTTTCAACACCAACCACCACCCTTTCTCACAAATTCATCAAACCAGCCACCATTCTTCATCCTTATTATTCTACACCTTCCTAAAAATGGCCGAGCATAGACCAACACCACTAGTTTCAAGAGAAGGAGACGCTGGAGTTCTCCAACATGCTCGTTTTCAGGAGTTCTGCAAGAGGGGAGTCAACATCACCTGTTACGCCGACGAGGATTTCCTAATTCGTTTGGGCCTCCTCAATAGCGTTAACTATATGATGGATAGGACTCATCTCACGGCACTCTGCCGAAGCAACTGGTCAAGTTACGCCCCGCTCGTGTTGAAGTTCCTTAGCTCGTTCGAGTACAACACACCTAGGGGAGAAACAAAATTTCTTACCGGGAACATTACCTTCCATATGTTCGCGAGAGAATTCCCCGTAACTCAAGAACAACTCAGCGAGTGGTTTGAGCTCCCTTATGGTGAAGGTGTTCACCTAACTGTTCCGAAGGGAGGAGATTGGGAAGTTTCAGATTTTGATCTGTGGGAGGAATTATCTGGAGAAAGAGAGGATGAATGGGAGGATTTGTACGTAGCGCACATTCAGAACCCCGCCATCCGATATTTTCATAGGGTTGTGTCAAGTGTTATCTTCGGGAGAGCCAACAGCCACAAGGTAAATCAAAAACATCAAATATATCTGTAATAGAGGGAAATCTCCCTTCTACTTCGGCGGTATGATCACTGACCTTACAATTAAGTTGGGTTTAGAGGAAAACCTGAACCAGCTGCAAAGATCACCTTCCATATACCTTGACATGGAGTTTTGCAAGGCAAGCCACTTGATCAAGGCAAGTAAAGATGGCAGGCACAACCTGGTCGTGAATGGGAAAGTTATCAGAAGCATCATCCTACCCTGTCACACCAGGACGGATGTGAGAAACCGGGCCAACTAGAACTTCGATCTCTGATCTCCTTCACCAGGTGCGGCTGCACAGGAAGCTCAAAAAGACGCCGGAATAGATGAAGTCCAGCAGGTTTTAGATGATGAGGAGAGAGCACAACAGAGAGCCGTTGAGTTTGCAAGCACTAACACATCCACTAGGCGCCGGACAAGGAATCAACAACCCGCGTCTATGGATGACATTATGGCAGTCATAATCCAAAACCAGGAGGTGCAACAGAAGTGATACGAGGATTTGTCCGCAAGATTGGGAAGAGTGGAAGAAACTCAAGCAACTCATGGAACACAAATAGTAGCCAACACTGCAGCACTAGGTGACCTATCTAGAACAGTGCATGGTATGCATGACTTCATTCATCATGTAGGTGTACCAGAACACTTAGCCAAAGGCAGAGGCCAAAGACCACCACAGCATGAGTAGTTACTTTTTAGTTATTTCTTTTATTAGTTTTTAGTCTTGTTATGTTTTCATTATATTTCTTAGAAGTGTACCTATATCTCACAACATTGAGAACAATGTCTAAGATAGTATGGAAGAAGGTATTAGATTTCCCAATTTAGTTGTAAGAAACCAAATTAAATTAATCAAAGTATTCAGTTTCAAAATTCTCTCTAGTATTTTTAGCATTACCAATTTTTTTTTATTCCCTTGTAATGTTTTCACTTAACATACCCTTCAAGTATATAGGTTAATAGGCAATGTTAGAAAAACTGAGAAAGACTTAACAAAAATTATACAGTCTTGACACCTTGAAGCCTTAGAAGCGATATCGATTTGGATACCTATTATACAAAAGTCTAAGCTTTAAGTCTAAATTAGCCTCGAAGTAGTTTTTTTTAGCAGTCAACACCGCCTGAATTACAAGCTACGTGGAAAGCTGATGCAAATAAGTGATTGATTGCAAAAATGCCAAAAAGAAGAAAAAGAAAGAAAAATATCAAGATTATGCAAATCATTGGTAAAACAATCAAGTTGCACAAAAGGCAAAGCAAAAAGACTGATGTCAGTCGATTAAGAGGAATCTGGTTCTGAACTCGGTAGGGCGAATTACCGTTCGATCCACTACGACTTACATTCGGTTTGATAAAGGCTTACCACACTTATTTACCATACCCCATTTGAAAAGAAGGATCAAATTCACTAATAGGTTATTTCACTATGCGTGTGCAAAGGTAAAAGGCTTAATGTGATTGCGTCAGAATGAAATCGGGTGAAATAGATATAAGAGCATCAGATTGAGTTATAATTGCATGATTCAGATTGGTTTGTAAGGGGGGTTTAAGAACGTTATTCGTTTTTAGTGTCATTAGTGTATTTTTAGTGTTCGAGTTAATATCGTTTGATTTGACATGAAGTCGCACGACCACGTACAAATAGGTGTTATGTTTCGTGTCTGCATGTAGAGGTATTTTATTTAAAACCATGATTGATTGTTTACTTGAGGACAAGCAAAGATTCAAGTCAGAGGGAATTTGATAACTCGAATTCATATCGATTATTTAGTGTGATTTCTGATTATTTAACATGTTTATTTAACTGTTTTGGATAATTTTATGCGCAAATTATGTTTGTTTTGCAGACATTCGATCAGACACGTCAGTTGGAGGCAAGAATGTGAAAAGGAAGCTTTTAAGGCAAGAAACCAAAGAAAATAGAAGGAAAAATGACAGAAAAATGCATTTCTGCATTTTTGCTGTCAAACGGTCGTCTCAACATCCAGACGGTTGTCTCATTGGTTCAGACTCCCAACTTGGCAATGAGTTGGTCGTCTCATCCTTTAGTTGGTTGTTTCAATTACAATACGCTCGCTTCAACTAAATAAGTCAGATACACAAATTTCGTAACAGAAGCAAGAGAAGTCAATCCATTAGAGATTTTCTCGTTCAAAGCCTGAGAAGTTTTCTCAACCCTAGTCCACTCAGTCAAAAGCCCATCAAAGTCCAAGCCATATATTTCTCAACAAACTCTATCATAGCATCTATAAATAGATCTCTCTGCCATTGCAATGAGGGCACTTTGATCTTACATCCAATTGCTGCCTTTTTATTTCGAAGTTCGCTTTTTATTTTCATTGTTCATTCGCTTTTATTTCTTTTATCGAACCTTAGTGATAGTTGTTGCTCCCCTGATTTCCATCCTGGTACAAACGCGAAAGTGGCGTGGAAAAAGAATAGAGTCGCCAGCCAGGCATTTTTATCCCGAAGGAACGGGAATGGTAATGCTGCACAAACCAAAAGAAAGAAAGAGGAAGGACACGGGTCCTACGAACCAAAGAGACTGAGTTCGGGAGTCGGTTACGACCTGGGAAGGTATTAGCACCCAAATCGCCCGCTGTACCCGACGGGATCCACACTTGCAAAAGAAAACTATTTCAAAGGGTGAGGGTATGAAAGCTGCTGCAAAAGAAAATAAAATGAACTGGATAAGAGGACTGAGAAAGAAACTAGATAAGAAAACAAAGAGAAAAAATGTAGGGAAAATAAAGATTGTGATCGAATGGGCCCTACCCCGCTGCCTACGTACCTCATCAGGACAATGAGGATCAGAGACGCCGTAGTTCCCCTAACTAGGGGTAACAAGGAAATTTCTTGTGAATTAAGGCTTGAACTGCATATGTCATTGCTCAGGTGTTGCAAGCTCGGACGAAGAGTGTGTTACCGTCTTGCAAAGTGACAAGTAGTAGCAAGTTCGCGTACAGAGTGAATGAGATGAGAAAAGAATTCCCGAAGGAAAGACGCTTATTGTTTGTTTGTGTTTTTTATGAAGCTTTTAGGAGTGTGTCACAAGGAAGTGAACTCAAGCTCTTTTCCATGGAATATGCACTTGTCACTACATTCCAAGATGGAATAATAGAACAAGCACACTCAAGTAAGGAGAAGATCCCCAAAACTTGAAACCAAAGATTAGGGCCTAAGATCACTAACTCATTAACTTATTAAGTGTTTTTGTTATTTACAGTGAAGAAGTGTTTTTTATGCTTTTCTTGGTGAAGAAGATGCCTTGATCAGACTTGTGCATCATGATCACACTAAATTTCACCGTATTTCTGACTCCGATTTCGCATGCATTCTTAGCCTTTATTGCTATTTTGTTATGTTATTACTATGTTTTCCTTTGTTTTCAGGTATTTATCCATTTAAGAGTCACATGCGAAGAAACGAAGCAATTAGGATGAAAAAATGAGAGAAATAGAGCAATTTGCACACAAGACGTTGTCCGACGATTTTGACCATAACTTTTGATCCGTAAATCAGAATGACACCCCGTTCGAAGCACTGGAAAGCTAACACAGAGAGCTACACCATGGAAAATGGACCTAACACTCATGGCGGGCGCCATGGGCACATGGCGGGCGCCACATTCACAAAATTGGTTTCGGTCAAAAACGGTTAGAGAAAACCACCCACGATCCCCACTCTCTCATTCCCTATCAGCACCATGGCGGGTGTTGCACCCCAAAATTTGCCCTCACATCAAGACTTTGTGTGCTAAGAAGGTTCACAATACTTACAAGACCTTTCATGAGGTTCATGAAGTTTACAAGACACTTTATGAGGAACTAAGGTTCACAAGATTCACAAGGCTCACAAGACCTCCCATGAGGTTCACAAGATATCTTATGAGGTTCACAAAGTTCACAAAGTTCACAATTGGTCAGAAGATGTGACAATTCCCTCAAACAATGCATCCTCCTAAGCAGTGCATCCAAAACTAGGGTTTTGACTTTAATCAGGCTAAATGGACTTCCAAGACTTCAAGTGAGCTTCATAACATCTTATATGTGTTTAAGAATCCCCATGACAAGTTTCAAGACTTTTCTCAAAAGTTTGCTCAGTCAGATGATCAGATAAGTCAAAATCAGTCAAAGCAGTTAAAAAGTCAAACTGAGGTCAACTGTGGTCAAACCAAAGTCAAACTTCATGATTTTTTGCCAAAATCAATTATATGAAGTAAAATTCCTCATTTGATCAAGGGTTGATCATGATTCATCAAGGAGATTTCAGATCATCAAGAATCAGAGGTTTCTAAATTAGGGTTTCCTTCGGAAAAGTCAACTGAACTTTGACCAGCCATAACTTTCACATACTTCATCACCAATTCTCCATCCAAAGCTCATTTTGAAGGAAATTGAATTCTCTACAACTTTGTGTCTCACAAGCCAAGCCCAAAAATGCTTCATTTGGAAGGTATGAGCTAAGACATTATAGGTCCTTTTGAAAGTCAACAAAAAGTCAACAACTTCAAAAAGGCATAACTTGAAAATGGTAAATGATATGGACATGAAATCAGTGGGGTTGGTTAGAGGACTCTTCAAGCTTTCCAAAATGTCCAAGAACACCCTCATAGCATTAAAATTGAAGGATTTATGCCCTTGCAAATTTGGGAAATTTTAGGGAAGTTTATGAAACAAATAAGGCCTTAAAACCAATTTTTGCTAAATGAGCCCACCTAATTGCCATTCAAACCTTACAAACTCATCAAGCACGACCCAACCCACTTATTTTCTGATTTTTTATTTTTTATTTCATATTTATTTGAATTTTATTCATTAAAATACAAATTAAATTGAAATAAAATATAAAAGTCATATATTTGATTTGATTTTTTGGTTCTAGAAAGTTTTAACACTCATTTAAACTTGATTAACACCATTTAAATTCAGATCATCCAAACATGGCAAGGCTAGATCAAGAATAATCAAGTTTTAATGATCAATCTTTTTCAATCTCAAAAAGTCCAAAAATCCACAAGTTTGTTTAAATTCTTGACCTAATTTTAGTGTGTGGTATATATACAACATAAGACCAAGCTCTAGAGACGAAATTCCTGCCTCCAGAACCACTTTCAAAGTTCAAAATTCTTAAGAAAAGTTGAATTCAGATTTTAAGATTGAGGCAATTTCAAAGCTTTATAAAGGTTGCAATGCATTCTATGGTGATTATTGAGCGTATTTGGATCATTTTCATCATTCAAAACACCACATGGACCTCTAACCGAATCCAACATTCCATGTCTTTTTGGTTTTTTCGTTTACGATCATTTAACTGTTATTAACGAATTTTGTTTGTTTATTTGTGTTTAATGAAAGCTTGTGATGAATTCTGGGTGGTTTGATTGAAGAAAACATGGTGGAATCGCATGATGCCATTTTAGGGTTCTTGACCTCCAAATTAGGGTTTCGCGTTTTAATGAATATAAACAAATTCTAAAACCGTGGATCAATCCTAAACAATCTCTGGACTTTGTTTGCACTCTTAAT
The DNA here is from genome assembly GCA_963966055.1 of Lathyrus aphaca. Taxonomy (NCBI): domain Eukaryota; kingdom Viridiplantae; phylum Streptophyta; class Magnoliopsida; order Fabales; family Fabaceae; genus Lathyrus; species Lathyrus aphaca. The sequence goes on along the minus strand of OZ014523.1, from coordinate 533,661,111 downwards.
TTAATGAAATTGTACTGTTTTAATGGTGTTTGGATTTCGTAGGTGTACCTGCCATTTGAAATTTCGCAGGAAAAGTGGTAAAGGAATTCGCAGGAAATTCCGCAGCGCTAGAGGAAGAAGAAGACCCTGCGCGCGAATTTCAAATTCAAATATTTCACTTATTTTATTATTTATTCGTTTCGTACATATATCACAGCGCGCTGTTGGTTCAGTTGGTAAGGCATGTATGTGCATGAGGGTGGAAACTATGGTTCGAATCCAGCCAGGAACAATTTTTGTTTTAAATTATTTTGTTTTGCAGGATCAGAATAAAACAATATTTTGCTATCTGTTTATCACGCGCGCGCATGCTGGCCCAGTGGGTGGAAACAGAGCTGGAAAGTGAAGGGACCAGGGTTCAAACCCTGCCCTCAACATTTTGGTATTTTTGCATTTTTCTTATTTTAATTTGTTTTATTATATTAATTCTATTTTTTAAACTAGTAAAAATAATTTCTCAATAATATCATAATATTTTCCTCATATCTTAAAAAATTATAATTCATGGTTCTTAAAACTTTAAATTTATTTTATAATAAGTATGTATATATAGATATTATATTATTTGTAAATAAATGTATTTGTTTTGTATAAATAAATTAACCCTAAAAAATATATTTTTCTAAAACCCTAAATTGTTTTCACATAAATGTTAATTACATTATTTATTTATAATTATTATTATATGTAGTATTATTAAAATAAGGTAAATAATTTTAAATTATGTTTAAAACAATAAATTTTTAACTTAATTTTGTTAATATAATAGTATGATTAGTAATTATAATTTATTTATTTTCATAATCTATACATATTTTATAATTTGTTTATAATTTAATTTTTGTATATAAATAATTGTTAATATATGTTTAAAAATAGTTAAAAATTGCTAATTTAATTTCATAATTATAATTCTATTTTCATAATATGTTCATAATTAATTTAATTTTATAATTTGCATATAACTTAAAATTTCATAATAACTAGTATAATTGTTTATTCTTAAAAATAATTGTTCATTAATCTTTTAATATTTTTGCTTATATTATTAACTATGTTTATTTTTATTTATTTCATTATTATTATTAATTATATTCTTATGATATTTATTACTAACCCCATTTAATTTTATATTATTATTATTATTTTCTACTAACCCAATTACTTATTATTATTATTTTTGCTTATTCACTTATTATTACTATTTTTGCTTAATTTGTTAATTATTATTTTTGTAAATGCTTCCTTCATGTAATATTGTAGTATTATTATTAAATATTTATATGCTATGGTTAGTAAATAGGGAGTGTAAAAACATACTTGTAATATAAAATCAATTTAGATCACAAATTTAAAGATGAATGTTAAAATTGTACACTCACATACGTAAGTCGATCTTTGATCGCCATCTCACTTCCTTAGGGATACCTCTCATGTTGCCTAATCAAAAGGTCAAGTAGGGTGTATAAAGAAAAGTCCCTCAATCTCACATCATCTAGTCCCTTAACAGATAAAAGATCAAGTCCCTTTCGAATGTTGCCTTCGTAATGATCTTGTCCCTTTCGAATAAAGATGATAAGTCCCTTCGAATTGCTTATACACCCCATAGTTGCCTAAATAAACAGATGTCCCTTCACTTGTCCCTCACATCCAAGGTAATGACTACCTATTCCTTAATAATAGGGATAGTCTTACCATTTAAAGGATTCAAGAACAGAAAAGATTTAAACTTAGAGTAGGTTCCTCTTAGATACTTGCTCACTTTTCAAAAACATTTCAAACACTTCACACATTTTAAACAATTTTCAAAACAAAAGTTTTTATACGCATCCGTACATGGATCATTATGAAACTCTTAAGAAAATTTCTATTCACACACTTCACATTTCAAAAACATTTTAAAGTGAGCTAAGTAACTAAGAGCCCATGGATAACCATGGATGTAAAGGGTGTTAACACCTTCCCTTTACATAACCTACCCCCCGGACCCAAAAATCTTTTAAAAGGTTTTTCCTGTTCTTTTATGCCTTTCCTTTGGATAAAATAAAAGTCGGTGGCGACTCTTGCTATCCGCAACATAACTAAAAGTCAGTTCTCCCGCCGTGTAACAGCGGGCGCCACAAGGCAAAATGCAGTTCCCTCCACTTTTTAGTGGAGGGGCATCCTGGTCTTTTCCCGCATTTAGTTTTCCTATAAATAGGACTTTAGTATTTCGTTTTTCTTCATCCAAACTTAGATTTCTTTAGGCATATATCAGTTTCAAAGCAGTTATCATTCCACATCAGGGTGATACTGCAATCGAGTGATCGAGTCTGTATACGTCTGTGCGATCGAGTTTTGGAGCACTCTGGGAGGAAGTTAATCCTGCCGCCATTTTAATTCCAGTTCGTATTTTATTTTTCCGCATTGCTTTACTTTTATTTACTTTCCGCATTGCTTTACTTTTATTTATTTCCCGCACTTGCTTTACTTTCATTTATTATCCGCACTCGCACTAAATTCCTTTATTTTCCGCACTCGCACTAAATTACTTTATTTCTCGCACTCGCACTACTTTTATTTACTTTCCGCACTCGCACTACTTTTATTTACTTTCCGCACTCGCACTAAATTACCTTTATGAAAAATTATAAAAAGAACTTTTACTTTATCATGTCTAACTAAATCTATAAAGGTTAGAATGTAAGGATCGTAATTAAACCAGTAATCCGTACAATTGTTCGTGGAAGCACTTAAGGGCTATTTTATCTTTCAATTTAAGTTTAATTGTTTTTAACTATTTCAAAAACAGCCAAAAGCGCTTTGTCTAGTTCATTAGGAGTTTTTAGATTAAAAAGAAAGGAGATTTTAAAACGACTTTTGAACGCGTTAAAGAAGTTTAGAGTCTGGTTCGTGAGAACCTCTTTTTGCTAAGAAATCCAGGTTAAGATACTTTTCAACTTAGTTAAGATACTATATTTCTTAAAAATAGGTTTACTACTCTAACGCAGTACACACCTTTTTATCCGTGACAATAGGAGGGGTTGATTAGAGAGTACAACTCGGTTCTGAATACGCGAAAGCGACAGTTCCTGTTAAATTAGTTCTTTTCAAAGTAGAAAACATTGCCTGTAAGTAGTTCCATCAACAAGTACTAGATTATCTATTGATTACGTGAATTACATTCGAGCCTGTCTTTGTTTATTGTTTAAAATTGTTATTTTATTTACCATTGCACCCTTCTTAAAACCCCTTTATTTAGTTGCCTTAGATACACACCATAACAACAGGTACGATAGATTGACACTTAGTCTCTGTGGATTCGACAATCTTTTATATTACTCTGACGTGTTCGTACACTTGCGAAAAACACGCATCAAGTTTTTGGCGCCGTTGCCGGGGACCAATTTCGTCAAATTTCGTACCCTGTAGTTATACCGTATAGACTAAGGCTTTTACAACAAATTAAAAAAAAATCACTATGTTTCACTCAAAAAAATTCTACAATCATCACTCCCAGTATTTCGGGGGATCACGAGAATCACATATGTCCAACCTCGAAATACTAATGGAGAATTTCTATGCATCACTAACTTATTCTCACCCAAATCACCACTCACAAAATTTTGAGGAACCGCTAGAATCTGTTAATTCAAACCTCGAAAGGTTATTGGAGGATTTCATTGAAACAACAACTAATGCTAGGATAGAATCTATGATGAAGCGCTTTGTGGAAACACAAACCCTCAAGAATGAAGAGTTTAGAAGACAACGTCTCGATACTTATGAAACCTTTAGGCAAATAAACACTAAGGTCGATTCCCTCGTGAATCACACTAAGGCATTGGGGACTCAAATCTTCCTACTTGCACAAACACCTATAGGACCACCTCCTGAGGAGAATGCATATGTTATAACAACTAGTAGTGAAGAACATATCGAAAATCCTAAGGAGAGGGATAATGAGCATAACGAGAGTTGTGGTGAGAATAGAGTAGAGAAAAATCCATTGAAACCATCCGAAAGGAAAGGTGTCATAAAGGTAGAGAATGAAGCAACTATTGTTGTTACCCCTCCATATATCCCACCATTTCCTTTCCCGCAAAGTTTTGTGGAAGATAAGGTAGAATCCCAATCCAAAACATACGTGGAAGTATTGAAATATACCCGCACCAATGTACCCTTATTCGAGCTCCAACATAAAAAGAGAAAAATTGAGGACCATGAAACTAGGGGAATCATTAGTGCTAAGAGGGTAAGGCTAACCTTTGAGATGGTGAATGAAATGACTAAGCTCAAATTTGAAAAGCTAATACTTAGCATAGATCCAGAACCACCACCACAAGTTCAAAAGAATGAGCCAGCCTACAGAAGGAAGAAAAGAAAAGGTGAAGGATATGTGAGATGGCTTGATAAATGGGCCTACATAACCGTTTTCAAAACCCCTATAGGAACAACCCCCTACCAACTAGTTTATGGGAAATCATGTCATTTACCTTTTGAGTTAGAGCATAAAGCCTATTGGGCCATCAAAACTTTGAATTTGGATTACTTAACTGTTGGTGAAAAACGTATCCTTGATATCCACAAATTAGAAGAGCTCGGACAATTTACCTACGAAAATGCCATCATATACAAAGAAAGAACCAAAGTTTGGCATGACAAAAAAATCATAAGAGAAGACTTCAAAATAGGCGATCCTGTTCTCCTGTTCGATTCTAGGTTACGACTTTTTCCAGGGAAGCTTCGTTCGAGATGGACTAGCCCTTTTGAAGTATCTAAGATTCTAAGATCTGGTGCTATTGAAATCAAGAACCAAACATGTAAACCGTTAATCGTTAATGGACTGAGGTTGAAGCCCTACGAAGGAGGTGACATCCCAACAACATACACGTGCCATACTTTGAGTGATCCACCGTATCCTTCAAACGATATATAAAATCCGATCGTCGAGCTAATGACGTTAAACAAGCGCTGCATGGGAGGCAACCCATGGTTTTCTTATTTACGTACTTTTTATTTATTTTTACTTTATTTCAATTTGTTTATTGTATTATTATTGTAGATGTCTAGAATTGGCAGAATTTTTGACCAACAAGAAATATTGAATTCAGTTCAGAATGTCCTATCAGATGTTGGGACATTATCAAACAGAGTATAAGAACTTATTTCAGGATGTCACACCAGATGTTGGGACATTGTGTAAATGACTTAAGTTCAGTTTTTCAGGATGTCCCAACAGATGTTGAGACATCTCAAACCTGCTACCAGAATTAATTAATGACTAACTGATCTGAGATATTTAAGGAGAGTTATCTGGAATTAATTATGGATGGATAAAAACAGAACAAGGCGCATCTGTAGGGAGTTTTATTATGAGGATTCAGATTAATCAGAAGAACTAAAATCACCTAGAATTTAGGAAGTAACAAACCCTAAATTCAAGGTGGAAGCTGCATGCTTTTAGGACTGGATTAACCTACAGAAAGCCCAAATTACAAACACCTATTTAATCAACAGAAACTCATAGAATTGAGTACGGATTTCAGAAGACCAAATAGGGTGTTTATTATTTTAATAGCAGGTTGTTTAAATTGTACCACTTTATGAGCTTTTAAGCAAAAGTGCATTTGTGACTTGATTGAAACTGTGAAGTAAGATCAAGCTGTTTTGTTTGAAGTATGTCTTCAATTTTATTAAACTTGTAAACAAGATCACTGTGTGATTGAGGGGGAGTGAGTTGGTACTCATATCTAAGTTGTGTCTTAGGTAGAAATTGCATTGGGTAGATATTAAGTGAAAGATTAAACTGGGTTGTTTAAGTCTAGAATTAATATTACTTATAGTGGATTTCCTCCTGGCTTGGTAGCCTCCAGATGTAAGTGTGGTTATACACTGAACTGGGTTAACAAACTTCTATGTTGGTTAATTTTTCTTGCACTTTAAGTTTTAGTTAAATCTGTCAAGTGTTGGGACATCTCATAGGACATCTCATACCTGATTACAGAATTTCAATTGGTATCAGAGCAGGCACCCTGCCTGTTTATACTGGGTGAGATCTAGGGAATACAAATTCTGGAAACATGGACAGAGATATAGGATCAATAAATAGACCACCTATACTGGATGGATCTAATTATGACTACTGGAAACCAAGAATGATTGCATTCTTAAGATCACTTGACAACAGGGCCTGGAGAGCAGTCAACATTGGATGGGAACATCCTATCCAAGACACCAAAGATGGATCAAAAGTGTTGAAACCTGAAGAAGAATGGAGTAAGGAGGAAGAAGATTCAGCACTAGGCAACTCCAAGGCCTTAAATGCTCTATTCAATGGCATTGATAGGAACATCTTTAGACTTGTGCATCACTGTGAGCTAGCCAAAGATGTGTGGGATACTCTCAAAACAACTCATGAAGGAACATCAAAGGTAAAGATGTCAAGACTTCAACTTCTCACCACCAAGTTTGAAAACTTGAGAATGAAGGAAGATGAAACAGTTCATGAATTCTACATGAACATCTTAGAAGTAGCTAATACTTCTGGAGCATTGGGAGAAAAGATGACTGATGAAAAGCTTGTAAGAAAGATTCTCAGATCTTTGCCAAAAAGATTTGACATGAAAGTCACAGCAATAGAAGAAGCTCAAGACATATGCACTATGAAAGTTGAAGAACTCATTGGTTCCCTTCAAACATTTGAAATGGGAATGAATGACACAAATGTTAAGAAGAACAAAAGCATAGCCTTGGTGACAAATACTGATGAAGAAGAAGATGATGAATCAGATATTGGTAAAAGCTTATCAGACAACATTGCTATACTTGAAAGACAATTCAAAAAGATTCTCAGAGGAATGGAAGGCAAATCCAAATCCAGTGGAAGATACACAAACTCTTCTGAGAACAAGAGGCTTTATGATGCTAACAGAAGGTCAAATTATGATGAAAAGACCAGTCAAGAAAAAGGAGTCAAATGCCATGGATGTGAAGGATATGGACACATCAGGAATGAATGTCCTACCTACTTAAAAAGGCAAAAGAAAGGACTCTCTGTGACCTGGTCTGATGAAGACTCAGGAGGTGATTCAGAAGAAGAATTAGCTAAGCATATCACTGCTTTAGCTGGACTATGTGAATCTGAAAGTGATTCCAGTGATGGGGAGCTTACTGTTGAAGAACTTGAGCAAGCCTACAAAGATCTATACAAAAGAAGTACTGAAATATGCAGTGAGGTTATAAAGCTAAAGAAGCAGAATGAGGCACTAGAAGATGAAAAAGCAAGTTATCAAGAGATCATTGACACCTTGAAAAGTGAAGTAAGTCTTCTCAACTCCAAGTTGGAACACATGTCCAAATCTGTTAGAATGTTGAACAGCAGCTCAAATACACTGGATGTTATTCTCAACAACAATAAGCATTCAGGGGATAAAAGTGGACTGGGATTTAACAGAGTACATAAAGATGAAGCCAGCTCTAGCAAAACTACTTCAAAATCCATACAATCAAACAAGATGTCCCAACAGATGCTTCAACATCAGGAAAAGAACACAAAGTCAAACATAATGTTCCAACAGATGTATCAACATTCTGGAAAGAACAAAATGAAGAAGAAGTATCAAAGATGGAGATGTCATCACTGTGGAAGATTTGGACATATCAAACCTCATTGTTATAAGCTGCATGGATATCCAAATCAGATGTATCAGCAACCTTCTAAGCAGAAAATAGAAGTTACCAAGAAAGTGCTGCATAAACATCAAAGAAATCAGCAACCTCCTAAGCAGAAGACAGAAGTCATCAAGAAGGTATGGAGACCAAAAGCTAGCATTCAGGCTGATCAAAGCTACATACACAAGAACAAGATCAACAATCAATCTTGGATATCTACTAATGAACAACACACAGGGCAGAGGCATCATAAGAAATCTCAACTCAAATGGTCAAAGAAAAGTGCTGCATATATAGCACATACATCACTAAGAGTATCAGCTAAAGAAGACTGGTATTTTGACAGTGGATGTTCAAGACACATGACTGGATTGAAGAATCTGCTAGTAAACTTAAAGTCACATTCATCCAGGTATGTAACCTTTGGAGATGGAGCTAAAGGAGAAATCAAGGGAGTTGGGACCTTGGATTGTCAAGATGTTCCAAGACTAGATAATGTGCTACTAGTTAAAGGTTTAACTGCTAATCTGATCAGCATAAGTCAATTATGTGATCAAGGGTACAATGTAAACTTTACCAAAACTGAATGCATAGTGACTAACAAAGAACAAGAGCTTGTCATGAAAGGAGCCAGATCTAAAGACAACTGTTACATGTGGGAATCTCAAGACTTCAGTCTTACTTCAACTTGCTCCTTAGCTAAAGAAGAAGAAGTGAAACTATGGCACCAAAGGCTAGGTCATCTTCATTTCAGAGGCATAAAGAAGATAATATCTATGGATGTTGTAAGAGGTATTCCTAAACTGAAGATTGATGATGGCAAAATATGTGGTGAATGTCAAATAGGCAAGCAAACCAAGATGTCCCATCCAAAGCTCCAACATCTGACAACTTCCAAAGTTTTGGAACTATTGCATATGGATCTTATGGGACCTATGCAGGTTGAAAGCCTTGGTGGCAAGAGGTATGTCTATGTGGTGGTTGATGACTTTTCAAGGTATACATGGATAAATTTTATCAAAGAAAAGTCTGATGTATTTGATGTATTCAAAGACTTATGCCAAAGAATACAAAGGGAAAAAGCCAGCTGTGTGATCAGAATAAGAAGTGATCATGGAAAAGAATTTGAGAACCAAAAGTTCTTAGATTTTTGCTCTTCAGAAGGAATCAATCATGAATATTCTTCACCAATCACTCCTCAACAGAATGGGATTGTTGAGAGGAAGAATAGAACTATTCAAGAATCAGCAAGAGCTATGATCCATGCTAAAAAGTTACCTTTGTACTTCTGGGCTGAAGCTATGAACACAGCTTGTTACATCCATAACAGAGTTACTCTAAGGAAAGGAACTTTGTCCACAATATATGAAGTCTGGAAGGGCAGAAAACCCACAGTTAAGTACTTCCATGTATTTGGAAGTAACTGTTATATTCTGGCAGATAGGGAACAAAGAAGAAAAATGGATCCTAAAAGTGATGAAGGGATTTTTCTTGGATACTCTATAAACAGCAGAGCATATAGAGTATTCAATTCCAGAACCAAGGTTATCATGGAGTCCATAAATGTAATAATTGATGATGCTCCTACAGATGTCCCAGAAGATGTTGGAACATCTGCTGATATAAAGATTGAAGCTGAAGAAAAGAATGATCATTATGACTTCACTCAAACTGATGCAAGGACAGAACAATCCAGCAAACCTCCCTCCATCAGAATACAGAAGGATCATCCCAAAGATTTGATAATTGGTGATCCCAACAGAGGTGTAAGCATTAGATCAAGAGAAGTGATTTCAGGTTCCTGTTTTGTTTCTAAAATAGAACCTAAAAACATCAAGGAAGCTCTTACTGATGAATACTGGATTTGTGCTATGCAAGAGGAATTAGGTCAATTCACAAGGAATGAAGTGTGGAGTCTTGTTCCTAGACCTGATGACATAAATGTGATTGGAACAAAATGGGTGTATAAGAACAAGTCAAATGAACAAGGAGTTGTTACAAAGAACAAAGCTAGACTTGTAGCTCAAGGATACACACAAATTGAAATGGAATCTGAATTTGAAATGAGCCTAGTAGGAGAGTTAACCTACTTTCTTGGTCTGCAAATAAAGCAAATGGAAGACTCCATGTTCATTTCCCAAAGCAAGTATACCAAGAACATAGTCAAGAAATTTGGAATGGAAAATGCTACTCATAAGAGAACTCCTGCCCCCACACATTTAAAGCTGACTAAAGATGAAAAGGGTGAGAATGTAGATCAAAGCATATACAGAAGCATGATTGGAAGCTTGTTATATTTGACTGCTAGCAGACCAGACATAGCATTTGCAGTAGGTGTATGTGCAAGATATCAAGTTGATCCAAAAGTCAGTCATCTCAATCAAGTCAAGAGAATTCTTAAATATGTTAATGGTACTTGTGACTATGGCATAATGTACTTTCATGGATGCAAACCAATTCTCACTGGCTTCTGTGATGCTGATTGGGCTGGAAGTGCTGATGACAGAAAAAGCACTTCAGGAGGATGCTTCTTTCTAGGAAACAATTTGATTTCTTGGTTCAGTAAGAAACAAAATTGTGTATCCTTATCTACAACTGAAGCTGAATATATAGCAGCTGGAAGCAGTTGTTCTCAGTTGGTTTGGATGAAGCAAATGCTCACTGAGTACAATGTCCCACAGGATGTCATGACATTGTACTGTGACAACTTAAGTGCAATCAACATATCAAAGAATCCTATCCAACATAGCAGGACCAAGCATATTGATATCAGACATCATTTCATCAGAGATCTTGTAGAAGAAAAAGTGATTTCATTGGAACATGTAGCTACAAATCTGCAGTTGGCTGATATCTTCACCAAAGCATTGGATGCTACACAATTTGAGAACTTAAGGGACAAATTGGGAATCTGCTTATGTGAGATTTAGCAGTTATGGAGATGTGCCAACATGTCATATGACATTGTGTGGCATAAGCACCAGATGGCAACACCAGTCTGGTCAAGAACCTTGTGTATTCCATTCCTAATAATTTGCAATGTAACGGCTACTTATATAATAACAGTTTATAATCAGCTATCCATATTCTCATCATACTATCAAAAGCGAATCACATTATCTAGCTGTTCTTCAGAAATCATCAACCCTAAAACTCTTCATCCATCTTCTTTGACAATGTCTCAAAACCCTAACATTCCTGAAGAAATTCTCAACAAAGAAGATGTGGTTCATGCAACCCCTATTTCTGTGGTACCCATGGAGTCAACCCCATTGGACGAAATAAGAGGAAGTGTTCCTCATGCTAAAAAGCCAAGAACTCCAAAAAGGGCAAAAGATCAAGTCTGAAGCAAATCCAAAGGCATTCCTTCACCAGCAAACATGCCTCAGAAATCTTCTGAATATGTGGATGCTTCCATAAAGGAGTTGGTTACCAAGATCCTTTCTGAACAGAGAGTGGTTAGTGGCATTTCTATTCCTCTAAACACCATGCCTGCCCCTCAAGAAGATCAAACTCAAGCTGCAAAGGACACTCCTGCTCAACAGGATGTCCCAATAGATGTTGGAACATCTGAGGATGAGAAAAAGACCTCATCTGATGCTGATGTTGAAACAACCGAGGACCAGAAAAAGGCCTCAAATGAAAGTGATGAAGAAGAATCTGAGGATCAGACCAAAGCCTCAACTGAAGAACATATCTCTGCTGATCAACCAACTGAAGAGGAGACTGCTCAATCTCCTCCTGTGGTAAATCTAGAGCAGGATTCTGATACAGAGATCATTGCCTCTGTAAGACCTAGCATAGCCAAAAGGCTCAGGACTAGGAAAGGAAATATGCAAGCAGGACATGCAGTTCCTGAGAAGAAGAAAGCTACCCCAAAGAAAGACAAGGCCAAAACTGTCTTTGGTCCTACAAAGCAATGGAGCAAAGTCCAAACACAAAAGAGGAAAGCTGTCACCCCATCAGACTCAGATGTTGAAGCAGATGTCCCAACATCTCCTCCAAAGAAGAAACCAGCACCCTCTAGGGCTTCAACTGCTGTTCCAGAAGCTCCCTTGGACAACATCTCATTTCATCATGTTTCAAGTGTAAACAGATGGAAGTTTGTGTACCAAAGAAGGGTTGCACTTGAAAGAGAGCTGAGAAGTAATGCACTTGAGTGCACTGAATTAATTGACCTCATCTCTGCTGTTGGCCTCTTCAAAACAGTCTCCAATCTCTCTCCCTGCTATGAGCTTCTTGTCAAAGAATTTATAGTCAATCTTCAGGAAGATTGTGCCAATGGTAAGTCTTCTGAATTTAGAAAAGTTTTTGTTAGAGGCAGGTGTGTAGAGTTCTCTCCTCAGATCATCAACCAATACCTTGGAAGAGAATCTGATGGACCAAATGAGCTAGGGAAGACTGATAACCAAGTCTGCAAGGTTATCACTGCAAACCAGGTCAAGGCATGGCCAGTTAAAGGAAAGCTCTCAGTGAGCATGCTGACAAGAAAATATGCCATGCTGAACAGGATTGGTACAGCAAACTGGGTGCCTACCAATCACACATCTTCAATATCCACTGGATTGGGCAGGTTTATTTATGCTGTGGGCACTTAAACTAAGCTGGATTATGGTGCCTACATATTTGATCAGACCTTGAAGCATGCTAGCTCTTCTGCAACAAAGCTGCCAATAGCTTTTCCTTCCTTGCTATGTGGTATAATGCTAAGTCAATACCCTGGGATCCTCACTGAGAAGGACACAGTCTGCAAAAGAGAAAGCCCTCTGGCCTTTCACTACAAACTGTTCCTAAGTCATCATGCAGCAGATGTTGAAGCACCCTCTGGAACATCTGCAGGTCCTTCAACTGCCAAGACTCCAATCTCCAAGGCTGCATTGATTGCTGAACTGAAGAGAACTTGCAAAGAACTTGAAGCAAGGAAGCTGAAGCTTGAAGAAATCATCCAAAGGCTGGAAAGTGAAGGTGATCAGAAAGCTGCTTCTGATGAAGAAACTGAGGATGATGAAGAAACTGAATGTGAGGAGTCTGAGTGATTATCTGTATGTGAGGACAAATGTAATGACAGCTGCATTGTAATTTAGATTTAGTCTCTTTGGCCCCAAAATTTGTGTCTAACAAGGGGGAGAACAACACAAACAACAATGTGTAAACAACAATGTGTAATGCTGTTTGATTATGAATGAAAAATCTGTTTGCTTCTGAACTGAATAAGTGTGTTTTTTTTTCTGTTGCAACAAGACTGGATACATATATGTTTGAGGGGGAGTAATCTCAAATATGATTCAACAGAAAAGTAATGTTATACTCTGATAAAAGAACTTCTGCTGCACTCTGATAACCAGAAAAGATGTTAGCCAAAAATTAGCCAAAGGGGGAGTTTGTAGATGTCTAGAATTGGCAGAATTTTTGACCAACAAGAAATATTGAATTCAGTTCAGAATGTCCTATCAGATGTTGGGACATTATCAAACAGAGTATAAGAACTTATTTCAGGATGTCACACCAGATGTTGGGACATTGTGTAAATGACTTAAGTTCAGTTTTTCAGGATGTCCCAACAGATGTTGAGACATCTCAAACCTGCTACCAGAATTAATTAATGACTAACTGATCTGAGATATTTAAGGAGAGTTATCTGGAATTAATTATGGATGGATAAAAACAGAGCAAGGCGCATCTGTAGGGAGTTTTATTATGAGGATTCAGATTAATCAGAAGAACTAAAATCACCTAGAATTTAGGAAGTAACAAACCCTAAATTCAAGGTGGAAGCTGCATGCTTTTAGGACTGGATTAACCTACAGAAAGCCCAAATTACAAACACCTATTTAATCAACAGAAACTCACAGAATTGAGTACGAATTTCAGAAGACCAAATAGGGTGTTTATTATTTTAATAGCAGGTTGTTTAAATTGTACCACTTTATGAGCTTTTAAGCAAAAGTGCATTTGTGACTTGATTGAAATTGTGAAGTAAGATCAAGCTGTTTTGTTTGAAGTATGTCTTCAATTTTATTAAACTTGTAAACAAGATCACTGTGTGATTGAGGGGGAGTGAGTTGGTACTCATATCTAAGTTGTGTCTTAGGTAGAAATTGCATTGGGTAGATATTAAGTGAAAGATTAAATTGGGTTGTTTAAGTCTAGAATTAATATTACTTATAGTGGATTTCCTCCTGGCTTGGTAGCCTCCAGATGTAAGTGTGGTTATACACTGAACTGGGTTAACAAACTTCTGTGTTGGTTAATTTTTCTTGCACTTTAAGTTTTGGTTAAATCTGTCAAGTGTTGGGACATCTTATAGGACATCTCATACCTGATTACAGAATTTCAATTATGTCAGGACTAACGATTGAATGTTTTATGTGATTTCAGGACTTGTTTGCTAACCTTGTGCAGAATGCAGAACCCCGATGACATGCACGTGGCCTTTAGAGACGACACACAGAGAGAGCGTTACTAGATCCACATGAGACGCCCTATGGCTCCTACCAGGTTTTCAGACTACTCTTGATGCTATTCCAGAGACACCGATGGGGTATTTTATGAGCAGAGAAGTGGAAAAGTTTTGGTCTAACATCTCAGGTGGAGGGAGTCAAGATCCTTCCACTCAGTTTTCTCAAGTAATCCACAACCCTGCGTTAAGGTACTTCCAGATGATTCTGGCGCATTCTTTCCTAGGTTTTCCAGATACAGAGACTCTGCTGAGTGAAGAGGAGATTTTCCTACTATTTTGTGCGACTCAGTCTCGCCCAGTTGCTTGTGGCAATTTTCTGTTGAAGGGCCTTGCTAGTGTTGCCAGATCATCTGTAGGCATCATACATGTCGGTGGGATTGTTACACAGATAGCTACTGCATTGGGTTTGTCTCGCAAATTATTGCACCTCAGGACCTTCTACTGCTACACCACCCTGGATGTTGACTTTTGTCTTGACAGAGGACTGATGAGGAGGGCTTTTTTCGAGCCAAACACTTTTAGATTACTGATCGACGGAGAAGTGATACATTACTTTACATTACCAAACCCGCTGATGACCAGTGTCCATGATCCTGTTAATTGGAGTTATGCTCTAGAGGGTTATGGAGAGACTGTCGAAGAGCCGAAATCACCTCCCGCCGCTGAGTACACTCCTACACCTCTTTCTCCCCGAATCACTGTTATGTCTAACAATATGTCTCTGCAGCCGCCTGATCTACAAACTCAGATTTATGAGCTCCGTAAGGAGACTGCCCTGCTCGAGCAGGAAGTAGCGGACTTGGAATTATAGATTCAAGTTTCTGATTTCACTCATGCCTCAGAGGCCGATGCTCTATATCGGGAGGTTGAAGAGCTTCGGAGGGAGATAGTTGAGATTCGTGGATCAAACCAGGAGGAGAAGCCTACCACATGATTCGTTCTACACTGACGATATTACCCTAGTATTTAATTTCTATTTTTCATGCTTTATTTTATTTTTCGCATCTCCAGACATATCTTACATTATTGCATCTATTACATTTTCTTTTTTATGTACTTTGATTTTACCATATATATTATTTCATGCACTAATCTCATTTTTTCTTTTTCTTTCATTTTATTTTATTTTATACCCAATAAATAAATTTAAAATAAAAAAAAGGAACAAAAATATTTTTACAGTCACACGCCGCACCATCTTCCTCTAACCCTGTTGCAGGTGCTGCTCTTGGATTCTATGTCACTGAGGAGATGTGGCGTGATATGACAGCTAGAGAGGAAAGGCGAGACGGCCTTCTCTCTACTATTTCACAACAACTGACGGACAACATGAGCTTCATGCAACAATCGCGATTGGTTTCGGATCGTGCTTATAGCAACGTTTGTCGTACCTTGAACGATATCTCATTAGAGCAGAACCGTCAGAGAGAGTTCAACAGCCGGCACTACCAGCTTGTAGAGGCCACTCAGGGTTCCATCTTAGGTAACCTTCGAGAGGTCCAGAGTGCTCAGGCTGCCTTATCAACACGACTCGACCAGAGGGACCAGCATCGTAGTAGATCCCGTCGTTCCAGACCATCACTACAGGACGGCGAGGGCACCAGTGCTCCTCCTCAGTAGTCTTTTTCAGGTTACCCCCCTTATCTTATTTCGAAACATTGGGGACAATGTTCGATTTAAGTGTGGGAGGGGATTTTATTGCTTTCTGTCATTTCCCTTTTTAGTTAATTATTTCCTTTCAGTTATTTCCCTTTTCAGTAATTTATTTAGTTTAATTTTCTTAGATAATGCATGAGTCTGACGAGTCACCAGTATAGTGTATTTTTAGTACATCTTCATTTTTTCCCATTTCCTTAGCCTTACCAGAAAAATTTTAAAAAGAAAACAATGTTGTTCCACATGTTTTTTGGGCTTTGAGACAGGTTTAGATTAGGATGTGGTGACTTAGGTCAACTTTTTGAAACATCAGCACCATTTTAGCACCATAGACCTCTTGAATATAGGAATCACTCCTAAACCCCACCACCATGGCCTTTATTATCATTCAAAAAATTGTCCCAAGTAGTTTATTCTAGCAGTCAGCTCCGGCCTAAGCATGCTCTACGTAGGGGGTCGATGAACATAAGTGAATGATCCAGTGCTAATAAAAAAGAAAGAAAAAAGGCAAACTCTGGGATAGGTGACCCTCACAAAGTCATTTAAACCGGAAAAAAAAGAGAAGAAAACAATTTTGCCACAAAAAGAAAAAAATTGCAAGTCACCTATTGTTAGTTGGTTCAGAGGTATCTGGCACTGAACTTGGTAGGGCGGATTACGATTCGATCCCCCGCAACTACAATTAGGTCAAATAAATCAGGTTTACACATGCTTATGTGCCAGAAACCTTATGTCATGGATCAGAATCACTAACCGGTCACTCTACTATGAAGCATGTACGGATAACGGGCTTAATGTGATTGCGCCTGAATGAAAAGGACCCAAAAAGATGAGAAGATAGGCCTAGGTATTGTGAGATGACATGGAGTGGTTAATATAGGATTGAAGTTTGTGTTTGTGTTACTATGGTACCCTTGGTTCACTTAGTTAGTACCTGTCACTGCATCCTGACTTGAACTTAGAAGCCCTTTAGCCCAAAGACACGTGTTGACACCATATTTTCTTGAGCTTTAATGTTTGCTTGAGGACAAGCAAAGGTTTAAGTGTGGGAGAATTTGATCACACTAAATTTCACTGTATTTCTGACTCCGATTTCGCATGCATTCTTAGCCTTTATTGCTATTTTGTTATGTTATTACTATGTTTTCCTTTGTTTTTCCATTTAAGAGTCACATGCGAAGAAACAAAGCAATTAGGATGAAAAAATGAGAGAAATAGAGCAATTTGCACACAAGACGTTGTCCGACGATTTTGACCATAACTTTTGATCCGTAAATCAGAATGACACCCCGTTCGAAGCACTGGAAAGCTAACACAGAGAGCTACACCATGGAAAATGGACCTAACACTCATGGCGGGCGCCATGGGCACATGGAGGGCGCCACATTCACAAAATTGGTTTCGGTCAAAAACGGTTAGAGAAAACCACCCACGATCCCCACTCTCTCATTCCCTATCAGCACCATGGCGGGCGCCACAAGGCAAAATGCAGTTCCCTCCACTTTTTAGTGGAGGGGCATCCTGGTCTTTTCCCGCATTTAGTTTTCCTATAAATAGGACTTTAGTTTTTCGTTTTTCTTCATCCAAACTTAGATTTCTTTAGGCATATATCAGTTTCAAAGCAGTTATCATTCCACATCAGGGTGATACTGCAATCGAGTGATCGAGTCTGTATACGTCTGTGCGATCGAGTTTTGGAGCACTCTGGGAGGAAGTTAATCCTGCCGCCATTTTAATTCCAGTTCGTATTTTATTTTTCCGCATTGCTTTACTTTTATTTACTTTCCGCATTGCTTTACTTTTATGTATTTCCCGCACTTTCTTTACTTTCATTTATTATCCGCACTCGCACTAAATTCCTTTATTTTCCGCACTCGCACTAAATTACTTTATTTCTCGCACTCGCACTACTTTTATTTACTTTCCGCACTCGCACTACTTTTATTTACTTTCCGCACTCGCACTAAATTACCTTTATGAAAAATTATAAAAAGAACTTTTACTTTATCATGTCTAACTAAATCTATAAAGGTTAGAATGTAAGGATCGTAATAAAACCAGTAATCCGTACAATTGTTCGTGGAAGCACTTAAGGGCTATTTTATCTTTCAATTTAAGTTTAATTGTTTTTAACTATTTCAAAAACAGCCAAAAGCGCTTTGTCTAGTTCATTAGGAGTTTTTAGATTAAAAAGAAAGGAGATTTTAAAACGACTTTTGAACGCGTTAAAGAAGTTTAGAGTCTGGTTCGTGAGAACCTCTTTTTGCTAAGAAATCCAGGTTAAGATACTTTTCAACTTAGTTAAGATACTATATTTCTTAAAAATAGGTTTACTACTCTAACGCAGTACGCACCTTTTTATCCGTGACAATAGGAGGGGTTGATTAGAGAGTACAACTCGGTTCTGAATACGCGAAAGCGACAGTTCCTGTTAAATTAGTTCTTTTCAAAGTAGAAAACATTGCCTGTAAGTAGTTCCATCAACAAGTACTGGATTATCCATTGATTACGTGAATTACATTCGAGCCTGTCTTTGTTTATTGTTTAAAATTGTTATTTTATTTACCATTGCACCCTTCTTAAAACCCCTTTATTTAGTTGCCTTAGATACACACCATAACAACAGGTACGATAGATTGACACTTGGTCTTTGTGGATTCGACAATCTTTTATATTACTCTGACGTGTTCGTACACTTGCGAAAAACATGCATCACATCACAAGGTAAACTTGTACTATCCCAAGATGGGAAGACTACAAGCACACCTCATAGGATAAGGTTATTGCTCAAGGCATCACTTCAAACATTATTAAGATGTTTTTTATGGTTATGAGATGAGAAGAGAAGAAGAACCAAAGGATCATAAAGGTAAAAGCTAACGGGAAAAGTCTAATCCTAATATTCACATGCTCGGATGGTCCTAGGTTAGTGAGGCTCACTATCCTAATGAAAGAGAAGAAAAGAAGAAGATGAAAGGTGAAGCACCATGGTGGCCTAAGCACGCCTCAAGTTAAGGAACAATAAAAGAAGATGAGGAAGAAGAAATTGAGATGAATAAGAAATAAGTGAGGAGAGGAGAATGCAATATGGAGTAATCGAACAATGCACAAACAGAGCCTACACCAGTAGGACTTCCAGATGCAGCAACATGCTCATAACATCAGGACTAGAATGAGGTGCGAAACGTAATAGTTCCAGTGGTACCTAACGGAGAAGGTTCGTTGCCTCTTCAATACGCGCAAGAGAAACTTAAGAAGAAGTATCAAGTCCCAAGCGGATTCAACAATTAAGCACAAGTATCAGTCATCAAGTCCAGACGAATCAGAGTATCAAATATACACGTCCAGTGTCAAAGGCAATCATAGCAACAAGAATTGACCCAAACGATATCAGGGACTAAAGCACAGTCTGCATCAAAAAATCTCATAAGTCCAAGCAAGATTATGAAAATAATTAAACACAAGGTCATCGCAACGTTTTATCCTTCATCATCGAAATCAAGCAAGAGACCTACAAAACTTTAAACAAAAACTAAAACCAAGATCAAGTAAATATCCCAAATTAATTAAAATTAAAACAAAATTGTACTAATAATCAAAATTAAAGAAAAGGTTCTAATAAACCATAAATCAAATTTATAATAAATTGTAACCAAAGATTAATTACCATATTAACAAGAATAAGAAAATAAAATACATAAATAAACTATGAGGTAAATAAAATAAAATGAAGACAAGGTTGATGTCGGAGGAATCAGGATAAGTTAATGAAATTTCCAATGGGCTCAACCCACAACCAAAAGCAGGACACGAATAAACTCAAATAAAAGAAAAAGAGAAGATGAGGGAACGGAGGTGTCGTTGAATCTGCGGTGTTGTCAGAAAGCTTCAGCATCCATATGGGCCAAAAAGAGAAGATCGACCCCATTTGTCCTCAAAATCAAATTTCGCTCTCCCATTCTTCTTCATACCCTTCCGTCTTCACCCTGTTTCTGTCTGAAATCGTATTGTGCGACCATCGTTGCCCAATTGATATCGTTTAAACACTTCATCACCCTCTCTCTCGTAATCCTTCTCGACGTGATGTTTCTCCTCCTCACGGTCACGGTCATTTCTTCTCACATGATCCTTCGAATTGTCGCCGGTAATAGCTCCACTGCCGAGAAAGTGACAACAATCCACCGTCAATCTTTCTCTTCAGTTTGTTTCTCTATATTGATTCACCCTTGATGGATTTCACTCATCGTTTTGGCTCAAGGTTTGTTTTGGATCTTAGTTTTCACTCTAATCTCTCTGTCTGGATCGGTTATCTCAATCTCTTCTTCATCTCTCTGAATTTCTCTGTCTCAGATTTGTTTCGTTTTTGTTATTGAGTTATAAAGTTTGTGGGTTGCGATATGGATGAAGAAGTTGTGGTTGATGGTTTGGTGGTAGTGAGAGTTGAAGATTTCGGAGTGCGTTTTGTGAAAAATGAGTGAGGATTGGTGATGGTCGTGTTTTTGCAAGTTGTGTTGAAGAATAAAATGGTTTGCGGGAAAAAATTGTTGCAGATGTGTGTCGAAGGTCACATGGTGTGTGTTGAGAGGCGAGAATGAGGTATTGTTGGGTTATATGTTTTTTTTTGTTTTTTTTTGTGTGGCTATAATGATTTATGGAGAGGTTTTGTACGTGAATGAGTGTGAACGTGTGTGTTGTTGCTTGAAAATTTGTTAGTGTATTTTGTTGAGTAGTGGTGGAGATTCTTGTGAACGGTTTGTTGTGCTTGCCCTGAAGGCAAGTGGGATCTCGTGAGTGTATATTTGGTGTGATGACTTGCTGACGAAATATGTGTTGTTACTTTTGTGCGAGTGGATCTGTGAAAAATGGGGATGGTGGCTTGAATTACTTTATAATTTTTGGAAACATATTATGCAGGGAAAGATAGAAAAAAATGAGATAGAAAAGGTTATGGTGATGAACAAAATGGCGCAGCTCTTTCCTCCTCTCTTGGGATCAACAAATTATTCCTATTTAAAGCTAGGTCAACTCAAGTTTATTAATGGGCCTTAACATGCCATGGAATGAATTTTAGTGATCTTGAATGTTGTTTGGGTGATGATTAAATTGAATTTTGTGTAGTAACAATAATATATATAAAAAATGATGGGCTAGAGGACTAAAAAAAGAAATAATAATAAATAATAATAATAAAAAAAAAGGATTTGGTTTTATGGACATTGGAAAATGATAAAGGAAATGGATAATGACATTGATTAGAAAATGGTTTATGGATAATGAAACATGGTTTAAAAATAGTAATTCGGATAGAAAATTGTAAAAATGAAAAAATGGTTAGAAAATGGATGGAGAATGGATATGAAGAAATGGTTAAAAATGATTTATGGGGAAAAATGAATTAAATTAATCGGTCTAACAACGGATGTGAACTTAGAGAATAATGGATAATTGAAAAAAATGAATTGTAGTTCGAACAAAAATGGTTAATTGGTCGACACGTATTTACTAGTAAAAAAGAGGAGGTGAGAAACATGTGTTGGCTAGAAATAAAAATGGATATTATAAGTGATGATGAAAACTCGATTTAAGGAACAAATGGATC
The DNA here is from genome assembly GCA_963966055.1 of Lathyrus aphaca. NCBI lineage: Eukaryota > Viridiplantae > Streptophyta > Magnoliopsida > Fabales > Fabaceae > Lathyrus > Lathyrus aphaca. The sequence goes on along the minus strand of OZ014523.1, from coordinate 533,639,704 downwards.
CAAAATCAAAACTCAATATTTTTTCACAAAAGTATGAACACAACCATCACCAGATAACTTGCAGCTGAAATGAACAACTCTCCAAATTAATCCTCCTCTGACAAAATAAACTCCTGGATCACTCCAAAAATATCTGAATCGATCACTGGGATAATAAATCCATGAATGCACTACTAGTGAACTATTGAAGAGACAATCTGGCCCAAAACTTCTTATGAATCACAACTTGATAATCTCACGAATTCAGCACACCACACAACTTGACTTTGAACGCACACTGGCTGATAAAAACGTCACTGAAGCGAATAACTTGCAACTGAAGAAACATTCTGATAGTTTGACCAAGATCAGGTCAAACACCCATCTGTATTGGATCGTGGCTGAATAAACATGCTTGAAATGAAACCCTTGAATACCACTGAATTAGGGAAATAAACCCTAACATGAGAAAGTGACGTCACGAATGGACGCATAACCAAAGACTTGAATTCTTCTGATAGTCTGCAAATGAGGTGTGAAACCCTAATCCTCAGAATACAAAGATCTCATGTCTCAAGAACCTATGCAAATGATACGACCTAATGGAGAATGTGTATGGATGCACAAAACGAAAAGCTGACAAATATAGAAAACCAAAGGGCAAAATTTAGGGTGTTACAATAGTTTCCGCCATTAGGAAACTATCACCATTTTTATTGTTTCTAGCCACTGCAATTTTCATTTTCGTTCAAGTTTCAAAGTTTGGTTGATCAAGGACTTTGCAACCAGGTTTCTGATTTTAATGATATTTTATTTATTTATTATCTCATTTATTTAGATTATACAATTTCTCTCCTTCTACCTTTCTTCATTTATTATGTCAGCTTAAACCGTTAGTCGGTATGTAATTGTATAAACTGGAATGAATTCGACAGAATTAGGCTAAAACCTTAAATTAAGTTATAATCTGGTTTCGATTTCTTATTTTAATTAACTTTCGTTATGAGAGTAAGAGAGTCTAAAAGATTAGGATTAAGACCACATGAGTGTGAGATTCTAGTCAGATAGTTGAAATCGAGCATTAGTTTTAAACACAGTGAGAGCGCTTTAAAACTAATTAGAACCTTTAGGTTTCCAAAAAGTATTTCTAACTTGAATTGACATACGAGAGCGTTCAATTGAACTTAGGAGTATAGTATTAGGCAAGACCACGAGAGTGTGACTCGAGGACTTTTAGACCGAGAGTTTCTACAGAGAGATAACTTAATAAACCTTAACAAGTCGGCCCTCTATTGAATTCGCAAAGGCGAAATCAATTATGTACCGATAATTTATATCATTAATTTAATTTAGTTAATTCTTAACCCTTTAAAACCTAAAACATCGCTCGCCTTAGCTAAACATAGCAACACCCGACTACACCAGGTTGATTATCGAGTCTCTGTGGGATCGATATCTTTTATTACTACTCCATAGACTGTGCACTTGAAATTAGTAACCGTTAGACTCACAAAGTTGTGATCAGATTCCTAAGCTCAAAATTGAAGAAGGAAAAAATTGTGGAGAATGCCAAGTAGGAAAGCAGACTAAGATGTCACGTCAGAAGATTCAACATCTCACCACCTCAAGAGTCTTAGAACTTCTTCACATGGATTTGATAGGACCTATGCAAGTAAAAAGTCTTGGTGGAAATAAATGTGCTTATGTTCTAGTGGATGATTATTCAAGATACACTTGGATAAATTTCATAAGAGAAAAGTCATAAAATATTGAAGTTTTCAGAGATCTCTGTCAAAAACTTCAAAGAGAAAAGGAAAGTTATGTCATTAGAATCAGAAGTGATCGTGGGAAGGAATTTGAGAATGCCAAGTTTGTTGAATTTTGCTCCTCCGAAGGAATTAGTCATGAATTCTCATCTCCCATTACTCCTCATTAAAATGGAATTGTAGAACGCAAGAACATGACTATACAGGAATCCGCTAGAGCCATGATATATGCAAAACAATTACCTTATCATTTTTGGGCTGAAGCAATGAATAATGCATGCTACATTCATAACAGAGTCACCTTGAGTAAAGGTACTTTAACTACTCAGTATGAATTATGTAAAGGAAGAAAACCTACTGCGAAATACTTCCATGTCATTGGAAGTAAATGCTACATCCTGGTAGATTGTGAACAAAGAAGAAAATTAGATCCAAAGAATAATAAAGGAATATTTCTAGGATACTCTACCAACAGCGGATCCTGTAGATTCTACAACTCCAGAACTAAAGTAAAAATGGAGTCTATAAATGTTGTTGTTGATGATCAAGACTTGAACAAAGAAGCTATTGTCCTGGATGATGTTGAAACATTCCAAAATGCAACTCCAGCAGAAACTAAAGACAGAAGTATTGATGAACAACCCTATGGTTTTGAGCCTGAAGATATTCAAACCAACAAAGGTCCCTTTATCAGAATTCAGAAAGATCATCCTAAAGACCTCATCATAGGAGAGATGGATAAAGCAGTTACTACAAGATCAAGGGAGATAATCTCTAACTCTTGTTTTGTGTCAAAGATAGAGCCAAATAATGTTAAATAAGCAATAAATGATGAATTATCGATCAATGCTATACAAGAGGAATTAGCTCAATTTAAGAGGAATGGAGTTTGGAATCTTGTCCCAAGACCTGGAGGATCAAATGTGATAGGTACCAAATGGGTGTGCAAGAAAAAATCTAATAAACATGGAGTTGTTACAAGGAATAACGCAATATTGGTTACTCAGGGATACACTCAAGTTGAGGGAATTGAATTTGATGAGACCTTTGCTCTTGTTGCCAGACTTGAATCTATTAGATTACTTTTTGGAATTGCTTGCATCTTGAAGTTCAAACTGTATCAAATGGATGTCCATAGTGCCTTTTTGAATAGTTACTTAAATGAGGAAGTCTATATGGAACAACCCAAAGGATTCATTGATCCTAATTTACCTAATCATGTCTATAAGCTAAGGAAAGATCTATATGGATTAAAATAAGCTCCAAAAGCTTGGTATGAGATACTTACATAATTTATTGTTGAACATGGCTACAGAAAAAGGCATCATAGACAAGACTCTCTTTGTGAAAGAAGAAGGAAAGAAGCTAATGATTTCTCAAATTTATGTTAATTATATTATTTTTGGTAGGATGTATGAGAAGATGGTTCAACATTTTGTCAAACAGATGCAGTCTGAATTTGAGATGCACCTAGTTGGTGAATTAACTTATTTTCTTGGTATACAAGTCAAGCAGATGTAAGACTCTATATCCAGATCTCATAGTAAATATGCCAAGAATATAGATAAGAAGTTTGGAATGGAGAATGCTATCCACAAAAGGAAACATGATCCTACTCATCTAAAGTTATCTAAAGATGAAAAGGGTGTGAATATGGATCAAAGTTTCTACAGAAGTATAATTGGAAGCTTACTATATCTCACAACAAGTAGGCCTGACATTGCCTTTGTTGTAGGTGTTTGTGCTAGGTATCAAGTTGATCCCAAGGTGAGTCACATCAACCAAGTGAAAAGAATCTTGAAGTATGTCAATGGTACATGTGATTATGGTATGCTATACTCTCATGGTTATAATTTTGAGCTAAGTGGTTATTGTGATGATGACTAGAAAGGATGTGTTGATGATAGAAAAAACACATCTGGAGGATGCTTCTTTTTAGGAAAATATCTTGGTTTAGTAAGAAGCAAAATTGTGTTTCTCTATCCACAACTGAGGTTCAATACATAGCAGCTGGAAGCAGTTGTTCTCAGTTGGTTTGGATGAAGCAAATGCTGACAGAATACAATGTCGCACAAGATGTCATGACATTGTACTGTGACAATTTAAGTGCTATCAACATATCCAAGAATCCTATTCAACATAGTAGAACCAATAATATTGATATTCGTCATCATTTTATTAGAGAGTTGGTTGAATAAAAAATTGTTGCTTTAGAACATGTAACCACTGAGTTACAACTGGTTGACATTCACTAAAGCCTTGGATGCTAATCAATTTGAGATCTTAAGGGGTAAGTTAGGGATCTAAATCAATGAGGATCTATAGAAATTAAAGTTGTGTGGGAAGACAAATCAAGATATTTCAGTTCTCCTACTTCAATTTGCACAATTGTTTTATTATGGACCTGTTAACGAAGAATGGATCAAGAATGTGAATCCTAATGGTGACATAAAGATCAAGACAAGGAAAGACAAATTTTTTGATGTTGTATCTCTTTTTAAGAATAGATTGATGAATGTTGTTATCTCAGACTATAATATTGAAGATGATGTTCAGAACATTATCCCTGGAAAGAAATCTGCTACAAAGAAGACTGGTCATGTTGCTTCCATTACTGGTATGGGAAGCTGGTATGGTATTTCTCTCTCTATCTCTCTCTATTAAGTTCTAATCATGTGTTATGGGGGAGCATATGTTGGTATGGTTGTCATATTATGGCTAAAAAGGGATAGAGTTAGCTAAATCTGCATTATTTCTTATGATGTTGTGTCTGGTTGAGTGGATGAGGAGGGTTGTTATTCTAATTGGGTGTTGTGTTACCAGGTGTTATACTTTGTGCAACCAGAATGTTATTTCTTATCTCTTCTGCTGCTTTGATCTCTATTAGTTGTTTCCTTATATTTGATTTATGTTGATAATGTTTTAACCACAATTTTCTAAAGGGAGAGATTGAAGGTTCTCTGTGTCATCCCAGGATTTTCATCCTAGTACAAACGTGAAGGTGGGGCAGAAAAGGTAGAGTCGCCAGCCAGACATTTTTATCCCGAATGAATGATAAAGCTAATGCTGCACAAACCTAAGGAAGAAGGAAAGGATGAGGTCCTGCAAACCAAAGATCTGGGTTTGGGAGTCAGTTACGAACGGGAAAGGTATTAGCACCCCAGATCGTCCACCGTACCCGACGGGATCCACACTTGTTTGTTTGTTTCAAAGGGTGAGAAATAAGAGGATGTCTGAATGAAAAGAACTGCTAACTGGATTGGAAACTGAAATGAGAAAGGGAATTGGAAAGGAGATCGAAAAAAGAAAGGGGGAAATGTAGGGGAAATAAAGAATGTGCTCGCACGGGCCCTACCTCGCTGCCTACGAACCTCATCGGGAAATGGCGTTCGCCATTAGCATATGGCGTTCGCCATTCATCGCGGGAGCAATTTTCACTCGTTTGAATTCAAATTCCACAGTTGTTTTGGAGCTAAGCCTTCCTCTATAAATAGGACCCTCCAGGTCTGCATTTTAAGGCAATCAATACCCTGCGGAAGCTCTGCCAAAATTTCTACCGAACTACATATTTAGATTGCCAAAGTGATAATTGCTCACACTGATTGATTATCACATTTTTTGTATTATTTCTTTTCCATTTCTGTTGTTGTATTTAGATCTCTTCGCATTAATACAAGTTTAATTTCGTTTACTTCAGGTTATTACTTTATTGTTCCATTTACTTTCCTTTGTATTTTAATTTACTTCATTTGTATGTTCATGTTACCAACCTTTCATAAAAAACCTTAAAACATAATTTTATTAAAACCTAAGTAATATGTTTGTTTCTAAATTCAGTAACATAATTGTGTTAATGTTGAAATTAATTATGATAGGCTAGATTTGTATGAGCCCATAGTTTGAGGATCATCGTCTCGACGGGACTCTGTAGGATAACCGAAGCCTTTTACATGCTTGAATTTCTAGTTTTGTTGTCTAAGTTAACTTTAGGTAGACTAGTCGCGACGACGAGAGGCTTCTTAAAAGCATTTAGTAACGATAGTGAGAAATGCACTAAGACGATTCCAACAGAGCGAAAGTTTGAGGTACGTGTCAGATAGTAGGCACATAACACTGGATCCTAAACACAGCGAGAGCGCTTTAGGTATTCTTTTCAGTCTTACCCATTTTCAAATAGCGTCTTTTAATTACCGAGCAAGCGAGAGCAAAATCTTGGGGTCATCAGGCGTGGTTCGGTCAATAACGCAAAAGTGTGAGATCAAGCCTTTAGATTGGTATTTCCTTCATAACAACTTCAACATTCATTTCAGCCCCTGAACCTATAGAGTCCCTAAGAACCCCAGTAATCACTCTACGGTCTCGTTTCCCTTATTTGTTTTAAACCTCTTATTTTAGTTATTTCTTTATCGCTTTTATTTGTGACAACCTTCTGCTTTAGCCTTGTACCGCAATTATAGGACATTCCATTTTGATTATCAATCCCTGTGGGTTCGACAATCTTTTAAAACTACGTGATATTCTATATGCTTGCAGTATCAATCCGACCAAACATGTAAATCCGTGATTAACCTCTAGCTTGAATGGAAGCCAGGCAGGTATCATCCTCGAAAACGAAGATGGAATCTTGATCGGAGTATCACTGGCTCTGGCTTTCCCGACGTCGAGCAACCAGGTGAAATATGAGGCATTCCTAGCGGGTCTACGACTAGCCGAGGACCTTGGGGCAAAAGAAGTAAAAAAATCTCCACCAATTCTCAGCTTGTCGCATCCCAGGTACGAGGAAAGTATCAGACTAAGAATGATAACCTCATCGAGTACCTAGCCCTTGTCAAGGAAAAATTAGAATAATCTGACTCTTGGGAAGTCCAATACATGTCACGCAATCACAACATGCGAGCAAAAGTATTGTCTAAATTGGCGAGCACACGGAAGAAGGACAGAAAAAATCTGTGATTCAGGAGATCCTCCCGCGCCCGAGTATTAAGAAACCATTTGCGCCGCTTGACGTCAATGCCATCGGTGACACCCACTGTTGGATGACCCCCAATTTACAACTATCTCACGAGGGATGAACTACTTGTCGACCCAAAAGAGGCATCGCCAACCAAAAGAATAGCGTGTTCCTACGTTCTCGTCGAAGGAAAACTCTACAGGTGAGGATTCTCCATTGCACTAATCAAGTGTGTCTACAAAGAAAAGGTCCCCGACATCCTGGGAGAAATCCACGAGGGAATTAACGCCCAACATCTCGGAGGGAAATCCCTAACACATAAAGCCCTTCAAGCAGGCTACTATTGGTCGACGATGCAGCGCGACGCAAAAGAACACATCAACAAGTGCAACAGATGTCAGAGACACGGGGACATGTACATGGCTCCCCCCAACGAGCTCAAGACCCTTTCGTCCCCATGACCCTTCACATGGTGGGGGATGGACATCCTAGGACCCTTTGTGATCGGATCTTACCATAAAAAATACCTCATCATCGGCGTCGCCTACTTAACAAAGTGGGTCGAGACCGAAGCCCTCGCTAAAATTAATATGCAAAATATATGTTTCTTTAAAAGAAACATTCTCGCCCAATTCGGCATAACCCAAGTCCTCATCACCGACAACGGGATGCAATTCACGGACAGAAGGTTCAAAGATTTCTCCGCCAACCTAGGCACAAAACAACACTTCACATTCGTCGAACATCCCTAGACTAAAGACTAAGTGGAAGCGGCCAACAAGGTAATCTTAAGGGGTCTGAAACGTAGACTAGGTGAAGCAAAAAGAGTTTGGGTCGAGGAGTTACATAGCATACTCTAGGCCTATCGCACGACCCTGCACTCAACAATCGGAGAAACCCTATTCCGTCTAACATACAGAATTGAGGCGGTCATCCTAGTAGAAATTAGAGAACCCTCGGGGCAAACAGAAGCGCCCCTAGAAGAAGAGCTGAACGACGAAGCCCTCAGAGTAGAACTCGACCTTGTCGAAGAGATACGGTCTGAGGCGGCTCTTCGAGAGGCATCCCTGAAACAAAAAATGGCTTTGTGCCACGATGCAAGAGTCATTAAACGATAATTCTAGGTCCGCAGCCTCGTCCTCTGGCAAAATTATAAAAATCCACGAGAAGACAAGCTGGCCGTGAACTAGGAAGGTTTGTATCGTGTCCGAGCCAAGGCGGACAACGGAGCCCACTACCTTGAGTGTGCCAAGTCGTTTGGCTTATGAATCTATTGGAGGGGCTGGGTAGCAGTGATGGTGAGGATGTTACATTTTTTGTTGGCAACATTTTCGTGATAAATCGTTCTAAGAACCCAATTGCACATGGAGGAGCAAGCATATTGAGATGAGGTTTCACTACTTGAGGGATCTTGTTAGTGAAAGAAGGTTACAATTGGGATATTGCAAAAATGAATACCAAATGGATGATTTGTTGACTAAGGTGTATTTGTTTCAAGGTTTCAAATCTTATTCCTTGGAATGATATTCTCAGGATTATCATTTCCAGGAATATTATTTCCACTTATGTGTTTGTAGAAATTAAAGTTTCCTATAAATAATTGTAAAATTTTATTATTTAAAATTATAAAAAAATAAAAATAAATGTGATTGATAGTGAAACGTTATAGTTGGTTGATCTTATTCCCATGGAAATGTTATATTCCCAGCCTTTAAGCCTTGGAATAAAAATAGAATAATCATGTGTAAGTATGATTCCAAGGAATAATTTTTTAAAACTTGAATCAAACATAGAAATATTGCATTCCCATAGTCATATTCCTAGGAATATTTTTGGTAACCTTGAAACAAACACACCCTAAGGGGGTAAAAATGACGTGTTCAAGAGGTTGAAGATGAACATCAACATGGAAGATTTAGAGCACTTGAATTAAGATGGTGTGTTAAAAGTGATATTAGTAATTCAAGTGTTGTAACCAGTTAACATGGGGGGTAACAGGTTACAACAATAGAAAAAACACTTATGGACTGAAGAACAAGGCAAAATATCGAAGTTGTAACCGGTTAATACCTGAGGTTAACCGATAACCAATGTGAAAGCACTTGAGGTTTGACGAAATTTTGGCTAAACACAATAAGACTGAAGATAAAGAATATGTGAGAATAAAGATGTTGAAGAAGATGTCCTAACAGCAAGACGAGACATCTTGGACTGTATTGCAGAATTTAAATTAGTAACAAATATGTTCGACATTTGTTGAGGATTTAAAGTTTGGATCAATGAGCAAAGATAAAATAAAAAAGAATGGGGATAATAGTTTGGATCAATTTGATAAATAGTAGTAGTATATGTTAATAAATTAATGGATAATAACAATAGGTAATAAATAGTAGTAGTATATGTTAATAAATTGTTCCCATTTATTTGTTGCTGGAATGATAATAAAAGTAATAATGATAGTAATAACAAAAAATCTTTTTTTCTTCTTCTGAAATTCTAGAAACTGAACTTTTCTATATTAAACATCCTAATCTAAAATTATTTTAATCCTAATTAAATATTAATTATAGTCCCCTTTTTAACAATAACCTTATCGATCTAATTCTAATCATAATTTAATGATGAGAGAAATATTAATTAAATTAAAATTAAATTCCAATTTATTAAATTTTTATAATAAAACTCTATTCCTCGAATTAAAACAATCCTAAATTAACTTAATTTTAATTCTCTATTCTATTCTAAAATAAAAGCGATGATTTTATTCCTGAATTAAAAATCCAACAAATAACCTAAAGGCAAGAGTAGTCTTTAGATTAATTAGATTGAACAATAAAAATTAAGGCTATGTTTGGATTGATGGAACGTAACGGAGCGGAGCGGAGTGGAACATAGCGAAGCGGAATGGAGCGGAGCAGAATGGAATATAGATCTCACTCCATTGTTTGGATATCTTATTAAAAATATCACATTCCATCACATACACCCCAAATTGGATGGAACAAAAAAAATGAGGATTTGGATGGAATGGATTTCATCATGTTCCATTCCATTCCATCAATTATTTGCAAATCCAAACAATAGAAGCACATTAGTTACCACTCCATTCCATCACATCCCATCAATTCAAACATACCCTAAATGGTAAAATTGTTAAAAATTGAAATTTAAAAATGAATATAAAGTGAGGGGAGTTGAACTCATGTCCTTCTACTTGTAGATCTTTACCTTCAAGTACTTATCAAAAGGGCTATTGTATTTAATTGAAATAAAATGGAACCATAATACTAAGATGTAATGAGAGTTAATAATTTCATTAATCTATATTTTTATTAAGTGAATACTACCCTAATAATATTTATAATTAATTGATTTTTAAATGATATAATTTAATAAGACATGTTATCCTAATTACTAATCCTAGTAATATCCCTTATTTAACGCGCTCCTACGAATTACATTATTTTAAAAGTCTAAATAATACCCCTGAATAAGAAAATAACTCATAAGAGGAACAAAAAACTCAAGATGGTCTCCTTTTGGCTCTTTAGGTCATTTGACCAGATGACTGATATATTTTAGATGTGTTAGTGACATGAATACTAAGTTAGTTGAAAGGAAAAAAGGAAGTGGTCAAAATTTGGGGTATGACAGGTGGATTGGTCTCTGGTTATTAAGCTAATATGAGAAGCCTTATTTTATCTAAAGAGGAGTGCATGTAAAGTGAAGACAATGTCTGACATGATGTCAGGAAATTATTGTAGAACATGTTTACATGTAATTGAAATTCTTTGGACAGTTCTTTAAAAGAAACAATCAACAGTCATGGTCGTGCACATATGGTGGAGTTATTTCCTTGGTTAATGGTCAGTTGAATTTGACCAACGTTACTTCCTAAGGAAATTCTTGGCTATAAATAAGAGTGTTGTGACACTTCTTGGTCTCACAATTCTTTCTCTTCAAGTGAGTGGTCGATGGCGTTCTTCAAATAATGGGTAAGTTGTATCTGGGTTTGGAGTTGTATGGGCCACGTTTGCCAAGTTTTGGCTAAAAAAAGGAAAAAGAATGATGTTCTGGTTGTTGGGTTCATTCAAGCAATGTCAGTGCAAGAATGTTGGAGGAAGATGTTCTATCATCTTAACGTATTACTTTCTACCTATTTGTGTCTTGTGATCTGAGTTGTGAAGCATGACGTGTCTTGTGACCTGAGTTACATCATTCTTGTACTTTGTGTTACGAATGCTACAATTGATGGTTCTTTTCTGGAGTAGTCTTCTACACTTTTTCTAGATAATTCTTGGAAGGAAAATGAAATATGTGGAAGAAGATAAATTCAAATTCAGAGAAAAGCTCCAATCAGCTCTTAAGGTGGAATCTTGTTGAGTACAAATAACAAAATAAGATGTTTTAGCCAAAATTTGTCAAAAGGGGGAGATTGAAAGCACCTGAGGTTTGACGAAATTTTGGCTAAACACAAGAAGACTGAAGATAAAGAATCTATGCAAAATAAAGATGTCGAAGAAGATGTTCTAACAGCAAGATGAGACATCCTGGATGGTATTGCAGGATTTAAATTAGTAACAAATTTTTCTGAGATTTGTTAAGGATTTAAAGTCTGGATCAAGGAGTAAAGATAGAAAGTCCAACAACAGAAGACTATATAAGGAGACTTAGACCTATGGTTAAAATAACCTTTGTAACTTTTGTATCACTTATAACATTATAACCTAAATACTTTGTAAAATAAAGAAGGCATAGGTATAAGCGGCGCGACTATAAGCCTTTAGTTAATGGTTGTGTATTGTTCTTGGATGAAGCTTTGAAGCAAGTCCAGGATAACTTGTAGGTCAACAAATCGTGACAGGTTATGGAGATTAGTAAAAGACATGGTCTCACAGGTGGTGGTGGTGAAGGATGTGAGAAGGAGTCTCATATCAAAGGTTGTAAGCGACTAGAGTTTAGCCTTAGATAAAGATGTTCATTGAAGATAGTGATTAGGATAAAGTTATAAATGAGAGAGTTTAACTTTAGGGTAATACAACAAGATAGTGAAGTTTTCATCCTGGATTGGTATCCCCTAGAGTCTGCTTATTAACACTGAAATGGGTCAACATATTTTGTGTACTTTACATTCTACTATTACAATTTTCTTTTTTGTGTTATTGACTGAGATGTCCCAACATGATGTCTTAACATCTGTTGGTGATTGTGTTGCATCACTTCAAAACAGTAGTTGTATATTTCCCTTGTTTATTAAAGTGCATTAACCAATGACTTAACATTCTTATGGGACATTCGAGTATCTGCATAACCAGAATTTCACACTGAAAGTATTATTATTTTCATGTCACCTGTAACCGGTTATAGGCATGTGTTTTTCAGTTATGTACTTGTAAGTTTTGAGTCTCAATTGTTTTGTAACACTGGTTTAATTGCCTTGAAGGCATTCTCATCTCAAGTTAATGATAATATTCTTCTCACCCTCAATTCTCTCTCTCTCTCTCTCTCTCTCTCTCTCTCTCTCTCTCTCTCTCCCCTTTTCCACACTCCAATAGTTTTTTCATCATTCACCAATTTTGTGATTCAAAGTTCCAACAAGAATCACTTATATCCGTAATTTAAGCCATACTATTTCCTTGACAATTTCTATGACTCTAAAAGCTGTAGAGAACTTCACATAGATCTCTTTCACATAGGACCTCAATGAATCGATGGATCGATATTATTGAATGTTTAGACTTTTAAATTCCCTAATGTTATCTCAGATTTTTTTTACGCAATCACTAATTGCAGAGTTGAAGAAAGGATCATGCAATAATGAGTTTTTGTGAAAAGTCAAAAGGTTTATTATGACCATGTTGGTTATTAACGGATTTTACCTGTCGAAGCATGGGGTTAATTCTAGTCGAATATTGCAATGAGTAGGAGACCAAGGGGGTTCGTTGGGTTTGAGACTCAGTGAAATTCAGAGTTCCCAAATTGTTTTTCTACACAATCGAATGAGGTATGCTTATATTTTAAGGATCCACAATTATACATAAATTCTACCAAACTCAGAGTATTTGTGTGATTGAGAAAAGAGTCAAGAATGTATGTATGCATTCCATCTTTTATAAAACAAAGTCTTTATGTTCAAATCATTTTTTGCAATTAAATTACATTAAGTAATTTTATTTCAAATTCTTTGCATTTCGATTTTAGCATGGATTTCAGTCATTATTCTCAAACTTTGCATTTCGATTTTGATGTCAAGATTACTTGTAATCCATAATTCATACAAATATGTTCTCAAATATTTTCCAGTTTAATCCCTTAAATATTAATTAAAACTTATTTTGTTTACTAAATTTTACAATAAATACCTACATTATTTTATTTTATTTTTTATCTTTATCTAAAGTTTGGTACATGTACCTTTATTTTTCTCCTTTTTGCACTCCTCGTACTAAAATAAAATAGTATTTTAATTTATTTTTTATTTTTTCAAAATAAAATATTTATTCAAAAATAGTAATAGATATATTAAAGGTTCAATTATAGTTTTGATCCATCTATTCTTTTATTTTAAATTCAAAAACTATTTTGGTTTTTCTCACATATTTTTCATAGAAAATCAATGAGGTGTTCGTTTTTTAACTTATATTTTTATCTATAAAGTTCAACAATATATTTATATACGATGATTACAAAAAAATTATCATTTAAAAAATAAAAATATCATTAATTTTAAATGCAAAAATATGAGAGGAGACTAAAACTTTTAAATTTAAAATAAAGGAATCAATTTCACGAATCATATAAGATAGAGGACAAAAATTGTAATTACTTATATTAAAATATTATATTTATAAATAAATAAATACTTATTGAATATATTAAATATTTAAATAATAATTGTGGATATGTCGTTTAATTAAAATTTAAACTTTAGTTTAAAACATTATGTAAATGTCAATCTTAAAAAACTAAATATAAAATAATTATTTGAGTCCTAATTATAGGATCCTTATCCAATAATGTCTTGTCGACAAATATAACATACTCCATCCAATATCTGAATGATTGACTGTTCTGCCATCTCTTTTCAACATATATTCCAATATACCAACTTTTTCACCAAAAATACCAATATGCCATGATTTCAAAAAAAGTTGAATTTTTTTTTGCCTTTGCCGCCCATTGAATGGGCGGCAGTGTACAAATTTTTTTAATACCGCCCTTTGAATGGGCGGAAGTGTTGTTCGTTTATTCTAAAAAAAAGTTTTATTTTGTTTTATGTTTTTAGTAGATAAATAGATTATTAAATAATATAAAATATTAATATTAAATAATAATAATAATAATATAATAATAATAATATTAAAAAATAGTAATATTAAATAATATTACTATTTAAAATTTTTAATAATATTAAAAATTAATAATAATAATTTGTATCTAGTAAATGTTAAAATTATTAAATGGGCGGGAGTGTTGAAAATTTTTCTATACCGCCCTTTGAATGGGCGGCAGTGTACAACGAATTTTATTTTGACTTTTTTTTATTTTATTTTGTGGTTTTAATAATTATTTAGTTGATTAAGTAAATAAAAATATTAATAATAATATTAAGTAATATTATGAAAGTGATACATGATAACAACATAAAACACTAATTGTTACTAGTTCCAACATTTGGACACTTAGTTCGGTTGTGACCAGTTTGACGACACCTAGAACATTTTCTCTCCAGCTTGTCAACGATATCCATTTCTGTTCTAATGCGTGTGCTGACTGGGCGTCCTTTCTTGTTCCTTAGCATTCTTGGATTATGGCAAATTTGATCTCCCTCGTACACTGGCCAATAGTCACTGTACGGGAGCACCGGAAAACTTGTGCTGTATACTCCAAATAGGTTTGAAACCCTGTAAACGCCCGACAAAAGTGCGTATGCGTCGTTGCGAGCACTTGAACATGCAGCGATAACATGTGAACAAGGGACACGGTATGCCTGAAACTTTCCGCAATCACACCACCCTTCTATTAGGTTCACCCTGTAACGACCCATAGGTTTCCCTTCACCGTGATCCATTGTTTCCCGCACACTAAAAGTATTGTTATTGTAGTCAAAAATGTTGACTTGATGTGTGCTGGATTTCACGGTTTCTTCTTTCATAACCTTTACGCAGTTGTCTGTAAATATTTGGCCTGAATTTAATACTGCACTCCATTTTGCACCTCTCTCAGCAAATTGTGTAGCCAATCTATAATATGTAGCACTAACCAATGTTGTAATCGGTAAATTACGGGTGCCTTTGAATACTCCATTCAGTGACTCAACAAGGTTGGTTGTCATGTGTCCCCAACGTCGACCTCCGTCAAATGCTCTTGTCCATTTTTCAACAGGAATATTATTTAGCCACCTCAAAGCATCACCATTTGCCATAGCTATTTCATTCTGGTAGTACTGAAACGTTGGTTGGTTTAATGCATATCCTATATATATATAAATTGTTTAAGTTAATAACATAATTGACAAAGATATAATGTTAGAGAGGATGGAAAAAATTATTACCCATGTTAATGACCTTTTTCCGGAGGTTCTTGTCCTTAATCTCTTTCATGAAATTTTGAGCAATATGTCGGATACAATAGACATGTACAAATGGGGGATCTTGCCAACCATTTTCCGGATTATTGTATGCACTTTCAATGGATGCATGTCTATCTGAAATCAAACATAGATCTGCTTGCGGAGCAACATGTTTTCTCAAGTTTCGTAAAAAAAAAAACCCAACCTTCAGCAGTCTCACCCTCAACAAGTGCAAAAGCAACTGGAAAAATATTACTGTTGCCATCTTGTGCAACAGCCATAAGCAGTATCCCTTTATACTTACCATATAACCAGGTTCCATCAATTTGCAAAATAGGCTTGCAATATGAAAAACCTCTAATGCATGGTTGGAATGCCCAGAATAGCCGGTGAAAGATCTGCTTCCCTTCAACAAGTGTTCCTTCATCAGTGTACATGGGTAATGTTTCCATTTCCATCACTGTCCCCAGAACAAATTTTTTAAGTGCCATAAGGAAATGTGGAAGTTCATTGTATGACTTCTCCCAGTTACCGTAAACCTGTTCAATAGCTTTATTCCTCGCAATCCATGTTTTCCTGTACGACGGCGTGAACTTGTACTCATGAACAATCTTTGCAATGCAAATGCTCACCTTGATAGATGGATCATTGTCTACAAAAGTCATTAAAACTTGAGACATTAATTGCGAGCTTAGTTGTCGATGATCCTGGTCAAACATGGTTGTTGAACAACTGTGAAGGGGGTTCATAATGCCTATCTCCCAAAAATCACTTCTTTTACGATACGACGCTACCAGATGAAACTTGCACGTATCGTGTCTACAACAAATGATATATCTCTTTTTATCTGAATCCTTCACCCTAAAATCTACACCGTGTTTCATGTGATATTGTTTTATTGCAAGCACACAATCAGATTTAGTTTTGAATTGATTACCTACTGTTATGTCTCCTTCCACCGGAAGACGAGGCATGTACGGCCAATCATCTGATGTTTGATCTGCATCCGAGGAAATGTTTGTCATGTGGGCAGGTGGTGAAAAAACATTTCCAACTGGAATGTGTTGGTCATCGGTGTCCTCCTGAACATTGACTCCTTCTTCAAATATTGTTGTGTACAAGTCATCTACCTGTGCTTCGGTCTCTTCTTCAACATTTTCTTCCTCTACATTTTCGTATGGTATTATTGCTAGTTCATCTCCTTCAGGTGCATTGATAACTTGAGACTGTTGGGTTAGTT
This sequence comes from Lathyrus aphaca, assembly GCA_963966055.1. NCBI lineage: Eukaryota > Viridiplantae > Streptophyta > Magnoliopsida > Fabales > Fabaceae > Lathyrus > Lathyrus aphaca. The sequence goes on along the minus strand of OZ014523.1, from coordinate 533,623,196 downwards.
GATATTGATCAAATTTGATATATAACTCAATCGATGGAAATCCATAACATTCATGATTGGAAAACATGGATTCCACATCTTCATCGTCACGAACTTTCAGTGGAACAAATTTAAAATTATTATTCCGAAAATGAACAACATTTCTGTATGTAATTTGAGAAATATCACCTGCTCCCATCTTCATAATCAGTCGTTCTTTGAAATGTTGAAATGTTGATCTTCTATTAATATTGAAACGACATATTTCTGTATTTTCAAAGCTATATCCGAGCTCATCAGTTACAACCACACCACCATTGTAATGTGCACAGATAACATAATTTTCTCTTTGAGGCATTTTTGAATGTGATGAATTTTTTGAGTGTTTTAGTTGGTGTATAATATGATAGATTTATAGAAAATTCGTTGGTGTATAATATGAATGTTTTAGTTGGTACAAATATTAAATAAATTTGTTGGTACAAATATTAAATAAAGCAAGACAAGATTCAACATTGCCGCCCATTGAATGGGAGGCAGTCTGCAAAAAGCAAGACACGTATTAACTCTGCCGCCCATTGAATGGGAGGCAGTCTGCAAAAAGCAAACACGTATTAACTCTGCCGCCCATTGAGTGGGAGGCACACTGCCAATTGTCAGACACGCAGTAATGCATTTGCACTCTGCCGCCCATTGGATGGGCGGTGGTCAATGAAATAAATGCTTCTGCAGTCAACACGTACAACCATGCATGCAATACATTTTCAAACCGAATAGGACGTCCTCCCGGCTGTGGAACTCATCAGCGACATCGTCGTCCGGGTCCGAATAGGGAATAGAAAAAATTAATGTATTATTTAATATTTATATTATTATTATTATTATTTATATTAATATTATTGTACTTTAACATTTTTATTAATATCATTATTATTCAAAATTATTAATATTATTATTATTTTATATTAATATTATTATTATTATTTTATATTAATAATATTATTATTATTTTATATTAATATTAATATTATTATTTTATATTAATAATATTAATATTATTATTATTATTTTATACTAATAATATTAATATTATTATTATTTTTTTATATTAATATTTTAAATTATTAAATAATCAATTTTGATATTAAAAATGCAAAAGAAATAAAAAAGAAAAAAAAAATTACGTTTGCACTCTGCCGCCCATTCAAAGGGCGGTTGAAGAAAATATTACACTCTCCCGCCCATTCAATGGGCGGCAATGAAGAAAAAAAAAACAAAACTATGGCATATTGGTATTTAATTGGGAAATGAGTGTAGTTTGGATATTAATGGTTAAAAGTAGGGCATGACAGTAACTTATTCCCAATATCCATGCTAGGACAGTGAGACCCACTTGATGAACTGTCTGAAAATATCTGTCAAACTAGACACGTTACGATCAACCATTGGCTCATAGACACGCCACGTGGCGACATGTATTGAGATTCGTGTCGCCGTTTGACTGATTTATTCGACAGTTTTTCATAATATTTCGGTGCAGCAGAAACACCGTGGTGTCTTAGCGGCGCCGAAAGAGAAATTTCCACGTAGGATTGAGAGGATAAGTTTGATGTGAGAAGTGGCAAATTATCGGGTAACGAGAAATTGGAGAGAAAATATGAAAAAGACTTTGATTATGGTGTTTGAACCATAACACACAGCTGGATCTCACATTTATCCATACGCCACGTCATTTTAAAGGTCATTTTCTTATATTCGTTCATATATAAATATCAACCATTTAAATGTGGCATCAATTTTTCGTCACTAATAAATATTCATATATTTAGTAATATAATTATTTTAATCATAACCTGAAATAATAAGTATTTGTTCTGGTTAGAGTCAGCATCCAATATACTTTTGATCTAACATGAAATTAATTGGAATTGCAGCATCCCTTATTTAAAATATTATTAAAAGCGAAAGGAATGATAACTATTTGTGGGGTCCCACATCATTTTTCGTTTCCACTCTTAATCATATTTTAGAGATACTGAAAGATAATAATGTTCCTATTTTCAAAAATATTTTATTCATATTTAAGAAATAAAAATATATGTTAATACACATATTTAATATTTGTGTCATTTATTAAACATTTCACATTTTTTTCTCTTATTTTTCTTCTACTTTTATTTCTATCAAACAATTAAAAACTTATTCTACTTTCCACTCAATTTCATATTAAACTTTCAATTCTTCCATTTTCTTTTCTTTCACTTTCCATTTCAATCCAAACAAAGAATTAAGTTGAAACCTTTTACAATGTTTTTTCTAACCAATTGATCAAAAGTCAAAATCAACAACGAATGACTTGAGTCACAAAATAGCAATAAATTCTTTTTTTTATTCACAACTTTGACCATTTCAATTAAGAGTAAAAGTAAAGATTAGATTTAATATTACGAATATAATTCAGATTGAAATGAGATTTTATTTAATTCAAAGATACTTTGATGAAAATCACAACTAGTTGATTTGAATCATACACATATATTTTTTTAAATCACATATGATTGTGTGATTTGAATCACTGAATTATTTGATTTAAATCACATTATTCAAATCATGATTGAATCAAATTAAGCAAAGCTAAATTTTATCATTTTGATTGATGTCATAAGATTGAGTTAATATTCGAATAATATTAATAATTTTATGTCAAATCTTTAGCACATAAATTAATTTTTCTTTCTCGCTACGAGACAATTTTATAAATAATCTTTTATTTATTATTTATTTTACTTTATACATTTGTATGTAGGTTGAATTTGTAAAAGGAAACAAAAAATCAATCATAAAATACAAAAAGTCAATCATAAAATACTTTAATGGACTGATAAAATTTTAAATTGGTAATTTTATCAAATTTTTTGTTATGAATTTATATATCTATATGTAAATTTTTTAAATATTTTTAATCTAAAGATTAAAATTATATATGTTGTGAATCACATAACTTAAAAACAAAGTATAATTGGTTTCTCGATCAGTCAAGAAACCCACAAGATTAGGATTTAGGGTAACCAAGAATAACAACAAGGAATTGTTATAAACTGCAATTCTTTCCTTTCTCTTGAAACAAGTTTACAAGTATACAAGAATAACAAATAACATCTATCACTTTTGAATTAGGATTTTATCTTCCTATTTTCCTTTATGTAAATTATGAGAGACTAGTATGCTATTTATAATAAAACTAACACATTAACCTAATGAGATTTTTAGCAATTATCCATTACAAGCTAACTTAGGGTACAAGCTAACTTAAACAATTGGATCCATAAACAAGGCCCAATTTGACAACAGTATGTGAGTGGACTTCGACGACATGCTAACACTAGAATTTGTTCCAATATCTCACAAATCTCCACATTTGAACAAACTCTATAACATCAAGGAACAATTAGACATACATACTAGAACTGCCTTCGACTACAATATGTATAACTTCTGCATTAGCATGAGAACCAGCTTCGACTTCATGCTAAACCTCTTTCGTATCAGAGTTAGATCCAATATTTCACAAATATCCACCTTGGACCAAACTCTACCAAGAAGAAAACAAAACTAGTTTTCTTCATGCAGCATTATCAACTGCATACAGTGGAAAATTTGCAATTGGACAACGTCTTTTCAGCTGACGTTAATGCAACATTCGTGGTCATCTCTCCCTTCAACGCTTCCAAACAACCCTGTCGAACCAGTAGGGCTTTCATATTCAAGCACCACAGACCGAAATCATTCACTCCAATGAACTTTTCAATCTCATACTTTGTTGAAGGCATCTTCTCCATGCTCACACACCAATTTATTGTGAATTAGATACCTTAGAAACAAAGTAATTGGTTCCTTGATCAGTCAAGAAACCCACAAGGGTTAGGATTTAGGGTAACCAAGAATAACAACAAGGATTGGTTATAAACTGATATTCTTTCTTTTCTCTTAAAACAAGATTACAAGTATATGAGAATAACAAATAACCTTTCTCACTTTTGAGTTAGGGTTTTATATGCAAATTATGAGAGACTAGTATGCTATTTATAATAAAACTAACACATTAACCTAATGGGATTTTTACAATTACCCATTAAAAGCTAACTTAAGCAATTGGATCCATAAACAAGGTCCAATTTGACAACAGCATGTGAGCGGACTTCGACGACATGTTAACCCTATAATTTGTTCCAATATCTCACAATATATATATATATATATATATATATATATATATATATATATATATATATATATAATTCTAATATAGAATAAACATTAATATAAATAAAAACTAAACAAAATTACGATGATAAGGATGCAAGAAATAACTTTTACCAAACAAGACTTATGAAGATAACTATGAAAGTTGTAAGGAGACAAGTGACCTAAATTTTTACCAAACATAGACCTAACTTATGTATAGATGAGGAACAAATAGGCACATATAAAAATTATCCATACAAAATGGCATTATCAGATAAAATTTGAACTTCAGCATACAAGACAGTCTTGGTATCAATCTAATGGCTCTAAGATGGACAGTAGGATTATAATTTTTAGCAGCTAAAAACTTCCATCTTCTTCAGTAAATATCAAAAAATTTCCAAATTTATCAGTAACAACTTGCTCCATATCAAGACCAACGAGACCAAAATCCTCATCATTATAGGGAGTCGTGTCATTTTTAGATTGTGTGCCCTCAGTAAACAAAAGTAGGTGATTGCCACCGCAAGCAAAAAATCTCATTGGTTCTCAAACCATCACATATTCACCTTCAAATCCCTCTTGGAATTTGAATGCATGTGTATAATTAACTGAATGTAAGAATGAAGATCATCAAGTAAAATGAGTAGGGTTAAAATCAAATTTTGAGCCTCATATCCTTTTGTTTCAAAAATCATGAACCAAACCATGTTACAACCCTCCAAAGATCTAATTGAAACAAGATTTATTTTAAAAGAATACTATCGAAAGGTTACGTTAACCTGAATCCAATGATCGTTGTTAATCCTCTATATTTATATCATTATCTTTCACACTTTTAAGGTTTATACCAACATTGTGTTCTGACCATTAATTCATTAACTGTACATCACAATATTATTTCAATAATAACTTTAATTTCAAAACCTGCATAAACATTGCATTAGAATTACCATTTTGAAGGAACAATTTTATATGCAGATCAGTGTTTAACATCAACAAAGTTCAAGCAATATACAATCAATGGCTGGACTTGATAAGTGGTAACATCATGGGCAACCCACTTCAAGGCTCACACTGAGAAAAACCACCTCAAGAGCACAATGAAGTTAACCACTCCAAGAGTTAGTTAATTGGGGGTAGCCTGCTTCAAGTTTCAAAATATTGGGGAAAGACGTCTTAAGGTCATATTAAGACAAGTTTCTTCAAAACTTCGTTTGAAGCAAAAAAAATTCAAAAACCTAACAGATTGGGGTGAGATGAGCTATAGAGGGGAAAGTCCTCTCCAGAATTTCAAGTTGCTTAGGTGAATGCTACAATATATCAATAATGATCAAGTTTAAAATGAGTGTCGACAGATAATGTTAGAGTCGCCTCTCATTGAATGACTTTTTCCCTCGACAAAAAACCTTGTTGCAAAAGGATCCTTCCATCCATTACCCACCACAGGGACACTTTTGGAAACCCTCAAGTCATTGCATAAATCATCCTCATGCATTAATCATGCCGCTTTGCTCTAGCATTATGTCATGCATATCATTGCTTTCATCTGGCATATTCACATAGTATAGATCTGACGTCATAAAAATCCTTGTAAAACAAGCATGGCAAATCAAACATCAAAAGCCCAATCTTGCTTGGCACCTCACAAAAGCTCAATCTTATGTGGCACAACCCAAAATCAACACATTTTATGCATTGACCAATCATCACACTTAATTCATTTCTTAAACCAATTTTGCATAGACAATTATCATACTTCATAAAAAAATCTCATGCATAGCACGAATCGTGAGTGGTGCTCACTCTCATTTCCAAAGACCAGTACTTGTCTGGAAAATTCTAAACTCTTTTTGAATCTGATTCTCTTTCGAAATTAGTTAAACTTCAGATCCAGATTTCGTCTGGCAGTTAATCTTCAAATCCATTTCTTGCTTGGAAGTTAAATTTCAAATCCAGTTCTTATCTAGTAGCCTATTTAAAAGTCAGTTCCCGTCTGGAAACTTAATATTTTTTCACCAGTTCCCATCTAGTAACCTATTTTAAAGTCAGCTTTCATCTAGTAACTTAGTATTTTTCACTAGTTCATGTCTGGTAGCTTATTTTAAAAGCCAATTCATGCCTGGCAACTTAATCTTTTCAAATCCAGTTTCCAGTTCCCGTAAAGAAACTTAATTTTTCACAATTTCTCGTCTAGTAGCATATTTTAAAAGTCATTTCATATTTGGAAACTTAATCTTTTCACCAGTTCTTGTATGTTGGCCAATTTTAAAGTCATCTCTTGTCTGACAGTTAAATTAAATCTAGTTCCAATCTAGCAACTTAATATTTTTTATCAGTTCCCATTTAGTAGTCAACTTCAAAGTCGAGACTTGTCTGACGATATCTATTTAAAAAACCAATTCTTGTCTGACAACTTTATCTGTTTCACCAGTTCCCGCCTGGTAGCCTATTTTAAAGTCAGTTCTCGTCTGACAATAAATTAAATCATGTTCCCGTCTGGAAGCTAATTTTCAAGTCCATTTCTCGTCCGAAAAACTCAATTTTAAAGTATAGTTCTCGTCTGGCAACTTAATTTTTTCCAGTTCCTATATGGGAGCCTAATTTTCAAAACCATTTCACATCTAACAATTAAATTTAAGGTCTAGTACATGTCTGACAAATTCTGTTTAAAAACCATTACCTGTTTGGTAATTTCCATTTTAAATCCATTACTTGATGAGTGCTAAATTGTTATGAATTTGAGTGTGAATAATTAGCTTTCATCGGCTTAATTCATTTTCTTTTTGTCAATAAACCTCAACTTTAGTATATATTCGATATAGTTTACGCTATAGTGTATATTGCGTTATCGTGTAAATATCATTGATTTTAATTGTTTTTATCTCATTTTTAGGTATTCAAGCATTGTTATTTAGTCATTTTTAGATAGAGCATTGAATAAGCTTTCTGACGCTTCCAACCGGGCCCCAAACAAAGTTATAGTTCGAAAGTTATGCCCAAAATAATGTTGAATTTTTCTGTTGTTGTCAGCACTCGCCATGAGCTAGCGAGGTGTGCCAAAAGATCTAGAAGGAATAGCAAATGCCGCATTTACTCACCGTGCAAACCATTCTTTCTCCGGGCAAATTAGTATGGGTAGAAACTCATATTTAAGGGTAAAAACACATTTATTTAGGTTATGTTTTGGGGTATTTGTTCCAAATTCATCAACCTTTAATTTTTGGTCTTGAGAGCTTAGAAAATCATTAGTGGAGTTTGCAACTCGACGATTAGGGGTGGATGATTCTTAGATCGTGATTGACACCACGAGATATTTTGATTCATTTTCTCTCTTCCCTTTGTAGTTTTCGTTTGTTCTGAGTTTGTATGCAAAGGTGGGAGTGAAAGCATTCGGCTCATTTGAAGCAACGTGTTGGTTTATAAATAATAGGCATCGAGCTTACGACATAAAATAAGCATATTGTATTGTTTTTAGTTTCTTTATTGTTTTTATTGTATTAGTATATGTAGTGTGGTGAATTGGTTAAACAAGTTGAAATTGGACCAGTTCTTTAAATTCTCAAATCTTCACTTTTCAACTTGTTTAATTCAATTTCACTCAATATTTTAGTATGTTTATAGTAGTTTGTTTTAATTTTTTAATTTTTGTATTTGTCCAAGAGCTTTATTTGAGTATATTGAGGAAGTTTGAGGTGATTTTCCAAGTTGATAATTTCAACTTGCGGATGTATGGTAATGATATTGTTTTAAAGTTGGTACATGTTGTAGTTACAAAGATAGCCTAAGAGGGGGGGGGGGGGTGAATTAGGTTATATGAAATTTTCTCGGTTATTTTCTCGGTGGATGGATTTTTCTCTTTTAAGTGTTTAAGAAAAGAAAGCGGTAATGCGGAAAGTAAAAAGACACAAGCAATTATCCCGGTTCCCTTCACAATTCGAAGGTACATCTAGTCCCCTTACACCTCGTAAGAGATTTTCACTATAGTTTCAGATCGTACAACCTATCACACCAAAACCGGTGAGGCCTACTATCTAACAACTATACATCAACAGTGTGCAAGAACAATCCTCTTGCAAGCACTAACCCTTGTGTCCAACAATCCTGGATCATAAGTCACTACAAGAAATAATCTTTGAATTAGATGAAATGTAGAAATGTTGAAGTCTTGTAATATCAAGCAATGTTGATCTTTTCCTTTTATATTTCTCACTGTAACACGGTGGGAGAACTGACTTTCTATAAATGTTACGGATAGCAAGAGTCGCCACCGACTTTTATTTTATTCATAAGGAAGGGCATAAAAGAACAGGAAAGACCTATTTTTAAAGACTTGAGTTCAGGGAGTGGGTTATATAAAGGGAAGGTGTCAGTACCCTTTATATCCATGGTTATCTGTAGGCTCTTAGTTACTTAGCTCACTTAAATGTTTTTGAAAAGGTGAAGTGTGTGATTAGAAAATTTTCTAAGTACTTTGTAATGATCCTCGTATGGATGTATACAAAGCCTTGTTTAAAAATGTTTGAAAATAATGAGGTGTGAAAAGTATTTTCTTTTTGAAGAGTGAGCAAGTAACTATGAGGTACCTACCCTAGACTAAGTCATTCATGTTCTTATATGTCCTTTCAAGGGTAAGACTATCCCTATTATTAAGGAATGGGTAGTCATTACCTTGGATTTTATTAAGGAACGGGCGTAGGGTCATCGTACGGTCAATGAAGGCAACTGGGGGTGTCTTTAGAAATTGGGAGGGACTATCATCTTTTTTAAACGAAGGGACAAAATCATTCTAGGCAACACCGTAGGCAACATCGTAGGGACTTGATCTTTTAATCGAGGGAGGGACAAAATGATTTTTTATTAGAGTTTTGATTAAGACACCCCCACGTTCGAGGGACTTGACCATGTTTTAAAGGCAACCAAGAGGGATAACCCTAGGAGGTGCAGACATCGATCTTAGATCGACTTACGTGTGTGAGTGTTTATTTTCAGATATTTTTATCTTTTTATTAATTCTCTAAGTCCGTATTAATTACAATTAATTCTTTACACTCCCTATTTACTAACCACGCAATTTATATTTACGAAAATAAAAATAAAAATAAAATCCTAACTATTACATGGCTTAGGGGCAGATACAAGATAATCAGATGACAACAATAAATTATAATAAATAATACCTATACAATTCTTCTAATAAGATAAATAAACTAAAAAATTAAACATAAATAAATAGAGTAATAAAGCAAAAATAAATAAATAAAATAATAAAAATAATAATTAAGGTTAGCATTTAGGTTAAGGTTTTAATTACGAAAATTAGGGTTTGTGAGGAATAATCATGGTTAGAAAATAAATTTAAATTAAAATCAAATAAATCCTAATTACTAAATTAATTATATATTTACTTACAAAATTAATAAAAACCTAAGAAACTAAATTTTTATTGAAAATTAATTGATTAAGAAAAAGAAAATTTTTGTTAGAAATTAATTAGGAATTAAAATAGTTAGTTTTTTTTAATTGCTTAGTTAATCAAAATTAAGAAAATAATTAAAGTAAAATAAGAAAAAGGAAGAAAAGAAACAGGGTCCAAAAATAATGGGGAGGCCTGGTTTTGATCCCAGGACCTCACCCTCACCAAATTAGAGCTTCTCCACTGGGCTGCGCGTGCAGCTGTGATATTTAGATGAACCAAGATAATTAAGTAGTAAACCTGCAAAATAGGGTAAATTAAAAAAATGGAGGACCTGGGAATCGAACCCAGGTCCGTTACCTCCACCAGCCAAAGTCTTAACCAACTGAGCTAACACGCGTTTGTGATGTTAACCTGGAACAAACTCATTATAAGAAAACACAAATATTTTAAATTTAAAAAAAAAACGTGCAAGGTCGTCTTCTTCCTCTGTCTGTTGGTTTAGCTTTTAGTGACGATTTTCCGTCACTAAAGGTTATAGTGATAGTCCTGTTTCCGTCGCTAGAGACCCTACAAAATCGAACGTCCAGAATACAAGAGATAAATGCGTTCCAATTGTTCAAATCGATCAAGAATAATCCTCTAAGTCTAAATATGTCATCAATTTGATCTGGAATTGCCTATTTTTTGGAGCCCTAATTCACGATTTCAAGAACTCTAAAAATGGCGTCTTGCCATTCCTGTCTCAAGAATCAAATCAAAGTATCTATAATTCTTCTAAACCTTCAAACAAACAAGAATGCACAAACAAAATTGATTAATAATGCACGAATAGAAAGAATCGGAAAAAAAACAATAAAACGATGAACATGGAATCGGTTATGGCATATGGATGTGATTCAGATGCTTTTGAAGGTTGATATGTGTTCAATGATCATCATAGAAGGTATTGCAACCTTTAAAATGCCTGGAAATTGCCTCAAAATCAAAATCTGAATTTGACTTTTCTTGGTTTTTTCTTGAACTTGATCCTTATGTTTTTACCTGTAAAATCCCTCCTCTTGTGTTGTTGTAGGCTTATGTATATGTAATGAAGAAGATTAGGTCAGAATATGGGCTTTTAATTCATGGATTGAGGTTTACTTGACGGTGAAGGAAACATCAACCATAAATGTGCAAAAAATCAAATATACTCTTGCTATTTTGATCTAGCACGAAATTGGAGAGTATTAAATCACCTTTAAGGTTGTTTATGAGTTTCTAGAACAAAAATCTGATTTTTTATTTGACTTTTTGTATTTTATTTTCATTAAAATTGAATTTTATTAAATAAAATCCAAAATAATAAAATATAAAATATAAAAATCTGAAAAAATGATCATTGGGTCGTGCTTGATGTTATCTTTGAGATTGGGTTGGAATTTGGTGAGCCCATTTGGAAAATTTTGGATTTTAGACCTCATTTGCTTCATGCACCCCTTGAAAATTTCCCAACTTTGCCAAGGCACAAATCCCTCAATTTTAAGGCTATGAGAGTGATCTTGGACTTTTTAGAAAGCTTAGAGAGTCCATAACAAACCACTTTGGTATCGTGTCCGTATATTTTACCATTTCCAAATTATGCTCTTTGGAAAAAGTTGACTTTTTGTTGACTTTTGAAAGGACCTATAATGTCTTAGCTCATACCTTCCAAATGAAGCATTTTTAGACTTGGCTTGTGAGACACAAAGTTGTAGCGAATTCAATTTCCTTCAAAATAAGCTTTGGATGAGAAATTTTTTATGAAGCGTATGAAAGCTATGTCTGGTCAAATTTCAGTTGACTTTTACTATGAAATCCTAATTTATAAACTTCTTGATTCTTGATGATCTGAGATTTCCTTGATGAATCATGATCAACCCTTGATCAAATGATGAATTTTACTTCATAACCTTGATGTTGGCAAAAAATATTGAAGTTTGACTTTATTTTGACCACAGTTGACCTTAGTTTGACTTTTTAATCAATTTGACTGATTTTTGAACATTTGATCATCTGACTGGTCAAACTTATTGGGAAAGCCCTGAAATTTGTCATGGGGATTCTTGAAGACATGTGGGATTTTATGAAGATCACTTGAGGCCTTTAAAGTCCATTTAGCTTAGAGAAACTCAAAACCCTAGTTTTGGATCCATTGTTTGGGAGGAGGCTTTGTCTGATGAAACCTTCAATCCATTTGACAAATTATGAACTTTGTGAACCTTGAAAGAACTCTTGGGACAAATTGTTTTGATTGTGGGAGGGAAAATTTTGGGGTACAACACTCACTCACAAACAATGGATATCAGTGTTCACTAAAGTGAGTGAAAAATGAATTTAGTGCACTTTAGAAAGTTTGAGATTTTTGAGTAAGAAAAAGTTTAATGAAAATTGTGTAGGAGGTAGTTTAAAAATTCTGCACAAAATAGTTTAAATATGATACAAGATACCTCTTGGAAAAAGGTACAAAATATGAAAGGATATCTCATTTCAGTTTGAAAAAATATAAGACAAAATTCAAAATTTGAATAAATCAATTTCTGGATTTTGAACAGTGGTAACCGGTTACTACCCCATGGGTAACCGGTTACTTGCTGTAACGTAGAAATTATTTTTCAGAAAAAATTTGAAGTAACCGGTTACTACCTACACGGTAACTGGTTACTTGATCAGAAATCAGAAAAATTCTTTTAAGATTAAGATCATCAACAAGGTATGGACAATGATTAGTTTTAGACAATAACAAGTGTGAGTGCATCCTAAGTTGAACACTTAATAAACATTATTGGTTCATGAGAAATGAGTTATACCTTCCAATGCGAAACTTTGTCTTTATGAACTCTTTTTGAATGGAGCTTTGAACGATCATTTTTGCTTGCTTTCAAGACTTGATAAATTTGTTGTTATCATCAAAATATGATTTGAGAGGCTTGCTTCTACAATCTCCCCCTTTTTGATGATGACAACCAAAAGTGAAAAAGAAGTTTGCTTCTTGGTTTCTCCAAAAACTCCCCCTTTGAAGGTGCTCCCCCTCAAAGTGATACTAGGAGATTTGTATAAAAAAATCTGCATAGTGAGAGAAACAAGAATGCATACTAAAGACTTCTCCCCCTTTGTCATCCACAAAAAGGATGGAAAAAGTACTTTAATAATAAGTTAGCACATGAAAGCTTTAAAAGTAATATAAGTCATAAAATAGATAATCATATAGAAACAAGAACCAAACATATATTATACGAAACATGAGTTTTTACGAACATAAGCATAACTGAATTTTAAGAAGCAAGACGGTACGAAAACAGTAAACTAACAACATAAAGACTTAAATAGAAATCTTAAACTAAGAACATAAAAACATAAAGAGAACATGCACTAAAGCCTATTCTCTTTCGGAACCATCTTCATCCATATCATCTTCGTCACCATCCGAATTCCCCGCATTAGAAGGTTGATAAGGAGAGAATTTCCGAAACATCTTCATTAATTTTCCGAGGCTCTGGGTGGTCTTTTGGTGATTATGGTTCATAGTGGTTTTGAGGCTTACAATTTCATTGTAGAGGAATTCATTTGTATAACCACGTTCTGGAGCGGCTTGAGCGGCAAAATCTTCTTTATATCCATACAAACCATTTGGACCACAAATGATACCGATGTTCTTAGTAGCCGTGACCAAGTTGATTTCATTTTGCTTGACCGTCATCTCAAAGTGAGGTTCTCTTGAACTAGGGATACCAAAATGTTCCAAAATCTTTGACACGAAGCGGATGTATGGGAGAACGCTACCAAGACGAACTTGATGCTTCATATGATGAAAGATGACATATGCCCAGTTGATTAGCCAATCCTCCTTCAAAGAATGGAACAACATCAACTCAAGTTCACTAACTTGAGCAAAGTTGGAACTTTTTGGCACCAACACATAAGCTAAGATGTAATGAAGCATGCGGTCACTAACAGTTAATGATTTTGCATATTTGATGATCCGGGAAGATTGAACCTGCCAACCGAGTAAATCATCATGTGTTCCTCTTGATCTTTCAATAAAATAAGCTAGTGTGTCAAAATCATTCCATCTTTCAGTGTTTGGCATAAAACCAACTTTGAACTCATATCCTTCATATGGTATATCAAGAATGGTTCCTAGATTTTCAATAGTAACCTCTATTTCCTTTTTATTGACCTTAGCAGTAAATTGTTCATCACCAAATTCATCTTCTCCAAAAGAAAGAGTGTGATAGAAAGTTCTTACCAAGTCAGGATAAATTTTTCCTGTGTCAGCAACCAGCTCTTTCACACCAGATGCATCCAGAAGAGCTTCAAAAGTGAAGCTATGAGAAGGGAACTCTTCAAAGTTCACATACTTTATGCTCATGAACTTTCGGGAGAGAATGTCAATGTCAAGTCTCCTTTGCTTATGAGGTTTCATGAACTGCTCCTTACCAGTGTCAGAGTCAGAGTCGGAATCCACAATTTGTTGCTTACCCCTATTCTTTGAAGTGGCCAGGGAAGAGATGATAAAGTTAGGTTTTTGGTGAGGATTTTTGGATTTTGGAAGGGAGAGAGGTGAATATGAGTTGTTCTTGTGAAGTTAAGGTTATAAGGTGGTAGATAATGAGTGGGTTTTAAATGTGAGTAATTTTGATCAAGAGTGTTAATGAGAGGAAGGTGGGAGGATGAGAGAGTAAATGGATATTAGGTTTCCAAGGAGTGAACAAGACTTTAGTGTTCCCAAAATATACATTTAAGATACATAGAAAAAGAAGAAAAGAAGACATGTAGCATTTCATAAAGCATTCTGCGTTTAAAAAAATTCATAAAATGGCAGTGGTAACCAGTTACTACCTACTTGGTAACCGGTTACTTGCTCCAAATTTTCAATTTTTTTTAAAAAATACAGCAACTATGTAGCACTTAAATGGTAATGATTTTTGACGAAAACTCTTCACAAAGTGTTAGCACATAATATTTCGCAACTTTTGATCAAAAAATATTTTGAAACTGATTATTTTCGGGTATCCGAAAAAGAGAAAAATAAAAAACGACAAAAATGGAGTGCTAGCATTTTGTAACATAAAAGTGGAAATAATCATATTTTAAGCTACTATAACACATAACAAGCAAGTTTAAGTTAAGTTTAGATGTCACCTTCATCGAGAATGCCAAGTTCTCGTCGGATCTTGAAGAAAGGTTCTTTCGCCAAAGGTTTAGTGAATATGTCAGCAAGTTGGTTGTGTGTATCCATGAAAGTAACATCTACATCTCTGTTGAGCACGTGATCTCGAAGAAAATGATGTCGGATATCTATGTGCTTTGTCCTTGAATGCATGATCGGGTTCTTTGTGATGTTGATGACACTTGTGTTGTCGCATCGGAGAGAACTGCAACCAAGATCTACACCGAAATCAAGGAGTTGTTGCTTAAGCCACAAGATCTGTGCATAACAACTGCCTGCTGCGATGTACTCCGCTTCGGCTGTGCTAAGTGCAACGCATGCTTGCTTCTTACATGCCTATGACACTAGTGCATTCCCTAGAATGTGACAAGTACCACTTGTGCTTTTTCTATCGGTCTTACATCCTGCATAATCAGCGTCAGAATAACCAATTAAAGAACATGTACTACCTTTTGGATACCATAGTCTGACATTCGTTGTTCCTTTGAGATACTTCATAATCCTCTTCACGGTGGTGAGATGCGATTCCTTCGGATTTGCTTGAAAGCGTGCACACAAACAAACACTAAACATAATGTCAGGATGACTTGCCGTCAAAAATAATAATGAACCGATCATACCTCGATACTTTGTGATATCAATTGAAGTGTCAGATTCATCTTGATCAACGTACATTCCGGATCCCATAGGAGTGGACATCACCTTGCAACTATCCATATCAAATCTTTTCAATAGTTCCATGCAATACTTGGATTGATTGATGAAGATGCCATCCTTTGTTTGCTTGATTTCAAGTCCAAGGAAATAATTCATTTTTCCCATCATGGACATTTCAAATTCTCCTTGCATCATAAGTGAAAACTATTCGCAAAGATCTTTGTTTGTTGAACCGAAGATGACGTCGTCGACATAGACTTGAACCAATAAGGTGTTACCTTTGAACTTCTTTATGAACAACGTCTTGTCAACCTTTCCTTTTGTAAAACCCTTCTCACATAGGAAGTTGCTAAGGCGGCCATACCACGCTCTTGGTGCTTGCTTTAAGCCATAAAGAGCCTTCTTCAACTTGTAGACATGAGAGGGATTATTGAAGTCTTCAAAACCCAGAGGTTGTTTGACATAGACTTCTTCATCGATATAGCCATTTAGGAAAGCACTTTTGACATCCATCTGGTACAATTGAAAATTCATGGAACAAGCATAAGCAAGTAATAATCTAATTGCTTCTAACCTTGATACCGGAGCGAACGTTTCATCAAAGTTGATTCCTTCTTCTTGGTTGTAGCCTTGTGCGACCAATATTGCTTTGTTACGAACTATGATTCCATTCTCGTCAAGTTTGTTATTGAACACCCATCTCGTTCCTATGATGTGCTTGTTGTTCGGTCTTGGTACAAGACTCCAAACTTGATTCCTTTCGAATTGGTTGAGTTCTTCTTGCATTGCTACTATCTATTGATTGTCGCCTAAGGCTTCATCGATTTTGGTTGGTTCAATTTGAGACACAAAATCCATGTTGAGACAAGCATCCTTGAGATTTAGTCGAGTTGCAACGCCTTGGCTAATATCACCAATAACTTTATCTATTGGGTGATTTCTATGAGTTCTCCATTCCTTCGGAAGATCTTGATGTTCTTTAATGATTAGTGAATCATCTTCTTATGGTATTACTTGATCCTTTGATATCTCCTTTTGTTGTTGTGGCGTATCTACTATATCATCATCATCATCCACAATAATATTATCCTCTTTTGAGGGTTTAGTCTCATCAAGCAAAACATGAATAGATTCTTCAATAGTAAGACTTATTTTATTGAAAATTCTAAAATCTCTACTAGAGAGAGAGTAACCAAGGAATATACCTTCGTCGGACTTCTCATCAAACTTACCGAGATTTTCCTTGTCGTTGTTAAGAACGGAACATTTGCATCCGAAAATGTGAAAGAATGATATGGTCGGTTTCCTACCCTTGAACAACTCATACGGAGTCTTCTTGAGGATTGGTCGATTGTTGACACAGTTGCTTACGAAACAAGTTGTGCTAACCGCATCCGCCCAAAAGTACTTAGGAAGATTTGAGTCGCTAAGCATTATTCTTGCAAGCTCCACCAATGACCTATTCTTCCTTTCTACAACACCGTTTTGTTGAGGAGTCCTTGGTGCGGAAAAGTTGTGAGAAATTTCATGCTCTTCGCAAAATTCTTCAAAGGATGAATTTTGGAATTCTCCACCATGATCGCTTCTAATGGAGGCTATAGTGAGTGACTTCTCATTTTGTATTTGCTTTGCATACTTCTTGAATTCTTTGAAAACATCACTTTTCTGCACTAGAAACAATGTCCATGTGTAACACGGTGGGAGAACTGACTTTAGTTATGTTGCGGATAGCAAGAGTCGCCACCGACTTTTATTTTATCCAAAGGAAAGGCATAAAAGAACAGGAAAGACCTTTTAAAAGATTTTTGGGTACGAGGGGTAGGTTATGTAAAGGGAAGGTGTTAGCACCCTTTACATCCATGGTTATCCATGGGCTCTTAGTTACTTAGCTCACTTTAAAATGTTTCTTTGAAAATGTGAAGTGTGTGAATAGAAATTTTCATAAGAGTTTGATAATGATCCATGTACGGATGCGTAAAAAACTTGTGTTTGAAAATTGTTTGAAATTGTGAAGTGTTTGAAAAGTTTTTTGAATAGTGAGCAAGTAACTATGAGAAACCTACCCTAAAGTTTAAGTCTTTCTGTTCTTGAATCCTTTAAATGGTAAGACTATCCCTATTATTAAGGAATAGGTAGTCATTACCTTGGATGTGAGGGACAAGTGAGGGTCATCTGTTTAATGTAGGCAACTGTGGGGTGTATTAAGCAATTTTGGAGGGACTGTCATCTTTATTCGAAAGGGACAAGATCATTACGAAGGTAACATTCGAAAAGGGACTTGATCTTTTATTGTTTAAGGGACTAGATGACTTTACTTTGAGGGACTTTTTGCTTTATACACCCTACTTGACCTTTTGATTAGGCAATAAGGAGAGGTAACCCTGGAAAGTGAGATGACGATCCAAGATCGACTTACGTGTGTGAGTGTACAATTTAATATTTTATCTTTAAATTAAGTGATCTAAATTATTTTTAAATAAACATACATGTTACACTCCCTATTTACTAACCATGGCATAAAATAAATAATTTAAACATTATAAAATATTACATCCAGGAGCAATTACATAATAATGATAAAAAGCAATTTAAATAAGCAAAATATTAATAAACAAAATAAATAAGCAATTATAATTGGGTTAGTGAAAATAATAATAATAAAAAAAATAACAAATTAATGGGATTAGTAATAAATAAATAAACATAATTAATAATAATAATGAAATAAACAAGGATATTATAATAAACAAAAAAAATTTTAATGGTTAATAAGAAAATATGAACAATTATATTAATTATTATAAAATTGAAGTTATGTATAAATTATAAAAAATTAATTATGAACATAATATAAAAACAAATTATAATTACAAAAATTTAATTAGCAATTTTTAAACATATGATAGAAATTATTTATATGCATAATTAAATTATAAACAATTATAGAATATTTTCATATTATAAAAAAATAAATTAAGCATTTTAATTTTTAAACATATTTATGTACAAAAATTTAAATTATAAGCAATTTATATATTTAATAGAAATTGGATTAAAAATTTAATTACATTATAAATATAATATATATATACAAATAATAATATTAGAAAAAAATGAATTAGGGTTTTGAAAATTATTATGATTAATTAGGGTTTTAAGAAAAATATATTTTTTAGGGTTTATAAAAATAAATCAAGTTCTATATAAAATACTAAACACTAAATATTAACTTAATTACATAAATAAGTTATACATAATAATAATATATATATAGTTTATTTCATGAAAACTTTTTAATTAAGAAAAATAATAATAATAGCAATTAAAACAAAGGAAATAAATGAGAAAAAGAAAAAGGGGAGGCCTGGTTTTGAACCCAGGACCTCCCAATACCTGGAAAAAAGCCTCCAGCCACTGGGCCAGCCTGCGCGTAGGTGAAGAAAGAGTGAGTCCAATTGATTTTATGCCTTAAACCTGAAAATCAGAAAAAGAATGAAAAAAACAAAAGGCCTGGGGGAATAGAACCCAGGACCTTGCAAGCAATCACACAAACACGTTACCATTCCAGCTGGGAGAGCGAACCTGTTGATATAACCACTTTAATTCATAATATATTAAGGTTGCAATTAAAATGGAAAAATAATAAAAACTGGTTGGAGCCAGGATTCGAACACCAGCCCTCAAGGAATCTACGCGCACACACAACCAACTGAGCCATTACAACATTTTGTGAAATATAACAGAAACAAATCATAATAAAATAAGTTCCATATTCAAATTTTGTTTTCGCGCCAGGCCAGCTTCATCTTCTTCAAGTTTCCTGCGAAAATAACTAGGAATTTTGTTGCATGTTTTCCTGCGAATTTCAGAGTATACAAACCTACGAAATTGAACAAGCATCAAAACAGTAAAATTTCTCAACAATGATTAGTGTTTCATAATCCCCAAAGTCCATAGAGTTGTCCTATGTTCTTAGAATTTATTTATATTAGGTTTAAGTCAAAGCCCCAAATCCATGGCCGAAACCCTAGCCATGGTGAAATTCGTATTTGTTCATGAGAATCAAATCAAACCATCCAGAATTCATCCAAAGCTTCAAACCACAACAAATCAACAAACAAATTTCATTAATAATGGTTAAACAATGGAAATCTAAAAAAATAATTTCAAGAACAACAAGGATTCGGTTTATGTGATATGATATGTTTTGGATGCAAATATGTATTGGTTTCGACTCAATGATGTCCAGAGATCATTGCTATGTTCTCAAATTACCTTCTAATGCCTTGTATGTTAAAATCCGAATTTGAGTTTGGAGAGGTTTTTTGAAATATGAAACTTACACTTTTGAGGCTGGAATTCGTGTTCTCTTGTTAGGGTTATCTTATGTACTTATAGTGTGATCAATTAGGTCAGAAAAACTTGATGCTTGTGTGAAAAAATTGATTGGAAAAGATTCAAAAAGATAAGCTTTGAAAATCAAATATTTTTGTATGAACACCTTCTATTTTTGGCCAATCATCATGATCCTCTTACCCCTTTGATACCAATCATATTTATGAATTTCTAGAAGCTCAATCCTTTTTAAATCTTTGACTTTTATATTTTATTTTAATTTAAAATGATTTTTAATGAATTAAATCAAAATAAATAAAAATAAAATGATAAAAAATCTGATTTTTAAGGTCTTGGGTCGTGCATGAGGTCATAGTATGGATTGGGTCATCATATGGCAAGCCCATTTAGAAAAAAATGGTTTTAGACCTCCATTTTCTTCATAAACCAACCCAAAATTTCCCAACTTTGCAAGGGCACACATCCTTCAATTTTAATGCTATGAGGGTGTTCTTGGACATTTTGGAAAGCTTAAAGAGTCCTCTAACCAACCCCACTGGTTTCATGTCCATATCATTTACCATTCTCAAGTTATGCCCTTTTGAAGTTGTTGACTT
This sequence comes from Lathyrus aphaca, assembly GCA_963966055.1. Lineage (NCBI taxonomy): Eukaryota > Viridiplantae > Streptophyta > Magnoliopsida > Fabales > Fabaceae > Lathyrus > Lathyrus aphaca. The sequence continues at coordinate 533,602,756 of OZ014523.1, read as the reverse complement.
TTTGTTGACTTTCAAAAGGACCTATAATGTCCTAGCTCATACCTTCCAAATGAAGCATTTTTGGGCTTGGCTTGTGAGACACAAAGTTGTAGAGAATTAAATTTCCTTCAAAATGAGCTTTGGATGGAAACTTGGTGATGAAGTATGTGAAAGTTATGGCTGGTCAAAGTTCAGTTGACTTTTACTAAGGAAACCCTAATTTAGAAACCCCTGATTCTTGATGATCTGAAACCTCCTTGATGAATCATGATCAACCCTTGATCAAATGATGAATTTTACTTCATATACTTGATGTTGGCAAAAAATCATGAAGTTTGACTTTGGTTTGACCACAGTTGACCTCAGTTTGACTTTTTAACTACTTTGACTGATTTTGACTTATCTGATCATCTGACTGAGCAAACCTTTGAGAAAAGTCTTGAAACTTGTCATGGGGATTCTTATACACATATAAGATGTTATGAAGCTCACTTGAAGTCTTGGAAGTTTATTTAGCCTGATTAAAGTCAAAACCCTAGTTTTGGATGCACTGCTTAGGAGGTGCATTGTTTGAGGGAATTGTCAACTCTTCTGACTATTTGTGAACTTTGTGAACTTTGTGAACCATCATAAAATGTCTTGTGAACATTGTGAACCTCATGGGAAGTCTTGTGAACCTTGTGAACCTCATAAAGTGTTTTGTAAACTTCATGAACCTCATGAAAGGTCTTGTAAGCCTTGTGAATCTTGTGAACCTTGTGAACCTCATAAAGTGTTTTTGTAAACTTTATGAACCTCATGAAAGGTCTTGTGAACCTTGTGAACCTCATAAAGTGTTTTGTAAACTTCATGAACCTCATGAAAGGTCTTGTAAGTATTGTGAACCTTGTGAACCTTGTGAACCTTCTTAGTACACAAAGTCTTGCATTGTGAGGGAAAATTTTGGGGTGCAACACCATGTATATCGAGAAAAATCATCAACAATAACTAAAGCATAAAGGTTACCTCCGAAGCTTTTCGTTCTTGATGGACCGAAGAAATCCATATGCAACAACTGAAGTGGTCTTAATGTGGACACCATTTTCTTGGACTTGAAAGTTGTCTTGGTTTGCTTTCCCTTTTGACATGCGTCACAAAGCTTATCCTTGATGAACTTTATCTTTGGAAGACCAATAACTAGGTCATGCTTTATCAATTTGTTTAAGTGCTCCATGTGAATGTGAGCAAACCTTTTATGCCATAGCCACACCTCGTTGTTGTTTGCCATTAAGAATTTTACCTTCAAGGAAGAGTCATCAAAAGAAATCATAAAAATATTATTAAATCTTTTACCTTTTAGCAAGATGTCATTAGTGACTTCATGTTCTATCAAACATTCATCCTCTGTGAAGTTGATTTGGAACCCTTTGTCACACAATTGACTTATGTTAAGTAGGTTGTGTTTAAGGCCTTCGACGTAAAAAACGTCTTCGATGATTGTAAATGGAGATGCACCGACGGTTCCTACTCCAAGAATCTTTCCTTTATTATCATAACTGTAAGTAACGTATCCTTTGGCCTTTAAAGATAAATTTGAAAATTTGTTGATGTCATCCGTCATATGCTTTGAACAACCACTATCAAGATACCATTGATTAGAAGTTGTCTTCAAGCATACCTACAAAACAAAATCAAGTATTGTTAGTGATCACACTAAATTTCACCGTATTTCTGACTCCGATTTCGCATGCATTCTTAGCTTTTATTGTTATTTTGTTATGTTATTACTTTGTTTTCTTTTGTTTTCAGGTTTTTATTGTAATTGGGGCTTGAATCGAGAAAAGGAGCGAAAAAGGAGTGGAAACGGACGAAAACCTAGAAATTCAGCGTTTTGCACTTACGGCACCCACCGTGGCGGGCGCCATGGGGTTAGCCATGACGTGGCCACGTCTCAAGACCACTCCACAACTGCCAAGACCCACGATCCCCACTCTTTCATTCTCCATTGGCCTCATGGCGGGCGCCATGACCTTGTGGCGGGCGCCATGACCTTGTGGCGGGCGCCACAAGGCAAAAATTCAGTTCCCTCCACTTTTTAGTGTAGGGGCGTCCTGGTTATTTCCCGCATTTAGTTTTCCTATAAATAGGACTTTAGTTTTTCGTTTTTCTTCATCCAAACTTAGATTTCTCTAGGCATATATCAGTTTCAAAGCAGTTACCATTCCACATCGGGGTGTTTCTGCAATCGAGTGATCGAGTCTGTAATCTGTTTGTGTGATCGAGTTTTGGAGCACTCTGGAGGAAGTTAATCCTGCCGCCATTTTAATTCCAGTTCGTATTTTATCTTTCCGCATTGCTTTACTTTTATTTATTTCTCGCACTGCTTTACTTTCATTTATTATCTGCACTGCTTTACTTTATTTATTTCTTGCACTCGCTTTACTTTCGTTTATTACCCGCACTTGCACTAAATTCCTTTATTTCTCGCACTCGCACTAAATTACTTTATTTCTCGCACTCGCACTAAATTCATTTACTTTCCGCACTCGCACTAAATTACTTTTATCAAAAATTATAAAAAGAATCTTTACTTTATCATGTCTAACTAATTCCATAAAGGTTAGAATGTAAGGATCGTAATTGAACCAGTAATCCGTATAATTGTTCGTGGAAACACTTAAGGGCTATTTTATCTTTCAATTCAATCTAATTGTTTTTAACTATTTCAAAAACAGCCAAAAGCGCTTTGTCTAGTTCATTAGGAGTTTTTAGATTAAAAAGAAAAGAGATTTTAAAACGATTTTCGGACGCGCTAGGAAGTTTAGAGTCTGGTTCACAAGAACCTCTTTTTGCTAAGAAGTCCAGGTTAAAATACTTTTCAACTTAGTTAAGATACTACATTTCTTAAAAATAGGTTTACTACTCTAACGCAGTACGCACCTTTTTATCCGTGACAATAGGAGGGGTTGATTAGAGAGTACAACTCGGTTCTGAATACGCGAAAGCGACAGTTCCTGTTAAATTAGTTCTTTTCAAAGGAGAAAACATTGCCCATAAGTAGTTCCATTAACAAGTACTGGATTATCATTGATTACGTGAATTACATTCGAGCCTGTCTTTGTTTATTGTTTAAAATTATTATTTTATTTACCATTGCACCCTTCTTAAAACCCCTTTATTTAGTTGCCTTAGATACACACCATAACAACAGGTACGATAGATTGACACTTGGTCTCTGTGGATTCGACAATCTTTTATATTACTCTGACGTGTTCGTACACTTGCGAAAAACACGCATCAAGTTTTTGGCGCCGTTGCCGGGGAACGAACCAATTTCGTCAAATTTCATTACCCTGTAGTTATACCGTTTAGACTAAGGTTGTTACCCACCGGTCAATGCGAAAGACTCGCAGTGCCTGAAGTTTAGTAGACCCTCTAGCTGAACCTGAACGTTACGCTCGCGCACGTTTATTTTTCCATAGGAATAGGAAAGCTATGGCCGAAGATCAAAACCGAAGACCTCTTAAGGACTTCGCCCAACCATCAAACGAGGAACCTAGTTCCAGTATAGTAAACCCCGCTATCCCAGCCAATAATTTTGAACTTAAACCATCCCTGCTGCAATTAGTGCAACAGAGACAATTCGCAGGTCTCGCTACTAATAACCCAAACCAACATTTAAAAAACTTTCTTTAGTTAGCAGACACCTTTAAAACCAATGGAGCTTCTCCTGAGGCGATACGCTTAAGATTATTTCCCTTTTCCCTCAGAGATAAAGCTCTATCATGGTTAGATTCCCTTCCACCCAATTCAATAACAACTTGGGATGACCTTAGAAAAGTTTTCCTTGCTAGATATTTTCCCCCAAGTAAGACCGCTCTTCTTCGAAACCTAATAACTAGATTTACCCAACACCAAGGAGAGTCATTGTTCGAAGCCTGGGAGAGATATAAAGAACTATTAAGAGCATGCCCACATCATGGCTTACAGAATTGGCTAATCATCTAAACCTTCTATAATGGACTTCATTATAACACTAAGATGACCATCGACGCTGCCGCTGGTGGCGCACTGATGAACAAACCTTACCCTGAAGCTAGTGCCCTTATCGAGGATATGGCCCAAAACCATCAATCATGGGGAGTAGAACGAGCGACAGTGGAAAAGAAGGAAGCCCAAGGAGGAATACATGAGCTAAGCTCTATAGACATGATGCAGGCTAAAATGGACGCGTTGGCCCTTAAAGTCGAACATATGTACACAACCCCGAATACTGTAGCCGCAGTTTCGCCGAATTGTGAGATATATGGAACGCAAGGACAACAATCCGCCGAATGCAATCTGTTGAATGAGACCAACATTGAGCAAGTGAACTATACCCAAGGGAACCCATTTTCAAACACATATAACCTTGGATGGAGGAATCACCCAAACTTCTCCTACAAAAATAATAACCCTATTCAAAATACCGCACCTCCGAGACAACAAGGTTACCAAGCCCCAAGAACAAATCAACCTATGCAACCTGTACCACCAAGTCCGAGCTTTGATGAAGTTGTAAAAAAATTTATCACTGCTCAAACACAACAAAACAAAGAGTTCATGAACCAAAACGTCCATGTTAACGAACTAATTACCCAGTTAGGAACCAAGGTTGATCAAATCATTACTCATAATAAAATGCTTGAAACCCAGATCTCTCAGGTAGCTTTAAACCAAGCCCCACGGACTACACCTGGAGGACAGTTCCCTGGACAACCTCAACAAAACCCGAAAGGGCAAGCTAATGCCATTACTCTACGAAGTGGAACCGCTTATAAAGAACCTTCAAACCCTAGATTAAGTGAGCCCGAAACTTCTGAGAGAAATGAAGAGAAGGAACCAGAGGAGTCTGAAACCCCGGAAAGTCAAGAAAAAGGAGAAGAACCTAAAAATAAAACCTATGTACCACCACCGCCATACAAACCACCAATACCATACCCTCAAAGATTAAAGAAAACCCAAATCGATAATCAGTATCAAAAATTCGTTAAGGTTATAGAAAAACTTCACGTAGAAATCCCCTTTACAGAAGCCATCACCCAAATACCTTCTTATGCTAAGTTTCTCAAAGACATACTTACGAATAAACGTAGACTTGAAGATCCAAAACCCGTGGAATGTAATTCTATTTCCGAAAATAGGTTAGCAAAGAAAGATAAAGATCCCGGAAATTTTTCCATTCCGTGTATTTTGGGAAATCATGTCATCGAAAAAGCTTTTCTAGACTTAGGAGCTAGTGTGAGCTTAATGCCTTTGGCAGTTTGTGAGAGATTAAACTTAGGAGAATTACAACCTACTAAGATGTCACTTCAATTAGCCGATAGATCCGTTAAATACCCTATAGGCATACTTGAAGACGTCCCTGTTAGGATAGGTCAGTTGTTTATACCTACTGATTTTGTTGTCATGGACATTAAAGAAGATGACGACATACCAATCCTCCTAGGTAGACCATTCTTATCGACTGCTGGAGCCGTGATAGATGTTAAAAAAGGAAAACTAACTTTTGAGGTAGGTGACGAGAAGATAGAATTTATACTTTCAAAATTTCTTATGGCACCTGTGATAGGAGATGCTTGTTATGCCTTAGATATCATCGAAGAATGCATTAGGGAATTAGAACAAGAAGAAGAAACTGAATCTATAAAATTGCCATCAACCCTTATTTTGGAAGATGACAATTATAAAAGACCCTACATTGATGATAACCTTCACGAATGTTTATCTCTTACCCCAGATCCTATGCCTTGCCCTATGAAACCGACCGTAAAACTTAAGGAACTGCCTAAAAACCTGAGATATGAATTTCTCGATGAAGATATGAATCGTCCAGTTATAGTCAGTGCTACCTTAAACCAAGAAGAAACCGATCAATTATTAGAAGTTTTACGTAGGTACCCCTCAGCCTTAGGATATAAGATCTCTGATCTAAAAGGAATAAGCCCATCCGTATGCATGCATCGGATTTTGCTTGAAGAAGATTCAAAACCTTCTAGAGAACACCAATGAAGAATAAATCCTATAATGAGTACTGTAGTTAAGACTGAAGTTCTTAAGTTACTAGAGGCAGGTATAATATACCAGATCTCGGACAGTAAATGGGTGATTCCTGTGCATGTAGTACCTAAAAAGGGAGGCATCACAGTCGTGCAAAACGAGAAGGGCAAACCTGTAGCAAAAAGAACCGATGGAGGTTGGCGTATGTGCATAGATTATAGAAAATTAAATAAAGCAACCAGGAAGGTCCATTTCCCATTACCATTCATAGACCAAATGTTGGAACGCCTAGCCAGACACTCTTACTTTTGTTACCTGGATGGATATTCAGGATTCTTTCAAATACCTATTCACCCTAAGATCAAGAAAAAACTACCTTTACATGCCCAGTTGGAACTTTTGCCTATAGAAGAATGCCTTTTGGACTTTGTAATGCTCCTGCCACTTTCCAACGCTGCATGATGTCTATCTTTGCAGACTATTTAGATGGAATCATGGAAGTATTTATGGACGATTTCTCAGTTTGTGGATCGGATTTCAAAAATTGTCTTATCAACCTTGAGAAAATCCTGGAGAGATGTGTGGAGGTAAACCTTGTGCTAAATTGGGAAAAATGTCATTTCATGGTCACCGAGGGGATTGTTTTAGGACATATAGTTTCCGAAAAAGGTATAGAGGTAGATAAAGCAAAAATAGAAGTCATAGAGAATCTAAAACCGCCGAAGACTATCAGGGAGATAAGAAGTTTTCTTGGACATGCCGGATTTTACCGACGTTTTATCAAGGATTTCTCCAAAATAACAAAGCCCTTAACTGGTCTTTTAATGAAAGATGCTGAATTCATCTTCGATGAAAAATGTACTGAAGCATTTAATCTTCTGAAGCAAGCTCTGATTTCAGCACCTATAATGAAACCCCCTGATTGGTCAGAACCGTTTGAGATAATGTGTGACGCCAGTGATTATGCTGTTGGAGCCGTTCTAGGTCAGAGAAAAGACAAAAAGTTACATGTAATTTATTATGCCAGTAGAACCCTAGACGCTGCACAGCTCAACTACACAACAACCGAAAAAGAGCTCCTAGCTGTAGTTTTTGCCATAGACAAATTTAGATCTTATCTAGTAGGAGCCAAGATTATAGTTTACACCGACCATGCTGCCATTCGTTACTTGCTAAGCAAAAAGGATGCCAAGCCTAGGTTACTTCGATGGATTCTATTACTACAAGAGTTTGATTTGGATATCCGTGATAAGAAAGGCACTGATAATGTAGTGGCTGATCACCTTTCTAGGATAGAATACCTTAAACCTGACTCAGTACCCATAAATGACGATTTTGCCTATGATAGACTGATAGCCCAACTAGAAACTATTGAAGATGATAACCCAAACCCTCATGAGCATTTTCATAAATCCTTAGCTATAAGCAATGTACCTTGGTATGCAGACTTTGTTAATTACCTAGTTGCTGACATCATACCCCCTGATCTAAACTACCACCGGAAGAAGAAGTTCTATAGTGATGTGAGAAACTTCTATTGGGACGAACCATTTCTTTTCAAGAGAGGTAAAGATGGCATTTTCCGCCGTTGTGTTCCAGAAGAAGAGGTAAATAATATAACTGAGCATTATCACTCTGCACCCTATGGTGGACATGCAAGCACATCTAAGACCTACGCCAAGATTCTTCAAGCTGGCCTATTCTGGCCTACTATGTGGCGTGATGTCCATGCTTTCATTGTCAAGTGTGATAGATGCCAACACACAGGAAATATTTCAAGACGTAATGAAATGCCGTTAAGAAATATCCAAGAAGTAGAACTCTTCGACGTATGGGGTATAGACTTTATGGGACGTTCCCACCATCTTTTGGAAATCAGTACATCTTAGTAGCAGTTGACTACGTGTCTAAATGGATTGAAGCTATTGCCGCACCCACAAACGACACCAGAGTAGTCATCAAATTATTCAAAAACTATATATTTCCCAGGTTTGGAACCCCCCGTTTAGTCATAAGTGATGGAGGATCACACTTCATATCGAGAATATTTGATAAACTTTTAAGCAAGTATGGAGTTAAGAATAGAGTAGCAACACCATACCACCCACATACCAATGGACAAGTGGAAGTATCTAATAGGGAGATCAAACAAATCCTTGAGAAGACTGTCTCTATATCTAGGAAAGATTGGTCGCAGAAACTTCAAGAAGCATTATGGGCCTATAGAACCGCTTTCAAAACTCCTATAGGAACAACCCCTTACCAACTGGTCTATGGAAAATCATGTCACTTACCTTTTGAGTTGGAGCATAAGGCCTATTGGGCCATCAAAACTTTGAATTTGGATTACTTGACTGCTGGTGAGAAACGTATCCTTGATATCCACAAATTAGAAGAGCTCAGACAATCCGCCTACGAAAATGCCATCATATACAAAGAAAGAACAAAAGCTTGGCATGGAAAAATAATCATAAGAAGAGACTTCAAAATAGGCGATCCTGTTCTCTTGTTCGATTCTAGGTTACGACTTTTTCCAGGAAAACTCCGTTCGAGATGGACTGGCCCTTTCGAAGTATCTAAGATCCTAAGATCCGGTGCTATTGAAATCAAGAACCAAACATGTAAACCGTTCATCGTCAATGGACAGAGGTTGAAGCCCTACGAAGGAGGTGACATCCCAACAACATACACCTGTCATACTCTGAGTGATCCACCATATCCTTCCAATGATGTATAAAAATCGGTCGTCGAGCTAATGACGTTAAACAAGCGTTGCATGGGAGGCAACCCATGGTTTTTCTTATTTATGTATTTTTATTTATTTATTTTTTACTTTATTTTAATTTGTTTACTTTATTATTATGTCAGTACTAACGATTGAATGTTTTATGTGCTTTCAGGAATTGTTTGCTAACCTTGTACAGAATGCAGAACCCTGATGACATGCACGTGGCCTTTAGAGACGACGCACAGAGAGAGCGTTACTATGTCCACATGAGACGCCCTATGGCTCCTACCAGGTACCCTGACCATGACTGCATGGATGCCTTGGGGATAGAGCCAAGCGTCATATTCTTATGCCATCAACTCCAGTGGGACCAGTTTGACGACGGGAACAACACTTATAGGAACTTGAATCTTGAGTTCCTCAGCTCGTTTCATCATGACCCTTGGGCTGGACCCAATGGACTCGCTGTTTTCAGGTTATTCGGGATTGACTACTCCTTCTCTCACAAAGAGTTTGGTGATTTACTAGGTTTCCAGACTACTCCTGATGCTATTCCAGAGACACCGATGGGGTATTTTATGAGCAGAGAAGTGGAAAAGTTTTGGTCTAAAATATCAGGTGGAGGAAGCCAAGATCCTTCCACCCAGTTTTCTCAGGTAATCCACAACCCTGCGTTAAGGTACTTCCATATGATTCTAGCGCATTCTTTCCTAGGTTTGCCAGATACAGAGACCCTGCTAAGTGAAGAGGAGATTTTCCTACTATTTTGTGCGACTCAGTCTCGCTCAGTTGCTTGTGGCAACTTTCTGTTGAAGGGCCTTGCTAGTGTTGCCAGATCATCCGTAGGCATCATACATGTCGGTTGGATTGTTACACAGATAGCTACTGCATTGGGTTTGTCTCGCAAATTATTGCACCTCAGGACCTTCTGCTGCTACACCACCCTGGATGTTGATTTTTGTCTTGACAGAGGACTGATGAGGAGGGCTTCTTTTGAGCCCAACATGTTTAGATTACTGATCGACGGCGAAGCGATACACTATTTTACATTACCAGATCCGCTGATGACCAGTGTCCATGATCCTGCAAATTGGAGTTATGCTCTAGAGGGTTATGGAGAGACTGTCGAAGAGCCGAAATCGCCTCCCGCCGCTGAGTACACTCCTACACCTCTTACTCCCCGAATCACTGTTATGTCTAACAATATGTCTCTGCAGCCGCCTGACCTACAAACACAGATTTACGAGCTCCGTAAGGAGACTGCCCTGCTCAAGCAGGAAGTGGCGGACTTGGAATTACAGATTCAGGTTTCTGATCTCACTCATGCCTCAGAGGCCGATGCTCTATATCAAGCGATTGAAGAGCTTCGGAGGGAGATAGCTGAGATTCGTGGATCAAGCCAGGAAAATAAGCCTACCACATGACTCATTCTACACTGACAGCGCTACCCTAGTATTTAATTTCCTTTTATATGCTTTATTTTATTTATCGCATTCCCAGACATATCTCACTTTATTGCATCTATTATATTTTCATTTACTTTGAATTCCTCCTATATATACATATTATGCACTAATGTTAATTTTTCTTTTTCTTTTTGATTTTTAATTATTTTATTTTTGTCGTGCAAAGAAAAAAATATATATAAGACAAAAATATTTTCATTTTTGTCTTCACAAAAAAAAATATGCAAGCCTCATGCCTTGAAAAGAAGAAGAAAACGCTATCCAGACCCCCCCGAAGACCAAAGGTGCAAGGAAGGCCCAAAAGGAGGATTTAAAAAATCCAAGGCCCAGGAAATAGCCTTGTGGCGGGCGCCATGGCGTTCTCCCCTATTTCGGGGCAGAACTTCATTTTCCACCATTTTCATCCCTTTCTTCACCAAAAACCCATTTTTGCAACTTTCCAAAACCTCCTTGAACCCCATTAAAGCTCCCCCATTTCCAAAATACCCTCCATCCATAAAACATATCCAACATCCATTTTCATTTTCATCCACCACAAACCATAAAAATCAAAACTTTATCATTTCCCTCATAAACCATTTTTCTACCATTTTCACTACCTAAGGAGCAATCAACAATGGAGTTCAATGGATTTCTTCTTCGTGATGGAAGACCGGGCGATAGGCAACGGAAAATTATTCAGAGGCTTCAGAGTCGAGAAATTCTCTCGACTAGGTACGTCGACGATAACTGTCTGTATGCTTTGGGTATTTATCATAGTGTTTTTAATTTATTAGAATTTCTAGGTTTGCATAATATTTTCATTAATCAGGAACCTACCTATGAGAAACTGACAATTGAGTTTTTGAGTTCTTTGATATACACTGTCAGTCCTAACACTGCTAGCACTGTCGGTACTGTTATTTTTAGACTGTTTGGAATTGAGTATGAATTCAGTACCAACGATCTAGCAGGCTTGTTAGGAATCCCTCATAGGGAAGGTGCGATTTGTGAGGCACCTTTGGATGTGGAATGGTCGGCCGAGGTATTTACCTTCTGGCAAAGGCTTTCAAGTACTTCAATTAATTCTTTTGAAGGGATACTTGCGTCGACCATTCACAACCCGGCCATAAGAGTTTTCAGACATCTTTTGGCATGTACTATTTTTGGCCGGGAAAGTCCAAACAAGGTAAATGCTAGAGAACTCCTATTTTTGCAAGGATGCCTCACTAGAATCCACATCAATCCAGTCCCGTTTATGCTTGCCCACATGACTTTATTTACTAATAAAACAGGACCGATTGTTTTTGGAGGGCTTGTTACGTCTATTGCTCGGGCTCTTGGCCTGAACAATGAGATAGCTACACTTGAACCACTATCTCCTCGCACAATTAATTTAAAATTTCTGAAAGACATGAAATTGTGCCGAACGAGGAGAGAAGGTGGTTATGAGTTGATGGTTCATGGGGTAGCTATCCCATCTGTTGCTTTACCATGCATTAGACGTACTGATGTACGTATTGAAAGGAACTGGACCTATGATCTTAATGCTCCACGTATTTTGGGTCCACTTCCTCCTAATATTCCTGATGGGGAGGCACATGACACTGATGAAGAGTATGATCGGAGAGAGCAGTCTCCCATACCCCACATGTCCCCCCAACGTCCTTCACAATCACACACCGCACCATCTTCCTCTAACCCTGTTGCAGGTACTGCTCCTGGATTCTATGTCACCGAGGAGATGTGGCGTGATATGACAGCTAGAGAAGAAAGGCGAGACGGCCTTCTCTCTACTATTTCACAACAGCTGACGGACAACATGAGCTTCATGCAACAATCGCGATTGGTTTCGGATCATGCTTATAGCAACGTTTGTCGTACCTTGAACGATATCTCATTAGAGCAGAACCGTCAGAGAGAGTTCAACAGCCGACACTACCAGCTTGTAGAGGCCACTCAGGGTTCCATCTTAGGTAACCTTCGAGAGGTCCGGAGTGCTCAGGCTGCCTTATCAGCACGACTCGACCGGAGGGACCAACATTGTAGTAGATCCCGTCGTTCCAGACCATCACAGCAGGACGGCGAGGGCACCAGTGCTCCTCCTCAGTAGTCTTTTTCAGGTTACCCCCTTGTCTTATTTTGAAACATTGGGAACAATATTCGATTTAAGTGTGGGAGGGGATTTTATTGCTTTCTGTCATTTCCCTTTTTAGTTAATTATTTCCTTTCAGTTATTTCCCTTTTCAGTAATTTATTTTTCTTAGACAATGCATGAGTCTGACGAGTCACCAGTATAGTGTATTTTTAGTTCATCTTCATTTTTTCCCATTTCCTTAGCCTTACCAGAAAAATTTTAAAAAGAAAATAATGTTGTTTCACATGTTTTTTGGGCTTTGAGACAGGTTTAGATTAGGATGTGGTGACTTAGGTCAACTTTTTGAAACATCAGAACCATTTTAGCACCATAGACCTCTTGAATATAGGAATCACTCCTAAACCCCACCACCATGGCCTTTATTATCATTTAAAAAATTGTCCTAAGTAGTTTATTTTAGCAGTCAGCTCCGGCCTAAGCATGCTCTACGTAGGGGGCCGATGAACATAAGTGAATGATCCAGTGCTAATAAAAAAGAAGGAAAAAAAAGGCAAACTCTGGTATAGGTGACCCTCACAAAGTCATTTAAACCAAAAAAAAGAGAAGAAAAAATTTTTTTGCCACAAAAAGAAAAAAATTGCAAGTCACCTATTGTTAGTTGGTTCAGAGGTATCTGGCACTGAACTTGGTAGGGCGGATCACGATCCGATCCCCCGCAGCTACATTTAGGCGAAATAAAAACAGGTTTACACATGCTTATGTGCCAGAAACCTTATGTTATGGATCAGAATCACTAACCGGTCACTCTACTATGAAGCATGTACGGATAACGGGCTTAATGTGATTGCGCCTGAATGAAAAGGACACAAAAAGATGAGAAGATAGGCCTAGGTATTGTGGGATGATATGGAGTGGTTAATATAGGATTGAAGTTTGTGTTTGTGTTACTATGGTACCCTTGGTTCACTTAGTTAGTATCTGTCACTGCATCCTGACTTGAACTTAGAAGCCCTTTAGCCCAGAGACACGTGTTGACACCATATTTTCTTGAGCTTTAATGTTTTCTTGAGGACAAGCAAAGGTTTAAGTGTGGGAGAATTTGATCACACTAAATTTCACCGTATTTCTGACTCCGATTTCGCATGCATTCTTAGCTTTTATTGTTATTTTGTTATGTTATTACTTTGTTTTCTTTTGTTTTCAGGTTTTTATTCTAATCGGGGCTTGAATCGAGAAAAGGAGCGAAAAAGGAGTGGAAACGGACGAAAACCTAGAAATTCAGCGTTTTGCACTTACGGTACCCACCGTGGCGGGTGTCGCTCCCGGGATTTTCATCCTAGTACAAACGCGAAAGTGGCGCGGAAAGGTTAGAGTCGCCAGCCAGACATTTTTATCCCGAATGAATGGGAAAGGTAATGTTGCACAAACCTGAGGAAGAAGGAAAGGACAAGGCCTTGCGAACCAAAGATCTGAGTTCGGGAGTCGGTTACGAACTGGGAAGGTATTAGCACCCCAGATCGTCCGTCGTACCCGACGGGATCCACACTTGCTTGTTTGTTTCAAAGGGTGAGAAATAAAGAATGTTGCTGAATAAAACTACTACTGGAACTGGAATGAGAAATGAGAAAAGAACTGAAATAAGAAAATGGAAAGAAAGGGGGAAATGTAGGGAAAATAAAGAATGTGCTCGAACGGGCCCTACCCCGCTGCCTACGTACCTCATCGGGATAATGAGGATCAGAGTCGACGTAGTTCGCCTAACCTAGGCGGGAACTATTTGTTTGTGTTTTTTACAGCTGGAACTGCGTATGTCTATGCTCAGGTGTTGCAGACTCGTCTGGTACGAGTGCGTTTGCCGTCTTGCATGTGTGACAAGTCGTCGCGAGTTCGTGTTGTGAGTGAATGAGATGAGAAGAGAAGTTCCCGCAGGATAGTCGCTTATTGTTTGTTTTTGTCTTTTATGAGAAATGTTTTGAATTTGTTTGTGAACGGTCTTATACTAAGACCTATCAATCGCGGGAAGTATTTACACCTCGCCCCTAAACAGGACGCGTATAAACACTCCGCAACAAAGTCTCGTGTCGTACAAGATTGTTCGGTTTATCCTTAGATGTTTTATTATTTTCTTTATAAGATGAGAAAGAATGACTCAAGTTGGAAAAGGACAAACTAAGGGGACTAAGACACAACCCTAAGTTAGTTATTAAAATTGTGGTCCTATGGTTAATGAGGTTTTCTAATCCTAATGAAGAAAAGGAAAATAAGAAAAGAGAGTTAGAAGCTAACTTACTTCCTAATGAAGGTAAGTTGTTTCTAAAGAACCAAAGGGAAACCTATGAACAAAGCACAAAGTGCTAAGGCAAAGACAATTAAAATGCATAAGAGATAGGAATTAAGTAATTCTTACCTCAATCTTCCCCCCTACAAAACAAAAGTTAGCATGACGATGCATATTGAAAGTAAAATCGAAGCATAAAAGCGATTAAGTACCATAAACATCCTAGAATGGAACTAGGGTTCAAAATAAGACCTAAGTCTAAAGGTGAAGGTACCTAAAGGTTACATGACTTCTAAAGTCAGTAGCTACATGATATAGATCCCTAAGGATGCTAGGATACCTCACAAGATCAAACTATGTCAAACTATGTACAAAAAGTTCACCTAAGTTCACATAAATGCAAATTAGGGCTCATGGATGAAGTATGAATGCATATGGCTTACAAACATGAATTAGTACATGAAATGAACATCAAAGTCAGTAGTGAATGCTTATGAATATGGATGAATGAATATACAATCATGGATGCAATGGATTAGGCATATGGAGCAATGAGAAGAAGATATGAGAAGAAACGAACAAAAATCGCATAAGACCGCACATGATGCAAACTAAGGAAGAATGACATGTGAATATGAATGAAATGATTATGGGTCAGTAGCATACAAGGTATGAGATGCAATTAGAATGCATGAATAGGCATTGATGATTTCCACATAACTCAAGTTAAACATGAGGAGAAGAGAATCTATTTTAGGTTAAAGTTAATTCACATAAGTATGCACTTTAAAGCACCAAAACAAACCAAATGAGCATGGTTCAAAAAATGACCTATGATTGGAATTAAAGACATACAAATGACCTATAATTAACTCCTAAAAGTTACCAAAAAAATATTCCAAGCAAATGGCATGAATGCCTTCTTATCATTTAAGTTTTACAACAAATAGACACATGAATCGACCTAGGATCTAGGTGACATGGAAAAATAGCAAAAAGCCTTTAAAAATTATGAAATTAAATCCCTGGAATAATAAAGTCATTATCTCACATTTTCCAAAAGGATTCCACAAAATTATGCACCAAAGGGCCAAAACGATTCCTTGATTAGCAAGGTAGCAATGAATGATCACCCAAACACAACTCCACAAAGTGGATCAAAAAAGGGCACAAAAAATTATGGAAAAAAATACCTAATGAGCATCAAAATGTCACAAATTACAGTGAATAATCACACACAAAAAATAGGTTTCACACCTATGGGGAAAAATCGATTTCGGTCCCTTATGCCAAAACCTTCCTTTTTGGGACAGCTTGTAATCTAAAATCCAAATAAAATATTGAAACCACCCAAATCTGGAAATAAAAAATATGACAAACTAATTAAGAGGATGAGGATCACTCATGAATTTTTCCAGAATTTTATCTCACCTAAAACTATTTTTAATAAATGCGACGAAACGGGTGAAAAGTGGATTTTAAGGGGAAGTGAAAGGAATCGATCATAATGGTTCGTAACCTAATCCCTAAGCTCCGAAATCGACACAAACCAACATACATCACAAATATATCCAATGACTCAGGTGGGAGGGCTCAATATGTACCTTAAGTTACATGGTCCTAAACCGCATACGACTATAATGATGCTTGAAAGCTTGAAATCACTTACTTGATCGAAGTGCCGATTCTTCATAAAGAAATCCGGAAGAAAAAAAAACCCAAGCAAGATCTTGTAGTCTCCTATGAGCAAAATAAATGCTCATCTTCCATAATTGCTTTGTTGAGCTTTTCCATAATCGGAATCAATCCCATATCGATCAAAAAAAACATCATAAACACTTAATCCAAAATTAGTACTAGACATTAATTAAAATTCTCACAAAAGATTCTAATTTAAAAATGTCAATAAATGGATTAAAATATCAATCCAAAAAATTAATTAATAAGGAAATTGATTAACAATTCTAACAAGAAATTCAAATTAGAAAAAAAAAACTATATAAAAAATAAAAAATAGAACAGGGATTACAAAACTGAAAACAATGGTGTCAATAGAAAGAAACTGGCCCAAGGCCCAGTCCTCCTCTACCATAGCGCAGGAGGGTGCAGTGAGTGATACGGATGGGTCTGAATAGCCATTTTGTGAGGCTAAGGCCCAATTCACATAAAGCCCGTGAAAGGGGTGTAATCAGGAATTTGAGAGTGTGAGTATCAAAACAAGGCCTGGCCCAAACCGTAGAAGAATAGTGCAGAGGGGGTGTCGTTAGTTGAATTCGGAGGTGTGAAATGAATCCATAGAGAAATTGAAGCCCAACCCCAATTTGAGAAACCCTAAGATCTCATCACCACTAAGCTCAGAAAAGCTATCTGCCTCTTCTCACACTCACTCTTGCCGCTTCCTTCTTCCTCGACGGCGACGACACCATTAACCGAACTCCTTCCTCGAGCGTCCTCTCACTACCTCTGCCTATCATCATGTTTTCTCCTTCTTCTTCTTCGTTAACACGCCGTGAGACACAACCATAATCGCGTCGGAAATAACCCAACGCCGCGGCCTCCCTCTCAACGAAACGCGTCAGTGAACAAAACAACCACCACGAACATTCTTCATCACCATCGCCCTTTATCTCAGAATGAAAAAACACAAAACTTTCATGAACAAACTAATCGATGCAAACCTCTATTTAACCATGGCTCTTTCCATTTCTGCCCTCAATCGCTAGACGAAGGAGACGCCCTAAGCAAATTCCCCTGGTAAGAATCTCGATTTCGCATTCTCATCCTTTATTTCACACACATGGCTTCTTCTATTGTGGTTGCCGTGATTCGCGATTTTCGTGCTATTGCGAGCTCTTGAGTTAATGTGAAACGTGTTAATGTGTTCTTGATACGTTTCTTGTGGCTTTGCAGGTTTGAT
Organism: Lathyrus aphaca; assembly: GCA_963966055.1. Taxonomy (NCBI): domain Eukaryota; kingdom Viridiplantae; phylum Streptophyta; class Magnoliopsida; order Fabales; family Fabaceae; genus Lathyrus; species Lathyrus aphaca. The sequence continues at coordinate 533,585,293 of OZ014523.1, read as the reverse complement.
TGGATTGTGCTTATGATGAAAATTGGAGGTCTCGGAGAGATTGCCGCTGGTGTTCTTGAATGAGAGGATCAAGATGCAGGAAAAAAAATGAGGTATTTTGAGAGAGTTGCCGTGAATTCCTCCTCTGTTTGTGATTGTCTTTGCATCTGTGTTGATCTTCTGTTATGATAAGTTGATACGAATCTTGCAGGATTTCGTGAAGCCACGTTGAGATTGAGAATAGAAGATGAGGTCCTCCGAAGATTGTTACTATGTTGATGAAGATGTTGAGCGACGATGTCGATGGCTCTTGCGTAGTGATTGGTGAGTATTGATAACGAGGTCGAATGGTATGCAGATTGAGATGATGAACGATTGCAGGTCGATTGGAATGGAAAATTATGATGAAGATGGTGAGTATCCTCATGAGTTGTTGTTGAAGATTCTTGAGTTCTTCTTCTTCACTCTGTTTTTATCTTTTGAGTTGTGCTTCTCTTACTGTGTTTTGTTTGATGTTGTTATCAGCTTGAAGATAATGATTGGAGATGGTGATGTGAGGTGGTGGAGGAAGCAGAAGGTTGTTGCGGTTGAAGAGAGTGATGAAAGATTCCGAAGAGAGGTTTTATCTGTGATAGATGAAGAGTTTGTTGTAGAGGATTGGTTGAGATTGATGAAGAGTAATCCATTGATGAAGACTGTTTTTCTGTTATAACTGTTAACTGAATTCTTAACTGAATTCAGTTAACTCCACTCTTTTTGTTTTGTATTGATGTTATTGAAATCAATGCCACTGAATTTTTTATGATAAAACCTTTTGTATTTGTTATAGTTTTGGTTCTCAAACAATTCCATCAGTTTTTGTGTTATTGGGCTAAAATTTTGTGGTTGAAACTTTTCCGAGCCAATCGGATACATACAAGCAGGAAATTTAATACACAATACCCACATATAATAAATTGGAAAAAATTAGCTAAAAAATGGATAATAATTAAACTTAGGAACAAAAGGACTTGAGACCTTAGTCTAAAAATAAAGAAGATAAAAAAGGCTTGAGAATAACATTCCAAATTTAACCATGAATTGGTAAAGGAGAGAAATGGATTTAAAAGTAGGGTATAAAATGATATTGGTTTATTGAGTTTGATCAAATGAATACGATTTAGTAACTTTGTCAAACAAAGGGATTCCGGCTCGAGAATGGATCAAAATAGTCAAATGGAAATGGGGTTAGAAATGAATAATGAATTGATTTTAGAAAAGAAAATGGGCCTAATGTTGGAAAGAAACAATGGATATTTAGAGACAAGTGTTATGAAAAAAATGGAATGTTAGAAATATGAATATGGACAACAACATGACTTTAGACAATGGGCTAGAACTGGAAAAATACGAATTTCAACAAGGATGAACTTGATTAATAACATTGGATATGGACACGAAGGTGGGCTTAAAATAATATGGGTTTTATTTGACTGGTAATATCGAACAAACCATAATTGAGAATTTCCATCCTTCAACAAACAAATTCCTCGAGGAGACCCTGAAGATGGTAACGAAACCATAGCAGCAAGTACGCCCAAGAAAAACCTCTGTCACAAATCCCCTAATCCCATGGCTTTTAATGAAGCTCTAATATCCATAATATGTGTTAGGGAGAATGGCTTTTGGGTAAAAAGAGCACTCGAGACTTTGAGGGGAAACAAAACCCTAGTCCATGGTAACCCTTAGTTATAACCTTGACAACTTGTAACTTAAAAAGATCGCCCCCGATGGCAAGAATTCAACCTCTGTATCAACTTGAGCGTAATAACCAAATATATCATCTATGGATAGGAAATTCATATCATAAGGAAACGCCTCGATCACGTGCCTAAGGAAACAATGAAATGCATGATTATGAATGTAATGATCTAATGAGAAATGCAGATGAAATGTGAAGCGATAAGCCAGCTAAGGAAACAAATATGAGGGCAAATTTTGAGGTATTACAGCTGCCCCTATTCAATCATCTGCATACCTGAACGAATAATTGCAACAGCTTTTAGACGTTCAAGGTATGGAGTGATTGAATACTCGAATAAATTCTGAAAATTTGCACACTGAGGGTAATGGAAATGCCATCTGCCCACTCATTTATTTATGTATTTTTTGATTTTGACCTATGAATAGGTAACGGGGAAAGAACCAGGTGGAATAGAATCAATGCAATCACTGCGACTGCTGAACGAACCGAAACCACAACGAGGGAGCCTGTTGGCGAAACAGGACTTAACGCAACATCAACCGATTTGCGACTCAAATAAGATCAACCGATCTAACACGGAGATGGTATCAACCGATCCACCCCGGAAAGCGAGAATGTAATATCATCCGATTTACAACTCGAAGAGAAATGATATCAACCGATTCATGACTCAAATAAGATCAACTGATCTAACATGGAGATGGTATCAACCGATCCATAACCAAGAAAAACGAGAATGTAATATCATCCGATTTACAACTCGAAGAGAAATGATATCAATCGATTCATGACTCAAACAAGATCAACCGATCTAACATGGAGATGGTATCAACCGATCCATAACCAAGAAAAACGAGAATGTAATATCATCCGGTTTACAACTCGAAGAGAAATGATATCAACCGATTCATGACTCAAATAAGATCAACCGATCTAACATGGAGATGGTATCAACCGATCCATAACCAAGAAAAACGAGAATGTAATATCATCCGATTTACAACTCGAAGAGAAATGATATCAACCGATTCATGACTCAAATAAGATCAACCGATCTAACATGGAGATGGTATCAACCGATCCATAACCAAGAAAAACGAGAATGTAATATCATCCGATTTACAACTCGAAGAGAAATGATATCAACCGATTCATAACTCAAATAAGATCAACCGATCTACATGAAAATGGTATCAACCGATCCATTATCTTCGCACTGAAACGAGACCATTGTACTTAAATGGAGACTCGAAAGGAACGGGATCGTTGTACTTAAACGAGAGCCCAAGACGCAACCGTTGTACTGAAACGGAGACGCGAAAAAATGTGACTGTTGTACTGAAACAAGACTCAAAGACGAGACCATTGTACTTAAATGGAGACTCGAAATGAACGGGATCGTTGTACTTAAACGATAACCCAAGACGTGACCGTTGTACTGAAACGGAGACACGAGGAAATGAGATTGTTGTACTGAAACAATACTCGAAGATGAGACCATTGTACTTAAATGGAGACTCGAAAGGAACGGGATCGTTGTACTTAAACGAGAGCCCAAGACGCGACCGTTGTACTGAAACGGAGACGCGAAAAAATGAGACTGTTGTACTTAAACAAGACTCACAGACGAGGCCATTGTACTTAAATGGAGACTCGAAAGGAACGGGATCATTGTACTTAAACGAGAGCCCAAGACGCAACCGTTGTACTGAAACGAGACGCGAAAAAATGAGACTGTTGTACTGAAACAAGACTCAAAGACGAGACCATTGTACTTAAATGGAGACTCGAAAGGAACGGGATCATCGTACTTAAACGAGAGCCCAAGACGCAACCGTTGTACTGAAACGAGACGCGAAAAAATGAGACTGTTGTACTGAAACAAGACTCAAAGACGAGACCATTGTACTTAAATGGAGACTCGAAATGAACGGGATCGTTGTACTTAAACGATAACCCAAGACGTGACCGTTGTACTGAAACGGAGACGCGAAAAAATGAGACTGTTGTACTGAAACAAGACTCAAAGACGAGACCATTGTACTTAAATGGAGACTCGAAAGGAACGGGATCGTTGTACTTAAATGAGAGCCCAAGACGCGACCGTTGCACTGAAACGGAGACGCGAAAAAAATTGAGGCTGTTGTACTGAAACAAGACTCAAAGACAAGACCATTGTACTTAAATGGAGACTCGAAAGGAACGGGATCGTTGTACTTAAACGAGAGCCCAAGACGCGACCGTTGTACTGAAACGGAGACGCGAAAAAAAATGAGGCTGTTGTACTGAAACAAGACTCAATTGGGGATAACAACAAGACTTAGTAGAAGTATCCACCCTGGGAAATGAAGTTGCATTCTGTGGGGAACACTTCAATCTGATTGGAGATGTAACGGGTCTTATGTAATATACCTCAAAACTGGCCCATGCTGGTATGCATATGTTTGGATTAATGGCGTAATGCTCCATGATGATGGAAATGCTACGCTTTGGAGGATGCAAATGTGATTATGCAAATGCAAAGAGATCTCCTGATAAGGAGACTGCAGGTATCCCAGATGGCTTGACTGGGGAGGAACGATAATCACTGCATTGATTTGGTCCATCCTGATGAGGAGGAGACAACTCTGCGGGGAAAGCTGTCAATGATACACCGGCTCTGAACTGCCGCCATTGCCAAAAATAAATTGGACTTTGAGATTGGAGAGCCAAGACCCTACTGGAGAAGGGCTCTTCTTGAACTCTGATGGGGAACCAAAGGCATGATACTACTGAGGAAGCAACTGCTAGGGAGGCAAAACACTCCTTATACTACTGAGAATTGCCCCTGTCTGAAGGGAAACTTCTGCTCGGGGATGGCATCCACCTTCTGCTATCTTGCTGGGAGAAATTTCAACTTCCACATTACTGGGGACGACGGGGGATGTCAATGATAAAGCTTCTCGCTGAAGATAAGAGCTCCAATTGCCACTTGCCGGGGATAAGAGATAAATCCTCTCATGTTGGGAATGAGAGATGTAAGGCGTCTCATGCTGGGGATGAGAGACAATGATATCTTTTTACTCAAGAAGTAACCTTCCATTTGCCGCACTACTGGAGAAGGAATTGTTTAATGAGACTTGCTAAAGAATTTTAATCAATGAAGCTTGCTGATGAAATAGCTCTTGAAGTACTGTACCACCAATGGCTTTGCTTCCAGCCCCTGGGTTGATAGATTGCATACTAACAATGGTTCTCTGAAATTTTCAACTCGCCTCCGACTAAGGTCCATCGGAAGAAAATGTCTTAAGAGGATTTTACAGAAAACACGGCATACGAAATGTCTCAGTGTCTTCAAACTCTTGGAGAGATTCGTCGGATCTCGAAATAACTGCCCCAGACTGCATGGTCTGTGCAAGAATTTGCCTCGCAGGGATTCATGAAAAGCCTCATATCACTGTGAGATATTCTGCCCCAGTATTTTGAACTCTGGATAGGTGCCTCTGATTAACCATCTTCAAGAGAAAGTACTTCACATGCTCTTGTGATGGCCTGCCCCAGGACGAGCCTTGAAGTGATCACCTTTGACTGACCGTGCTTTGAAGAAAACACCCAGACCGACTGTTCTTTGAGAGATTGGATCTCGAAGTAATTGCCCCAGTTTGGCTAAAATTTGAATGCATGCATCAGACTCATGAGAGATTTGATCTCGAAGTGATTGCCCCAGTTTGGTTGAAATTTGAATAATGCCTCCGCCTGATGGCTCTTTGAGAGATTTGTATCTCGAAGTGATTGCCCCAGTTTGGTTGAAATTTGAAGAGATTGCTCGCCATGATTTTACCAGATTAGTTGGCTCTTACCACGACTGTTGGGAAATTCCCTACTCAATGGAGTTTTCTTGAATAGTGCACCTCGATATAATCGTCCTTCGGAAGTTTCAGGCTTCTCAACTTGGCAATATTAAGCTTATGGACTGAATTCCATATGTAAACTTTTATGATGCCAAACAAATGTATGCGAGCAGAAAATGTTTATTTTAAGAATGAAAATTCTAATGCAACACACAAGTTAATCTTGAAGTTTTACTGAAAAAGACGTCGCAAACCTTTGTGAGTGAATCACTGGTTAAGATACGACATTGATTTTTGATGAATGATAGAAAGCATACACATGCAACACCAACAAAGGTATTTCAACACCACTCATAGGAGTCAGGAACGCGGTCTCGTGGTAGTACGCTCTCAAAAATAATCCTGTTTCAGTTAGGACTTTTGTGGGTTGTATCGTGGCCTGGTTCAAGGTTATAAAAACAAAAGATATAGGCTCGAAATTTATTTGTTCCCACCCATCTTCGTGATGTTCTCCATTCCTATTTTCAGCTAGCTTTCACAAGCGCTCACTTCTCAAAAAGGATTTTGTGATGGTTGAGGAACCAATTACACTAACGGTTTAAACACCAATCAAGTTGTGGTTGAGAGTCAGTCACCCCTTTGTCTTTCGTGTTTGTGCCACACGACTTTGTTCTTGCTCAAGGATCTTTCTTGTGTAATCCTTTTTGTCTTTCGCTTTTGCATTATTTTTCTTATCCCTAACTTTTGCCTGGACTGATTCTTGTGAATCTTTGATTGTGAAGTCCAGCGGGATGCCCTAATTTTTGCCTAAGTCGCTTGTTTTCAAGTTTCGACTTAGCGGGCTTTCTCACTCATTTTTTTTTCAATTTTTCTTTTTTTTTAACAAATCGTGTGACACTGTTTGTCTTGATTGCTTCGAAAGGGTCGTGACTGTCTCACTTCTTGGTTGTTGAGGGATAACCATTGTGGTTTCCGGTCTCTGGACTCTTGATTGGGATAACCATTGTGGTTTCTGGTATTTGGACCTCTTGATTTGGTACAACGAAAGGTAATGGATCCTCAGATTCGCACTCCTTTTGAAATTTGAACGCTCGGTCAAACTAACTGACGCCTACCCTGCCCCTGGGTTAAGTGCGAGGGTTTTTTCATGCAAAAGAAAACTCATACTTCAAGGCTCAAATGGGTTGGCGAGGGTCTATCTCCCTTATATCTCCGGTGTTTAGGATTTGAAACAATGCCTGTACATCATCAACATGGTCTTTCTCAAAAGCGAACAATTAGAGTTTTTGCGTTTTCATTTCTTCGTCCTCCCTGATAGAGTTTAAGCACAACAGTTGGTATTGCAATGCACATACACAAAATCATGAGTGAATACGAATGGATTACTTGAAGAAAAACATGTGCATTTTATTATGATTATCATTCAAAAACAAATAAGTTTCATGCATGCATACAAATGTTTAAACAAACAATATAAACTATAAATGAAAATGCAGTAAAGAAGCTGAACATTGCCGTCATTGAGGAGACTTGACTCCGTCTGGACTTATTGCTTCTGAAGATGCCCTTGCAAACTAGGATGCCAATTTGATGAGGATATTTCAATATATGGGAAGACTTCCTAGCATGATGACCTTTGATTCGATCAAATTTTGCACCTTGTGCCTGAACACATCATAGTTGTCAAATGGTATGCCTAAATGCCCCTGGGTGGTACTTGCATCTAGCCTTCACATCATGGTGGTCATTGTTGAGGAGGTCTGACTCCGTCTGGATTTATTGCTCTCGAAGACTTTTCAGCAGTCAGCAGTCTGGATATTCATATCATTACTGTTTTGGTGCCACATCCTCACTTTTACCTGGCGTAATCATAATAGTCTTGGAGTCAATCAAATTCGGGACCTTGTCTTCACCTTTGTCTCTGAAAGACTTGCAATTTTCAATTAAATGGCCAGGTGCCCCAGAATGATAATCATACTTGGCATTGAAACCCCAAAGGAAGCTTTGTCGGAGATGATCCTGATGCGGCTAGCTCAACCAGTTTAAATCTGAGCAAATGAAGAAACTCATTGCACGTACGACCTCAGAATATGATTAAACTGCTTCTCAAGTTGTTATGGACTTTGCCCATGCGCTCTACCCCTAGGACACTCTTGGAAAGCTCAGGTTGGATGCTGATAAATGACATCTGGAGGGAAGATGTTGACCAAGTTAATAGATAAGGTTGCTCGGAAAGATCTGATTTGATCTCCTGCCTACGTATCTCCATTGACCAATGGAGAATCAGAGCAGCGTAGTTCCCCTCAATAGGGATGAAAATAGCTTCATTTCCTTGACACGGCATTTAGGATTTCTATAATCGGCTCCTCTGAGTCTTCATATGGCTGACTTCCTCTTTCAATAGTTTCTGATTCTGAAATAAAGCTTATACCTCTGCCTTGAATGGCCTCAGCTGGGTCTTCGTTTGATTACCTCCGCCCGGAGTTGCTTCAAATATATACCTTGATGAATGTGTTTCAAGTTGTCCACTCTGATGAGAAATCAAGTCAGGAAAAGAATGTGTCTCTGAACACCTGTCAAGAATGCAAGGATGTATGCAAATGCCATGTTCAGTTATTTCTGAGGAATCAATCTGCTTTAATTCAAGTTTTGATACAGAAAAATCCAACAACATGATTCAGATATGTGATCCTCGGAAATAAATGAACATGTGTGCAGAAAAGCTATGATGTCATGTATGCAACAGGCGTGTGATCAATAGTCTGATGTTGGCGCCGGTGTTGAGCAATGAGTCAAGTGTCCGAATAGAACCATAATAGTAGCACCATCTCTGTATAGAACCCCATAACTGAGAACCCAATAACTGTAAAACTGGATCACATAATAGCATAATCACTGATGGTGTTGAAGCTGAACAACGAGCCAAGTGTCTGTGGAAAGTCATAATAGCAGTCACAATGTTAAGGTCGCAACGGTAATCACAATAACAATTTCTCTGAATAGAAATCCCGGATCTCTGAATCAAAGGACCATAGAACACTGAACAATACTGACAAAGTGGGTATGTTGAAGTTTAGGGTTCCTGCAAACCTGTAAACCCCTCCCAATCTCACGGGTGTGCTACTCGGGTCAACATCACAGACTCTCAAAGCCGAATAGCAATAATACGTTCACCATCTCCGAGAAATGGCTCATGACCAAATCAGGGAATCGGTTTGGTATTATGTACTACGCAGGGAGGTCTCAGTTGAGTCCGGAAAAACAAGCATCCCTCACAAGTTTCCAGCTTCAAGCACTGAATCGAGAAACACTAGTACATTCATCCCGAAGGGTACAATACTATCGTCATACGAATAGTTTGCTTTAACTGAATTCCTATGAGAGAACCAGGCCATCCTATGCGATTTCCCAATGGACCCTCGGATGCGAGTGGGTTTGCCAACAAATGTGGTCTGCCACTGTCATCACTGGAGAGGGGTGTTCCCATTAAGGTCCTCGAAGATCGGTCCCCAGCTGCACATAACCATCAAGGTTGTATCCTGAAGTGGGGAAGAACCCCCACACAAGATAGTTCCAAGACAGTCGCAACCTGGGTGTGGAACACATCACCACTCATCATGTAACCATGCGAGCACAACGTGTCCACGCTAATCCTATAGTGCACTCAATCCGGGTAGTTGGCTTATCTCACAGTAACTCCCAACCCACAGAAAAAAATGAAAACCAGCACAGCCAGACAGTCCAGTATAATATGATGCATGGAAAATACTGAAAGCGGTAAATAAATGCGATAAAGTAAAGCTGTAAAGAACTGTAAATAAAAACAGTAAAGCTAAACTAAAGCACACAACAACAAACATATAATCACCCAAAGAAACAAAACCAAACAGGCGCTAGGATTGACTCTACAAGGGAAACCGGAAGAATCAGGTCAATCCCCAGCAGAGTCGCCAGCTGTCGCTCCCGGGATTTTCATCCTAGTACAAACGCGAAAGTGGCGCGGAAAGGTTAGAGTCGCCAGCCAGACATTTTTATCCCGAATGAATGGGAAAGGTAATGTTGCACAAACCCGAGGAAGAAGGAAAGGACAAGGCCTTGCGAACCAAAGATCTGAGTTCGGGAGTCGGTTACGAACTGGGAAGGTATTAGCACCCCAGATCGTCCGTCGTACCCGACGGGATCCACGCTTGCTTGTTTGTTTCAAAGGGTGAGAAATAAAGAATGCTGCTGAATAAAACTGCTACTGGAACTGGAATGAGAAATGAGAAAAGAACTGAAATAAGAAAATGGAAAGAAAGGGGGAAATGTAGGGAAAATAAAGAATGTGCTCGAACGGGCCCTACCCCGCTGCCTACGTACCTCATCGGGATAATGAGGATCAGAGTCGACGTAGTTCGCCTAACCTAGGCGGAAACTATTTGTTTGTGTTTTTTACAGCTGGAACTGCGTATGTCTATGCTCAGGTGTTGCAGGCTCGTCTGGTACGAGTGCGTTTGCCGTCTTGCATGTGTGACAAGTCTTCGCGAGTTCGCGTTGTGAGTGAATGAGATGAGAAGAGAAGTTCCCGCAGGATAGTCGCTTATTGTTTGTTTTTGTCTTTTATGAGAAATGTTTTGAATTTGTTTGTGAACGGTCTTGTACTAAGACCTATCAATCGCGGGAAGTATTTACACCTCGCCCCGAAACAGGACGCGTATAAACACTCCGCAACAAAGTCTCGTGTCGTACAAGATTGTTCGGTTTATCCTTAGATGTTTTATTATTTTCTTTATAAGATGAGAAAGAATGACTCAAGTTGGAAAAGGACAAACTAAGGGGACTAAGACACAACCCTAAGTTAGTTATTAAAATTGTGGTCCTATGGTTAATGAGGTTTTCTAATCCTAATGAAGAAAAGGAAAAGAAGAAAAGAGAGTTAGAAGCTAACTTACTTCCTAATGAAGGTAAGTTGTTTCTAAAGAACCAAAGGGAAACCTATGAACAAAGCACAAAGTGCTAAGGCAAAGACAATTAAAATGCATAAGAGATAGGAATGAAGTAATGCTTACCTCAATCTTCCCCCCTACAAAACAAAAGTTAGCATGATGATGCATATTGAAAGTAAAATCGAAGCATAAAAGCGATTAAGTACCATAAACATCCTAGAATGGAACTAGGGTTCAAAATAAGACCTAAGTCTAAAGGTGAAGGTACCTAAAGGTTAAATGACTTCTAAAGTCAGTAGCTACATGATATAGATCCCTAAGGATGCTAGGATACCTCACAAGATCAAACTATGTCAAACTATGTACAAAAAGTTCACCTAAGTTCACATAAATGCAAATTAGGGCTCATGGATGAAGTATGAATGCATATGGCTTACAAACATGAATTAGTACATGAAATGAACATCAAAGTCAGTAGTGAATGCTTATGAATATGGATTAATGAATATACAATCATGGATGCAATGGATTAGGCATATGGAGCAATGAGAAGAAGATATGAGAAGAAACGAACAAAAATTGCATAAGACCGCACATGATGCAAACTAAGGAAGAATGACATGTGAATATGAATGAAATGATTATGGGTCAGTAGCATACAAGGTATGAGATGCAATTAGAATGCATGAATAGGCATTTATGATTTCCACATAACTCAAGTTAAACATGAGGAGAAGAGAATCTATTTTAGGTTAAAGTTAATTCACATAAGTATGCACTTTAAAGCACCAAAACAAACCAAATGAGAATGGTTCAAAAAATGACCTATGATTGGAATTAAAGACATACAAATGACCTATAATTAACTCCTAAAAGTTACCAAAAAAATATTCCAAGCAAATGGCATGAATGCCTTCTTATCATTTAAGTTATACAACAAATAGACACATGAATCGACCTAGGATCTAGGTGACATGGAAAAATAGCAAAAAGCCTTTAAAAATTATGAAATTAAATCCCTGGAATAATAAAGTCATTATCTCACATTTTCCAAAAGGATTCCACAAAATTATGCACCAAAGGGCCAAAATGATTCCTTGATTAGCAAGGTAGCAATGAATGATCACCCAAACACAACTCCACAAAGTGGATCAAAAAAGGGCACTAAAAATTATGGAAAAAATGCCTAATGAGCATCAAAATGTCACAAATTACAGTGAATAATCACACACAAAAAATAGGTTTCACACCTATGGGGAAAAATCGATTTCGGTCCCTTATGCCAAAACCTTCCTTTTTGGGACAGCTTGTAATCTAAAATCCAAATAAAATATTGAAACCACCCAAATATGGAAATAAAAAATAAGACAAACTAATTAAGAGGATTAGGATCACTCATGAATTTTTCCAGAATTTTATCTCACCTAAAACTATTTTTAATAAATGCGACGAAACGGGTGAAAAGGTGGATTTTAAGGGGAAGTGAAAGGAATCGATCCTAATGGTTCGTAACCTAATCCCTAAGCTCCGAAATCGACACAAACCAACATACATCACAAATATATCCAATGCCTCAGGTGGGAGGGCTCAATATGCACCTTAAGTTACATGGTCCTAAACCGCATACGACTATAATGATGCTTGAAAGCTTGAAATCACTTACTTGATCGAAGTGCCGATTCTTCATAAAGAAATCCGGAAAAAAAAAACCCAAGCAAGATCTTGTAGTCTCCTATGAGCAAAATAAATGCTCATCTTCCATAATTGCTTTGTTGAGCTTTTCCATAATCGGAATCAATCCCATATCGATCAAAAAAAACATCATAAACACTTAATCCAAAATTAGTACTAGACATTAATTAAAATTCTCACAAAAGATTCTAATTTAAAAATGTCAATAAATGGATTAAAATATCAATCCAAAAAATTAATTAATAAGGAAATTGATTAACAATTCTAACAAGAAATTCAAATTAGAAAAAAAACTATATAAAAAATAAAAAATAGAACAGGGATTACAAAACTGAAAACAATGGTGTCAATAGAAAGAAACTGGCCCAAGGCCCAGTCCTCCTCTACCATAGCGCAGGAGGGTGCAGTGAGTGATACGGATGGGTCTGAATATCCATTTCGTGAGGCTAAGGCCCAATTCACATAAAGCCCGTGAAAGGGGTGTAATTAGGAATTTGAGAGTGTGAGTATCAAAACAAGGCCTGGCCCAAACCGTAGAAGAATAGTGCAGAGGGGGTGTCGTTAGTTGAATTCGGAGGTGTGAAATGAATCCATAGAGAAATTGAAGCCCAACCCCAATTTGAGAAACCCTAAGATCTCATCACCACTAAGCTCAGAAAAGCTATCTGCCTCTTCTCACACTCACTCCTGCCGCTTCCTTCTTCCTCGACGGCGACGACACCATTAACCGAACTCCTTCCTCGAGCGTTCTCTCACTACCTCTGCCTATCATCATGTTTTCTCCTTCTTCTTCTTCGTTAACACGCCGTGAGACACAGCCCTAATCGCGTCGGAAATAACCCAACGCCGCGGCCTCCCTCTCAACGAAACGCGTCGGTGAACAAAATAACCACCACGAACATTCTTCATCACCATCGCCCTTTATCTCAGAATGAAAAAACACAAAACTTTCATGAACAAACTAATCGATGCCAACCTCTATTTAACCATGGCTCTTTCCATTTCTGCCCTCAATCGCTAGACGAAGGAGACGCCCTAAGCAAATTCCCCTGGTAAGAATCTCGATTTCGCATTCTCATCCTTTATTTCACACGCATGGCTTCTTCTATTGTGGTTGCCGTGATTCGCGATTTTCGTGCTACTGCGAGCTCTTGAGTTAATGTGAAACGTGTTAATGTGTTCTTGATACGTTTCTTGTGGCTTTGCAGGTTTAATTGGATTGTGCTTATGATGAAAATTGGAGGTCTCGGAGAGATTGCCGCTGGTGTTCTTGAATGAGAGGATCAAGATGCAGAAAAAAAAATGAGGTATTTTGAGAGAGTTGTCGTGAATTCCTCCTCTGTTTGTGATTGTCTTTGCATCTGTGTTGATCTTCTGTTATGATAAGTTGATACGAATCTTGCAGGATTTCGTGAAGCCACTTTGAGATTGAGAATAGAAGATGAGGTCCTCCGAAGATTGTTACTATGTTGATGAAGATGTTGAGCGACGATGTCGATGGCTCTTGCGTAGTGATTGGTGAGTATTGATAACGAGGTCGAATGGTATGCAGATTGAGATGATGAACGATTGCAGGTCGATTGGAATGGAAAATTATGATGAAGATGGTGAGTATGCTCATGAGTTGTTGTTGAAGATTGTTGAGTTCTTCTTCTTCACTCTGTTTTTATCTTTTGAGTTGTGCTTCTCTTACTGTGTTTTGTTTGATGTTGTTATCAGCTTGAAGATAATGATTGGAGATGGTGATGTGAGGTGGTGGAGGAAGCAGAAGGTTGTTGCGGTTGAAGAGAGTGATGAAAGATTCCGAAGAGAGGTTTTATCTGTGATAGATGAAGAGTTTGTTGCAGAGGATTGGTTGAGATTGATGAAGAGTAATCCATTGATGAAGACTGTTTTTCTGTTATAACTGTTAACTGAATTCTTAACTGAATTCAGTTAACTCCACTCTTTTTGTTTTGTATTGATGTTATTGAAATCAATGCCACTGAATTTTTTATGATAAAACCTTTTGTATTTGTTATAGTTTTGGTTCTCAAACAATTCCATCAGTTTTTGTGTTATTGGGCTAAAATTTTGTGGTTGAAACTTTTCCGAGCCAATCGGATACATACAAGCAGGAAATTTAATACACAATACCCACATATAATAAATTGGAAAAAATTAGCTAAAAAATGGATAATAATTAAACTTAGGAACAAAAGGACTTGAGACCTTAGTCTAAAAATAAAGAAGATAAAAAAGGCTTGAGAATAACATTCCAAATTTAACCATGAATTGGTAAAGGAGAGAAATGGATTTAAAAGTAGGGTATAAAATGATATTGGTTTATTGAGTTTGATCAAATGAATACGATTTAGTAACTTTGTCAAACAAAGGGATTCCGGCTCGAGAATGGATCAAAATAGTCAAATGGAAATGGGGTTAGAAATGAATAATGAATTGATTTTAGAAAAGAAAATGGGCCTAATGTTGGAAAGAAACAATGGATATTTAGAGACAAGTGTTATGAAAAAAATGGAATGTTAGAAATATGAATATGGACAACAACATGACTTTAGACAATGGGCTAGAACTGGAAAAATACGAATTTCAACAAGGATGAACTTGATTAATTACATTGGATATGGACACGAAGGTGGGCTTAAAATAATATGGGTTTTATTTGACTGGTAATATCGAACAAACCATAATTGAGCATTTTCCATCCTTCAACAAACAAATTCCTCGAGGAGACCCTGAAGATGGTAACGAAACCATAGCAGCAAGTACGCCCAAGAAAAACCTCTGTCACAAATCCCCTAATCCCATGGCTTTTAATGAAGCTCTAATATCCATAATATGTGTTAGGGAGAATGGCTTTTGGGTAAAAAGAGCACTCGAGACTTTGAGGGGAAACAAAACCCTAGTCCATGGTAAACCTTAGTTATAACCTTGACAACTTGTAACTTAAAAAGATCGCCCCCGATGGCAAGAATTCAACCTCTGTATCAACTTGAGCGTAATAACCAAATATATCATCTATGGATAGGAAATTCATATCATAAGGAAACGCCTCGATCACGTGCCTAAGGAAACAATGAAATGCATGATTATGAATGTAATGATCTAATGAGAAATGCAGATCAAATGTGAAGCGATAAGCCAGCTAAGGAAACAAATATGAGGGCAAATTTTGAGGTATTACAGCGGGCGCCATGGGGTTAGCCATGACGTGGCCACGTCTCAAGACCACTCCACAACTGCCAATACCCACGATCCCCACTCTTTCATTCTCCATTGGCCTCATGGCGGGCGCCATGACCTTGTGGTGGGCGCCACAAGGCAAAAATCCAGTTCCCTCCACTTTTTAGTGGAGGGGCGTCCTGGTCATTTCCCGCATTTAGTTTTCCTATAAATAGGACTTTAGTTTTTCGTTTTTCTTCATCCAAACTTAGATTTCTCTAGGCATATATCAGTTTCAAAGCAGTTACCATTCCACATCAGGGTGTTTCTGCAATCGAGTGATCGAGTCTGTAATCTGTCTGTGTGATCGAGTTTTGGAGCACTCTGGAGGAAGTTAATCCTGCCGCCATTTTAATTCTAGTTCGTATTTTATCTTTCCGCATTGCTTTACTTTTATTTATTTCTCGCACTGCTTTACTTTCATTTATTATCTGCACTGCTTTACTTTATTTATTTCCTGCACTCGCTTTACTTTCGTTTATTACCCGCACTTGCACTAAATTCCTTTATTTCTCGCACTCGCACTAAATTACTTTATTTCTCGCACTCGCACTAAATTCATTTACTTTCCGCACTCGCACTAAATTACTTTTATGAAAAATTATAAAAAGAATCTTTACTTTATCATGTCTAACTAATTCCATAAAGGTTAGAATGTAAGGATCGTAATTGAACCAGTAATCCGTATAATTGTTCGTGGAAACACTTAAGGGCTATTTTATCTTTCAATTCAATCTAATTGTTTTTAACTATTTCAAAAACAGCCAAAAGCGCTTTGTCTAGTTCATTAGGAGTTTTTAGATTAAAAAGAAAAGAGATTTTAAAATGATTTTCGGACGCGCTAGGAAGTTTAGAGTCTGGTTCACAAGAACCTCTTTTTGCTAAGAAGTCCAGGTTAAAATACTTTTCAACTTAGTTAAGATACTACATTTCTTAAAAATAGGTATACTACTCTAACGCAGTACGCACCTTTTTATCCGTGACAATAGGAGGGGTTGATTAGAGAGTACAACTCGGTTCTGAATATGCGAAAGCGACAGTTCCTGTTAAATTAGTTCTTTTCAAAGGAGAAAACATTGCCCATAAGTAGTTCCATTAACAAGTACTGGATTATCATTGATTACGTGAATTACATTCGAGCCTGTCTTTGTTTATTGTTTAAAATTATTATTTTATTTACCATTGCACCCTTCTTAAAACCCCTTTATTTAGTTGCCTTAGATACACACCATAACAACAGGTACGATAGATTGACACTTGGTCTCTGTGGATTCGACAATCTTTTATATTACTCTGACGTGTTCGTACACTTGCGAAAAACACGCATCAGTTAGGTACCCAAATTGCTTTGGGTCCTTGATAGTTAGTACCCTTTTCAACCCACACATAATTCCCTTTAGCAACACCAATATTACGCACATAGCAAGCATTAGGTGTGTGCCCTTTGATTCCACAATAAAAACAAGTAGGTGAAAAGTGACTTTTATATCTAGGAACATAACTCTTTTTCTTAACACTTCTTTTCTTTTATGACTTTGATGCACACTTTTAGAATTGGTTGCCTTTTCCTTAACAACTTGTTCACTTGATTTCACAAAAATGGTCTCATTTGTGCTTGGTTTGGAAAACTTAGAATATCCTAAACCACTTTTATCATTAGGATATCTTTGATGCCTAAGAATTTCCTCAAGCCAATTTGACCTTTTTCATATCTTTCTAAAACTCTTTTAAGTTGAACAATTTGAAAGGATAAGGATTCACAATTTTTGCATACAAGACTTTGTTTTTCATCCATCAATTTTTGTTTTTCACTTTCAATATATTTTTCAAAAGCGATATTTTGTTCTTCTAAAGATGAAATTCGTTTCTTTTGGGATGAAATGCTTTTATACAAAGTCTTGCATTCTTTTAGAAGTTCATCTATAACTTCTTGTGCATCATTCTCATAAATTGAAAAATTGCTACTAACCTCATCGATTTCTTCATCGGAGTGATGTGAAGCCATAAGAGTCATATTCACACATTCACCACTTTCCGATTCCGATGAGGAACTTATCTCATTATTGTCCCAAGCAACATAAGCCTTCTTATTTTTGAAATCCTTCTTGCCTTTGAATCCTCCTTTCTTTGAAAGTTTCGGGCAATCCGGCTTTATGTGACCTTGCTTTCCACATTCATAACAAGTGATGTCTTGTATTGATGTGAATGTTTCCTTTTTCCTGAAATGTTTATTCTTGTTAGGATAATAGGAATTTTTATTTTTATTAAAAAACTTACCAAGCTTATTTACAAGAAACATAAAGTTCTCATATTTGGACGTCTCATCATCTTTGTCATTTTTTGAATCAACCTTTAAGGAAATTCCATTGGACTTCTTTTCTCAACTTTCATGCTTCTCGAGCCTTCCAAGTTCCAATTCGTGCTCTTGAAGTTTACCAAATAAGGACGCGAATGTCATCATTGAGAGACTCTTCTTTTCCGAAATAGCGGTCACTTTCAGTTGTCATTCCCTTGTCAAGGATCTTAGGACTTACAGGTTGAGATCATCATTGGTGAAGGTTTTCCCGAGAGCAATCAAGTGATTTGTTAGATGGACAAATATCTTCTGCAAGGCAACAATAGATTCACCGGGCTACATACGGAATATCTCATATTCTTGACTCAATGTGTTTAGCCTTGATCTCTTTACTTCAGTGGTTCCTTCATGCGTTTCTACCAAGGTGTCCCAAATTTCTATTATCGATTTACACTGTGATATACGGAAGAACTCGTCCATACTGAGAGCGCTTTGGAGTATGTTGATTGCCTTTTTCTCATTTAGAATCTTTTTCTTATCGTCTTCATCATAAGTGCTTTTCAACTTCGCGGTTCCAACACCATTGATCACGTTTACAGGATTGTGTGGACCTTCTTCGATTGCTTCCCATATACCTTCTCCTTAGGCTTCAAGATGTGCTTTCATTCTGATTTTCCAGAAATCAAAATATTCCTCGGAGAAGAGTGGGGGCTTGTTGCTACTTCCACCGTCTTTGAAAACCGGATTTGTACTTGTTGAAGCCATGCTGGATCTCTAGGAACAAGTTACCTATAACTTGCTTTGATGCCAATTGTAGTTACAGAGATAGCATAAGAGGGGGTGAATTAGGTTATATGAAATTTTCTCGGTTATTTTATCGGTGGATGGATTTTTCTCTTTTAAGTGTTTAAGAAAAGAAAGCGGTAATGCGGAAAGTAAAAAGACACAAGCAATTATCCTGGTTCCCTTCACAATCCTGGTTCCCTTCACAATTATCCTGGTTCCCTCGTAAGATATTTTCACTATAGTTTCAGATCGTATACCCTATCACACCAAAACCGGTGAGGCCTACTATCTAACAACTATACATCAACAGTGTGCAAGAATAATCCTCTTGCAAGCACTAACCCTTGTGTCCAACAATCCTGGATCACAAGTCACTACAAGAAATAATCTTTGAATTAGATGAAATGTAGAAATCTTGAAGTCTTGTAACATCAAGCAATGTTGATCTTCTCCTTTTATATTTCTCACTCACAAACAATGGATATCAATGTTCACTAAAGTGTATGAAAAATGAATTTAGTGCACTTTAGAAAGTTTGAGATTTTTGAGTAAGAAAAAGTTTAATGAAAATTGTGTAGGAGGTAGTTTAAAAATTCTGCACAAAATAGTTTAAATATGATACAAGACACCTCTTGGAAAAAGGTACAAAATATGAAAGGATATCTCATTTCAGTTTGAAAAAATATAAGACAAAATTCAAAATTTGAATAAATCAATTCATGGATTTTGAACAGTGGTAACCGGTTACTACCCCATGGGTAACCGGTTACTTGCTGTAACATAGAAATTATTTTTCAGAAAAAAGTTGAAGTAACCGGTTACTACCTACACGGTAACCGGTTACTTGATCAGAAATCAGAAAAATTCTTTTAATATTAACATCAATAACAAGGTATGCACAATGATTAGCTTTAGACAATAACAAGTGTGAGTGCATCCTAAGTTGAACACTTAATAAACATTATTGGTTCATGAGAAATGAGTTATACATTCCAATGCAAAACTTTGTCTTTATGAACTCTTTTTAAATGGAGCTTTGAACGATCCTTTTTGCTTTCTTTCAAGACTTGATAAATTTGTTGTTATCATCAAAATATGATTTGAGAGGCTTGCTTCTACACATGACAGGTACTTTTTATCGCTTTCTATAACACGAAGACGTTTAGGAAACTTTTTATCCGTACAAATTCCATGTCATTCCTTTTTTTACATTATTATTTTTTATTAAGTCACTTTTGAAATTCTGGTCATGCAGATACTTCAATGTCTCACCTTGATGTTAAGACAATGATTACTTCACTTTAGGAAACAAGGAAAAAGCACAATTGTTGTTTTAAAGTAGTGCAACACAAATACGAGCAGATGTCAATATAACATATTGGGACATCTCATTCAAGAATACAATACAAAAAAATATAAATACAAAATATAAAGTACACAGTAATTGTTAACCCAGTTCAATGTTAACAAACCTACATCTGGGAGATACTAATCCAGGATGAAAACTTCACTATGTCGTAGTATTGTCACAAAGTTAAACTCCTCGGTTTACAACTTTGGCTCCTAATCACTACCCTAATGAACATCTTTACCACAACTAAACTATATGGTTTACAACTCTGATATGAGGGTCCTTCTCACATCCTTCATCACCACCTGTTATATCTCTGCCTTCTGCTGATCTCTAAAACCTGTAACGGTTTCTTGACCTACAAGTTATCATGGACTTGCTTAAAAGCTTCGTCCAGGAACAATACATAAACCATTACCTAAAGGCTTTTGGTCATGCCCCTTGTACCTCTGTCTTCCTCCCTGCATCCCATACTACAGAGAGGGAACTTCTAACTCCTAAAAGAGCCAACGACTCTCAAACCCTAAACCCTTATTTTACAAAGTATTTAGGTTACAAAGTTATAAGAGATACAAAAGTTATAAGAGTAATTTAAACCTTAGGTATACGTCTCCTTATATAATCTTCTGATGTTGGGCTTTCAATTTTCGCTCCTTGATCGACTCTGCAAATTCGCACCAAATCCTTGACGGATTTGTTAAGTATAGAAACCTGTTGTATTAGGAAGATGTCATGTCATGATGTTGATACATTTTCATCTTCTTCAATCTTGAGCAAATTTCTTTATCTTTATCATATCAATGTTTTACCAAAATTTAGTCAAACCACATGAGCTTTTAACTTTAGTTCCCTTTTTACCCCCTAATGTGATAAGGCTTTCCATTCTTCATATATGTTGGAGGCCACAATTCTTGTTTTAACTGGATTTCATTATGTTTAATCATTTTTTTGTGTTGATTGTTGAATGCATGAAAATGATCAAGGAAATTTGTTTGATTATTGAACACAACTACCTAACCAAATAGTCAATTCACCTTGTGAGTGTTTGAACTTTTGTTAACCCCTTTTGAGTCTTTTTGTCAATGTCCATGTTTTTCTTGAACTTGATGCTTGTCTATGATTATTAATTCACCTTTTTGAATGGATGCTGATTTTTTTCTTGAACCCTCAATCATGTGTTGTTGTTTGAAATTTTACCTTGCCTTAGGAAGTAGGGAGTATTCACACATTGATGTTGGTATAATTCAAGTTGGGGAGAGCAATGTTTGCTCATTAATGTTTTTGGTTGCTATGCGATTGTGAGGAAGAAAAGAAAAAGAAAGAAAAAAGAGAAAAGAAAGAAGAAAGAAGAAAAAAAAAAGAAGAAAAAAAGAGAAAAGTTTCGAAAAAATAAAACAAAAAGAGTATCAAATGATTGTGCTAATAATTAAGGTATGTTTGGTGTAACACTTGGGATGAAGAAAAAAAGTTTGATTAAAATTTTGTGTTTGAACTTTTGTGAGTTGATCACTCCCTTAGTTTTAGGCAAGTTTTTGTTTCGATTAACTTTAGGAATTACCCATTATTTGTTAATTAAACCACATTACAACCTTAAAAAGCCCTTGTGATCCTTGTCTTTGCATGTTCAATGTGAATTTTTGGATGAATGCATAATTTAGTCTTTTGTTTACAAGATTGTTGGATGAGTGTCAAATCATTACCTTTGTGTGTTTTCATCCCTCAGTGAATTTTCGCTAGATGTGATTCATGATTTGACTTGTGTTATGTTAGATTGTTTGGCATGATTTTTGTACTTATGATTTTTTTCGTTTTCATGTTGTTGTAGTAGGATTGTGGTAACTGTTTACTTTGCTTGTATGTTTTTTATTTGAACTATACATTTGTTTTTCGTTTTTAAAACATTAGTGATTCTTGGATTATCGTCTTTTGTTTCTTTAAGTTGTTTGACTTTGTTTGAGGATAAACAATGTTTTAAGTTGAGGATAGTGATGAGTTCTAAATTGTTGTGAATTTGAGTGTGAATAATTAGAATTCATCGGCTTAATTATTTTTCTTTTTGTCAATAAACCTCAACTTTAGTATATATTCAGTATAATTTACGTTATAGTGCATATATTGCGTCATCATGTAAATATCATTGATTTTAATTGTTTTTATCTCATTTTTGTAGTTATTTAAGCATTGATATTTAGTCATTGTTAGATAGAGCATTAAATAAGCTTTTAGATGCTTCCGATCGGACCTCAAACGGAGTTATGATACAAAAGTTATGACCAAAATAATGCATGATTTTGTTGTTGTTGTTTATAAATAAAGGTCACACTTTTTACATTGTACAAAGGACACCCTCAGAGTACCAAGCGTTAAGAGAAAAAATTTAACCCCCTAAGCAAAATGTATGATAGCGTCCAAAACTTTATTTGTTTAAGTCATTTCAATACCAAGTCATTTTATTAATTATCTTGCGTTTTTCTTTGTTTGTTTCTTTACCTACTTTCCATTTTATTTACCAACTATTGTCTTTTATCCAAACAAACATCACACGACTGTCTTACATTACAAACTATCGCATAGATTCAAACAATAAAATCAAGTCCTGGGATTAGTGTGGCCGCAAGTAAACCTTTGAAAGGAGGCGAGCGAACGTTCACGCAAAAATTGTGTGTGAACAAATTGGCATGCCCAATGGGACCCGTTGTGTTGAATATATGCACTTGCATAGTAGCAAGATGGTTATAACACATCCAAACAAAGAACTGTCTTCAGAAGGAGTTACAGTTGTTACAAACACAACTGAAACAGTTACACATATCACTTCAACGGTGTCGACCGCATATAACCGATCGACTACCACACCTCGTTAGATTGAACCGATCTAACCAACGATAGGTGGAACTACTGGGCCATAAATGCCTAGTTTTACCATGCCTATTCCTCAAACGCTGGGAATGCCAACAGACTTTATGTCAAGTTTGCATAACAATGGTTCTACGTTCAGAGATAAATCGTCAGAGGCCTACTCTCCCCATCAGGGATTTGGGCCTTTGGCAAATCAATTAAATCAACCAGGTTTGGGTTCTTATGTCAATCTATCCCAACATTTACTCCAAATTTTGTGACAGCAACGAGGCAACATATGGATAAGAGCAATCACAAAATGGTCCACATGTTAACTCAACAAATGGGAACCATTTTGAGACCATTGATACATGATTTGACGCAGAGTTACCAATAATTGGCAACTCAGATGACCCGAATATGGGACTTCCTAGGGGCACCGACGACCCCATGTCAACATACCCCACTGTCGCTCCCAAAAGATGAGACTGCTCAAATATGGTACAGACGCGAACGGTCGGCGAGAGGGAACAGTGAGAACACACAGCCGTGAACTCACTGGAGAATGAATAGAGTCGCCAGCTAGGCATTTTTATCCCGGAGGAAAGGCAATGCTGCATAGACCTAGAAAGAAATGGATAAGACGGTCGCGAACCAGAGAGACTGAGAAAGGGGGTTGGTTACAACCTGGGAAGGTATTAGCACCCAGATTGTCCGCCGTACTCGACGGGATCCACGCTTAAAAGATTTGTGTTTTAAAGGGGTAGTGTCAGTGCAATTTGTGTATAAAGAGCTGGAAAGCAATATGTACAGGTGTCAGTGCTGAAAGGAGTGAAGTGTATAAATGATGTGTCAGTGTAAGAATGAGAATGAATTACTCATGATAATGAGGCTGAAAGAATAAAGCTGGAAGAGGGGGAATATACAGAGACTTTTGTTCGATAACTGTGAAGTTATGCCTACGTATCCTCTCGTGCAATGAGGAAGTCAGAACGCCGTAGTTCGACCCAAAGAGACTGAAAGATGAATTGACTTGCGAACTGCTTACTTGTCTATGCTCAAGTGTATGATCTGTCTGGCACAGATGCAAACTGTCTTGCATTAGACGGAAGAAGCGAGCTCTCGTTTGTGAATGAATGAGATGAGAAAAGAATCCCGGAGGAGACGATTATTGTTTGTTTTTGAGTTTTCAGTCTTTTATTGCTTTTTGAAGTTTGTCATAAGAAAATGAGCTTAAGCCTAAACCAATGGGTTAGTAAACTCATCACATCTTCCCTCTGATTAGGGGTAATGAGAATACCTTAAGTGTGAAGTCAGATTCTCACACTTAATCACCTTTGATGTAGGGTTAAGATCATTAACCTACTTGCGATTATTTAAATGTTTTTGTTGTTTTGTTTAGTGTTAAGTAATGAGGTTAAGCCATAATCAAGGATTAAACAGACTCATTACACCATCCTAATAGAAGGATAATAGATGAGAATGTTTAAGCTGAGGAATGCTCCCCAACTTAATCCATGATTAGGGATTAAACTCATGACAAAACAAGCCTTTGATTAAGTGGATTTTATTTAATGGTATGATGATGAAGTGATTTTTATGATTTGTAAGACAACTTGAGGGGGACTTGTCCATTAACACTAGGGTTAGTCCTTCTTAACCAATTAAGGAAGAATTAGAACCCTAATGCAAGGCCCAAGTTACAAGTGTGATGTCTTGATGATTTATTAAGTGAATTGATTAAGAGATTTAAACACATTAAGGGTTTAGCACTTAGGATTAAAATTATACACTCCATCCTAAGAGAAGGATGCAGGCATAAGTTTAATCACAAAGCCTTAAAGCCTTTAGGGTTTAGTCCCTGATTATGAGGTGAGAAGAGAGGACTCAAAGAGATGACACAAAGGTAAAATCTAAGAGGGGAGACTAATCAAAACCCTAATCATTGTCATGCTTGGTTGTTCCTAAGGTTTGTGAGGTTTTCAAGAGAAATCTTCAATGGAACCACCAGGAAGCAGATGAAAGGATCAGGAGAAGCAAAATAACTTGCTTCATTCAAGAAGTCAAGTTACTTGAAGAAAGAAAGTGGGAAGGAGAAGGATGAGCAAGCTCAAACTCAAACACATACAAAATGCAGCAAGGATGCATGAAAGAGATGAGAAGAAAGTATGAGAAGTGAAGGCAAATTCACTTCTCAAAATCACTTACCACCTGAAAGGTTAGAAAAGAAATACAATGCAATGCAAAATGGGATGGAATGACATGATGCAAACCAAAACCAGAAGCATATTTATGATGTTAATGATGCTATGAGATGCTACAAACATGAGACAACAAATGTGGATGATCATACAAGATCATGGATGCAAATGATGCAAGTTAAGGAACATGAACAAACATGGAAAGTTATGAAGCATACATGGCATACAACATGGCAAATACATGATGCAATGATCAAACATGCTTTCAATATGTCTTATGATGTCAAATGGATCACATGAATGCTTGAAATGTCATGGCAAGTCATGTTATGCAAGAGAATGCAAGAAAGATGCAAATGGAAGCCCAAATTAGGGTTTATGAACCAAACATCAAACAAAAACCAAAAACAGAAGCAAACCCTAGGGTAAAAAAATGGAAAATGCCACTCAAATAAACCCTAATCCTATACTAAACCAATGTCCAAAGGGGAGGTCTCAACTCTTAACCAATCTCAAGTTATGAATTTTACAAGTTATTAGGGTTTTTAGGGTTCCTAAACAAAAGAAATGTCAAACAATTTGAAAATGCAAGATCAAATCATGGCCATTTAATCCTAGACACTACATGCTAAACACAATGAAATGCAAGAAGAATCAATGTCCAACTCTTCATAGATAGGCAGAAATGATTTTTTGAACTTAGGATCAAAATAATGCACAAAAATGATTTTAATTCAATGGAAAATTCTCAAAATACATCAAGATCCAAAAAGAAATTTAGTTTGAAGGTTGGACAATGTTTCTAAATGTCTTAGAACATTTCATGAATTTTTTGGTGATTTTTAAATACCTAAAAGTATTTTTAATAAATTAATTTCCATTAATCAATTAAAAATAATCTTTTAAATATTTTAAAATACTTTTTTAATGATAAAAATAAAAATAAAAATATTTTTGTGTCATAAAAATTAATAAAACTTATGAGAAAAAGTTTCATAATTTTTACACATTTTTTACTATTTTAAATAAATTAGAGAAAAAGAAATGGTATTAAATGAAAAATAAAATAGGCTAAAATGAAAGTAATTAGAAGGGAAGGCCAGGATTTGATCTGGGCTTGGTCTGGTTGACTGCGCGCCAGATCCAAGGGCCCAGATTCAAATCTGGCTAATTAAACTTATGAATTAATTAAACATAAATTAAATGGATAATCAGGGATTAGGGCTTCTAATGACTCATCTCATCCATCCATTCACGCGCGGGAGAGGCCATCCAACGATCCTCATTCAAACCTCATTAATCACTCAGATTAGGGCTAATGACTTACAGGCGGACGGAGAAGACTTCCGGTCGACTTCTCCGGCGAGCCAAAACCCTAGGTTCTTCTACAGGTCACCAATCAACAAATTTCTTCCACCAAAACGACTCTCTCATCAATCTAAACCTAAACCCTCAACCTAAATTCATTTATTTTCATCCATAAGCCTGAATCGAAACAAAATGTAAAACACGGGAAAATGTTCAAAAGCTTCATACATGCTGGTTTCTACACTATTTGCAAAAGTAAGCATACATTCATGATCAGAGGAACACAAGGCATCATAAAAGAACTTAAAAATCAGTTTCTGGGAAAAATGTTCATGAAGCTCACCTGAGATGAAGCTTCTCTGTTTATGAGCTCTCTGGACTTTTTCTTTGCACAGGCTTGCTTCCTTGAACCTCCTGAGGACAAAATGAGGCTCAGAAAACTTGGAGAATGGCTGGCTTGAAAGATCCAACTCTGGTGTAGCAGAAATGGGGATCTTTGTATGTGATGTTTCAAACTGCTTTGAAGGGTGATTTTGGTTCCAGGGACAGTTTATGACTTGTTGGTGAAAGAAAAAATGGATTTGGATGGCTGTGTGTGGAGATTCGAAGAGTTCTGGTTTTAGGGGTGAGAAATGGTGCAGATCAGTTCAGGCTGGTTCCAGGCTTGAGTCTTATTGGTTTCTACTCAATGAAACATAGTGAAAAGGTTGATGAAACTTGTTGGCATGTTTGTGAAGTGTGGAGGCAGATTCGAAGCAATTTGCAAAATGAGGTGTGTTTTTGTATGTGATGCTTGAGAGTGTTTCAGCCTGGCCTTGTGTTATGTTTAGCTTGCCAAAGGATATAATAAACAATTCCAAGTGGCCAGAAGATGTGACATGGCCTGTGGTGATTGGGATGTTTGATTTTGCCAAAAGTCAATTTTTGTGTAAGGAAAGCATGGCTTGGTTCTAGGCTTAGTACAAGGCATGGGGCTGGTGCAGCATGATGTGTGTGTGATGCTAGGCAGGTTCAACAGTCAAGGCAATTAGTTGTTGAAGTGTGATGAGTGTTCTTGCAAGTTGGCACCTTTTGGCATTTCATGGAAAAAGCCTTGTTACACAAACTACAAACATGTGATCTTTGGTCCAATTCTGATTTTTAAGGCTTATAGAATGTTTGTGTCATGGTTGGAAGTGAATTAGAAGTTACAAATGGCATTGGTTCATGATTTTGCAAAATTCTCATTTGAAGCATGCCTTGAAAATCAATGATTTTTGCCAACTTTGTCACACCATAACTTTTGATCCAAGAAGAATTTGATCATGTTCTTGTACTTTTTGAAAAGGGAAAGATGTAATCTACAACTTTCATGACCAAAGTTTTTCCATTTGAAGCATTTTTGGATCAAGAATCAAGGCTTGAAAAATGACCTAAAATGAAACATTCTTGAAAAGTCAACTATGCCCAAAAAGTCAACATTTGCAAAAACTCCAAATTCTTGATTTTTGTGAACTTCAACCTTCTTCCATGATCAAATAAAGATCATATACACTCAAAATGATGAAGATCACCCATTGGTTGGGTCATTGGGGGCCTCAGATGCCCTGATTTTACACTGACTTGTCCAGAAAGTCAAACCTTGATCAGATGACTTCCCCATGGAATTTCTTCATGAAAATTGATATGCATACTCCTTATACCATATAGAGACCAATGGAAACAAGAATGACCAAAAAATTGGGTGTTATGGCCTCTGAAACCAAAACCCTAATTTTAGGTCAACTGTGCAGTCAAACCTGGCTCTGCATCTATTCCAAACCCAGTTCTTGTGATTCTTTGGAATTTTTGACTTTGAGAGGATGTAATATGATATAAGAACACACATGGATCCCTTTGAAGTGATGGGTGGCCCTTGGAGTGGCTCAGGAGGCTCTTGGATTGCCCAGATCACAAACCCTAGGTGCAGATGACTTAGAATCAATGCAGTGAATCAAAAATGAGATATGAGATGATATGATTGTGTTTATGCATATGAAATGATCACAAGCCATGGTGTGAATGGGTGAGGGCAAATTTGGGGTGTTTACAGCTGCCCCTATTCAAGCATGAGTTAGCTGTGCAGGTTGTAAGCAGCGGCTTAACAGGCAAGCGAGATAACTTGTGGTTGAATACCAAAGACAGTCCAAAATTTGCGCTCACAAAATGAAGAAGAAAAGGGATATAGATTGCAAAAGGAAAATAAAGTATATTGTAAAAGTGCGGAAAACAAAGCAATGACGGGGACGGCCGACATGCTGGGGATAAAAGGTAAAGCCAAGACGGGGACGGCCGACTGGCTGGGGAAAATCAAATTATGATGGGGACGGCCATCAAGATAAAGTAAGATTCTCTGGGAATTAATGAAACATGACGGGGACGGCCATCAAGTTCACAAAGCAAGGTAACCAACGATGGGGACGGCCATCGGGCTAAAAAGGAAAAGGGACCACGACGGGGACGGCCATCGGGTTAAAGAATAAATGAAAAAAAACAGATGATGGGGTACGGCCATCAAAGGTGAAGGACGATCACCTAGCAGGGGACGGCTGCTCTGTTGGGAATAAAAGAAATATGATGGGGACGGCCATCAAAGGTGGAGGACGACCACCTGGCAGGGTACGGCTGCCGAAAATATCAACGATGGGGACGGCCATCGGACGAGCATGATGGAGGACGACCATCAAGAAGTGGAGGACGACCACTCAGCAGGGTACGACTGCTCTCGAGGTTTCTCATGACACAGGACGAATGCCAGATAACCAAAAATCAACAATGGGGACGGCCATTGGATAAAATGATGAAGGACGATCATCAAGAGGTGGAGGACGACCACCTAGCAGGGGACGGCTGCTAAAATCAACGATGGGGACGGCCATCAGATGAGCATGATGGAGGACGACTATCAAGAGGTGGAGGACGACCACCTAGCAGGGTACGGCTGCTCTCAGGGTTTATCATAACACAGGACGAGTGTCAGATAAAAAGAAAATTGCTTTGTGGGCGATCTACTGGGGAGTAGTAAACACGGACGAGTGTTCATATCCAAGAAACAAAAGGTATAAGTGTTTAGACGTTGTACATAGATTAAAGATGCGGACGAGCATCCCTAAGACTACGATACGGACGAGTATCGGGTAGAAACAAACTGACACATGCTCAGAGATGATGATACGGACGAGTATCAACTGGTTAACAAAGAACACGGACGAGTATCGAATCTGAAAGGACCCTTCTGGGGAATAGTAGACACAGACGAGTATCTATATTCAAGAAGACACAAGTGTTTGACACGGTGTGTGGATTAAAGATGCGGACGAACATCCTTAAGACTATGATACGGACGAGTATCATGTAGAAACAAACACTAGACGCAATGTTCTGAGATGATGGTACGGACGAGTACCAACTGGTTAACAGAGAACATGGACCAATGTCGAATCTGTGGGGATATGAACAGTATACACAAGATACAGACGAGTATCTGTATAAGTAAAATAAGCATGAGTGGTGTATAGATGGGTGTTTATCTGCTGGGGGGAGTGACACGGACGAGTGTCAAAAGGAGAAGAGCGTAATATGAACAAGTATCTGATATACAAAGTCTAGGCGACTGCGCTGGGGATATGACACGGACGAGTGTCAAGAAAGTGTATATATAGGTATATGTGAGTGCAAAAATGATGTCTTTGGCTTTCTGTTGGGGTATGACACGGACGGGTGTCAGGAAGTATCTGTAATACGGATGATCTTGTTTGTAAAGAGTGTTCAGGCGGCTTTACTGGGGAAAGATGACACAGACGGGTGTCGAAAGGTGTATATACTGGTGTTTGTGATTTGAGGCAGCTGCTTTTGCTGGGGACCCTGGGGGATTTTTGGGGAAAGTATTCTGTATTCTGATGAATGGTTATTATTCACAAGTGTCTGATTCATATCATGGTTTATGATTATGCTATATGTTTGATTTTTGCCGTAATGCTCCGTATTAGACGGAATGCTACGCTCTGAGGGGATAATATGATGCAAATGCTATGATTATGCAAAGAGGTACAGATCCTGAATTTGGATTCCGTTGCTGCGAAGATCTCTGGCCGATCCGTTTGAAATGGACATCCCAGCTGGGGATGAGATCATTGATAGATCTTGGAGAGATGTATCTGCTTGGGGATGTAGGTCACTGATTGACATATCCTTGTAATATGGGACCCAGCTGGGGTTTGTAGAAGTCTTCCGTACTCTGTTGTGACTCCTTCATGCGTTGCTTTTCTGAATAGAGGCTGAGGATTCTGTGGGGAGATGATTCCCTGACTTCTGCCTTCTGCTGAGGAAGAAAGAAAATGGTACTACAGCTGGGGAATGTTGTTGGCCACTCAGCTGGGGAGAGTAATGAGAGGCAACTCAGCTGGGGATAGAGCATTTCAGATGCTGAGATTATTTGTTGATTTGCCAGCTTGCTGAGATGTAGCCTGCATGCCCCAAGTTGCGTTCTGGATACCTGCAGTCCTGCAAAGATAAGGAAACGCACAAATGGTCCCGAGGTATCCTTTACTGGATTCCGTCATAGGAGTTTAAATGCTCTTGAGAGTAAGCATATTTCCTGTAAGCACGTTTTTACTTTTTGAAGATAAGCATCTGTATTCTTATGCAATCAGCTTTTTTCTTTTAAGACATCAGACATTTTTTGCAAATAATATGTACAAAATGAGACATGACTGAAAATCTGATTTTATTAATTCATATGCCCTGAATTGGCGAGATACAGTCAAAGGAACATATCCCCTAAAATGAGGAGATTGTTACAAATTGAGAAACAAAATGTTGGCAGTGTTGATGACGCTTTGAGGAGCTTCCTCTTCACTATGACCCGTATGACTTTTGACGTTCTTCTCATCTTGCTTTCTGAAGAAGGCTGATTCTGATTGAAGCTTGATCCTTTCGAAGTTTACCAAGTTGTAGATGATACAGACGAACTCAGAATGCAGTTGTTCGCTTATTCCCTTATTTTGCATGGATCGCCCTTTCGGGTTTTCAATCCATCGGGATACCCATTTTTGCCTGAGTTGTCCAATGCGGCTTTTCAACTCAGCGGGTGTACATTTTTTTATTTATTTTCCCTTATTTTTGCCCGAGTCTTTTATTCTGTTTTTGACTCGCCGGGATGCCCTATTTTTTCCTGGACTTACATTCTGTTTTTATGTCCAGCGGGTCATTCTTATGCGAAGTATTTTCTAACTGCATCTGAATTCACAGGGGATGGGAAATCTTCACCATCCATGGTGCTGAGCATCAGTGCTCCACCAGAGAAAACTTTCTTTACCACGAACGGTCCTTCATAATTCGGAGTCCATTTGCCCCTGTGGTCTGTATGAGGAGGGAGGATTCTCTTCAGCACAAGATCTCCTACTTGGTACTCTCGGTGCCTGACTTTCTGATCGAAGGCTTTCTTCATTCTTTTCTGATACAACTACCCATGACAGATTGCAGCCAATCTCTTCTCTTCGATCAGACTCAGTTGTTCGTAACGGGACCTAACCCACTCAGCTTCACTCAGTTTAACATCCATTAGCACCCGTAGAGAGGGTAATTCAACTTCAACAGGTAGGACTGCTTCCATACCATAAACAAGCTGATACGGTGTTGCCCCAGTGGATGCTCTGATTGACGTGCGGTACCCATGCAAGGCAAATGGTAGCATTTCATGCCAATCTTTGTAAGTGACTACCATCTTCTGCACAATCTTCTTGATATTCTTATTAGCTGCCTCAACAGCGCCGTTCATCTTTGGCCTGTAAGGAGAAGAATTGTGATGTTGGATCTTGAAGTCCCGGCATAATTCAGCCATCATCTTGTTGTTCAAGTTGGAACCATTATCAGTAATGATTCGCTCGGGAACTCCATATCGACAGATGATATCTCTCTTCAGAAATCTGGCTACCACTTGTCTTGTAACGTTTGCATATGAGGCTGCTTCGACCCACTTGGTGAAGTAATCAATAGCGACCAGGATGAATCTGTGGCCATTTGAAGCAGTCGGCTCAATCTTGCCAATCATGTCAATGCCCCACATAGCAAAGGGCCAGGGTGAAGACATTATGTTCAGAGGATTGGGAGGTACATGCACTTTATCTGCATAGATCTGGCATTTGTGGCATTTTCTAGCGTAGGCACAACAATCGGCATCCATCGTGATCCAATAATAGCCTGATCTTAACAACTTCTTAGCCATTGCATGTCCTCCAGCATGGATACCAAAGGAGCCTTCGTGCACTTCATGCATCAACAGGTTTGCTTCTGTCTTATCAACACATCTGAGGAGTACCATATCAAAGTTCCTTTTGTACAAAGATCCATCAGTGTTCAGAAAGAAACTCCCAGCAAGCCTTCTTAAAGTCTTCTTATCATTGGAAGATGCCCCAGGTGGGTATGTTTGATCCTCCAAGAAGCATTTAATGTCGTGGAACCAAGGCTTATCATCTTTGACAACTTCCGCTGCAAATACATATGCTGGTCTATCAAGTCTTGACACTGAAATCTGAGGTACAAAGTTAGCAGCTTGAACTTTGATCATGGACGAAATGGTAGCCAGAGCATCTGCAAACTGATTCTCGTCCCGAGGGATATACTCAAGCTTGACTGTTGTAAAGAAAGTCAATAACCTCCTTGTATAATCCCTGTAAGGTATTAGATGATCCTGGTGTGTGTACCATTTTCCGTTGGTTTGATTGACTACCAAAGCTGAATCTCCGAATACGGTCAAAGTCTTGATCCTGAGGTCAATGGCTTCCTCAAGACCCATAATACAAGCTTCATATTCAGCTTCGTTGTTAGTGCAGTTGAAAGTGAGTTTCTCCGAGAAAGGCATGTGAACTCCTTTAGGTGTAATGAGTACTGCACCAACACCACGACCATTCATGTTAACAGCCCCATCAAACATCATAGTCCATTCTTCTTCCGGGTCGGGCCCTTCAGTGTGAATAGGCTCTTCGCGATCTTTTGCTTTAATGAACATGATGTCTTCATCAGGGAAGTCAAACCTCATAGGCTGGTAATCATCAAGGGGTTGCTCAGCAAGATATTCAGACAATACACTGCCCTTGATGGCTTTTTGAGAGGTGTACTGGATGTCGTATTCTGTGAGAATCATCTGCCATCTTGCAACCCGTCCGGTAAGAGCTGGCTTCTCGAAAATATACTTAACTAGGTCCATTTTGGATATCAACAAAGTAGTGTGGGTCAACATATACTGTCTCAGTCGGCGAGCAGCCCACGCTAAAGCACAGCAAGTTTTCTCGAGCAGTGAATAACGTTGTTCACAGTCGGTAAACTTTTTGCTTAGGTAGTATATTGCATACTCTTTTCGACCAGACTCGTCATGTTGGCCCAATACACACCCCATTGACTCTTCTAATACTGTCAAGTACATGATCAGAGGTCTTCCTTCAACTGGTGGCATAAGGATTGGAGGTTCTTGCAGATATTCCTTGATCTTGTCAAAAGCCTTCTGGCAGTCTTCGTTCCACCTGACCGTCTGTTCCTTTCTCAACAATTTGAACAAGGGTTCACAGGTTGCCGTAAGGTGAGATATGAACCGTGAAATGTAGTTCAATCGACCTAAGAACCCTCGAACTTCCTTTTCAGTTTTCGGTGCAGGCATCTCTTGGATGGCTTTGACTTTATCAGGGTCAACTTCAATCCCTTGCTCGCTTACAATAAATCCCAGCAGCTTACCAGATCGCACCCCAAATGTGCACTTGTTGGGGTTCAACTTTAATTGGTACTTCCTCAGACGCTTGAATAACTTCAGCAGATTTACCAGGTGGTCTTCTTCAGTTAGGGACTTGGCGATCATGTCATCCACATAACATTCTATTTCTTTATGGATCATATCGTGGAATAATGTCACCATAGCCCGTTGATATGTGGCACCAGCATTCTTGAGCCCAAATGGCATTACTTTGTAGCAGAACGTGCCCCAAGGTGTGATGAAGGTTGTCTTCTCCATGTCTTCAGGTGACATCTTGATCTGATTATATCCTGAGAATCCATCCATGAAGGAGAATACTGAGAACTGAGCCGTGTTATCCACCAATACGTCAATGTGAGGTAATGGGAAGTCATCTTTCGGGCTGGCTCTATTCAAATCCCGGTAATCAACACACATTCTTACTTTGCCGTCTTTCTTAGGCACAGGTACTATGTTAGCAACCCACGGCGGATAGCTAGTTACAGCAAGAAACCCGGCGTCCCACTGTTTTTGTACCTCCTCCTTGATTTTCATTGCCATGTCTGGACGAGTACGGCGCAGTTTCTGTTTGACCGGTGGGCATTCTTCTCTCAGAGGCAGTTTGTGCACGACAATATCGGTATTCAACCCTGGCATGTCTTGATAAGACCAAGCAAACACATCCACATATTCTTGAAGCAGATCAATCAGTTGTCTCTTCACTGAGTCTTGCAGGCAGGCCCCGATTTTAACCTCTTTCACGTCTTCAACTGTACCAAGATTGATCACTTCAACCTCCTCCTGGTGAGGAGTAATAACCTTTTCCTCTTGTCTCAACAACCCGGCTAGCTCTTCAGGAAGTTCATATTCTTCTTCAACCCCTTCATCAGCTTGATTGATTGGATTGTCAAAGTCATACGAAGTCATAGCCGTGCTGTTGTCGGTGCTGTCTGGAAGGCACTCTCTGCAAGGGTTCAGTTTGTTCATTTTAGTGATCTGATTTTAATCTTGCTTTAGAAAAGTGAAATAAAAGTTGTCATTTTGAAAACACTGCCATTTATTTTTTGTACAAAAAGAAAAATAGAAAAACAGTGAACGAGAATAAAAAGACTCATTTGCAAAAAGATGTCTGATATTTCATTGATTAATCTTGTTTGCACAAAAAGTACAGATGGCCCGATTACAAAATGAGTCTTGTCATCTTGGGCAAGATGCAAGACTTTGATGCATGCTATAAAAATACAGGAAATAATAATTACTCTGCATGAGTAACTCTTATAATTTCCTGGGAAGACCAGTTTGAGATACTGCTCCCCGGGATCTTTGGACGAATCCAGCTTTCCAGGTTGCGTTCTTCTTCCGGCTCGTCTTCCAAACAGTTGATGGCATCAGGGGTAAGCATCCCCCCACTCACAAAATTGGGCTCTTTCGCAGCCGCTGCTTGATCTTGTTGAGTTGGTTTGTAACCCAACCCAAATCTGTCTTCTTTCTTCTCCACCGGTAGTAGCTTGCCCCAGCCTTGGGCAGTTCCTTCCTCAACAACCTTCCGGGCTTGTTGGTATGATGATATTGAAGTACCAGATGCAGCAGATGTCTCATTCACATTCAAGGCTTCAAACCCCTGGCTCATTGTTTCATGGATCTCCCCATCCATCTCAATGTACTTATAGGTTGCCAGGTGGCTGACAAAAATGTCCTCCTCTCCGCAGATTGTAACGATTTGACCCTCCCACTCATATTTTAACTTCTGGTGAAGGGTAGAGGTCACGGCGCCAGCAGCGTGAATCCATGGCCTACCCAATAAACAGCTGTAGGCGGGCTGTATATCCATCACGTAGAAGATAGTTGTAAAGGTCTGCGGGCCAATTGTTACGGGTAACTCAATCTCTCCCAGAACCGATCTCTTTGAACCATCAAAGGCTCTTACCACCAGGTTGCTGGGTCTCAACGCCAATCCGTCGTATTCTAGCTTCACCAGGGCCTTTTTAGGCAAGACATTGAGGGACGACCCCGTGTCTACCAGCACATGGGAAAGGACAGCACCTTTGCATTCCATGGTTATGTGCAAGGCTTTGTTATGGTTGCGGCCTTCCGTTGTCAAATCAGTATTGGTGAACCCTAGTCCGTGACTAGCATTAACATTTCCAACTACAGCTTCCAGCTGATTGACAGTGATCTCTTCAGGCACGTAAGCTGCGTGCAAGACTTTGAGTAGTGCATTCCGATGGGCTTCGGAGCACATAAGCAATGATAGGATTGAGATCTT
Source organism: Lathyrus aphaca (assembly GCA_963966055.1). NCBI lineage: Eukaryota > Viridiplantae > Streptophyta > Magnoliopsida > Fabales > Fabaceae > Lathyrus > Lathyrus aphaca. The sequence goes on along the minus strand of OZ014523.1, from coordinate 533,549,114 downwards.
GGAAGGCGTCTGATGCAGCTGATCCACTATTTTATAATCACTCTTTTTGATGATTCGCATGAACTCATCAACCTCTTGATCGAATGGTGTCTTCAAAGCTTCCTTAACAGCTTGATCTTCCTGCACAGGGCTCTTCCCTTTTGCCTTAGCAGCAGCTTCTGCTTCGGCAGTGGGTCTCTGAATTTGTGGAGCGAAAAGACGTCCGCTTCGAGTGAAGCCTCCGCCTCCTCCCACATTGTCAATTTGTGGTGCAGGGGTTGATGATTCAAAAATGATTCTTTGTCCTTCACAGTACAGGTCAGAACCGTAATGCCAGGGGATGGCATTACTGCTTTCATAAGGTACGGGTCCAGGCACCGTGATGGTGACTGGACTGATTGCAGCTGTTGAAGGAACTGTGATAGTTTGTGGATCGTAATAAATTGTAACTGGTGCTCTAGTGGGAGCAGCACCTTCTGAGTTGTAGGCGGAGTTGTTTTCAGGATCGTAGAATATGGTGACAGTTGAGACGTCTTCATGATTTGTTGCTGGTGTTGTAGGAGACAATGGTGGGAGAATGGATGTTGTTGTTGTAGGAGCTTCATAATGGAGTGGTGCTGGAGTTGTAGGAGGAAAATTTGTTGAAAACTGATCAGTTGAGATAATGGATGAAGTACTTGTTGATGAGGCCGAAGAATTGTCAGGAACAATGGATGCTGCAGTTGTAGGAGGTTCTGAAACCGTTGCTGATGAGATTGCTGGATTTGTTGGAAATGATGTGGTGATCTGAAGCTGGCCACTCTGAATAAGACCATCTATGCCATTCCTCAAATTATCGCACCCATTTACTGAGATATTGCAGTAAGCACAACCCAACTCGCACCCTGGGAACATTTGACATTCCAAGAGCTGAGCTTTGATTTCCACCAACGGTGTCCTGATCTGGCCCACACTGGTTATTAAATAAGACGGCTTGTCTTCTTCAATAGCGTTAATCCTGGGACCACCGTGGTTTGGCATCGGGTTCTTATTGACATTGGGTGGTGGTGCGAAATTCAGAGCTTTCGAGTCTACCAGGTCTTGTACCTTCATATGCAGAGCTCTGCACTTTTCTGTACTGTGGCCAGGTGCGTTTGAATGGAAGGCACACCTAGCGTTGGAGTCATAGTTCCTGGGTAGACTGTTGGGATCTGGAGGTGCTAGCGTCCTTAGCTCAACTAGGTTGAGTTTCAGGAGTTGTGGCAGCAGGGTAGAATATGGCATAGGGATTGGATCGATCACCCTATTAGCTTGAGATGGCCTCTGCTGAAATGGCCTTTGTTGACTGTTGTTGTTGGTGTTGCTGTTGTTGTAATTTCTTGGAGGATACTGATTTTGTTGGTGGTACTGAGGTTGTTGCTGATAGTTTTGCTGCGGAGGTTGATAGACTGGTAGAGGATGAGCTGGAGCAGGAATGGTGACTGCTGCTATTGACCTTTGAACATATTGGGGCCTGCCCCCGTTGGTGTGGAGGGCATTGGTCTCGCCAGTTCTTCTCGGGCCTGCAAAAGGCTTTCTTGTACTACTGGACGAGCTTGCGCCGTTGTCAGATATCTTGCCCATTTTCAACAGGCTCTCAATTCTCTCCCCAGCTATGACAACATCTGCAAAGCTAGTGGAAGAGAAAGCAGCCAACCTGTCAATATATGTTCCCTGAAGGGTGTTCATAAACATGTCTGCCATTTCCCTTTCAGACATAGGTGGCTGAACAGCAGCAGCCAGTTGCCTCCATCTCTGGGCATATTCTCGGAAACTCTCCCTTGAAGACTGTGACATTCCCATTAGGAGGGTCCTGTTGGGTGCCATGTCTAAGTTATACTGATACTGTCTGATGAAGGCCTCTGCCAGGTCCTTCCAGCATCTAATAGTTGCCCTTGTCAAGTGAGAGTACCATTCTCTTGACGCTCCAGCCAAGCTGTCTTCGAAATAGAACATCCAGAGCTTCTCATCCATAGTATAGGCCTTCAGCCTTCCCAGAAATGACTGTAAATGAGTCCGGGGGCATGAAGTCCCGTTGTATTTTTCAAAGCAAGGAGGCTTGAACTTATGGGGGATCCTGACCCCGTCTACCAAGCCCATGTCCATGACGTCAAAGCCCAAAGAGTTTTGAGACTCTAAGGATCTCAACTTCTCAGCTATCTCATCCAATCTTCTATCATAAGCTTCTTCCCCAGCACCCATTACTGTGAATTGATCCTCTTGGGGGTCTTCTTGAAGTACTCTGGCTGCAGTGGCAGTCCCTTGAACATTTGCAGGAATATTGACCTCAGGATGGAGGTGTGGTCCAAATACCGGAGGGTTGACATGAGGTTGTACCCTTTCATTGTTACTGGTACCGGCAGTCCCTATATGTGGATCCTCTTGATTCTGCCTTTCCACCATGGCCCTCAATCTTTCCTGGCTCTGAGCCATGTTGTTCATAACTTCCATAAACTGAGTCATTTGATTCCTCATCTCTAGCCTTTCATTTGCCATTTGATTTCTGACCTCAGTAAGGTCCTGCTGCATCTGATCCATTTGAATGCCCGGAAGGTTGTTTCGGGTTGGATAATGGTGCGGACGGTTGAGGGGAAATACCCGGCGCCTAGCAATAGTTCCTGATGCATCACAACAGAGGTTAGCAACAATAAAACAAAACCTACAAAACAAACAAAGGGTTAGCATGCAATGCAGTTATGCTTATTTGTTCTCAAGGTATCCGGTTTGGCCTTTAGTTTTGACCCTTCCAGACCCTTGAAGATGTTGTTGTTGTTGCTTGAAGAAAACTCAGATGAAGAAAACTAACACAAATATATTACAGAAGGTGAAATAATACAACTTGTTCATTTTACAACACAAGCCCTCTAAGGGGTCAAAATATATTACAAGAAAATAAAAGTACATGGAAAGGAAGCGACAACAAACAAATGGTCAAACACCAAGACCAAACTCATCCTCACGAACTTCCTTGAGAAGTTCTTCGGTCACAGGATCAGTCGGACGCTCCGTGAGATTCCTGATGAGGAGATTCCGGGTGCTAACAGCTACTGCTAGCTTCTTGTGCTGAGCTTGGTCCTTTGACCTCTTTACCCCTGCTTTGATTTTCAGCTCTGATATCTCCCTCTGCGCTGCTGCCAGGGCTTCTTGCTGTTCTTTTGCACTAGCTTCCAGTTGCTCCATCTTGTCTTGAACTCTCTTGTCCTCTAGAGTACGAGCCTCGGTGATCCTGACCCACCGGGCTTGACTCTCCTTTAAGTACAAGTCTGTCCTTGCTCTCTGGAACTGGGCTTCCTTGCAAGCATTCTTCAGAATTTGTTCTCCAGCCTTAGATTTATTGATATAATCCCCAGTCTTCTCAATCTTAGTCATATGCTCCACTTTCAATTTCTCCAATCTTTCAATCTCCCTCACACCCTCACTCCTCTCCCGGAGGGTCTTCTGCAAAGCCTGGGTTAACTTCTCATTTCTTTCCTTCAAACTCTCATACTCCTCCAAACTGATAGTGGCAGGGGGTGGTGCTGAAGATGACTCAGGCATATCTTCTATAGTAAAGGGCATCCCAGAGAAATGGGCCCTGGCACGGGACCACTCATAATATTGTGCTGATGCCACATTGTTGCACTTCCCCAAAATGGTGATTCCCTTGGTTTGAACATTATCCCAGGCCCAGGCAGCCTGTCTAACAATAGCCAAATTAATCTTGTTCTCACAATAGAGAGTCTCAACCAAGTCCTGTGCCTTAGGAGTGTGGACCAGTGCATAGCCCAGTTGCCTTCTGAACAGCAGAGGGTTGTAATTAATACTACCCTTAACTCCTACTAGGGGCACATTGGGAAAATGCCCACAGCTGGTGATGATATCCCTGCCTTTGGTGCTTTGAGTGCACCATCTAATATCAGCTGAAGTTAGAGCAGTGAGTCTCTTAGCCCAGTTGCTCTGCTGATGAGGGTTCAGAAATGTATCTGTCCTGGGCAAATGCCTGAGAAGCCAAGTGTGGAACAATGGAGCACAACATCTCACTAACCTTCCCCTCTGCTTTTCATTCCTCTGATGCACTGAGTAGTAAAGATCCCCCAATAAAGTTGGCACTGGGTTCTTCAAGATGAAAAGATGGATTGCATTCTTGCTAATGAATCGAGGCTCATCTGCAAACAACACAATTCCATATACACTCAAGGCTAGCAAGGCACAGACAGCCTTCCACTCTCCTAAAGAAGCCTTCAGGGTAGCTTGAGAGATCAGGAAATCCAGATGAAAACCGGGGATTCCAGCTTTGGAAGTCATATGCTGCTCAATTAGGACAGGTTCCAGATGCAAAGCTTTTGCTACTTCTCCATTACCAGGAAAGACCATCTCAGGGTTGAAAGGGATTCCACCCCTGATAGGCAGACCAACCAATGACGAGTATTCTTCCAATAAAGGGCCTAGCTGAAAGTCTTGAAAGGTGAAACATCTCAGTGGGGGATCATAGAACTGAATGCAAGTGTGGATCAGGCTTCTCTATGATGGGTCCAGATCCATAACCATATCAAGTATATCTCCATAACTTTCCCTGAACAAAGGTATGTGATCTGGGGTGATCAGGGTCTGAATCCTCCTGATATCCGATAGCTCTGGCTGGAAGAAGTGATAGGTGATGTTGCTCTTTTTAGGAGCCATGATGCTGAGACTGAGTAGAGACAGGTGCTGATGATAACACTGAAGAAGTGGGCCACTGACTGGCTGGTGCAGGTGATAGCTGAAGTAGACAGCTGATAACTGAAGCAGGTGCTGATGAAGATAGGTCAATACTGAAAATGGGGTCAAAACCAAAACCAAATGAAGATGGATACCCTGAAACACAAATAAGCAAATGTCAATATGATGCAATGATTATGTATGCAAATGAAATGCAAGGGTTTGTGACTGAGCCAGATCTGATCAAAATGCCCTGATATAAGTCCGAGTGTGTTTAAGAATTCCAGATGGAGGTCTATAAATCCAGTAACCAAGGTGGGGGACTCAAATAAAGAGCCACATGTCCAGGGTTTTAGAATCACAAGAAATGTTCCAACATGGAGTACTCTTAAACAAACAAAGTAACAGGGTATTCTGAGGTCAAGGTACCTGCAAACCTGTAAACAGCCCAACCCCCTCACAGGTGATGTTCTAAAACAAGGATCCTCAGACTTGGATCAGTTATGAGAAGTGTAAACACTTCTAACCCGGAGGTACAGTGTTTACAATAACCATAAAAGTTCCTCCTCTAATTCACCTCAGTTTCTGAAGGTCAATACTAAAGGTCATCCAGACTTAGCAGGCTTCCCAGATAGCCCTAGCATTGCAGGAAATCTGCAACACAGAGTTCTCAAGAAGAAACCCATATCTGAACCGTGTTTCATATTCCCGCACCAGACCGAAATGGAATGGGAAAGAATATGATTCACTCTAGCCTAGGTGTCACTCAGGTCCCAGGTATAGGACCTTAACTCTCAATGGAACACCCACCCACCAAAACAAACAAACAGATCCAGCCAGCACAGTATGACAGTATGATATATACAAAAGCAATAAAGAAAGCAATAAAGCAACTGTACATAAAACAGTAAAAATAAAACAAGTATACAAACACAAGTAAACACATAACACCCCAGTAAACACAAATCAAACAAGCGCTAGGAGGAACCCACAAAAAGAACCAGAAGCCCTGGTTGCAATATAAGGGTCCCCAGCAGAGTCGCCAAGCTGTCGCTCCCAAAAGATGAGACTGCTCAAATATGGTACAGACGCGAACGGTCGGCGAGAGGGAACAGTGAGAACACACAGCCGTGAACTCACTGGAGAATGAATAGAGTCGCCAGCTAGGCATTTTTATCCCGGAGGAAAGGCAATGCTGCATAGACCTAGAAAGAAATGGATAAGACGGTCGCGAACCAGAGAGACTGAGAAAGGGGGTTGGTTACAACCTGGGAAGGTATTAGCACCCAGATTGTCCGCCGTACTCGACGGGATCCACGCTTAAAAGATTTGTGTTTTAAAGGGGTAGTGTCAGTGCAATTTGTGTATAAAGAGCTGGAAAGCAATATGTACAGGTGTCAGTGCTGAAAGGAGTGAAGTGTATAAATGATGTGTCAGTGTAAGAATGAGAATGAATTACTCATGATAATGAGGCTGAAAGAATAAAGCTGGAAGAGGGGGAATATACAGAGACTTTTGTTCGATAACTGTGAAGTTATGCCTACGTATCCTCTCGTGCAATGAGGAAGTCAGAACGCCGTAGTTCGACCCAAAGAGACTGAAAGATGAATTGACTTGCGAACTGCTTACTTGTCTATGCTCAAGTGTATGATCTGTCTGGCACAGATGCAAACTGTCTTGCATTAGACGGAAGAAGCGAGCTCTCGTTTGTGAATGAATGAGATGAGAAAAGAATCCCGGAGGAGACGATTATTGTTTGTTTTTGAGTTTTCAGTCTTTTATTGCTTTTTGAAGTTTGTCATAAGAAAATGAGCTTAAGCCTAAACCAATGGGTTAGTAAACTCATCACATCTTCCCTCTGATTAGGGGTAGTGAGAATACCTTAAGTGTGAAGTCAGATTCTCACACTTAATCACCTTTGATGTAGGGTTAAGATCATTAACCTACTTGCGATTATTTAAATGTTTTTGTTGTTTTGTTTAGTGTTAAGTAATGAGGTTAAGCCATAATCAAGGATTAAACAGACTCATTACACCATCCTAATAGAAGGATAATAGATGAGAATGTTTAAGCTGAGGAATGCTCCCCAACTTAATCCATGATTAGGGATTAAACTCATGACAAAACAAGCCTTTGATTAAGTGGATTTTATTTAATGGTATGATGATGAAGTGATTTTTATGATTTGTAAGACAACTTGAGGGGGACTTGTCCATTAACACTAGGGTTAGTCCTTCTTAACCAATTAAGGAAGAATTAGAACCCTAATGCAAGGCCCAAGTTACAAGTGTGATGTCTTGATGATTTATTAAGTGAATTGATTAAGAGATTTAAACACATTAAGGGTTTAGCACTTAGGATTAAAATTATACACTCCATCCTAAGAGAAGGATGCAGGCATAAGTTTAATCACAAAGCCTTAAAGCCTTTAGGGTTTAGTCCCTGATTATGAGGTGAGAAGAGAGGACTCAAAGAGATGACACAAAGGTAAAATCTAAGAGGGGAGACTAATCAAAACCCTAATCATTGTCATGCTTGGTTGTTCCTAAGGTTTGTGAGGTTTTCAAGAGAAATCTTCAATGGAACCACCAGGAAGCAGATGAAAGGATCAGGAGAAGCAAAATAACTTGCTTCATTCAAGAAGTCAAGTTACTTGAAGAAAGAAAGTGGGAAGGAGAAGGATGAGCAAGCTCAAACTCAAACACATACAAAATGCAGCAAGGATGCATGAAAGAGATGAGAAGAAAGTATGAGAAGTGAAGGCAAATTCACTTCTCAAAATCACTTACCACCTGAAAGGTTAGAAAAGAAATACAATGCAATGCAAAATGGGATGGAATGACATGATGCAAACCAAAACTAGAAGCATATTTATGATGTTAATGATGCTATGAGATGCTACAAACATGAGACAACAAATGTGGATGATCATACAAGATCATGGATGCAAATGATGCAAGTTAAGGAACATGAACAAACATGGAAAGTTATGAAGCATACATGGCATACAACATGGCAAATACATGATGCAATGATCAAACATGCTTTCAATATGTCTTATGATGTCAAATGGATCACATGAATGCTTGAAATGTCATGGCAAGTCATGTTATGCAAGAGAATGCAAGAAAGATGCAAATGGAAGCCCAAATTAGGGTTTATGAACCAAACATCAAACAAAAACCAAAAACAGAAGCAAACCCTAGGGTAAAAAATGTAAAATGCCACTCAAAGAAACCCTAATCCTATACTAAACCAATGTCCAAAGGGGAGGTCTCAACTCTTAACCAATCTCAAGTTATGAATTTTACAAGTTATTAGGGTTTTTAGGGTTCCTAAACAAAAGAAATGTCAAACAATTTGAAAATGCAAGATCAAATCATGGCCATTTAATCCTAGAAACTACATGCTAAACACAATGCAATGCAAGAAGAATCAATGTCCAACTCTTCATAGATAGGCAGAAATGATTTTTTGAACTTAGGATCAAAATAATGCACAAAAATGATTTTAATTCAATGGAAAATTCTCAAAATGCATCAAGATCCAAAAAGAAATTTATTTTGAAGGTTGGACAATGTTTCTAAATGTCTTAGAACATTTCATGAATTTTTTGGTGATTTTTAAATACCTAAAAGTATTTTTAATAAATTAATTTCCATTAATCAATTAAAAATAATCTTTTAAATATTTTAAAATACTTTTTTAATGATAAAAATAAAAATAAAAATATTTTTGTGTCATAAAAATTAATAAAACTTATGAGAAAAAGTTTCATAATTTTTACACATTTTTTACTATTTTAAATAAATTAGAGAAAAAGAAATGGTATTAAATGAAAAATAAAATAGGCTAAAATGAAAGTAATTAGAAGGGAAGGCCAGGATTTGATCTGGGCTTGGTCTGGTTGACTGCGCGCCAGATCCAAGGGCCCAGATTCAAATCTGGCTAATTAAACTTATGAATTAATTAAACATAAATTAAATGGATAATCAGGGATTAGGGCTTCTAATGACTCATCTCATCCATCCATTCACGCGCGGGAGAGGCCATCCAACGATCCTCATTCAAACCTCATTAATCACTCAGATTAGGGCTAATGACTTACAGGCGGCCGGAGAAGACTTCCGGTCGTCTTCTCCGGCGAGCCAAAACCCTAGGTTCTTCTACAGGTCACCAATCAACAAATTTCTTCCACCAAAACGACTCTCTCATCAATCTAAACCTAAACCCTCAACCTAAATTCATTTATTTTCATCCATAAGCCTGAATCGAAACAAAATGTAAAACACGGGCAAATGTTCAAAAGCTTCATACATGCTGGTTTCTACACTATTTGCAAAAGTAAGCATACATTCATGATCAGAGGAACACAAGGCATCATAAAAGAACTTAAAAATCAGTTTCTGGGAAAAATGTTCATGAAGCTCACCTGAGATGAAGCTTCTCTGTTTATGAGCTCTCTGGACTTTTTCTTTGCACAGGCTTGCTTCCTTGAACCTCCTGAGGACAAAATGAGGCTCAGAAAACTTGGAGAGTGGCTGGCTTGAAAGATCCAACTCTGGTGTAGCAGAAATGGGGATCTTTGTATGTGATGTTTCAAACTGCTTTGAAGGGTGATTTTGGTTCCAGGGACAGTTTATGACTTGTTGGTGAAAGAAAAAATGGATTTGGATGGCTGTGTGTGGAGATTCGAAGAGTTCTGGTTTTAGGGGTGAGAAATGGTGCAGATCAGTTCAGGCTGGTTCCAGGCTTGAGTCTTATTGGTTTCTACTCAATGAAACATAGTGAAAAGGTTGATGAAACTTGTTGGCATGTTTGTGAAGTGTGGAGGCAGATTCGAAGCAATTTGCAAAATGAGGTGTGTTTTTGTATGTGATGCTTGAGAGTGTTTCAGCCTGGCCTTGTGTTATGTTTAGCTTGCCAAAGGATATAATAAACAATTCCAAGTGGCCAGAAGATGTGACATGGCCTGTGGTGATTGGGATGTTTGCTTTTGCCAAAAGTCAATTTTTGTGTAAGGAAAGCATGGCTTGGTTCTAGGCTTAGTACAAGGCATGGGGCTGGTGCAGCATGATGTGTGTGTGATGCTAGGCAGGTTCAGCAGTCAAGGCAATTAGTTGTTGAAGTGTGATGAGTGTTCTTGCAAGTTGGCACCTTTTGGCATTTCATGGAAAAAGCCTTGTTACACAAACTACAAACATGTGATCTTTGGTCCAATTCTGATTTTTAAGGCTTATAGAATGTTTGTGTCATGGTTGGAAGTGAATTAGAAGTTACAAATGGCATTGGTTCATGATTTTGCAAAATTCTCATTTGAAGCATGCCTTGAAAATCAATGATTTTTGCCAACTTTGTCACACCATAACTTTTGATCCAAGAAGAATTTGATCATGTTCTTGTACTTTTTGAAAAGGGAAAGATGTAATCTACAACTTTCATGACCAAAGTTTTTCCATTTGAAGCATTTTTGGATCAAGAATCAAGGCTTGAAAAATGACCTAAAATGAAACATTCTTGAAAAGTCAACTATGCCCAAAAAGTCAACATTTGCAAAAACTCCAAATTCTTGATTTTTGTGAACTTCAACCTTCTTCCATGATCAAATAAAGATCATATACACTCAAAATGATGAAGATCACCCATTGGTTGGGTCATTGGGGGCCTCAGATGCCCTGATTTTACACTGACTTGTCCAGAAAGTCAAACCTTGATCAGATGACTTCCCCATGGAATTTCTTCATGAAAATTGATATGCATACTCCTTATACCATATAAAGACCAATGGAAACAAGAATGACCAAAAAATTGGGTGTTATGGCCTCTGAAACCAAAACCCTAATTTTAGGTCAACTGTGCAGTCAAACCTGGCTCTGCATCTATTCCAAACCCAGTTCTTGTGATTCTTTGGAATTTTTGACTTTGAGAGGATGTAATATGATATAAGAACACACATGGATCCCTTTGAAGTGATGGGTGGCCCTTGGAGTGGCTCAGGAGGCTCTTGGATTGCCCAGATCACAAACCCTAGGTGCAGATGACTTAGAATCAATGCAGTGAATCAAAAATGAGATATGAGATGATATGATTGTGTTTATGCATATGAAATGATCACAAGCCATGGTGTGAATGGGTGAGGTCAAATTTGGGGTGTTTACACCCACCTCATTGATTGGAAACACCAGTTTAACCCGAGGAGGAATATGATGAGGCATGAGAACCTCCATATCAAAAAGCAGAACATATACTCAGGGTTACCCAAAGGCCTCTTGTCGTAATGGTACATCGACACCAAGACCTTGATTACGTGGTCAAGCAGATCCGACCGGATGCCCTAGCAGGAGGGCCAAACTAATAAGCTATGGTTGAGAGGATCATAGTCCGGGATGGGGCCAATCTAGGTCTTTGACAACCAACATATAAATCCCCTCTATCAGATTATGTGTTATTGGATGAACTACCCAGGGGGTGGAAGGTTCCAAAATTCACCAAGTTTACAGATGAAACAGAGGAATCCAAAATTACATGGGATGATGTATCACTTGAAACCTTTATTCATCAGGAAAATATTGATGGTGTGGTTGTCAACAAAGTCTTTGTAGATAGGGGTAGCTGTTAAATTAATGCCTCATTTTTTGTTCAAGAAGATTGAAAAAATTGACGATGACCTACGAAAACACAATATGGTGTTATCAAACTATGAAGGGAAAACTAGCACCATCCTGGGAGTAGTTCAGGTCGACTTGTTCGTAGGCACAACTATTAGGTCGACACTGTTCATGGTGATTAATTCAAAAGCTAACTTTAACCTACTATTAGGTAGGGAATGCATTCATGGTATATGGGCAATACCCTCTACCTTGCACTAGAGGTTGAGTATCAAAGCTATTACAAGATTGATGAAACCAAATGAGCGAAAAGGTCATTTGATTAACACTTGGTGAATGTGGCACCTTATGATGACGATTCATGTTTTTACACTTCTGTCGACACTGGTCGTGTGTTGAACTTGGATCTGGACCATGGGTTTGTTTGGGATGATGCTGACGAACCAATGAAGCCAAGAGAAATTCCACCCACAGTGTGGCCAAGCATAAACGAATATGACTACTGATTCAGAAAGCATGACTCGAATTTTTACCTACTTGGCTGAAAACAAAAAAGAAATGGCTTTGGATGCAAAGAAATGTCAAATTCCAACCGGCAAAGCCATCACATATGGCCAATCAGGCCAAACAACAACTTCAGAAAGCTGGAGGCTTGATTGAATCTATGAAAATGAGCCTTTGGGGTTCGAAAAGGAGCCATCTAATGAGTTGCAAATAATGCAGGCTCAAGATCCACTCAAAGAGATAGATTTGGGAGAGGAGAGCACAAAAGACCCGCCTACATAAGTACTAAGATAGGATCGAAAATGAAGGCCAAGTTGATCAAAGTTCTGAAAGAGTATAAAGATTGTTTTGCCTGGGACTATAGTGAAATACCTAGTTTGAGTCGAAATGTTGTGGAGCACCGACTTCCAATACTACCACGTAAAAAGCTAGTTAAGCGTCAACCCTGTCGATTTGCCCCAGAGGTTACTGAAAAGATCAAACAGGAGGTCGAGGTTGCTCAAAAGTCGGTTCACCAGAACTGTAAGGTATGTCGAATGGTTGGCAAATATAGTTCGTGTGATTAAGAAAAATGGAACACTATGTGTTTGTATAGATTTTAAGGATTTAAACAATGCCACGCCAAAAGATGAGTATTCCATGCTTGTAGCATAAATGTTAGTCGACTCAACCGCAAGTTTTGAATATTTAAGTATGATCGACGTATACTCTGGCTATAACCAAATCCTTATAACCAAAGAGGACGTTGCCAAAATGGTGTTTCGATGCCCATGGTTTTTAGGTACATATGAATGGGTGGTAATGACTTTTGGCCTAAAAAATGCTAGAGCCACATATCAAAGAGCCATGAATGCAATATTCCATGATTTTATTGAAAAATTCATGCAGGTTTATATTCCTGATATTGTGATAAAACCCTCTTCGGAGAATGATCACTTAAATCACCTTCGACGCTCTTTTGAGAGAATGAGGAAATATGAATTGAAAATTAATCCACTAGAATATGCTTTTGGTGTGCGTGCATGAGACTTTTTTGGTTTTTTCGTACACAAGAAAATCATCGAGATAAAGCAGAACAAGACAAAAGCAATCTTGGATCTCAAGCCTCCCTCGACGAAGAAACAACTTCAATCTTTGTTGGGAAAAATAAATTTCTTGAGAAGGTTTATATCAAATATAAGTGGCAAGACAAAGGTGTTCTCACCGTTATTGAAGATCAAGAAAGATAGTGAGTTCCACTGGGAAGAGAGACAACAAGAGGCGTTTGACGCAATCAAATAATATCTTACAGAGACTCTCATGTTATTGCCAACTAGCATAAATAATAATATAAGATTATTTATTGCTGCGACGGAAATGACCATAGGAAGTATGTTAGCACAAAAGGATAAAGATGGTATCGAAAGGCCCATTTATTACCTTAGTAGAATTCTAATAGATGTTGAAACTAGGTATACTATGATTGAAAAATTATGTCTATGTTTGTACTTTTCATATATGAAATTAAAGAAATGTATAAAGCATGTTGACGTGTATGTTTCATCCTATTTTGACATTATCAAGCATATGTTGTCCAAGCTCATTCTACATAGTCGAATAAGGAAATGGGCACTGACACTAACTGAATTCTCCGTGACCTATAAGCCTTTAAAGGCTATGAAGGGTCAGATCGTGGCAGACTTCATTGTCAACCACGTAGTGGTCAAACCTCCAGTGTTCATGGTCAACGTAAGCCCTTAGAAGTTATGCTTCGATGGGTCGAGCCATAAACATGAAGTAGGCATCAGGATATGTATAGTATCCTTGCAAGGCATTCCAACAAAATTCAAATTCAAGGTCGGCGGGAAATGCTCTAATAATGAGGTTGAGTATGAAACCTTAATCACAGGTTTGAAAAAGCTGAAAAATCTAGGGGCTAAGAGAATTGAAATTAAAGGTGATTCGGAGTTGGTGATAAAGCAAATCACGAAAGAATATAAGTGTGTCAAGGAACGCCTCCTAGTTTATTTTGTTATGGAGAAACAACTATTGGAACATTTTGATGTCACTAGCATCATACACGTGCCAAGAATAAAAAACCAGAAGGAAAATGAATTGGAACAAATCGCCTCAGGATACAAAGTGTCAAAAAAGAGTTTGAGAGACTTCATTGAGGTCAGGGAGAAGACGATGTCAAATATACAATTATTGCGTACTTCATACGTCCCAAAAATCAAAGGCGGACATCTCAACAAAGAGTTTTGTTGAGGATGTTAGACAATATAATATTTTCTTCATTGATGGCTTACCCATATCATATTGGAAATGATAAATTATTGAATACTTAGAGAATCATGTCGGAGGGACCGATAGGAAGATCAAGTATAGATCACTAAGTTACGTCTTAATAGGAAACAAACTAATTAAAAAGACTTCAAAATATGTTTTGCTTAAGTTCCTAGGAGACGCAGAGGCATATTTGGCAATTTCTGAGGTTCATAGTAGGACCTATGGAGCTCACCAAGATGGGCACAAGATGAAATGATTGTTGTTTCGACAAGGCCTTTACTGGCCAAACATGCTTAAATATTGCATAGATTTCGCCAAGGGATGCCAAGATTGTCAGGAACATTCAAACATCCAGCACGTGCCAGCCATCGAGTTGCATGCTATCATAAAACCATGGCCTTTTAGAGGATGTGCTTTGGACATGATAGGAGAGATTTGACTAGCCTCCTCAAAACAACAGAGATTCATCCTAATAGGAATAAATTACTTTACTAAATAAATAAAAGTTATACCTTTGGTGAAGGTGGATCAAGAGGCTATTATTCAGTTCATCCAACGCCATATAGTATACAGGTTTGGAATTCCTGAGACTATTACCAAAGATCAAGGATCAATGCTTATGGATCAAAAGATGCAAGAATTTGCGGCTGATACATGTTTCAAACTAATCACTTCGACACCATATTATGCACAGGCGAATAGTCAAGTCGAAGTGGCAAACAAGGCGGTTATTGGGCTCATTAAGAAACACATTGCCAAGAAACCTAAGAATTGGCATAAGACATTAGATCAAATCCTATGGGCATGTCCAACATCTCCTACAGAGTCGATTAACTTAACGCATTTTTGTCTAGTGTTTGGTCATGATGCAATTTTGCCATCAGAAATATGCCTCCAGTCAGTTAGAGTACATCATCAGAATGAAATCCCTTTGGAACACTACTGGAACATGATGTTTGACGAGATCGCAAAACTAGACAAATAAAGGATAAAAGCACTATATGTATTGCTATGTCAAAAAGCAAGGGCGGCAAAGACTTAAAATAAAAAGGTTAAAGGAAAAACCTTTGAAGTAAATGACTATGTATGGAAAGTCATTTACCCATGGATCGACGAGATCAAACATTGGGAAAATGGTCACCCAATTGGGAAGGACCGTTTCAAGTAAGTAAGTTTTCAGTAACAATGCTTACGAAATGAAAGAAATTGGCGTCGATCAAAGAATCTAAAGAGTACATGGGAAATACTGGAAAACGTAAAAACTTATGCTACAAGAAGTCCATATCAAAACATAAATTTTCATTATTGGGGTCCAAGTTGGCATACAAGAGAGCCGAAGCATAATTCATTACAAATTGGAAAAGAAAAATGAAAACCTACAGGCAAAGAAAATCACAAAACAAAGGGAGGTTCAAACAGACACACAACATTCCATCCTTGAAGCTGGATAATCACTTCAACCTCCCAAGTTAAAAGAATTAATCCATTTCTCTCCATCCGCATGAGTTAAGGAAAGTCATCCAGTCTTCATCAAAGTTTGAATCCAAATCGTGGTTTGGAGCACGACCTTTCGTGAGGGTTTTCATCTTGGTCACTAACTTTTTTCCAGTTAGTTTCGCTCCAGTGGATGACTCAGCAGCAGTCACAACATTTGATTCATGTTTCTTGTTTACCTTCTCCTCCACCTTCTGGGCCACAAAGTTTTTGGAGGAATTACTCATGTCAAAACTCAATTGGATCGTGTATAGCATCAAGCATGTTATGGTATTTATAAGAGGTGAATCCCTTGATTGTATCATTTAGATAGGCGGTGGAAAATTGGGAGACACGAATTCAACCTTGGAAATAAACCACCGCCCAAAATACGACACTTCATATGTCATTGAAAATTGTTCCTTTGAAAGATGAGTATATCAAATCAACATGGTCTTCATGTTTTCCCGAAAAAAAGGCTTAGATCAAGCCCCACCATGTAAGAAAATTTCATTGTCAAAAATAAAAGTCGCACTTTTTACACTATACAAGGGACACACTCAGAGTATTAAGCATTAAGAGAAAAGAGTTAAACCCGTAACAAAATGTATGATAATGTCCAAAAATTTATTTGTTCAAGTCATTTCAATACCAAGTCCTTCTATTAATTATCTTGCGTTTTTCTTTGTTTGTTTCTTTACCTGCTTTCCATTTTATTTACCTAAGTATTATCTTTCTTTTATCCAAACAAACATCGTATGATTGTCTTACATTATAAACTATTGTGTATATTCAAACAACAAAAGCAAGTCCTAGGATTATTGTGGCTGGTCCCGCAAGTAAATCTTCGACAGGAGGTCAGCGACCGTTCATGCGAAAATTGAGCGCGAACAGTCGGGCGAGCCACACGCGAGCCAAAAATTCCATATGCAGTAGTAAATGCTGCATTTTCTCGTCGGACGCACCGTTCCTTTGTCGGGCGAATTATTCTGGGCAGAAACACATATTTAGGGGTAAAACCACATTTTTAGGTTATGTTTTAGGGGTATTTGTTCCCAATTCATCAACCTTCAATTTTTGGTCTTGAGAGCTTAGAAAAACATCAATTCAGGTTGCAACTCGATGTCTGGAGGTAGATGACTCTTGGATCGTGATTAACATCATGAAAGATGTTAATTCCTCTTCTCTCTCACCTTTGTAGTTTCCATTTGTTGTGAGTTTGTATGTAAGTTTACCTTGATTATATGTATATTTATTGCTCATGGTGTTGTATAAAACTCATTTAACAAATTAATGTTGATGACTGCTTTCTTTATTTGGGTTTGAGTTGTTGCAGACATGGACGAGTTGAATCCGAATTTAGGATGAACATTTATTAGGTGCTAGATTCTAGAGATAAATTTAGGCTTAATATTCATTTGAATATTGAAACTTAATGCTTCTGTGTTGTTTGTGTTATGCTGAGAGATCACCGACGTGAGTAATACGTTCGTTCTCTCACTATGTGTTAGAGATAACCTCTGTGTGAGAGATACATAATAATGTTGACGAGTGATTTAGGTTGCATAAAACTGAGTAGTAAGTTTAATTATTTGATAGGGTAGATGAAATGAAAAGTAGAGAGTTCTCTACTCTCCAAAGAATAAATTATTTTCTTGTTCATAAGTTTTAATTCCCGCATTTAATTTAAACCCATTTTAACCCCAAACTCAATAATATTTAAATTGTCGAACGACAGCTCAATAACACTAATCTCTGTGGGCACGATAATATCCCGGAAAAATACTTCCCAAATATTTTGTCGCTTGCTATAACACCCCAAATTTTGCCCTCTCATTTTCATATCATATAACATAACATGTAGTATACATACCATTGCATTTTTGCATAGAAAGATGAGGCATAACATCCATGATTAGAAGCATGTGGCACATGTTCAGTCATCCATCAAGCTATGATTTTTCAAAGTCAAGTGGAGGGCCAAGTGGTCTTGCAAGAAGCCTACAAGGGATACTCACATCCCATACAAGCTCAAGCTCCTCCTCAAAGCCCTAGAAAGGGGTGAGATTCATCAGAAGCTCGATAGTGCAACATCCTCCTACATAGGGAAACCGTAATTAGGGTTTTGCCTCAGATCATCATATCCTCATAGCTTTGACCAATTCTTGTGGTCAAAGGCTTCTATATGGTATATAAGGACTATGGATGAAATTTGATGCAAAAATTCATTGAGGAAGTCAGGCAATGCTTCAGTTGCTTGCATGTGAAGAAAGAAGTCAACTGAGCAGAAGAAAAGTCAACCATGGGATTTTTAGGGTTTTGATCATGTTTATCAACATCATGGACCATCATAAGGTCAAGGAATAACTTGGATGATCTCAAATTTCAAAAAATAAAGAATGTGCAAAAGTTACTAAATTTGGAAGTTTTCAAGTTAGAAGTTTCTATTTTTGGAAATGTTTGCCCTAAGTCTTCAACCCATCATTTCATGATCAAAAAAACTCAAAATGATTTTTTTCCCAACATGAAAGTTGTAGATATTTATTTACCTTTCCAAAAAGTACAAGAACACCTTCGTAGCCTTTTTAGAACTCAAGTTATGATTTTTTGAAGTTTGAGGTCAATTTTAGGGTTTTTGTGCATTTTTGTTGAATTCTCATTGGTCCACTTATTTTTATGAATGTCACATGGCTTATATTATTTTTTCCAAACTTCTTCTAATGAGACATGCCCATTTTTTGTGACCAAAAGAATGGCATAGGTGGCATTGTTTTGTTTGTTATTCTTGGAAAACTTAGAGAATATAGTACAAGAAAAAGGTATTCATAGAAGTGTGAGAGAGGCATATGTGATCAACATACCACACACACTACACGCCCACTCTCTCTATTTTAATACCAAGGAGTCATGCTTTTTTCATCATCACACACGCATGTGGCACTATAATGGGAGAAAGTTCACACGTTAGTTTCCTTACCATGTAACCTCTTGGAAACAATCCAACCACCACCATTGGATCGTCATTGTAGCGGTAAAATCATGAGTGTAAGCTATGGTTAACTTAACTCAAAGTAAATAGAGTCGCCACCACGCTTTTATTTTATTCCAAATGGAAAAGGAAGAAAGAGCGAATAAAATCCTAATGAATCTAAAAGCAAAAAGCTAAAAGAATCGAGCAGAGAAACAGGTAAGGGGATAGGTTACAAATTGGGAAGGTTTTAAGTACCCAAAATGTTTGTGGTACTCCACGGGAGCCCTTTGAAATATTTATTGCTTATGGTTTGAAAATGGTTTGTTTAAAAGAGATTGAAGAGATGAGAAGAGAAATGTTTTTTTAATATTTTTGTGTTTGAAGAGACATTCGTCCCATGCCTACGTACCAACGACGTGCAATGTGAGATCAAAACCCCGTAGTTCGTGGTACAAATAGTGAAAAGTTAATGTGTTGAATTGATTTTAAAATGTAAAGATAAGTCGCCATTCTTTAACGAATAATTCCGCTAAAAAGAATAAATCATATCTAAACATGTAAAAATGGTTAAAAGGAGAATTGAATTAGTTTTGTATTTTTTAAAGTATTTTGAAAAAGGTTTCGATATGCTTATATGTTTTGGCATTTATTAAGAAATGAAATGAAAAATGTAAAACCGCTTGACCTAAGTCAATGTTTGATTATGAAAGTGGTTTGAAGTTTGAAAACAAAGAAGATTTTGAAAATAGGGAGAAGCTTTGAAATTTTAAGAAGTGGGAAGAAATGAAGGGACTATCCTAAGACTTTAAAGTAAAAGTTAAAGGAAGAACAACCAAACCGTATGGCGAGCATTCTTCAAAGCAATAGGACTTCATCTTTATAAACAAGTGAACCAAATCGAGGTCAAGTTCTTCAATCCATAATAACTCAAGCAAAGGGCAAGATCCTAAGATCTAAGTCCAAAACTCCAATTCCAATGCTAAGGATAATGACCATATTCCAAGATTAAAGTCATAAGTCTTTTAGATGTTTAATCCTTTATTAATATTTTTGTGTCCAAATGGAAAAAAGAAAAAGCACAAGAATAACAATATAAACATAAAAAATATGATGAATGATATAGTATAATAAAAGTATAATAAAAGAAATAAGGAGCAAGAATTAAAATAAAGAGGATAAGGTACGAGAGAGAATTAAAATGTTAGTATAGTAATAATATAATAATATTTACATAATAATGGTATGGTGAACTTAATCATCCACAACCAAAGAAAGTAACCAAAATCGAAAGGCAATCGGATCCGCTTAGTATCTTACACTATAGTGATTAATCAAGGCAAATAGAACCAAATTCAATGAAGTTTGAAAGGAGATTGGGAGACCCAAAGCACCTACGCATCAAACATTCATAAGTCTTAGTTCTTAACGCAAAATGATCAATCACTTTGGGATTACACGACCAACACGAGGTCCGGTCCATGAAAGTGCAAGTATCCAATTGGATTTTTATTCCGAATTCGGGACACATTTAGGTCTATGTTAAGAAATCCCCGAGTAATTTACGAAGTAATTACCCTACAAATGAGGCCTACCAATACCAATTAAGGTGAACGATATTTATGCTAATATATGTTAGAGAGATGATATAATGGATCATCCTCCAAAAACATGTCACACGAAAAGAAAAAGTGGTAACAGTCTAATCTTAATCGAGATTTCACATTGATTTATCAAATGCAATCTATCACGATCCCAAAATATGGAGAATGATCCAAATGATAATTCATCCATAAATTTGAAATAAAGAAGATTAAACATCATCAAAAATCAATAATCCTCGAATCGGAGATCTTATCGACTAAAAGAAAAATAAGAGAAGAAAAAAGTGGATCTAACAAATTAAAATTAAAAAAAAAACTAATATCATAAAGAAATTAAGAATCAACACACAGATTTTTTTCAAAATATTTTTTAGAAGAAATTTAATAATGAAAAAAAAACAAAAAGTGAGAAAAAAATGATTAGAATAAAAAAATAAAACCAAAACAAGGGGAGGGGGATATCGTAGGTCATGGGGGTGGTGATAGAAATCCATGGTCTCCTAATGAATTAGAGGCCCAAAACAAACACTCATCAATTTTAACAATAAAATAAAATAAAATAAAAGGATAAGTAAAAAAAAAAAGAGAGAAAAGAGAACACGGACACTCTTCTTCTTTTTTGTGAATGCCGTCCCGTACCTTCATTGTGAACAAAACAACACAAAAACATTATTCCTTCCTCTCTTTCAAATTTTCAACGCACAAACGAAAATCCACCGCGAGAAATCAAGCCTTCTGCCGCCGAATCTCTCTCAGTTATGTGCCTCTCCTCTAATTAACGTCACCACACCTCTGCTTCATCAATCCGTTGTTGTTGTAGATGTTGATGAACCGTTGGAGTTTTGAATTGTGTGAATCGTGAAATTGATAAGATGCGTTGATGTTATGAGATATGTTGATGAATTGTTGTATTGTTGATTTGAAAATTGAAGGTTCTTAAAAGGTGAAGATCAATGAAGAATCATGAAATTGGTTTTGGAGGATTTGTTTGAAGGTGTAAGATGGAGGCTTATGGAAGAAATTTTGAGTGAATGAAGCTTGATATTGATTTTGGTTATGCATAATTTTCTTAAGGCTATCTAAGCTAGGATTTGAGAGAGGGAATAGTTCTATTTATATAGTTTTTGAATTGAATTTTTGAACTAAACTGAAAAATATTTGGAGTCATTTTGTTTGATTTCCATTTGCGTTTTGAACTCATGAAATTAACGTGTTCATAGCCCTTCAAAGCTGTTGCGTTTTGTGTAATTGGCAATGTATTTTAGAACGTGTTTGTGACGTTGTTTTCTTCCCGCGTTTCATGTTGAATTTTTCTGTGTTTTAATGTTGTGATGAACGCACAAGTACTTGCTGTGTTTTCATATTGTTTTCTGTGTTTGATGTGTATTGCACTTGCGTTTTATGTGCGTCTCTTTTGCGTTTGTAGGTTGCGTTCTGTATTGAAGTATGATGTCGTTTTGATGTTCACAAAAGTCCCGTGTGCATAGTGTGAGAGTATATTCGGCTTAATGATGTAGTGTTATAGTGGCTTGAACTTGTTTGGATGTAGCTAGTTGGGAATTGATGTTCACGTGCGGAAAAAACTTGAAGCTGGCGGTGAAGCCGTAGTGTTTTACTTAGTTCTTTCAAGTGTCTTGAGTTTCAACATGTATAGAAAAAGGCTGATGGTTGGAGGGTAAAAAGTGTGTTGATTGGTGGGCTTAACAAACAAGAAAAACAATTATGGGCCAAGAAAAATGTATATGGACTTTAATAATAAAAAATATATATGGACTAATATTTTTATTTTTTTTTTGAATTTTTTTTTATAGAATTTTGGTAATGTGGAATGTGAATAAAAAAGGTATGAATTAAAATTTTTGAAATGTGTTAAAATAAAATTGGATTAGAAAGAATAAAAATGGATAAAAAATGGTTATTTGTAAATGGATAAAAGAAAATTGGAATTTGGATATGAAGAAAGATAATGGATATAGGATCATGATTTTAGTCCATAGCCGATTTTGAATTTTCTTTCACAAGCCATTTGATTAAACTGAATACAGTCAATCTTGAGCCACGAATAACCTGAAACTCTCCACAACCATTCAAATCAACTGAAACTTTCCCTGATTATTCGAACACATAATGAGGAAAATAAATCCACAGATGAATCACTGATGAACTGATGAACACTCAACCAAAACAATCTGGCCTGAAACTTCTTATGAATCACGGCTTGAGAATCTGATGAACTTCAATGCACAATAACTTGAACCTTGAATACGCATTATCTGAGAAATAAACCACTAGCACACATAACTTACAGTTGAAAAAATCTTCTGATAGTTTGACCAATATTAGGTCAAACGTACATCTGAATCAAATCATAACTGAACAACCATATTTGGATTGAAAACCATGCCTTGTCTTTGAAAACCTGCAACACAGAGAGAAGAAGAAGCAAACTCCAACATTTTTTTGGTATTTTGGTTAGAAGTTAGTAAATATAAACAAAGGCAAGTAAAAGCATGGTGATCCCCTGTGAGGCATTGACCTGCACCCGAGAAGGATAAACGAACCCATACGTAATCTTATTTGTATGCAAGATGCATATGAGATGTGAAAAATCTTAGGGTAAAAAATTAGGATATGACAAATGCCTTTATTTAAGTTTCTTCAATCCAGAGATATGAAGATTAACATATTCGTTTCAACAATATGGAAGATACTTAAATATCAAAAACCCAATTTTTGGCCCTAAGAGACCATGGAACTGGAATGAAATGAAACGAAATGTTATGAAACAATATGAAATGATATGAAAGCATTATGAACATGTTATGAAAGTGTTACGAAAATGTTATGAAAGCATATGAAATGCAGAGAAATCTGTGAGGAACAAAATGACATAAGAAATAGAATAAACGCCGGGGATAAAGAACATATAACTCCGACGGGGAAAAGCAACATGCTAGAGACCACCACATGGCTCAACTGATGCGAAAATGTCCAAGAATGACAATTGGACAGAACGGATCACAACATCCAAGAATGGAACTGAATGAAGTGGAAAAAAACGGAAAGTTTATAAAAAACATCCAAGGATGACATTAATGACTTTACTAGGGATATCCGAGAATGTCAATCGGAAAAAGGTAATCACAATATCCAAGAACATAACTGAATGAAGTGAGGCAAGTCCCGGAAAGTACATCAAATCAATGATGACTCTGTTATGGACATTCGAGAATGGCAATCGAAGGAAAAATGATCACAACATACGAGAATAGAAATCAGATAAAAATGTAAATCACAACATCCAAGAACAGAATTGAATGAGATGGGAAAAAGTACGAAAAGTACATCAAATCAATGATGACTTCACTATGGACGTTCGAGATTAACAATCGGATAAAAGGTGAATCACAACATCTAGGAACAAAACTGAATGAGGTGAGGAAAGTCCTTGAATGTACACCAAATCAATGGTGACTTTGTTATGGACATCTGAAAATAACAATCGGATAAAATGTGTGATATCTGAGAGAAACAAAAAGTGTGGAGAAAAGGTTTTGGAGAGACAAAGATAAATGCCAAATAAGTTGGACTTTGATCACAAGGTAAGATGTTGAAAACAATAGGACCTCGAGAAATGAATATGATGACTAACCCACTCATTATGCAGACGTATACGAAAATGAGGAATAACACACCTAAGAACACACATAATGAGGACTAACACACTCAAATATGAAAACGTATGCGAAAATGGGGAATAACACACCCAAGAAAATGCAAAATGAGGAATAACACACTCAAATATGCAATCGTGTGAAAATGGGGAATAACACACCCAAGAAAACACATAATGAGGAATAACACACTCAAATATGAAAACGTACAAAAACGGGGAATAATACACCCAAGAAAATAATATGATAGAAAATGCATGACAACCAGTTTATACTCTTAGGGGATTGGAAGGATGGACGACTGATTCCTCAACACGGAGATCACTGCCATTCTGCCGCACCAGTAGATCATGACTGAGACTCCTCCAGACATACCAATTCATCAGCAGCAGAGGCGAGAAAGAGTTTTTTATCCTTTACCAATGTCTCCTGCTGATCTGCTTCAGTGCCTGCTGCACTTGAAAGTGATCGAGCTTCGCAAGCTGTCTCCGCCTCCTGCTGAACTCCCAAAGGGATGGGATGCTAGGGCCCATTATGATTTTCATTTAGGGGCACCAGGCCATGATATTGAAGGTTTCAAATAATTTCAGCATAAAGTATAAGACTTGATTGATGCGAGAGTAATTGAGTTTGGTCCAACCGGTGTGAAGGTAATTGGTAACTTTGTTGTAGGGACTTCTAAAGAAGGTTGTAGTTCTCCCATGTCTCTAGGACTTACCCCAAGTCATGGGTATGCTACTCATTTTGACGTTTCCAGAGCCTCACTTCAACAACTAGTGCCCAATATGGGAATAAAGGAACATGGACAATTTGGAAGCCCTAAGCAACATCATCTGCAGAATCGTCAACAACAGAGACGAGGATCTAAGGTAGAAGAATGAATGCTTACTCAAGATCCAGTTTCTCGAAGTTAACTGCTTGCTTGCCTTTTCCAAGGCTTTTTTATTAAGCTAGGTCATGCTATGTCAGTGCCCTATCATTTTCCTCCAGACTACAACATGACTTCTAGATGCGAGTTCCACTCAGGAACGTTTGGGCATACGATTGACGATTGTAGGGAGTTCGAACATGAAATGCAATGTTTGGTTGACGCCAAGGTCATTATGCCAGATGGGATGCTTTAAAGCTGAAGTCTTCAGGTAAATATCCCAATTTGCAAGGGCATCTTCAGATGCAACAAGTCCAGACAGAGTCAAGTCTCCTCAATGACGACAATGTCTAGATTTCTTTACTGCATTTTCATTTGTAGCTTTTATCTGTTTGCTTAAACATTTGTATGCATGCTTGAAACTTGTTTGTTTTTGAATGTCAATTAATTAAAAGCACATGTTTTTCTTGAAGTAATTCATTCATACTTTACTTATAATTTTGTGTATATGCATTGCAATACCAACTGTCTTTGTTAAACTTTATGATGGAGGATGACGAAACACAAACGAAAAAATCTCTAATTGTACGCTCCTGAATAAGACCCTGTTGACGAGGTATATGTTTTGTTTCAAATCCCAAACACTGGAGATATAAGCGAGATAAACCCTTACTTACCTCTTTGAGCCTTGAAGTAGGAGTTTTTTTTCGCACGAAAAAACCCTCACGTTTAACCCGGGGCAGGGTAGGTGTTAGCTAGTTGGATTAAGCGTTCAGACTTTCATAAAGGAGTGCACATCTAAGGAGCCATTACTTTTCATTGTACCAAATCAAGAGGTTCAAAGACTAGAAACCATAATGGTTATCCCACATCAACTGAAAAGTGAGAAAATCATGACCCTTACGAAGCAATCAAGACAAATAGTGTCACACGATTTGTTCAAAAAGGTGAATCGAAAAAAGAAAGAAATGAAAAATCCCGCTAAGTCGAAACTTGAAAACAAGCGACATAGGCAAAATTTAGGGCATCCCGCTAGACTCCAATTGCAAAAGATTCAAAAGAATTAGTCCAAGAAAAAGTTAGGGATAAGCAAAAGAACGCAAAAGCGAAAGGCGAAAAGGATTACACAAGAAAGATCCTTAAGCAAAAACAAGCCGTGTGATACAGACACAGAAGAAAAAAAGGGTGACTGTTACTCCAACAACCTCAGTAGTGCTTAAACCGTTAGTAGCAATGGTGCCTTAACCATCACGAAACCTTTAGGAAAGGTGTGCGCTTGTGAAAACTAGTTGAACATAGGAATGGAAGGACATTACGAAGAGGGGTGGGCACAAATAAACTTCGAGCCTATATCCTTTGTTTCTATAACCGTGAACCAGGACACGATACAACCCTCAAAAGTCCTAACTAAAACAGGGTTAATTCGAGAGTGAACTACCACGAGATAGCGTTCCTGACTCCTATGAGTTGTGCTAAAAGATCTTTGTTAGTATTGCATGTGCATGTTTTCTTTCATGAGAAAAAAAATCAGTGTTGTATATTAACTAGTGATTCGATCACAAAGGTTTGCGGCATCTTGTCAATAAAAAATTCAAGATTAACATGCGTGTTGCATTAGAATTTTCATTCTCAGAATAAAACATTTTCTGTTTGCATACATTTGTTTTGCATCAAAGAAGTTAACATGTGAAATTTCAGTCCAGAAGCTTAATCTTTCCAAGTTGAGAAAGTCTGAAACTTCTGAAGGACAATTGTTTCAAGGTGAACTTTTCCAAGAATCTCCATTGAGTAGTGTCTTTCCAAATAAATTGTGTTGAGTTGTAGCCAATCTGAGGCAATCATGTTGAGAAATCTTCTCACAATTCAGCCAGCCTGGGACAATTACTTCGAGATTTCAATATCTCAAAGAGCATTTAGTATGGGCATTTCTTCAAAGCACAATCAATCAGAGGAAATCATTTTAAGGTTCATACTGGGGAAGGCAACCCCAAGAGCAGGTGAAGTCACTCTCTGCATGCATTTAATCAGTTTATCCTCAGTTTAGGATACTGGGGCAAAATATCTCATGATGATGAGGGGATCTTGTGTGAATCTTCGTGAAACAAGTTTCTTCGTAGACCAGGCGGTCTGGGGAAATCATTTCAAGATCCGTTGAATCTCTCTAAGAGTTTGAAGACGCAGGGGAATCTCAGATGCTAATTCTTCTATAAAATCTTCTTGAGTTGAACTCCAAGCAGTCAACTAGCCCAGGGGAAAGGATGTCACCAGGAAGAATTCCCTAAGAAGAGTCTTTTCCCCAGCGAGAGACACTTTACAACTCTTATCTCTAGCAGAAGGGTAATCCCCCAACATCCCCAATAAAGTCTAAGATGGAACCTTCCCCAATTGAGTTAGAGTAAGATGGTAAATACCCAGTAGAACTTCAAGATTTTTTGAACAGTTCTCATCCCTGAGCGGAGTTGTCACAGTGAAGTTTTCCATGCAGGTACCTGAAGTTTTGTTTCCCCCACAGAGTCAGAATTGTCAGAATTCTCTTCTCATCAAGAGTTTGACTAAACATGTCACCATCCAAGTCTAAAGATGGTCATTTCCCATAGAGTTTCATGAATGGGGTTTACTCACTATTGAAATATTCCCCAACGAGGTCGCCAATTTATTTTTGGCCAATGCAACAAGTGAATGCAGGCAGTGTTCACATCACATTCCTAAGCCAGTTCAAGTATTGTCAGAATATCCTGATGTCATTTCCTCGGTAGAATGTTAGTCAAAACGTTCTCTTTCCCCAACGGAGTTACAAATGGTATTGTCCTATTGCAGAAGCGGTTTCTTGGAAGACTTTATCTTCTCAACTATCCAAGGCCCACATCCATGTGGCAGGCCAGTAGTCATCTGGTTCTTTATAAAAGACAACTTTTTGAGTCATGGATCTTATGATCTTATGTTCTCATTTTTTGGTTATGGATCCTATGATACCATATCCCGATTACATTATGTGTGGTTTTAAAATCCTATGATATTACAATACCTTTTTCAAGGCCCACATCCTCGTGGCAGGCTAGTAGTCTCCTGGCTCATGACAAAAGACAACATTGTGAAGGCCCACATCCCCGTGACAGACCAATTAGTCCTGGTTCATTTAAAAGACTTCTTCAAGGTCCATACCCCTATGACAGATCGGTTAGTCCTTGTTCATATCAAAAGAATTTTTCAAGGCCCACACCCCTGTGGCAGACCGATTAGTCCTGGATCATACAAAAGACTTTTTCAAGGCCCACATCCCCGTGGAAGGCCAGTGGTCCCCTGGTTCATTATAAAGGACAATATCCAATCATATTTGGATTAGACCTTGATAGGCCTTTTATGCCCTTTTCAAGAAGAGGATTTTCACAATGCATCCTGATCAGTACTTGTTTGTTTTACAGACTTTTTTGTTAAGGCCCACATCCCTATGACAGACCAGTAGTCTTCTAGTTCATTATAAAATACACTTCTTAGGTTTGTAGATCCTGTGATACTGCAATACCATTCTAAGGCCCATATCCCCGTGGCAGTCCATTAGTTATCTGGTTCATTCTAAAAGACACTTATTGGGTTTGTAGATCCTATGATAATGCAATACCATTTTAAGGCCCACATCCCCGTGGCAGGCCAGTAGTCATCTGGTTCATTCTAAAAGACACTTCTTGGGTTTGCAGATCCCATGATACTGCAATACCATTCTAAGGCCCACATCCCCGTGGTAGGCCAGTAGTCTCCTAGTTTATTCTAAAAGACATATTTTTGAGTCGTAAATCCTATGATGTTATGTGCTCTTGCTCTTGTTTTTGGATCCTATGATGCCATTTCCTTGTTATGTTGGTTGGTTTGTAAATCCTATGATGCGGCAACACCATTCTAAGGCCCACATCCCCGTGGCAGGCCAGTTGTCTTATGGTTCATTATAAAAAGACATTTCATCATGATTACTGAGTTACTTTTCACCTCGTCAGGGTTTTCAAGCAGTTATTTTCCTTGGTCGGGTTCATATCGCTTTTATTCTCCAGCAGAGTGCAAATTTCTGGGTTCTTTTGGTGTTCAATCACAGTTTATCTCGAACGGTCGAAAGCTAATGCTCTCGTCCTTTTCAGATTAACAATTGCTTGAATAGGGGCAGCTGTAACACCCCAAAATTTGTCCTCACATTTTCATATCATATACCATAACATGTAGTATACATACCATTGAATTTTTGCATAGAAAGATGAGGCATAACATCCATGATTAGAAGCATAGGGCATGTGATCAGTCATCCATCAAGCTATGATTCTTCAAAGTCAAATGGAGAGCCAAGTGGTCTTTCAAGAAGCCTACAAGGGATCCTCACATCCCATAAAAGTTCAAGCTCCTCCTCAAAGCCCTATAAGGGGTGAGATTCATCAAAAGCTCAGCAGTGCAACATCCTCCTACACAGGGAAACCCTAATTAGGGTTTTGCCTCAGATCATCATATCCTCATAGCTTTGACCAATTCTTGTGTTCAAAGGCTTATATATGGTATATAAGTACTATGGATGAAATTTGGTGCAAAAATTCATTGAGGAAGTCAGACAATGCTTCAGTTGCTTACATGTGAAGAAAGAAGTCAACTGAGTAGAAAAAAAGTCAACTAGGGGATTTTTAGGGTTTTAATCATGTTTATCAACTTCATGGACCTTCATAAGGTCAAGGAATATCTTGGATGATCTCAAATGTCAAAAAATCAAGAATGTGCAAAAGTTACTAAATTTGGAAGTTTTCAAGTTAGAAGTTTCTATTTTTGGAAATGTTTGCCTTAAGTCTTCAACCCATCATTTCATGATAAAAAAAGCTCAAAATGATTTTTCCCAACATGAAAGTTGTAGATCTTGATTTTCCCTTTCGAAAAAGTACAAGAACACATTCATAGCCTTTTTATAACTCAAGTTATGTTTTTTTGAAGTTTGAGGTCAATTTTAGGGTTTTTGTGCATTTTTGTTGAATTCTCATTGGTCCACTTATTTTTATGAGTGTCACATGGCTTATATTATTTTTTCCACACTTCTTCTAATGTTCCATGCCCATTTTTCATGACCAAAAGAATGGCATAGGTGGCATTTTTTTGTTTGTTATTCTTATTGGAAAACTTAGAGAATATAGTACAAGAAAAAGGTATTCATAAAAGTGTGAGAGAGACATATGTGATCAGCATACCACACATACTACACGAACACTCTCTCTATTTTCATACAAATTAGTCATGATTTTTTCATCATCACACACGCATGTGGCACTATAATGGGAGAAAGTTCACACGTGAGTTTCCTTACCATGCAACCTCTTGGAAACAATCCAACCACCACCATTGGATCGTCACGACATCTCATTACTCAACATCCATGATGACAACACACCAAGGCACACCATAATTCTCATGAACCACCATCATATGAATAAAATTTGAAAAGGGAAAGCAAGGGAGAGCACGAAGGGTTTGCTCTGCATTTTGGTGGAATAACTAACTTGCAGCTCACACCTTCAATTACACCACACGTCCCTTGGTATAAGAACACTCACTCACGAATTCAGAAAGGGATAAAACACATTTTCATACATTCTTCTACACACCACTCTCTCATTATCTTCATACACAAAATTTCAGATCAAAGGATTCTCCATAGAGCTCCCTGCACAAAGAAATTCTTAACTCCTCTCAATATTACATCGTGCATTTCATCATCACTATTGGCAGTGGCTGAAGAACAAGTGAAGAGTGAAGCTCAAGGTTCTTTGGATTATTTATTCTTGCATCCAATCAAGCCATTCAGCCTTTATTTGGATAAGGTATAAGCTGCAGGATACTCATGACCTCTGATTTTCTTTAAAATATCACAACAAGCTTCACTCAGGTTTACACTCTCAATTTAATTGCTTCGGATTGCTCTCATTCTTGCTTATTTTGAGTGGATCTTACTTGATCTATGATGTATGAAATGTGTAGAAGCTTTATGATGCATTAATTTGTGAGTTTTGGTTTTGTGATCTAAACTGCAAGTCTTCGAATCTCCCTGGATAGGTTGTGTTTGTGAGTTATATTGATAGATTTGAGATCCTCTTGGCTTCAACTTCATTTTGATACGTATTTTGCTCATTTTTGGAATTTGTTTGTCTATCTTCACCGGAGGTTGGCCGAAGAAGACAACTAGATTCTTCTCTGGCCGGTGACCTTGCTAGGGTTTATAATATGATCTGTGGATCTGAGTGTTTGCACGACTAGATTTAGGACAATGCATAAATGAAGGCATGTTCTTGGCATGGGCGTCTGAGTTTTGTAATTTTAAAACGTGTTTGTTGGATGAGTGTATTTCGTTTTGACTGATTGAGATCCGTTTGATTGTTATACTTGTGATATGTGGACTTTTGTGGATGAGCGTTGGATTGTCATACTTGTGATTGACTTGATCCTGAATGTTGGTTACATATACTTTGACCTTGTTGACTATGAATTTGGTAAGCGTTTTAGGCTCATATTTCTTTTTACACTCCCTCACTTGGCATGTGTTTGCTTCAAACGTATCTGGGCTTACTCCTGCACCCCCAACCTCTTTTATTTCAATTTATTTTTATTTCTTTTTACAGTTCCATTTTTAATTTTTAAAAATAGTTAAATGCTTTTAAAAAATACCAAAAATTCATCAATTATCTTTACCATTTTATAAAATTTCTTCAAATTTTATTTTTCATTTTTATTTATTTTTAATGCTCTGAATTAATTTCTCTTTTATTTTTTTCCTATTTGCTTTATAATATGCATGCCTTAACTTGTAGAATTTATATCTTGAGTTCTATGATAGATATGACCCTGGTTCTTCTTGCTTTGTGTCTATAACATGTGGAGGGATCTTAGGAATTTTTGTGATGATTTTTTAGGCTTTTATTGGTTGACTTTTGGCATGTTTCTTTGAGCTTAAGTTTGTGAAACCCTAATCTTACTTTGTCCAATTTTTTGAATGACTTTGGTTCTGATTCTTGACTTGTGACTTTGGTATGATGTTTTTACATGTTTGAAGTGCTTGGATGATTAGTGTCATAATTTTTTAAGCATGTTTACTATTTCTTTGAGATGTGACCTTTGACTTGCCTAGTTTATGGATGTTTGGTTCATAACTTGTTTGCTTAGGGAGGCACTTGTGCCATCATTTGAGGACTTGTTTGAGGTTTAATAACAAAATGTTTGATCTCTAGTTGTGGTGTATGAACTTCACCTTTGCTTGCTTTGTGCTTAACTTGTGCACCAAGTCACTTATTTCACAAGTATGAATCATGATTCACTTCACTTCATACCTTCTTCTATCTTCTTCCATGTCTTGTGAATGTGCCTATATGCCTTGAATGATGATTTGATCCATGTTTAGGCACATGTTTAGGGTTGTTTCACTTCTGACTTTGGTTTGTTTTGTTAAACTTTAACTTGTATGTTTCACTTGTTCACTTCTTTCCATTTTGTTTCTTCTATAGTGCCTTGCTTGGTGTTTATGGGACTTTTCCCACTTATTTTTGATTGAGTTTGCATGACTAACCTTAGAGGTCTTTTGTGATCATTAGGTTCTGA
Organism: Lathyrus aphaca; assembly: GCA_963966055.1. Lineage (NCBI taxonomy): Eukaryota > Viridiplantae > Streptophyta > Magnoliopsida > Fabales > Fabaceae > Lathyrus > Lathyrus aphaca. Next base: position 533,516,868 of record OZ014523.1, on the reverse strand, counting down.
CTTTTTTAGGTTGTGATGTTTAGATCTTTATTCTTCCATGCCTTGAACTTGTTTGAATTTCTCTTTTGCTTATGTGAATACTTCTAACTTTTTAGGGGTTTGTGGTAAGTGATGTGTGTGGGAGGGTATCCCACATACAACTTCTTCCTTCATCTTTTCTTTAAGTCTTCATACTTGTCTTTGTGATGTGCTTAGGCCATCTATTTCTTAACTTCTTCATCTTCCCCTTTAGAATCTACTTACCTTCCATCTTGGAAGTAAGTTATTTTCTTCTTCTTTTTCTTCCTTCCTTTTCTTCTTTCCTTCTTCTTCATTAGTATAGACTTCAAACCACACTAACCTAGGTATCCCATACATTATAACTCTTAGGATTTTTAGTTCCCCTTTTAGTTCTTTTACCTTTGAGATCTTTTTGGTGCTCTCTCTTTCTCATCTTCAAACAAAAACCTAAAAAACACTTAATAATGGTTGAAGTAGCCTTGTGTGTATGGACTTATTCCATGGGGCACTTGTATTCATCCCATCTTGGAATAATACAAGCTTGTCTAGCATGATGAACAAGTCTAATCACAAGACTACTTTCACAAAGAAAATCATAAAATACACTTCTTCATCAAAAGTACAAAAACACTTAATAAGTTCAACAAATTAGTGAGCTTTGGCCCTAATTCTTGGAACCCAGTCTTGGATAAATTCTCATTACTTGGATGTGCTTGCTCTTCATTCCATCTTGGAGTGTAGTAATAAGTACACATTCCATGAAAAAGGACTTGAATTCATTTTCTTGTGCCAAACACCAATAAAAGCCACAAACCAACAATAAAACGAATCTCCTTCGGGAATTCTCTTCTCACCTCATTCATTCCTTACGTAAGAACTTGCTCTTCCCTGTCACTTTGCAATACGGTAAAGCCCTTGTGCCAGATAAGCCTGCAACACCTGAGCATTGACATAAGCAGTTCAAGCTTTTAAAACACAATCCATTTTCCTCCCTAGTTAGGGGAACTACGACGTCTCTGATCCTCATGTCCAAATGAGGTACGTAGGCAGCGGGGTAGGGCCCGCTCGAGCACTCTTTTATTTTCCCTACATTCCCCCCTTTCTTTTCTTTTCTTATCCAGTTTCAGTCTTTCTTTTGCAACAACTTTCATTTCTTCACCCTTTGAAAAAAATTTCTTTGCAAGCGTGGATCACGTCGGGTACGGCGGACGATCTGGGGTGCTAATACCTTCACAGGTCGTAACCGACTCCCGAACCCAGTTCTTTGGTTCGCAAGACCTTTTTCCTTTCTTTTCTTCTTCCGGTTTGTGCAACATTACCATTCTCGTTCTTTCAGGATAAAAAAGCCTGGCTGGAGACTCTATTTTTTCTGCGCCACTTTCTCGTTTGTACCAGGATGGAAATCCAGGGAGCAACACTTGCCACTTTACCACTTCAACAATACTCGTCTGGACTGCCAAATAGTCTCTCTTTTAAAAGTCAGTACCTATATAATAATATCCATTTTTCAAATCCAATTCTCGTCAGGTACTCAATTCCAAAGTAATGTTCCCAGGAGACTTATCATTTTCAAAGTCTAGTTCCCGTCTGACAATTCTCATTTTTAAATGCAGTTCATGTCTGACAGTTCAACTTCAAAGTCCAACTTTCATTGGCACACCCATCCATTAGCCCATCACATAAATTTAGCATGCATTTCATGCATCAACATAAAGCGTACATGCATAACATAAGCCGAGATTCTGTGACTGCACATGGAAGTCCAAATTAATCCCCAACTAAACCAATATTCAAGAACTACTCTCAGATGAGGCCTAATTATTTTCTTCGGTAAAAGTCTCAAGAACCTTGTAGAAACCAAACAACCTAGGTGTCGGTCATCAAACCTATGTCATCCTCATTGAAGTCATTCATAACTCCCCAAGTGAGTTTTTTGTCCAGCAAAATTTAGAGAATGTCATTTGGTTTGTTCTGTGAGAATCCAGAACCCACCATTATGTTACGTGAGAATCCGCAACTTGCTTTTAAATACGAGGACCGTTAGATACCATTGGTTCGTTCTATGAGAATCTTGAACCCACTATTGTGTTACGTGAGAATTCGTAACTTACATTTTGAATCCAAGGATTATCATATTCTACTTTTTTTTGTGAGAATTCAGTGCCACGTGTGAAGAAACCTACAAAACATCTCAATGATGAGATTGACCTTTAATGAAGTTGTCTTCAAACCTTTTTAACTTCTCAACACATGATCACAGTTAGATATACCCCGCACAACTCCTTGAAATACATCCTATACACCACACATGACAAGTCTTAGAAATACTACACTCTCTGATGTAAACTCAAAGCAGTTACACCACCCCATCAAAGATCTGTACCACCAGATGGCTATAAAAAATATACCCCATGCAACCGCATCAAAGCAATCACACCACCCCATCAAAGATTTGTACCAATAATTTTGATTTATGAATAGGAAAATAATAATATCAAGTTTAGTTTAACTATTTAATTTTAATTTTACTTCATTGAAATTTAAATTGAAACTCTTTTATTTACCATTGATCATTTTTAATTAATTAAATAATTGGATTTTTGTCTTAATTTTAAATATGAATCAAATTTAATTCAATCCTTAAGTCAACCATAATTCTTTTGAATTAGTAAAATTTAGCAATTGAAAAATAAAGTGCCGTCTCTTCATCTCAATTTCACCTATTTTCGTATCAATCGGAAACAAGATGGAATCGCACCACTGAACTCAACCGCCCGGTAAACGGAGCCGGAGTTATTCGCCGCGGCAGCCACAAACAGTTATAAACTCCGTCCAGGTATTTTTTTTCATCAATCATCATTACTAAGTTGTAAACAAAACCTAGTTTCACATTAAGCTCCTTCACCTACCCTTTTATCAATCATCATTGTTCAATGTAAATTTGTTCTACACTTAATGTAAACAGAGTTTACAATCTCATAATATTATCTGTAAAATTGTTCTAGTGCAGCTTAGAATTAAGATAGTTGAAAATGTAACAGCAGGTTAGGGTTACAATGTGTTCTGTTCATTAGGTTAATCTCTATCTGTTAATTTCTGTTTCAATTGATCGAATTGAATAAAAACTCATTTTGAAACAGGTTGTGTAAGGTTCCTGAACTTTACTTTCTTCCACAATGGCTAACAAATCCAAAGAAGAACCTAACACTGCTCCTAAACCTGATACGTGGTACAATCTCACACTAGGACCTTCTTTCAAAGATGATTCCGCTAACAAATATTGCACTCTCCGATGTAACCTCTTCTCAACATAGTACCTAATACTATTCTGTTTGGTATTTTTAATTTTTTTGATTTTATGTGTTGAACTTTTTATAGATGAATTTAAGCCGGCTTCAGTTGATAAGACTAAGCCAGGATTGCTACGCAAGAGCAAAGAGAATAGAGTTTCCGTGGAGTTTCAGAACAACCAAGTAGGAAAACCCAAGGTCACATTTGAGGGAAATAGCGAGGAATACAAGGAAAATGATGCTGTTTTGTTCTTTGATGGTCGTACACTTCGATTGGAGCGGCTTGATAGGGCTGTAAAGCAACTGCGGCATCTTCGAATGCCTGGGGAGTCTTCAGCTGTTGTGTCTGGAACTGTTACTGCTCCTTCTGGACCAGCTTTGGATCCTCGGTCATCCCCCATTGGGAAGCCCGTAAAACCAGCATCTTTTGGCAGTGCCCGGAGCTCGAATCAAGCTGTTGCAGTAAGTGCTTACCAACTATCTTTAGCATAGTTGTTTGTTTAGTAGTCTTGTTCATTACATTATAAAAATCTATGATGGTGGTGACTATCGTTTATATGGTTATTTTTCAATATCTTTAAATTTTCCGTGTTTCTATCGAAGTTGATTCCTTACTGAATACATATTGTCAATTGTTATATACTTTGTGTCTGTAGAACTATACCTGTAAATAGATATTTAATTTTGTTGGGCGGGGAAATGTTAACTTGATTGTTTACATAACGTACGTACATAACATACAATTCACTCAGCTACTTCTCATTTGATGCTTAGGCAGATCTAAGTGAAGCACATGTACTCTTACAAATCTCTTTTAGAAGGTGTTAAAATTTTTTCTGTTTTGCCTGAGCTGTTGATTCTATCGTGACGTAAAGGAAGTAAATGATTCATTCCTTGTACTGTTTTCTACTTTTCTTAGTTTATTTTCTTATATTTACACTGATTCTGCACAGGTTGAAGTGGAACGAATTGATACGGGTGAACCTGAAAATTCTGGTATGTATGATATGAATAAAAGTTTTCTCGCAGAATATCTAGACTGTGTTGATTTTCTGATGACCTGTGAGATAGTTTGCAGAGATTTGCTTTGTATGTATTGAACTAAATTTAATTTTGTACTTATCATATGACAGACATCAAATCTGGTTCTAAGAGGTCATATGATCAATTAAATGAACCACCACATGTTTCTACTACCTCACCAGCTGCCATAGATGAAGCTGAGGAACATATAGACATTGATGACCTTTTTGGAAGTGGAACACCTGAGGATGACAATAATGTTGAAGAAAAGGATAACGTTGGATTTGACATGAATGTTCCGATCACTGATGATGAGATCGCTGAAGTGGATGATAGTGGTGACGAGGTGGACAAAGGACCCAATGCCGCTGAAGCTCTCAGAGCCCAAGTGAATGCAGAGGGGAAGGGTGAAGAAACATCTACTTCTAGCAGTAGCAGTGACAGTGGAAGCAGCAGTGATAGTGGTAGTGGAAGCAGTAGCAGCAGTGATAGTGGAGGCAGCGATGACGACTCAGTTACTTCAATATAAATTGCACTACCATGATGTTTTTCTTTATTTTCTTTTTGTTCATTTATCGTTTTTGTTGCAAATAATCCAATGTATAGAATGTGTTTATTAAGCCTTGTTAGAAGAATGTAGATTCTAAAAGGTTGGGAATTTTGTTGGAGGAAACTTGCAGAAAAAAAATTGATTCATGCCTAGGTAAAATGGGGATTTGAATTCCTAATTGCTAAATATGGGGATTTGAATTCCTAATTGCTAAATATTAAAGTGTGTTAACGAGATAATTGAGAATCTTTAAGAGTGTATTTGCATGAATATTTTAATGAGGAGAAATATATATTTTTTTGAAAAAGTTTAAAATGACTTGATTAAAATCTATTGTTTGGATAAAAAAATATAGAGAAATATTAAAATGATGAAGTTTATGAATTTTTTTTATTCTAATTCAATGTAAGAAATTTCAAATGATACAAAAAGTAAAGAATTTGAAATTGCTATGTTAAATTATTTATTTTTAATTTTTTAAAATTTGTAAGACGGTCTTTATATTTTATGAAAATTTCAAATCCATCTCCAAAATTTTCATAAAATTGCAAATAAATTCTTAATAATTTTTAAATTTTATACATTGGTACTTTTAAAATTTTAGAAATTACAAATTGGTCTTTATTTTTCGTATTTTAAATTTGACCCAATTTTTTTACAATGAATCATTTTAATACTTCATTCAAATAAAAAAAATTTAAAAATGAATGAATTTTAATTGAATTATTAATTCTTAGAATTTTAAATTCCCTAAAAGCTCTCCTTTATTTAATCTAAACACATTTTAAAAATAAAAAATGAAAATAGGGGATTAAAATTTTGGATTTTAAAATATAAAGACCAAAACTAATTTTATTTTTTTGGAAAATAGAAAAACAAAATAATGGAAAAAAAATAAAAATTGAGAGATCAAAATTACAATTAAATTCTCAAGGCAAAATAATCAAATTGGTCCCTTAACTCTACCTCTGGGTCCAATTTGGTCCCTTAAGTTTAAAAAGTGTCAAAAAGGTCCCTTAAGTAATTAAAAGGTTCCATGTTAGTCCTTCCTTAACCTACCGTTAGTCAAAGTCAAACGTTTTGGACACGTGGTGCTGCAATTTGCTGATTCATCTGCCATGTTGGATATGAATAACTTGAAAACAAATTTATTCATGGAAACACAAAAAAGAAAACGCAACCATGGAGACGCAGAAATGGAACCCTAGTGCAGCCATGGAGACATGAAGCAAAGGAACACGTACATACCAAAGCAATCTTCGTTATTCTAGTTGAAATCAAAGTTAACCAGGTACATGTTATTCGATTTCATAATGTTTAATGTTTTAGAGTTTTTTTCGTGATTTTAGGGTGTTTTTCAATTAGTTTCTGAAATTGGTTTTTTTTGTACAAATCTTAATAGGACATAGGAGTTTGGTAGAAATGACTGAGTATTTAAATCTAACAATCCACCACAGTGGTGAATTTGTCGATGATGAGATGAGTGTTTACGAAGGGGGTGAGATTGCTGACTTGAGAATAGATGTTGATAGATGGAGCTATTTTGAACTATTATGATGTTTTAAGGAATTAGGTTACAACTCTATTGAGAAGATTACTATAGGGATCCACAATTTGGGATGAACACTTTGGTTGATGACAAATGAGCCCTAGAGATTGTTGATCTCTATAGGGTGCGCCTTAGGGTTGACATATACATTAAACACATATTGTCACAACCTGATTACTATGATGATCCCATTGATGAAGTAGAAGCAGAAGTGATGGAAGTGAATGAGACTCAAAAAGTACTTGCTACAATGGTTGAGAAAGTTAATGCTAAGGTTTTGAAGGAGACTGAGGTGAATAATAGTGAGACTTTGAATGAGACAGAGGTGATAGAAGATGAGGCTTTGAATGAGACTGAGGGGAATAATAGTGAGGCTTTGAAGGAGACTGAGGGGAATAAAGGTGAGGCTTTGAAGGAGACTGAGGGGAATAAATGTGAGACTTTGAAGGAGACTGAGGTTATGTAGAGTGATGGTGATGTCAATGATGGACTTAGCTCTGATGATAGTGAGGATGAAAACTTCAATTCTGATCGTGCAATGGAAATGGATTTTGATGATGAATCAGATGATTATGATGATGATTTTGATGAGGATGCTAATTTGATTAAATATGTGAGTGACCAATAGGGGAAGAGGAAAATAGGTAAAGAAAAATGTGAGGACAAAAAGGATGATCAAGCTTTTAGTGATAATGAAAGTGATGATTTAAAAAATGGGCGTGACATTGATGAAAATAGTGATGTTATGAGAAAAAATTATCCTATGTTTAAATTACAGAAAGACATGTCAAATTTCAAATGGAAGGTTGGGATGTATTTCACATCCAAATCTGATTTCAAAGAAGCCATAACATCATATGCAGTGCAATCTGACATGGATCTTAGGTACAATAAAAATGACAAGATAAGGGTGAGGGTTAGATGCAAGGATGGATGTGATTGTGCAAAGTTTCCTAATGAGGATTCTTGGCAACTAAGGAAGATCGTAAACAATCATAACTATAGTAGAGAGTACAATGTCAAAATGATGAGTACCAAGTGGTTAAGCAAGAGGCTACAAAATTCTGTGAAAAGCAACCCAAGATTGAAGCTTAGGGACATAAAGGAAAAAACACAGAAAAAATGAAATGTAGGTGTCAGTAAGAAAAATGCCATAAGAGCAAGATTTACTGCTAGAGATATGGTAGATGGTTCTTTCCTTGGGGACTATACAAGGATCTATGACTACTGCCATTAACTTTTGAGGTCTAACCCAGGTTCTTCTACTAAACTGAATGTTCAACCTGTACTAGAGGGTACTGCAAATCAAACACCCTATTTTAAAAGGATATACATTTGCTTGATAGCTTGTAAGGAGAGTTTTAAATTATGTAGACATTTCATTGGTCTTGATGGTTGTTTTTTAAAAGGGTTATGGGGATGTCAAATCTTGTCAGACATAGGTAGAGATCCAAATGACCAAATGTTACCAATAGCATTTACTGTAATTGAAAGTGAAAATAAAGAAAGCTGGACATGGTTCTTGGAGCTTCTAATTGATGATCTTGTTGGGAGAGAAAAGTGTCTCACATACACTTATATATCTGATTAACAAAAGGTATAGACATACACTTATATGCAACCCTGTTTTTTACTTGTGTTATACTTGTTAGCTTGATGTCTAACTTTGTTTTGTTATGCATAAGGTTTACTACCAGCCATGGATGAGTTGCTACCTAAAGTTGAGTAAAGGTTTTGTGTCAGACATCTCTATAACAATTTCAGAAAAAAGATATCCTAGAAAGATACTAAAGGAAATTATCTGGAAATTAGCAAAGTCAACTTATTATCAAGCTTGGGAGAGATATGAAAATGATGAAGGAAATAAATGTGGAGGCATTCAAGCACATGATTAGCACTCCTCCAAGATACTGGAGTAGGTCATATTTCAAGATACATAATAAGTGTAATGCAGTCCTCAATAATATGTCAGAGGCATTCAATAATGTAATACTTGATTCCAGAGCCAAGCCACTCATAATTATGGTTGAAGAAATAAGGACATACATGATGGAGAGATGGGCAACAAATAGGACGAGGTTTCAGAACATGGCTGATGAGGAAGTTTTGCCAAACATAAGAAAGAAAGTTGAAAAAACAAGCTCATACACCAACCTCTGGATTGTCAGGTAATACATATGAAAGTAGAATTATTGTAGTAGATAATGTGATTAACATATAACTAATGATCCAATATTTATTTATAGGATGGTTGGTGAACATGTTTTTGAGGTTAGGCATCTAGAAAATCAAGCTGATAAGTTTACAGTAGACCTTAAGGTTCATAATTGTTCTTGTAGAAGATGGGAGCTGACATGCCTACCTTGTGTTCATGCATTGTCAGCAATCAATAGTAGGAACTACAATATTGATGCCTACATTCCATATTATTACATAAAGGCAAGATATATGAAAGTCTATAAATATGTCATTTTTTCAGTTAATGGTTTTAATCTGTGGGTAAGGACTGAGTATCCAGATGTGCAACCTCCTAAGTATAGGAAGATGCCTGGAAGGCCAAAGAAGAGAAAGAATTTAGAGCAAGGTGAACTTGATGGATTAGACAAAAAGATGAGAAAGACTAGTTTTAATGTTAAGTGTAGAAAGTGCAAAAAACCAGGTCATAATAAGCTGACTTGCAAGGACATCACCAATCAACAACACTCATCACAACAGGCGTCTCAATAAGCATCTCAGTAGGCATCTCAACAGGCATCTCAACAACCATCAACACAAGCAACACAAGCAACACAAGCAACACATGGAACACAATCAACACAAGGGAAACAGTCATCAAAGCAGAAATCTAAAGGAAAGGCCAAGATATCCTCTTCTGCAGCAGAATCACAATCATCCCATAAAACTCAAGGAAGGCCCAAGAAGTTGTCAATCAGAAGGCCAACTAACCTTTTATTCCACCAAGCCCAACCACAAGGATGAGTGCAGCCAAGACTGCTGTAGGGCCAACTACAAGGAGATCAACACCAACCAAGAGATCAACAAAGAATTGGAAAATTTAGATAGATGTAGGGCAATTACAATTGTATGTTATTATGTTAAGACATGTATGGTATTTTGCTGACATATGGTACTTTGCTAAGACATATGGTATTTTGATAAGACATATGGTACTTATGTAATCTGTTAAGACAAGCTACATCTTGTGTATTTTGGCCAACAATCAACTACTATTGTATTCTGTCACATATTGTTAACATTATTATGTCACATATTATTGATAACAACTTGATTAACAAATTGTTAGCATATTTCTGTAACAATTTTTTAACATATTTCAGTCACATATTGATCAACATATTACTGATAACAAATTTTTAACATATTGTTGATAACAAATTGTTAACCTATATCTGATACATACTTGCTAACATATTGCTAACATATTTCTGATACATACTTGCTAACAATAAATTGATCAACAACATCTTCATTTAATTGATAACAACTTAGTACAATAACTTGTTTATTCATTACATTGATAACAACTTGATAAACAACAAATTTCCTAAAGCATTCTAATAACAACTACAATGAGGCACATGAACAAAATTAAATTCCACAATTTTTTCCACTTCAGTAGGTTCTTCAATTCACTTTCCACATTACTTATTTGTTTCTATATTCTTCGATAACTACTTGACATTCCACATCTGTGTTTGAAAGCTTTTCTATTCTATCCATCAACACCTCTTCCTTCTCATATCCCACTTCTTCATAATACCATCCAAAGTACCCACAACCAACATGCATTGATCCCTGCAAAATTAATCTCTATACATCAAATCTTTGCAGCAACAACTGTTTTAATAAGAACAAACATGACATTCACATTAAACATACCTTAAAATTAGGATAACCCCATAAATATTTTCCATAGTTCTTAACTGTTGTTGCCATTCGAAGAACAACTAAATCCCCACAATGACAAAACGGTTTCCAACCTGTACTTGTGTTGACATTCGACCCTTCCTTTGAAGAAGATATACCATAAGCGTTTTTTTGCTTCATTGTTGGAGGCGAACAATTCGATTTCATGGCTGAAGCTGGACTTGGTGAAGAAACCCTAGACTATGTCGTGAATCAATTTGGGGAAGAAGCTCTAACAACACAAACCCTAATCCTGAAGGCAAAAGTTAACAAAGAAGAAGATGAAATATGCCATGTCAACTATCTCATACGCATAAATAAACGTCTGTTTGGGGCACTTGATAGACACGACCAATTTGGAACCATTTAAACAATTAAGGAATCTTTTTGACACATTTTAAATTTAAAGGACCAAATTGAACCCAATGGTAGAGTTAATGGACCATAATATTTTGTCAATTCTTAAAATAAAATTCAAAATATTTATATAGGTATTCTTGCTCTTAATGATTTTCTGAAGAAACACTATAAAATTGACTCTCTAATTTAGAAAATTCCTACAATATAGATTTTGTACTTAATGGTTTTCTGAAGGAACACTATAAATTGACTCTCTAATTTAAATAATTTCATATTTAGATTTTATTTGCTAGAAATAGAGTTGGGCTTATAGCCAATATATACTATCGGATCATAATGCAATTGGTAACTAGAGATTACAATCAATTGATGAAATCTAATCCCATCACAATTTTCTTAATTATGATATTGCCATTTATTAATTGTGTTCATAAATAAATACTTATACAATTTTCACTTAAATTTATATAAATTGCCGAACGATTGGATTGAAATAACCACAAACCCTAAATTATTTATATAGAGGTTGTACCAAAAAAATAAAAGTAAATTATTTATATAAAGGTGATTTTCATCTAAACCATACAAAAGTAATAATATAATCCTAACCATATAAAATATTTTGGTGCAATTCCGATTATGAGGTAGTTACATACAATCTTCACATACTACATTGTATTGTTTTATATTAAATTATTTATAACGTTCTAAATTTACATTAAATTTAAATATATTTTATATCATATCAAATAATTTTTATCTGTACAGGAGTATGGATATCATAATAATTATTATAAAAAAAACTAATACCAATTAATGTGGCTGATATATTGATAAAAGTTTTACAAAATAGAAGTTATTGTTTTGTAAAATGGATGCATGTTTGAGTTTGACAAGCAACACCAAATTTGTTCAAGGATATATCCTATTTGGTTAGAAGTTGAGAGTGGTTGAGATCCATCTAAGTGAATGCATTAAGATAAGAGAAATACCAATACTTTAATATTTTGTAGTATTATGTATTTACCACTTTTATGCTACATTTAAAAATGATAAAATATTTTTAATATAGCTTAATAACACTTGGACAACAACCATAAATAAGATTTTGTAATTTTTAAAAAAAATCCAAACTATATTTAAATGATAGAATATTTACAAAACATAATAATTCGAAATTAAAAGAAAATGAAATAATTATGAGATAATATAAAAAATGAGAAATAATTATAATAATTATACGAGGTTTAAGGCATACATTAAAAAATCTAAAAATAAATAATTGAAATATGTTTCATATTTAATTATTTGAAATTTAATTAATTAGTTATTATTATTTATCATGTTTATCTATTTAGAGAAGTTTATTTTTTCAAGAGTAAGAGTATCATAACACAAATTTAAAAAATAATACAAACAAAAACTTAATAATTAATACCGGTGGAGTGTTATACATGCTATCTAACTAAAGCCATAATGTTTTCTAATATGGCCATAACAATAACAAAAGGAATATTTTCATGTTTTGCTTGTGAGATGGTTTTCTATTTTGTTATTAGAAAGCTCCAAATCCTCATTTCATGATTCTTATTTGTTTGAAACTGACTTAATCTATATGTTATATTTTTCTTTTTTTTCACCTTGGAAATAAGATTCAACTTAAATATGCTCATGCATCTATATCTGTAATCTATTATTATATATAAAAGGGAATAAAAATCAATTAATACCTATAAAATTTATATTAAAATCAAAATTAAATACAAAATATTCGTTTATATATTAACGTGGTGCACACTAAAAAAAATGGGTAAACAAAGACACTAAAAAAACTTGAAATTTACCTTATACTTGAAATATAAGACAACAAAATGGAAAATAAAACACAACGTTATTATATAATTTGAACACACTCAAAACTTGAACTCATTCCAACAATACATAAACCTTAAACCAATTTCGACAAAACATAAACCTTTGTGACAAGCATTATAATTATAATCTTTTGATTTACTTTGGTTGATACTTACTTTTTCTAGGCTTTTGAATTTTGATTTTTGATTTTTCTTGATTTGTTTTCTTATGTACAATCATAATAATTTGTAATTAAAAAGGAATAAATGAAATAATTAAGTTTTAATTTTTAGATAATTATATAATTAGATTAGAAAGTAAATATGTGATTTTCTTTTAAATACAAATAGATATATGTATGCGCGCGCACACACACATTACTACATTTAATATATTTTATGATATTTTTTAGGTATAATATCAAGGCCTGAGTAAAGGAAAGGAAAACAAGTGCATGTCATTTCATCGTTTCGCAGGTTCTGTGTGTTGCAGAAAGTGCACCGATAGTAAGTGCTTCTGATGGTGTGAATAAATTGAACTGATTGTTCTCTCCCGCATTAGTTGGCGGTTTGCCTCTAATGCTACCTGACGAGTAATTTCTGTTTGTCGAAAGGCTTGAGCATTTCTCGCTCGCAATGCCTCAACTATCCAATAAAAAAAATAACAAATAAAATTAAAGATCCTAAAACTAATCCTAACTTTATCAATTCTGCATCACCCTTTGACCGTCCTCCTCCTTCTCCTAAAAAAGAAAATCAATATTTCTTTAATAACTATCTTTTTAACAAGTGGCAATGAAAAACGATAAAAAAAATATTCTATCCGAACTTTTAAAAAATTTAAAACGAAAAAAAGTAATAAGAAAATTAAAAAAAAAACAAAGGATTTGGAGGAACGACAAGAAAATCAAAAGAAATAAGAAAAAGAAATAGAGAGAAAGAGAAATTGAACAAAATGTGGCAGAAGAGACTAGAACTCGCGCCCCCATCCTTGCCAATACTAAACCCACAAATCAACAACTGGTACAGAGAATAACATAAGAAAATAACAGTTGACGTTCACTATTTCAAACAAAAAACGAATCATGTAATCTTTGTAATATTAAATTATAATACATTCATATAAATCCTTACTTCAATAAGGAATTGGCAGTAGTTTCCGGTTATGAATAGTTAGAGTCTGATATATGAGAAATTTTTTATTTGTTTGTCCTCATATATGAGAAAATTTTCAAATGTAATAATGAGAGTAAAAAAAATTGACATACTGAAATGCAACGAGTTGATGTTGTTGGCGTTAGTGGAAGCTATGAAGAAAGAGGGAGTTGATGTTGTTGTCGTTAGTGGAAGCGATGAAGAAAAAGGACCTGATGTTGTTCACATTAGTGGAAGCGATGAAGAAAGAGGGAGCTAATGTTGTTGGCGTTAGTGGAAGCGATGAAGAAAGAGGTTGATGGCGGTTAAGGGTGTTAGAAGAAAGAGGTCGACGACAGTTAAGGGTGTTAGAAGAAAGAGGTTGACGACAGATGCTACCTGACGAGCAATTTCTGAAAGGCTCGACGAGCATTTCTCGCTCGCAATGCCTCGACTATCCAATACAAAAAAAAAAAAAAAAAATTAAAGATCCTAAAACTAATCCTAACTTTATCAATTCTGCATCACCTTTTGACTGTCCTCCTCCTCCTGAAAAACTATCTTTTTATTAACTATCTTTTTAACAAGTGGCAATGAAAAAAGATAAAAATATTCTATCCGAACTTTTAAAATTTTAAAACGATAAAATGTAATAAGAAAATCAAAGGATTTGGAGGAACGACAAGAAAATCAAAAGAAATAAGAAAAATAAATAGAGAGAAAGAGAAATTGAACAAAATGTGGAAGAGGGGACTAGAACTCGCGCCCCCACCCTTGCAAAGGGTGGATTCACAAATCAACCACCGGGCCATGCATCTATATTTATAATCTATTATTATATATAAAAAGGAATAAGTGCTTTTGGTATGACCTATTTTCATTAAAATCAAAATTAAAATCAATTAGTACCTAAAATATTTAAATTAAAATCAAAATTAAATATAAAATATTCGTTTATATATTGACGCGGTGCGCACTAAAAAAAGCGGATAAACAGACACACTAAAAAACCTTGAATATAAGACAACAAAATGGAAAATACACAATGTTATTATATAATTTGAGCACACTCAAACCTTAAACCCATTCCAACAAAACATAAACCTTAAACCGATTTCAACTAAACATAAACCTTTGTCAGAAGCATTATCATTATAATCTTTGATTTACTTAGTTTGATACTTACTTTTTTTTTAGGCTTTAGATTTTTTATTTTTGATTTTCTTGGTTTGTTTTCTTATATACAATCATAATAATTTGTAATTAAAAAAGAATACATGAAATAATTAAGTTTTAATTTTTAGATAATTATATAATTAGATTAGAAAGTAAATGTGTGATTTTCTTTTAAATACTGATCTTACCTAATCAGAAGGGTCTTCCAGGTGCTGAGCGACGAACGTGATGGTTGATTGAGAGAAGGTGGAGGTGTACCTGCAAGGCACTCCGGTGCTTAAGTGAGTATGAGTACAGAAGTAATATACAATAATAAGTTCAGAATACCTAACATTCTAATGAAAGAGGGTATTTATAGTGTGCCCTCAGCGCTGGACCACGGGTTTTTCTTGGGCTGGATCAGTTTGGCCCAAGGAAGAATGCCAAGGAACGCATATGAGCATGTAAAACCTAGCATGTGGTCTTGCCCTTGGTCCAACTGCCCCTATATTCTAGGAGATAATAGTGGACAATTAGGTGACGTGTCATACATGGGAGAGATGTAGTCACCCCTGCTGCCTGCTAGTGGGTCGTGGGCGTGCCCGACAGTTTGAGCCTTTTGCCCGCTGGGTTGGGTATATTCCCGACTGATTAGGCTTCTGCCCGATGTAGTCTTAGAGGTCCAGTCTGGAATATGAGCCCCCCTAAGTCGAAACTTCGGGATAGAGTGGAGACTTAAGAATAACTTGTAGGGCACAACTCTTAGTGTCAGGGATAGCTACGAGCTCATGCGCGACGAGGAGCGGAATGTATCTGACAACCTCGGACTGCCTTGTCGCGGAAGCCAGGAGTCTCGTCTTGTTGAGTTGAAGACGCAACTCGAAGGGTATGGACGAAGGAAGTTGAAATGCATTTAAGTTAGCATTGGGGAATCTATGAGTATCTGTTTTCATCGGGGGCAACTTCATGGTGCACGACCTCTTTTGGTGTCAAGGATGTAGCGCATGCTCACCGTCTTTTGGGATTCTTCAGGGTGATATGTCCACTAACTTTAATGCGTGTCATTTCGTTTCCCGCGCATTAAATGTTGGCCACCCTAGGGAATCTAGGTAATGATTGCCTAGGGCGCGCCCTTTCACGTAATGCCTATAAAAAGAGTGAGGGGACCATTTCATGTTTTCCCTTTTCTCTTATCTGACGTTTTACCGCATACTCATCTTCTCTCTTCGCTAGTACAACCATCGTCGTCGCCGCCGTTCGTCGTCGTCATCACACCACCAGAACCATGTCAGGTAACATGTCAATCCCATTTTTCTGGAAACTTTAAACTTGATTAGCTAGTTATAATGGTGACTTACTCGCCGAAGTAGGTAGAATGTATGTTCTATAGGCGGTTTTTTAGGGTTTTTAGATGAATGTCCTGGGCGTAATATGAATATGTAGGGTAGACATGGGAAATTTAGGTAAATGTCATGGGCATTGTATGAGCATGTCAGGAAAACATAGGAGTTTCCTTTGAATGTCGCATGCATCTTTTGAATGCCCCAGGCGGAATCTTCATGAATTCTTTGAATATCCCGGGAATTATTTGAATGTCCCGGGTAATTTAGTATAAGTATGTTGGGTATCTGCCTCCTCGCCCTTTCACTTGAAATGCGGTGGAAGGGTGAATTTGATGCGAAATTGAATTCACTTGTTCCTTCTGCTATTTAGGTAATACGGACCAAGGGCGTCCCGTGAAAGGGAACACGACATCTTCATCCAGGAGTGAAGATCTCTCGTGGGTTGCTGACGAACCAATGGAGACAGAGTCTTGTTTTATTGACGACCACGCTAATGCCCATACGGTAGTCGAGGATGTGGGCCCCGACGAGCCTCTAAATTGGCAGTCTTACGCTCCCCTTCCCGAGCAACGAATCTGCTCGTATTTTCGAGGAAAGCGGTTTGCTATGTACGAGTTCTCCTTCCAAAAAGCGGGGGTACGAATCCCCTTCAATGAATTTCAGATGGGTGTTTTCAGGTGGCTCAAGTTGGCGCCCTTGCAACTCCATCCCAATGCCATATCGTTCGTTCAGGCGTTTGAACCAGTATGCCAGCATCTCGAGATTGGTTGCACCCTGCCTCTCATTTTTAGTGTCTTCCACTTGCAACGGTCGGACAACGATGGGCGACATAACTAGGTTTCTTTAAAGCAGCCTTCGAGGCTTTTCAAAACCTACCACGACTATATCCGGAATTTCAAATATTGGTGGTACACGGTGAAACCCATCACCCAGCAAGCCCTCAACATCATATATATTTTGCAACGGAAGGTCAACGGTGGGGAACGTCTGGTATCAAAGATCCCCCTTGAGTGGAGGCCAAATCATTTCAATTTGTCGATCAGTCATTACAAAGTGAAGCTCGAGCTTCTGGGGACCGAGGACAGGTTGGCCTACAAAACATGGTGGCTTATCTCCGGAGTTTCAACCCTACTACGTGTGTAGACCGAGTAGACAATCTGATATTGGGAGATGATGAGCTTCCCTTCTTAGAGCCTCGGCTAATTAACACTAGGGTTGTGCTCGAGTGTAAGTCGGATAAGGAAGCTCTCCGACTTTTAGGTAGCTTATACTCGATTATCTCTTTCTTTATGTTTTTAACTTGCCTTACTAAATGTATTCATTCTGCAGGTAAAATGGCCAGACTCAGGGAACGAGCAATGAAATTGGCCAACCATGTTGAGGTTCCGGCCAAACCATCATAGAAAAAGAGCAAGGGTCGCGTCCAACAAGTGGACACCGAGCATGTGGCTGGCGGTTCTGGGACTTCCAGCCCTACTCCACATTCTCCGCGCCCGGACTCTCCGCCCGTGACAATAATTCCGAACGAGACCATCCTACTGGATGATTCGCCTCTCCTCAAGCATCCCTGTTTTGAGGGTCTGTTAGGTCGGTCAGTTGTTGTGCACGGAGGTCCATCTGAGAACCAATGGGCCTACCTTTTTCCTCTCTACTTCTTAGAGCGTGAAACTTTCAACTCATAGGGTTCTGTCGGGGTGATGCCTGTAGAGGCTAAAGCTATTCTCGACCAGGAGACTGCGAGCAGGCGTGCCTGTCTATCTCAGGACATCGCTGCAATGATTAGGATCATGGAGACAGCCCTGGTCTTGTCCGACAGTTCATGCTCGCTGTCTGAGCTAAAAGCAGCGGAGGAGGAGCTCTGAGTTGTCAGGACTGAAAAGGATCAGCTCTCCTAGGATTTGTCCAACTACAAAGAAGAGTACAAACTCCAAGAAGGGCTGAAGTCTAAGTTGGACAAGGTGAAGTGTGAACGAGAGACCTTGGCTGATGAGAACAAGAAGCTAAAGGAGAAAGATGCCGAGTTTACTGAAGTTGTCATAGAGAATGGGCGTCTTCGCTCGAGGATCGAGGCGCTGGAGAGGATGGCTATCCCTGTTGACGGTGAAAGTGAGAAGGAGTTGGCCTTATGGAATCGAGGTTATTTAATTTCCCGAATCAAGGAGCTTGAGAGGGATGTCTTCGGGGTCTTCAAAGAAGGTTTCGACAACGCTGCCGATCCGCTCAAAATCGTCAACCCTGGGCTCGTCACTGATGGAACGGCCTTCAACTATGAAGTTATTGATGGGGAGATCACCTGCCCTGCTACTGGTTCGGGTGATGAAGGGGATAACGAGGATGCCAATGAATATGTCTGGCTTGCGTGCCTTTTTTTTCTTTTTGGCCTATGTGCCATTTTACTTTTGTTTCTATGGCCTGCGCTTCACCTGTACTTTGGGCTCTGCCCTGTTTGTACTTTACCGGTCAGTTTTTGGCCGGGTTTATAATACAATGCTTATTTTGTTAAGTTTGTTTAATTTAATTATGTGAACTTGTCTTCTCGACTGTATAAGCTTGTCGGTTTAGGGAACCAGCGAGGTGACAGGTTTTACGTCCGCTGTAAATCAGGACGAGGGCCGCAGTAGAGGCCCTGATCCCGGGGCTTGGACCTTCCCATCGCGGGCTGGGTGCCCTGCCGACATGGTACTGCGACGCTGAAGTTCATTTTGAAGTCTCCAACGTCGAGGGAGGTCGTGCCCGTCTTCTAGGGATGTCGACCTTCCTTTCGATTAGTGACGAAGTGCCATGGTCGTACCTTCTATGGCTTCATGATCTATTAAGCTATAATATTGCTTGAGTTTTTCAACATTCCATGGTCAAGAAAATTATTTTCCTTGTAGATTCTCGAGGTAGTAGGCCCCATTATTTGTTTTGTCGCGGACATGATATGGGCCTTCCCAGTTCGCGACCAACTTGCCCTCGTGCGAGTTCTTCTGGTTTCTTCGGAGGACGAGACTGCCCACTTAAAATTCTAGTTTTATGACTTTTGCATCGTGGTGTAGAGCTACCTTTTGTTTCAGTGAAGCTTCCCGTAGGGCCGCCTCAGAACGAATCTCCTTGACGAGGTCTAACTCTACTTGTAATGCTTCGTCTTTCAGCTCCCCGTCGAGGGGTGCTTCTGTTTTCCTTGAGGGTTCCCGTATTTCTACCTGGATGACTACCTCTATCCCGTAGGTTAGTCGGAATGGGGTTTCCCTGGTTATGGAGTGTGGGGTCGTGCGGTAGGCCCAGAGTACACTGTGTAGCTCCTCGACCCACACTTTCTTCGCTTCACCCAATCTACGTATTAGCCCTCTTAAGATTACCCTATTGGCCGCCTCTACTTGACCGTTAGTTTGAGGGTGCTTGACGGACGTGAAATGTTACTTCGTTCCTAGGTTGGCGACGAAATCTTGGAACCTCCTGTCCGTGAATTGCGTCTCGTTGTCGGTGATGAGGACTTGGGGTATGTCGAAGCGAGCGAGGATATTTATCTTGAAGAAACATAGTATGTTCTGTGCGGTGATCATAGCGAGGGCTTCGGCTTCGATCCACTTTGTGAAGTAGTCAACATCGACGATAAGGTATTTATTTTGGTAGGAACCGGTCATGAATGGACCGAGGATATCCATTCCCCACCAGGTGAAAGGCCATGGGGTGGATAGTTTCTTCATCTCGTTAGGGGGAGCCAGGTGCATGTTCGTATGTTTTTGACACTTGTCGCATCTCTTGACATGCTCCTTTGCGTCGTGTTGCATCTTCGGCCAGTAATAACCTGCTCGTAATGCTTTTCATGCCAATGATCGTCTGCCGAGGTGTTGAGCGTTAATCCCCCTATGTGTCTCTCCTAAGATGTCGAAGAATTTTTCCTCTTCGACACATTTAAGTAATGGGATGGAGAATCCTCGCCGGTAGAGTTTGCCTTCGAGGAGGACGTAAGAACATGCCCTTATTTTAGTTGCAAATGCCTCTTTGGGATCAGCTGGCAGTTCGTCCTTCGTGAGGTAATTGTGGATGGGAGTCATCCAGCAATGGGTGTCGCCAATGGCGTTCACTTCAAGTGGAGGTGAAGGTTTCTCAATACTTGGACGTGGGAGGATCTCCTGGATCACGGATTTGTTCTCGCCTTTCTTTCGTGTGCTCGCCAATTTAGACAGAATGTCTGCTCGCGTATTGTGTTTGCGGGGAACGTGTTGGACCTCCCAGGAATCGAATTTCTCCAATTTGTCTTTCACGAGGGTCAGGTACTCGATGAGATTGTCGTTTTTTCCTGATATTCTCCTCTTACTTGGGATGTTACGAGCTGAGAGTCGGTGGATATCTTCACTTCTTTTGCCCCAAGATCTTCAGCCAGTCGCAAGCCTGCCAAGAACGCTTCGTATTCGGCTTGGTTGTTTGAAGTTGGGAAGGCCAACGCTAGTGACACTTCAATCAAGATGCCATCCTCGTTCTCGAGGATGATACCTGCACCACTCTCGGTCGAGCTGGATGCACCGTCGACAAAGATAGTCCATTTGTGGGCACCGCTGGCCGGGGTTGGGCTATATGTCATCTCGGCGACGAAGTCGGCCAGCACTTGTGCCTTTAAAGCTTTCCTGCTTTCATACTGGATGTCGAACTCTGATAGTTCTAATGACCACTTCAGCATTCTGCCGGTCATATCTGGTCGTCCAAGTAGCTATTTTACGGGTTGTTCTGTTTGGACCTTTATTGTATAGGCGAGGAAGTAATGTCGTAATCTTCTGGCCGCGTTTATGAGGGCTAAAGCGACCTTTTCGATCTGCTGATATCTGAGCTCGGGGCCTTGAAGAGATTTTATCGTGAAATAGATAGGTTTATGCCTGTCATCGATTTCACGGATAAGGATAACGCTGACCGCCTTAGTGGCCACTGACAGGTATAAGTACAAGGTTTCCTTCTCCAGCGGTCGTGATAGCACTTGTGGCTCGGAGAGCTCCTTTTTAGGTGGATCAACGCTTGTTTTCACTCTCCCGTCCATTCAAAGGTGGCTTCTTTCCTTAGTAGTTTGAACAAAGGAAAGACGTGTTGCGCGGATTTGGCGATGAAACGGGACAGGGAGGCGAGCATACCACTGAGGGATTGGATAGACTTCTTCGATTTGGGGGTTGGAAATTCCGAAAATGCCCGACAATTATCGGGGTTGGCTTCGATCCCTCGTTCAGTGAGGTAGAATCCGAGGAATTTCCCTGCCCGTACACCGAAGGTGCATTTTTTAGGGTTGAACCTCATTTTGTATTTCCTTGCCTGTTCGAAGACCTTATGGAGGTTTTGGGCGTGGTCCAACTCTTCGTGCGATTTGACGATCATGTCGTCCGTATAGACCTCGAGCATGTCCCTAATTTCTCCTCGGAAGACCTTGTTCATCATGTGTTGGTATGTGGCCCTGCGTTTTTCAGTCCGAATGGCATAACATTGTAGTAATAGTTGCCCGTCGGAGTCATGAAGGTCGTGTGCCTCTTGTCCGTGTCCGATATTGGGATTTGAATATACCCACTGTATATGTCCATGAAGGATAAAAGTTTAAAACCTGCAGAGTTGTCTACCAATTTATCTATGTTAGGCAAAGGAAAAGCATCTTTAGGACATGCCCGATTAAGATCAGTATAATCAACACACATTCACCATTTTCCATTATTTTTCTTAACAAGAACTACATTAGAGAGCCAGGTTGTGTATTGGACTTCAAAAATAAAATTTTCCTCTAGGAGGTCTCTTACAGCCTCATCGGCAGCCTCCGCTTTCTCGGAAGACTGCTTATGCCTACGCTGTGCTACGAGCCTAATAGCCGGATCTAAAGCTAATTGGTGACAGGCGACCTCGGGATCGAGCCCGGGTATCTCAGCAGCACTCCATGCGAACATTTATGCATTCTCCTTGAGGCAAGTTATGAGTTGTTTCCTTGTTGCTGGTGATAGTCCAGTACCTATCTTCACAGCTTTGTCGGGGTTGTCGCCTAGAGGAATAAGTTCGAACTCGTCGTCGGGGATTGGACAAACTGGGCGAGTGGGTGTCTGCCCGTTGATGGGGCCCCGTGCTTCAGTGTCCTCTTCACCAAGGCGGTTATCGATCTCGACAGAGTTGACTTGCGGGGGAGGTGGATGCTCTATGACTCTCGGCTTCTTATTGTCCTTGGAGGTGTTGATGATGGCATGTCCTTTGACCTCCACATTGTAGCACCTTCAAGAAGTTTCAATGTTGCCGTGAATTATGACTATGCGGCCCAGCTTGGTGTAATATTTCATTTTCAAGTGGACGTTAGACGAGACTGTTGTCAATTCAGCCAATGTGGGTCGGCCAAGGATACAATTGTAGAGCGAATGTCACTCGATCACCACGAACTAGACTTTGACTTCTCTAGCGGTCTCTTGCTCCTCGAAGAGAACAAGGAGCTCCACGTATCCCCATGGTCTTGTGGTGGCCCCGTTGAACCCTTGGAGGTCGGACCCAACATACGGGGACAAGTTTGTTTTATCCAGCTTGAGAGTCTTGAATAAGTGGGCGTACATAATGTCCACCGAGCTTCCTTGATCGACCAAAATGCGTCGAACGTCGAAGCGTTCCATTTTGGCCCTTATCAGTAGAGGGATGTTCGAGTTAGGCGACCCGCCCAACAGTTCCTCGAGGAAAAAGGCTATAGGGTTGGATCTTCCCCGAGATTTTGTTAATGTAGCCAATTGATCGGGCACAGTTAACATGAGCTCGTCGAACTTTCGCTTTACAGAAATGGCGGATTTCTCGTTGTTTACTCCTCTTCCAGAGATGATCAAGGCCGCAAGGAAAATCTCCCACGAGCTGTGTGCAGTAAGTCACCCCCCATGCTGGCATCAGGGAGGTGGAAACCTTCAGGCCGTGATATGCACATTGCCACTTGAAAGGGGGAGCTGTCACCTGGTGAGTCTTCGTGATTTCTTTTCGTGGACTTTTCCTCAAGTCGGGGAGTCTCACTTCTTTTGGTGTATTATTTGAGGTGGCCCTCTTTGATCAGGATCTCGATCGTGTCTTTTAGGTGGACACAATATTCGGTCACATGCCTGTGGATTCTGTGGAAACGGTAGTACTTGGACTTGTCCGTGTGGGGCTTGGGTGTTGTAGGTTTGGGGAACCTTATCTTACCCTGTTTGAACTCAGAGTTGATGCATTCGGCCAGGATACGCTCGCGGGGAGCAGTCAGCAGCGGGTATTTGGAGAATCGCTCTATTGGTCCTCTTCCTTCGCGGAACTCACGAGGCTTATCATCTCTCCTCTTATCCCCGGTGCGATGGGGCACAATGTAGTCTTCGTGTTTGGAGCTTCTGGCGTCATCATGACCGCGGTTACTCCGAACATTGTGAGCAACCTGTTTCTCCTTATACCTGATATATGCTTGAGCTTTGTGGAGAAGCTCATCGAGGGTGCGAGGAGGCTCTATCCCGACTGCTATGCTGAGTTCGCTTCCAGGAAGGAGCCCTTTTTCGAGGAGATACGTTTTCATGTAATCGGTTATATCCACCTCGACGGCCTCCTGGTTAAATCGCTTGATGTATGAGCGCAAAGTTTCGTTCTTCCCTTGTACGATGGATTCAAGGATTGCTTCAGTCTTGGGGTGGCGTCGGGAGGCTGTGAAGTGCCCCGTGAACGCCAACCTTATGCTCCTCCATGAAGTGATAGATTCGGGGGCCAAGCTTTTGTACCACGCCATAGCTCATTTCCTGAGGGTTGTCGAGAATAACCTCCACTTCACGTTCCCGCTAATGTCGTTGCGGTAGTTGATCATAACATTAATGTTGTCGACGTGGTCGTCAGAATCATTCGTCCCGTCGTAAGTCGCCAGGTTCATGGGTTTCTCCATACCTGACGAGAATAATGCCTCCATGATAGCCCGGGAAAGGGGGTAGCGGGGGTCATCTTCATCACTCCTCAGCGGGGAGCATTCCCCGTTCCTAGGACTCTGATCATGTCGAGGGGAAGTCTTTGGCTGGTCATTCACTCGTTCGGGGTGCCCTCTGGACTTATTCTTTTTTGGTTCGGGGGAACGCCGCCCTTGGCGAGGAGGTGAGCGCCCCCGCTTCCTGGTTACCTCTGGTTGGCGTTTCTCTGGTTGAAACCCACGTCCCTGTCGAGGAGGGCCAATCTGACTCTCGGTCTCCAGTACTATTATCTTATCCTTCTGTTGAGAGAGCAAGAGATTGGTCTGGGGGAGCGCGTGCACTATGGCTATCATGGTAGGGTCCCATTCGAATGGCATCGGGATGGGTTGAAAGGGAACTGCTGGTTGAGGTTGAGGAACACCATTGTCCTTAGGTTCAGGTGATGGGGTGGAAGGCTGCCCGTCGCGCACATCAGATTCGTGAGTGACGATCAGATTGTCCTTCGTGGTGTAGTCGACAAGGCCAGAGGTGTGGTTTTCACCGTGTTCGCCGACCATGCTGGAAGGGTGAAGAGTAAATTGAAACATTGATCCTCTATTGTGGAAGATGAGGAGAGCTTGTTCCCACAAACGACGCCACTGATCTTACCTGATCAGAAGGGCCTTCCAGATGCTAAGCGACGAAAGTGACGGTTGATTGAGAGAAGGTGGGGGGTGTACATGCAAGGCATTTCGATGCTTAAATGAGTATGGGTACAGAAGTAGAATAGAATAATAGGTTCAGAATATCTGACCCTCTAATGAAATAGGGTATTTATAGTGTGCCCCCAGCTCTGAGCCTGTTGCACCCCAAAATTTGCCCTCACAAAACAAGACTTTGTGTACTATGAGGTTCACAAGGTTCACAAGACACCTTATGAGGTTCACAAGATTCACAAGACATCTTATGAGGTTCACAAGGTTCACAAGACACCTTATGAGGTTCACAAGGTTCACTAGACACTATGAGGTTCACAAGGTTCACAAGACACCTTATGAGGTTCACAAGGTTCACAAGACACTATGAGGTTCACAAGATTCACAAGACATCTTATGAGGTTCACAAGTTTCACAATACACCTTATGAGGTTCACAAGATTCACAAGACATCTTATGAGGTTCACAAGGTTCACAAGACACCTTATGAGGTTCACAAGATTCACAAAACATCTTATGAGGTTAACAAGGTTCACAAGACATCTTATGAGGTTCACAAGACACTATGAGGTTCACAAGGTTCACAAGATACCTTATGAGGTTCACAAGGTTCACAAGACACTATGAGGTTCACAAGATTCACAAGACATCTTATGAGGTTCACAAGGTTCACAAGACACCTTATGAGGTTCACAAGATTCACAAGACATCTTATGAGGTTCACAAGGTTCACAAGACACCTTATGAGGTTAACAAGGTTCACAAGACATGTTATGAGGTTCACAAGTTTCACAATGATGTTCACAAGGTTCACAAAGTTCACAATTAGTTAGAAGATTTGACAATTCCCTCAGACAATGCATCCTCCTAAACAGGGCATCCAAAACTAGGGTTTTGACTTTAATCAGGCTAAATGGACTTCCAATACTTCAAGTGAGGTTCATAGCATCTTATATGTGTTTAAGAATCCCCATGACAAGTTTCAAGACTTTTCCCAAAGGTTTGCTCAGTCAGATGATCAAATAGGTCAAAATCAGTCAAAGTAGTTAAAAAGTCAAACTGAGGTCAACTGTGGTCAAACCAAAGTCAAACTTCATGATTTTTTTGCCAACATCAATTATATGAAGTAAAATTCATCATTTGATCAAGGGTTAATCATGATTCATCAAGGAGATTTCAGATCATCAAGAATCAGGAGTTTCTAAATTAGGGTTTCCTTAGGAAAAGTCAACTGAACTTTGACCAGCCATAACTTTCACATGCTTCATCAAATTTTTCCCATCCAAAGCTCATTTTGAAGGAAATTGAATTCTCTACAACTTTGTGTCTCACAAGCCAAGCCCAAAAATGCTTCATTTGGAAGGTATGAGCTAAGACATTATAGGTCCTTTTAAAAGTCAACAAAAAGTCAACAACTTCAAAAGGGCATAACTTGAGAATGGTAAATGATATGGACATGAAACCAATGGGGTTGGTTAGAGGACTCTTTAAGATTTCCAAAATGTCCAATAACACCCTCATAGAATTAAAATTGAAGGATTTGTGACCTTGCAAAGTTGGGAAATTTTTGGGTGGTTTATGAAGAAAATAGGGTCTTAAAACCATAATTCTTCAAATGGGCTGAACTTTTTGTGACCCAAGGTGTTCCATGACATCATGCACGAAATTTATTTAATATTTTCATAATTTTATTTTATTTATTTTATTTATTATGATATAAAAATCATTTTAAATTTAAATAAAATATCAAATATGAAGATTTAAAATATATTTTGATTCTAGAAAGTCATAAACATGAATTGGATAAGATTGATATGCAATTGATGATGATTGTCTTAAGATAGAATGGTCTCATTCAAAAATATATGAAATTCAAGTCATGATCTTTTTCAATCTTCAAAAATCAAAAAGTCCAAATAACCATCCAATTTTTTGACCTAGTTTCATTCAACTATAAGTATACAAACCATCACAATGCATAGGACACGAAAATTCTTCCTCAAGAGTAAGTTCCAAACCTCAAAAAATTCTTCAAAAGTGAATTTTCAGTTTCAATCTTAGAGAAGGTTTAAAGGTATTCTATGGACATATACATGATCCCTGGACCTCCTTGATGCTATTTGCACTCTCATAAGCATCCATAGCTTCATAAATTGCATAACCCAAATGCATCTTCTTCTTCTTTTTTTGATTTTCGATTCCATTCATTTATCCATTACCAATTGTTTTTGTGCTTCTAACTTTGTTTGCCATCATGTATAGAAGGTTTCTGGGCAAAAACATTGAAGAAACCGTGACTAAACATTGAGATGCCATGTTAGGGTTTCAAGCTTGAAATTGGGGTTCTTTGATTCGGCTTATATAAATACATTCTAATAACATAAATAAGATGAATGAACTGTATTGATCATGTTGGCATGATCAATTTGGCAAAATTGTATGGATATAAAATGTTATGAATTTTGTAGGTTTTCGAACGCAGGTAAAATCGCAGGTAAATTCGAAACAAAATTCGCAGCTAAATCCCCAGGTCTGGAGGTTGAAGACGATGGCGCCAAAACCTGATTTGAAATTTCATCTTATTTTATATACTATTATGTTCAGATATTTGTCAAAGTTGGTGAGGATGGCCTGGTGGTTTTGCACGCACGCGTAGAAGCTTGATGCAAGGGTTTGATCCCTGGCTGGTACATTATTTTTGCTAATATTCTTCATTATTATCAGGTTGAAAATATAATACGTTGCCTCCATTTGTTATCACCTGCGCGCGCGCAGCCCAGTGGCTGGCTTGTTGGTCTTGGAGGGTGCATTGCCCAGGGACTGGGTTCGAATCCCAGCCCAGGTAAGTTTTTTTTCATTTTTTTTCTTGTTTTTCTATTTAATTAGTTTATATTACAATTAAATAAATTTAAATAATAAAAATAAAATGTTTATATTATTACTTTCTTTTCTATAATTCAAAATTCATCTTTTCTAAAATTAAACTTTATTAGTAAAAATTATTTAATATTTATTTTATATTATTAATATTATATAATTTTGTATAATTAATTTATAATTAGATAATTAACCCTAATTTCTTTTTCTAAACATATAAACCCTAATATTTTCTAAAACCCTAAAAATATTTTTATAAAACCTAATTATTTTTATAAACCCTAATTGTAAATATTAATTTATTTGTTTATTTTAATTTCATAATTTTTGTTTATATTTTAATTAAGAAGTAAATCATAATGTATTTTTTCTAAATAATCAAACCCTAATTTTTCTTTTACATAAACTCTAATTATATTATAACTTTTAATTTATTTATTTGTAAACTTTAATTATGTACATATTTTTATAATTTGTTTATAATTATTATTTAATATAGTTTTGCATGTAAATAATTTTAGATTATGCTTAAAAATAATTAAAAAACTCCTAATTTAGTCTTATAAATAATTTAGTTTTATAATATCTTTATTTAATTATAATTAACCATTATTTTTATAACATGTACATAAATTTAATAATAATTAGTATATAGTATGAAATTGAAAAATAATTATTCATTAAAAAATTTGCATGCTAATTTCTTTATTTTTATTCTTATTTATTTTATTATTACTAATCCTATTTATTTTATATGATGGTTATTTTATTTTATTATTACTAACCCAATTATTTATTATTATTTATTTGCTTATTTAATTCATTATAATTATTATTATTATGTAATTGTACCTAATATGTAATAGTTGTAGTAATTTTTAATATTTAATCTTAAATGCTATGGTTAGTAAAATAGGGAGTGCAAGATATGTTTGTATTTAAAATTTGAAATTAGATCATTTAATCTTAAAGATGAATATTTAAATTGGTACACTCACACACGTAAGTCGATCTTTGATCGCCATCTCACTTCTTAAGGGTTACCTCTCAAGTTGCCTAAACAAAAGGTCAAGTAGGGTGTATAAAGCAAAGTCCCTCATCTCACATCATCTAGTCCCTTAAACAGATAAAAAGATCAAGTCCCTTTGAATGTTGCCTTCGTAATGATCTTGTCCCTTTCGAATAAAGATGATAAGTCCCTTCGAATTGCTTATACACCTCACAGTTGCCTAAATAAACAGATGTCCCTTCACTTGTCCCTCACACATCCAAGGTAATGACTACCTATTCCTTAATAATAGGGATAGTCTTACCATTTAAAGGATATTCAAGAACAGAAAAGACTTAACTTAGGGTAGGTTCCTCTTATGTACTTGCTCATTTTTCAAAAACATTTCAAACACTTCATACTTTTCAAACAAATTTTCAAAACAAAGACTTTATATATATCCGTACATGGATCATTATAAAGTACTCAAAGAAAATTCTATTCACGCACTTCACATTTCAAAAACAATTTAAAGTGAGCTAAGTAACTAAGAGCACATGGATAACCATGGATGTAAAGGGTGCTAACACCTTCCCTTTACAAAACCTACCCCCCGGACCCAAAATCTTTTTAAAAGGTCTTTCCTGTTCTTTTATGCCTTTCCTTTGGATAAAATAAAAGTCGGTGGCGACTCTTGCTATCCGCAACATAACTAAAGTCAGTTCTCCCACCGTGTTACAGAGCCAAGGTTCTTTCTTGGGCTGGATCAGCTAGGCCCAAGGAAGAATTGCCAAGGAACGCGTAGGAGCGTGTAAGACCTAACACGTGGTCTTACCATTGGTCCAACTACCCCTATATTCTAGGAGATAATAGTGGACAGTTGGGTGACGTGTCATACGTGGGGAGACATAGTCTCCCCTGCTGCCAGCTAGTGGGTCGTGGGCGTGGTCGACGGTTTGAGCCTTTTGCCCGCTGGATTGGGCATTTGCCTGACTGATTGGGCTTCTTCCCGACGCTGTCTTAGAGGCCCTGTCCGGAACAAATACAAATAAATATACGTATGCGCGCACGCACACAGATCACTACATTTAATATATTTTATGACAAAACTTTCATCTCACCCAACAAACTTTTTAGGTACAATACCAAGGCCCGAGTAAAGGAGAGGAAAACGAGTGCATGTCATTTCATCGTTTCGCAGGTTCCATGTGTTGCAAAAAGTGCACCGATAGTAAGTGTTTCTTATGGTGAATAGATTGAACTGATTGTTCTCTCCTGCATTAGTTGGTGGTCTGCCTCTAATGCTACCTGACGAGCAATTTCTGCTCGTCGAAAGGCTCGACGAGCATTTCTTTCTCGCAATACCTCAACTATCCAATAAAAGAAACAACAAATAAAATTAGGATCCTAACTTTATCAATTATGCATCACCCTTTGACTGTCCTCCTCCTCCTAAAAATGAAAATCAGTATTTCTTTAATAACTATCTTTTTACTAACTATCTTTTTAACAAGTGACAATGAAAAACGATAAAAAATATTCTATCTGAACTTTTAAAAAATTCATTACAAAAACATCAACTACAAACATATTTAGAAAATTTAAAGGTTTAATAGGAGGGTTCTTGAAGACAAGAAAAGGGGAACTCGATCATAATAGATTAGAATTAGCAGTTGCCTTCTTAATTATTTATGAATTGAAGAAGTTTATATGTGAGTTTTTCCTATGGTTACCATACAAATGTTTCAGTAAAAATGTCCTTCATTTTTTAGAACAATTCAACAGTAAAAGAGTTGTTTATGGTAGGAATCCCTAGTTAACACATCTACTTTAAATTACTATGTTTTATGTTTTATATGACAGTAAAATATTAATGTTCAGCGAATTATTTGCAGACAATGGAAAAAGACAGATACCTGAAAGAAAAAAGAAAATTTGGAGCTTTCTAATAACAAAATAGAAAACCATTTCAATAGCAAAACATGAAAATATTTTTCATATTAGAAAAAATTATGGCTTTAGTTAGACAGCACATATTACACTCAAATGGTGTTAAATATTAAGTTTTTGTTTGATTTATTTTTTTAAATTTGTGTTATAATACTCTTACTCTTGAAAGAATAAACTTCTCAAAAAATAAAAAATCTTAATTGTAATAATTTTGACAAATAATTATATTATTATTAATCATTGTAATATTTTTATTTTTATTTTAATTTAGATTTTTTGTGGTCCTAGCCGTGGGTCCGGTTGAGTCAAAATGATTACATAATCAATATTATTTTATATTGATGCCAATTTTAGTTTTTTTGTCTCTTTTGTATAACTATACATATTATTAATTTAGATTTATATGATTTATGTTCATCTTCCTTATCGAAGGTTTTCAAGTGCTTGTTACTCACTCTCAAAAGGGAATTCAGATTTTGAGAGGCTTTTCTCATACAGGTCACACTATATGCAAATGGTAGTGCATGAGTTTAACATCACCCACAAAAAACACAATCAATCATATTGTAACTTTTAACATAAAATGTGAATAAATAATGTAATACAAATAAAAAATCATTAAAATATAATAATAAATTAATTTTCTCATTATATTTATATAATTTTAATCATTAGATTGTCAGATTAAAATATAATAATAAGTTACATAATGTGGAGAATATTAGTTTCATATTAACTTTTTATTTTATTTTGTAATTTAATTCATGTGAACCCCTCACCAAATCCAAATTAAAACTATTATTGTTAATGTTGTCAAAGTTTAATCTCTTAATTGATATAGATGGCCCCTTTCCTCATCTAAGGGATAGGGAAATCCAAATTCAAAAGGAGTTGGAGCATGTGCTAGAAGAAGAATTTTTCTAGGCTGAAAAAGCTAATCTCAACTGGTTTCAATCGGGTGATAGAAATATCGAATTTTTTCACCGAGTTGCGAAGGTTAAAAGATCCAATAGTGTTATTTCGATGCTTACGAATGGGGATTTAGTTATCACATATCAGGATGATATGGCGGGTGTTGCGGTTGATTATTTTACTAATCTTTTTTTCTTCTGCAGGTGATAATTTCAGCAATGAGAACATTTTCGAAGTCATTCCAAAATTGGTTACAGAAAGTATGAATAACATTCTTACGTGCCTTCCTTCAACCGAAGAAATTCGTGGTGTTGTTTTTTATCTCAAGAGGCATAGTGCTCCCGCTCCCAACGGTTTTGGAGGAGTCTTTTTCCACACTTTTTAGGATATAATTCAGGAGGACATTCATGCTGCGGTTATTCAATTTTTCAGGCACGACTGGATTATACCAAACTATAATGTCAGTAACATTATTCTCATACCCAAATAGCAAGAGGCCACTTCCATGGATTCCTTCCGGCCGATCGCACTGTCAAACTTTAAATTCAAAATCATTACCAAGATTACCGTTGCTAGGATTTCTGCGATCCTTCCTTTCATTGTTTCCAAGGAGCAAAGGGGTTTCATCAAAGGGAGATTGATTCAGGATTGTGTTTGTTTGGCTTCTGAAGCTTTCAATGTGTTGGATAAGAAGTCGAACTATGGAAACATTGCGTTTAAAGTTGATATTTCGAAAGCTTTTGACACTATTAGATGGGACTTCATCTTAAAGGTGCTTGACAGGTTTGGTTTTTGTTCCACTTTCTGCAGCTAGATCCAGAATATTCTAAACTCAGCATACCTTTCCATTAATTTCAATGGAACTTCCTATGGATATTTCAAATGTGCTATGGATGTTAGGCAGGCGACCCGCTTTCACCCATTCTTTTCTGCATTGCGGAGGATGTTTTAAGTAGACTCATCTCGTCGGCGGTGGCTAGAGGCTCGATCTCGCTTTTCAACGCTTCTAGGAATAATCCAATTCCTTCTCATATTATGTATGTTGATGATATTCTCCTCTTCTGTTCATCCAGAACTTCCACTGTCAAGATGTTGATTTCTATTTTCAAAGATTATGCCCTTGCCTCTGGTCAAATCGTCAATGCTGCAAAATCCAACTTTTATGTCGGTTTGATGTCGAGACGTAAATTAATCAAAATCTCCCGCCTCACAGGTTTCCAGTAAGGTTCTTCTCCGGTTATTTACCTCGGTATTTCTCTTTTTAAAGGAAATGTGAGGAAGTGTCACTTAACTCCAATTGGCCGTTTTTGATTTTGAAGAAACTTGAATCCGCCTGTAGAAATTTCATATGGAGTGGTAACATTTCAACTAGAAAAATATGTACTGTTTCTTGGAAGATTGTTTGTCAACCCTTTGAGAATGGTGGTTTGGGCTTACGTTCTCTCTCGGTTTTGAATGCAACGTCTAATCTTAAGTTGCTTGGAGAGCTTTTTAACAGCTCAGACGATTGGGCTGTTATTCTTAGAAACTGTATCCTCCGTCCGCATGGATTCATCTCACACCACATTTCTTCTTCTATTTGGTCTGGTATTAAAGCTGAAACCCCCTGTTTATTTTCTATCTCTTGCTGGTCCTTGGGCATGGGAAATAGAATCTGTTTTTGGTTAGACTCTTGGGATGGTGATCCGCTTATCAATCAGACATCTATGGATTTTCTACTGCAAAACCACATTGAACCTTATATTCGTATCTCTGAATTAATGCTTCACAACCATTGGAACTTCCCTGAAGTGTGGATTTCTTGGTTTCCCTTCCTGCAACCTTACATTGAACAGGTTTCGCAGGTTAGTGATGTTGAAGACTCTCTCTACTAGAAATTAAATGACAATGGCACCCTCAGTTTTAAAGATGCGGTTTATTTCAAAACATTTTTGTTGCCTAAGGTTTGTTGGAATAAAATTCTTTGGAATTCCCACATACCTCCTAGTAGAGCTTTGCTGGTTTGGCGGTTGATTCACTGAAAGCTCCCGACGGATGATTTTCTCAAAGCTAAGGGTATTTTATTAGCTTCCCGCTGCCCGATGTGCGGTAAAGCCGAAGACAACATTCAACACCTATTTTTTAGTGTGATTTTGCAATCAAAAATTGGAATTGGATTTGCACCCTTCTGAACATTCACACTCGACTTCTTTCAATTGATTATTGGATGACATTCTGCTTGAAACCAGCTTCTCCGCAAGCATCAGTTGTTGCGTCTTCGGCTATCATAAACACTTTTTTCCACCTTTGGCATACCAGAAACAATGTCAAGCATGGCTCTCCCATTGCTAGTTTTGAGAAGGCTAAAAATCGGATTATGCAGCAAGTCCGGTTCTCCGGGAAGCTAACTACTAAAGCAAATTTCATTACCATACGAGAATTCTCACTTATCAAAGCTTTTAAGGTAATAATCCTTCCTCCTAGAGCTCTCTGTATTAAAGAGGTTTTATGGTACCCCCCTCCTTTGGGTTGGTATAAATGCAACTGTGACGGGGCTTTCATCCAGGAATCAAATTTGGCCGGTGGTGGTGGTCTATTTAGAATTCATAATGGTAACTTCGTGTTGGCTTTTGCGGAGAAATTGTATTATAACTCGTCGGTCTTTGCTGAGTTTGAGGCTATTATTAAAGCTTTGGAGATTGCGGATTCTAGGGGTTGGCATAAGCTTTGGATTGAAACCGACTCCGCTCTAGTGGTCAAAGTTTTCTCCAACCATGCTTTAGTTCCTTGGATTTTCAAACGGCGTTGGAATTTCTTTTTAGATTCTAATAGATTCAATAACCTTATTATTTCACATAATTTTAGAGAGGGTAATTCGTATGCCGACTTTTTGGCGAATTTAGCGCTCGGCACCGATTCCATCACATTGTTTTATTCTATTCCCTTAGAGATTAGGAAGGACTTTGTAAAGAATATGTTAGACATACTGTTCTTTAGACTTTCGTAATTCTCTGAGCTAACTTGTTCCACTTTTTGTACCGTTCTTCTTTGGATTAAAAAAAGAGTTTAATCTCTTAAGAAATATTCAGTCCTTATTGTAAATTTTGATTCTCATTATAATGAATTATTATTCTATTGTACATTCTGTGTCAATTTGAGATGGAAAATTATATATATATATATATATATATATATATATATATATATCTTAGTGACTTTGGTGGGGAGTTTCGACCTTTTACTAAATATCTTAGAGACTTAGGCATAGTTCATAGACTTACTTGCCCTCACACTTCCCATCAAAATGGGACTGTTGAAAGAAGGCATATGAGCATTATTGACATGGGGATAACATTACTTGCTCATGCTCATCTCCCTATCACATATTGGGATCATGCTTTTACCTCTGCAGTTCATCTTCTGAACAGGTTACCTACTGCTATGTTGACCAACTTTACCTCTCCCATCCATGCCCTGTTTAGAATTGTTCCTGATTATACAACACTCAGGATTTTTGGTTGTGCTTGTTTCCCACACCTCATACCATATAATAAACACAAGTTGCAATTAAGAAGCATAGAGTATGTATACCTTGGTATCTCCCCTCAACATAAAGACTATAAGTGTCTCAATCAAGATGGTCACCTTTATATATCAAAGGATGTGGTTTTTAATGAGTCTAAATTTCTTTTTTCTACTTTATTTCCTACTACTGATAAAGCAAGTACTTTTGGCCCCACCAAGTCTACTCCTTTCTCTATTTCACTTTCCTCGTAAAGCCTATAAATGTCTCAGTTTAACTTGTTTTAATTTAAGTGGTCAAAGATTGTATCAGTAGAACCAATGCATATTTAGATATTGCTTCGATTTAAAATAAAAACTAGTTTAACTATTTTTTTTAACTTTTTCTGAGAATAAATTAGTTGTGGATTTACCTGTGAAATAAGATTCTTGCAGATACTTTCGACAAATTTACCTGTAGATTTTCCTACCGAAAATATTATCCACCCAAAAATGATAGAAAAAATCGGATGAAACGTATTTCCTCATAAATTTAGCTAAAATTTGCATTAGTACTTTTAGTAGTTTTTTTTTTTCATTTAATAATAGTGTTTTAATTTTTCCAAAAATTTATATTGTTCTCCTTCTACTTTTTATTTATGTATTTTCTTTTTAAAAAATTATATTAAATTTTAAATCATTTTATACTATCAATAACTTATTAATGGTATTTTTCATGTTTTACATTTAAGTATTTGTTAATTTATCCTCTTTTTATTATTTTAATTTATTGTTTATATCATTAATAAGGATAAATTTATGTAAAAATATTATAATTAATCTTTTACATACAATAATAACATTTTATTAATATATATTTTATAAAAAGGGAGGTAGTATTGGTATTCTTAGTAATTATATTTTTTTTATTGTAGCTTATATATTTATTTTAATAATATACCAAATATATCGTATTTAATAAAAAATTGATTCTTTATATTTTAAATTGAATTTACTAAATTCAACCTGATAATCAATATTAACTCTTTTGTCATTGGTTTGATTTTATAGAATTTTATGAGAATAAAATTATTAAAAAAAATAATTATTTTTTATTTGTTCAAATTCACTTAACCTTATAGCTAAGTTTCCTTATAAACCAAGTTTATTAAATAAGCTAAATTCATTTGCAACCATATTATTTTGCTTAATTGAGTAAAAAAAAAAATCTTAATTTAATTTAATTGGCGTGTGGTAGACACGAGCCACTATATTAATTAATTGGTTTCTAACCCAAAAAGTGAAAGAAACAATTCCATTGCTACTATAGTACTATATATACACATGCATGACATTACTTACACATTAGGCTCCGTTTGGATTTCATTTTGAAATCGCTTTTTGTAGTAGTAATTCACACACACTCTCAAATGGCTGGCAGTGGAAACGAACACAGACTAAGCCTTGATGGACCTGAGAAACAGAGCCTTCTCCATCGCCACACCGAGAAGCACTTCACAGCCGGGGAGATCGTTCGTGACATCATCATCGGTGTCTCCGATGGTCTCACTGTTCCATTCGCCCTTGCCGCCGGTCTCTCTGGTGCCAATGCTACTTCTTCCATCGTCCTTACTGCCGGTATCGCCGAAGTTGCCGCCGGTGCAATCTCCATGGGTCTCGGAGGGTACTTATCATCACGACGCTCAATTTTGATCTGAAAATATGAATTTTAACAAATTTTGATTGGATTTGTGATTTTCAGTTATTTGGCGGCAAAAGGTGAAGCTGATCATTACAATAGAGAATTGAAAAGGGAACAAGATGAAATCATCGCCGTACCAGAAATTGGTTTGCACTACATCTTTCTTTGATCTCATTCCGAATCAGAATTTTATTTATTTTTTAGATTTATTGAATTTTATTTACTTAATTAATTAATTATTTTTATTTTTCAAATAGTTTTTTAATATTTTTTTTTATTGTGAATAAAATTCAGAAGCTGCTGAGGTGGGAGAAATATTAGCGGAATATGGGATAGAGGAACATGAATATGGACCTGTTGTGAATGCTCTCAGAAAGAATCCTCAAGCATGGCTTGATTTCATGATGAAGTAAGTTTCATTCTACAAACAGTTTTTTCTTTTTTCCTTTTTTTGTGATTTTCTTGAAGAGTTTTTCGAAAAAGTTTGAAAATTTTGGAGTTTACGAAACGTCGTGACTCGTGAATATTTATGCTAAGTAGAATAAAAGTTGAATTGGAATTGGTTGAATGGTGGCACCACACCACGGGTTGGAAAGAGAAAGGCACTTTATATGGTTAATAGGGTTTAACTTTTTGACTCAGATTTTTGGTCATGTGCAATCCACTTACACAAGTATTTTTTGGACTCTCTTTTTGTCTTTTAATGTTAAATACCTAAACTAAACTGTTTTGAAATATTAAAATAATTATCAGAGAAACTCACATACGTTTAATCTTTATATTATGCACTTTTTATTTATTATTTTATTTTTTAAAATTTCTTTCCAACACTAATGAAGAATATTATTTTACAATTTTAAGAAAATATTACTAACGTTTATTCAATCATGAACTTTATATTTATTATTCTCTTTTTAATTTCTAATATTATTAATGAGGAATATGTTTATTCTATCGTACACTCTCTATTTATTACTCTCTTCTTTTCATTTTCAATATTATTGGTAAAATAATTTTTTATATTTTTTATACAAAATTAATTATATTCTTTAATTTAGATGAATTAGTCAAAGCTTGATATAGTTTGGGACGAATACATTTAATATGGGGAAATCACATGTTATTCAATATACTTCAGAAAGAGATTTTTTTATACCTTTTCGGTTCATTATAGATGTATTATTTGTTTGTTTATTATATTAATATAATATTTATTATTTCTTTTTATCAATTTATTTTTATTTATTATATTTTAATCATGTAACTATTTTATTCTTTATTATTAATTATGATATTTCAATAAATAATATTTATTTTATCAATGAAATAAACACAATTTAATCATTATTAGAAAAATAAAAATATTAAAGAGATTACGAGATGAGTAATAAGAATTAGAAAGACTAATACTTGATTTTATGAGTGTTTGAAGAAATTAATTAACAAATTGGTTACATTATGTGATGGCAGATTTGAGCTGGGATTAGAGAAGCCAGATCCAAGGAGAGCATTGTATAGTGCAATGACAATTGCCATTGCTTATGTATTGGGTGGAATTGTTCCTCTCATTCCTTACATGTTCATTCCAAAGGCAACAGAAGCTGTTCTGGTTTCAGTAATTGTTACTTTGATTGCTTTGTTTGTCTTTGGCTTTGTCAAAGGATGCTTCACCGGCAACAAACCTGTCAGAAGTGCTTTGGAAACTACTCTTATCGGCGTTGTTGCCTCTGCTGCTGCTTATGGTTTGGCAAAGGCTTTCCATCCATAGTTGGTAGTGAAGGCTAGCTCATTTTAGAATTATTAATTGTTTCCTTCTTTTTGGCTGTTAGTTCTTTTGGTGGCAACTTTTAACTTTTGGTTTGAGCTTTTATGGTTGCTGATATCACTTTGCATTTTAATTGTCTCTTTTGATAAATATAATCAAGTGTTCGTTTAGGTTCAACCATTCGTCACCACTATTTGAAAAGGTACTATTTTCGTTTTTGTTGCAATATGGCAAGAGATTAAAATTTGAAAGTTTACCTAAGAGTGCTTGTTTTTGAATATGAGACCTTACAAATATAGTTTAAGTTTGCCAAATTGTTGGCATATGGATTTTTTTTTCCACTTTTGACTTGGTGTCATGTTTGTCTAATCTTGTATGGAGATTCTATTATTTTTAAGGAGATTTCTTATCTATCTATTTGAAAGGAAAAAAAGTTAAATAATCATATCAATTTATTATTTATTGTGAAAGGGAGAAATTCATATGATTTTAGTATATTCGACCTCGACATACAAAAGATGAAATTTGTAAGATGACGAGTTAGACTCTCTGTGAGGGGGTCAAAATGAAACCTTTGAGGTTGGTTTTAGATGATAACTTTGAGGTTATAGAACTCGATCATAATATGGGAAGATCGATTCGTATATGAACTGTTTTTCCATATCTGGTGAAGAAACTCAGTGTGTGTCTTAAAGCTAATGTTAACCTCTTCGCAATTTCTCCTAGCGAGATGCCTGATATAGACCCTAGCTAGCTTGGCTTGTCACCAATTGAATATTGACTCTTCCATCTAATATGTGGCACAACGAAGAAGATGATAGTCCCATGAAAAGGTTGAAGCAATCATGAGTATGATTCGGGGTCTACTCGACACCAACTTTGTTTTTGAAGTAAGATACACTAAGTGGTTGTTTAATTTTGTACTAGTCAAGAAATCTTTGGGGAAGTGGAGAACGTGTGCTGACTACACTGACCTCAATTGAGCATGTCTGAAATATCCATATCCACTCCAAAACATCGACAAACTAGTAGACAACTCACATGATTACAAATTGTTGTCATTCACGGACGTGTATTCTAGTTAAAACCATGTACCTATATTCTAGGTGGATAGCGACAAGAAAACCTTCATGACTGAGCGACTTACCTATCGATACAATGTTATGTCCTTTGGTCTGAAGAATGCAGGAGAAACATACTAGAGGATGACAAAAAAAATATTCAAAGAATATATAGGTGAGTGATAAAAGCTTACATGGATGATATGCTCGTCAAGTCCAATGAAGAAGGACTACAAGAAGAACATATGACGAGCATTTCATCTCCCGCTTGGTGAGATGTCTATCACACTCGACGATGTGTCAATTTTGCTACATCTTGTGATCAAGGGGAGACTTCTAGATCTTGGGAGGATTACCAAAAATGAGGAACTCGAGATGATGATAGACTATCTAGGGGCTGACCAAGCGGATGCGAAAGAGGAGTTGGATAGAACCAGGGGGCTCGTGCTAGATTTGAATACCTGAAAAGGTATATATAGATTAAAATACTTGTGATGATGAGCAAGTGGGTCTCCAGAGAGCACAAAAGGCTACATGTGATGACGAGCAAGTGGGTCTCCATAGAGCACATGTTATGAGAACATACTCGTTATATTTGGTTGGCATTGCGATTTTTATGGACAAGAGTGCTACTTATACAGGTGTCATCTACCTACGTTACTTTGAGGATTTCAAGCGAATCTATGAGCACAACTAGGGGCGCTTATTTGGTCTACTTGTACTCGAAGTTATCAAAGGGTTGTAGGTGGAAGACGAAGTAGATCACAAACAACATTACACTATTGACGGTAATATTTATTGGTCTTTTAATCTTTTTGTGTCATCTTCATTTCATCTTTACAATGCCATTACTTATGATTCATGTGTTACGAACTTTTCAGGTTTTGATCCTCCAGCACTTCCCGCACATCCCTGGATGGGCGAGTGTACTGACTTACACTAAAGATATGTTGTGTGCTACTGTATTTTCCCCATTTAGAGGGAACCAGACGATAGAGTCGTTCGGAGTGTATCTTGATCGCTTGGTTGAGGATATGCACTTCAACAGCTATGTCGATCACCGTGAGACGCGACCATGTGACAAGATAATGATATACTCTTAATGGTTGGCTTGCGGATCACGTCTCACTGCTATTCATCTTCCCGAGCGCATCATGCGGAAGTTCGACCACACTCAAACCATTCTCAAACACCATGTTGTCTCTTATACTCCTGATTTGTCGCGTAGACAAATGGATGCCATGTTTGATGATTATGAGTCACTTGATATCGGAGGAGGCACGAAGTACCATAGTTGTGAGCGACTGGAGCTACGTCGAGGGGTATATCAAATAGTTTTTTAGGGTGTCACATTCGTACATGGTGCATGTTGCTCTATGAGATCCACCGAGGCCAGCTCATCAAGAGATACTAAAGGAGGAGCAGGCACAGTTAGATCATGTTGAAGATGTTTTGCCTAGATGTCGTCGCATGATGGAGATTGTGTAGGAAAACATTGGTAGAGATATCTCTCCTGATGGGTCTGAGGTGAGGCAGGTCCTAGATACCATCCTGAAGAAGGCACGGGGGGACATTGATGTATCAGAGGCAACGATAAAGGATGAGGGGGATTGATGGCTGAGGAGGCTGAGGAGCTAGAGGAGGCAAAGGAAGGAGTGAAGATATAGTCTGACATACACATTAGTGCAGTAGTATATAGCAATTGTATTATGGATTGTATTTTATATTCACCTTGTGCTACTTTATCGTTGTTTTCGACTTTATTTATATATGACATTTAGACAATCTGGATTTATATACGTCATTTTTTGCATATGGATTGTATGATTTAAATCTCATCACATGACATGGTACATAATGCTTATAAATCTTCATCTGAATACACGTAAACAAAACATAAGATGTACTATGTTGTTCTGATAGGTTACTGAGATACATCTCCGTAAAATAAACGGAGATGAATCTCTGGTACAATAAACTTGTAAAGTAACTTTTGAGTGTGATGCATGATATATCTTTTAAATTGTTACGGAGACGCATCTCCGAAATATTTAACGTTTACTAAGAATTTGATGCTTCCGGAGATGCATCTCCAGAATCTGAAAGACATTTTAGTAGTTTCGCATGATGTATACATTAAAAATTTCCCTTAAATATGATGTCCCCTTTGGAAGTGGCCCAAGATTGTTGGACAATGTTGCTGCTTTATGCTTCAGTTGTCCAAAAACTTTAAATCTCAGCCTTTGTCTTTTCTATTTTTCCTAAAGTTTGGGTTAGTAGAGAAAATATAGGACAATGATCAGAGGCATTTTGAGCAGATGGTTATTAGAATGATTTTGGTACTTGTCCATTCAATTGTTTGCGGCTAGAAACCTATCAAATCAAGCCTGGTCTGGATGTGATTACTGTCTAGCTGGTTGCTAGTCCACGTAAGAAGCCAATATCGTTGAGGTCACAATAATTTATAGCATCATTAAACATGTTAGTAATATTTATGTCAATAGGGTTTCCACCCTATTTCTCATAGGAATTAGTCACACCATATTAAAATCATCAAATATAAACCATTCATCAATGTTATTGATTTTATGAAGATCATTAATAATAGAATAAGATAGGATAGCCATATATACAGGTAAACCGGCAAGTATCAGTTTGATCAAAATATGAAATATCCATCAAAAAAAGAATTATTGCTGTCAAGGATAGTTAAATTCACACAATTGGTCCACATGAGGATAATACCTCCACCTTTTCCTCCACCTTTCCTCCACAGGAGGTGGTACAGTCAATGACATAGTGATTAGACATGAAAATTTCAAAATTGTAGTAAACTTTTCTAAATGATATAGAGGATAGCTTAGCTCCTTAGAGGAAACTGATATTAAGTAGTGATAATCTTTCTAAGAGCACAAATTGTGAGGGTTTCCGAACCCAAGACAGTTCCAACCGATGATTTTCATGCCTCTTGGCTGGCACTTAGAGAGGTGTTTGCCTTCTTTTACAGTGAACCCACTTCAAAAACCCCGGTTACCTGACATGTCTCAAATTGGTTTCTTTTATTTCGTAAAAACCAAAACTGGATTGGTCTTTTTAAAAACAGTATGGGCTTTTAGACAACAGATCAATGCAATTTCTGGTTTGGTTTTTCTGGAACACCCCAATCAGTCGTCATAGATCAATGCAATTTCTGGTTTGGTTTTTCTGGAACACCCCAATCAGTCGTCATGCACAAGCGTTAGAGCAAAACACAGAACTATGGGGAAGGGGAAGATAATCATAACATATTGAGAACTGAGAAGCATTGGTTTGTTCAAAATAATATGGCAAAAAATCATGTTTTCTATAAACTCTGTTTTTTATAAGTATATGAAGGCATGTGCAACTGTTTAGTGTGGCACAAAAAACAGAGTTCCTTCTAGACCACTCTTCCTTACAGTTTTTACACATGATAAAAAAATATTTGATCCATCGTAATAGCTGCAGATCATACAACTCCCTGACCGAGACTGGACACCATATCAAGAAGCCAAAAAGTAAACCCGATTAGTATTCAGATATAAGTTGAATCTGCAAAACAGAAAAAGAAAAAGAAAAAAAATCAACAGAGCCTCTATCATCTCCACAATATGTTAAAGCATTCAAACAATGAACATAGAAAATAAGATTTGCATATACACTTAGCATGTAAACAGATGAAAAATAGAGAGAATACTTACACTGAATCCAGATGAGGATCAAACAACTGCTGGAGGAAGATGGAAGAAAAAAAAGTTAAATGGTGACTTGATAATGCTATGACTTAACCGCAAGGAAAATTGCTTCCTTCTCTCTAAATTTTGCTAGTTTTTAAAGCTGAAGTTCAATTTTCTCAGTTTGAGATTCCAAACCCTGCGACCTATCCAATATCCTCCCTCAGCAGCATATAATTCAAACTCATGCTTGAGTTTTCTCCATTTCTACAATCATTGCTTCAAAAGCTGATCTTTCATTTGGAGTTTCCGTGATAGGTTCCATCTCCATTTCACTAACATTGTGCCTCTCATTTTCATGATCAGTATCTTCTACGTTTTCGGGGAAAGGACTGCCCAAAAAAATTTTTCCCATGAACCATCATCAGGTAAATCCGGTACAAGAAACGGAGAATGGTTATCTAATGGAGATAATTTCTCATCTAGGAGCAATTTCAAGAACTCAGAACTGATGCACAAATCTTTCATCCCATCTGCAGAAAGTTCGGGTTCTGGTTCAAAGGCAGAAGACAGCGGAACTACAGGCTTTAGTGTTTCACTTACAGGTGGCTTATACTTTACAATCATTCCATCAGAAGGAACTGGTTCGTCATCTTGGCTACTGTGGTCCCACATATTCCCTTCTTCTGCAAAACGCCAGTTGTTTTCCTTAGGGTGAAGCAGCTGAGCCAGGAATCCAGGGCATTGTACGACCATGACCAAGAATGATAGCATCTGCTGTTGATGCTTCTCCATTCCTTCGAGACGATCACTCAGTAGAAGCAACTTACTCTCAGAAGATTCAAGGTGCTGCTTATGTTTAACCAACTCTTGTGTCAGGGTTTTTCTATCGGATTTGAGATTCTCAACTTCTTTCCAAAGGCTTGAATGCATTGTGTCTAGTGACGCTTCATCAGAATTGTTATTCAGCGGCAAAGCTTTTTGCTGATCTGCAACATGTGGATGTTTCCTCCTTCGTATATTCTTCAACAAATGCTTTTGACCCTTAATGAAGTTTTCATTAGCGAATTCCCAATTATCCGTATCAATTTTCCTGAAACCCTGGTAGATTCAACCGTCATCAATTGCTTAATTTTAAAAGAGAATCACTTCAAACAAATAGAGGCAGGAAAAAACTGGCGCCTGGATAAACAAACTTAGGGCCTATTCAGATTAGCTTAT
The DNA here is from genome assembly GCA_963966055.1 of Lathyrus aphaca. NCBI lineage: Eukaryota > Viridiplantae > Streptophyta > Magnoliopsida > Fabales > Fabaceae > Lathyrus > Lathyrus aphaca. The sequence goes on along the minus strand of OZ014523.1, from coordinate 533,472,458 downwards.
CTCAGCTTATCTACTGACATAAATTTTATGAGCTGTTTCGGAGAATTTATAAAAAAAAAAACAGTTTATCATAAGCCTTTTTCAGCTAATTTTCATAAAATTTTCTATAAAAACAGCTTAAGTAAGCTAATACATAAGTGCTTATATTGATAAGCACTATGTTATAAGCTGCAAATAAGATATTCATCCAAACAGATGCAAACCCTAGGTACTACCAGATTTTAAATCACAAAGTATACTAATCAATAAATTAAAATTATCCAAAATTGATAGAAAGCATAAACACAATTCTTCGATTAAAGTACAACAATCAAGAAAAATTGAAAATCATGACCTAAAAATTTAAAAAGAATAGAAAGAAAAAAAACGGGAACAGTGAATAGAGATAGAAGGGAGTAACGTACATAGATATTGAGCTGTCTGACGAAGCTGGAGAAATTGTTGTGTTTGAAGTAATTGGGAAGAAGAGTGAGAGAGAATTGAGAGACGTTATCGATGATGAAACTGTTATCGGATGGAGACCAAAAGATGATGGAGTCGGTAGAAGGATCTTGAACCATATCGTAACATTTGGTCAAGAAAGGTGCCACGGAAGAAGAACCATTCTCGCCCGCTGCTTTCACCATAATCGGAAACAACGCTAAACAGAAGAACAAGAAATGAATGACTTTGAAGTACTCTCTAACTAGAAACGAAGACTTGTGAAACTTCGCTTCACCTCCCCCCGGACGCGTTCTTCTCCCAATTTGCTAGAAGCAAAAACAGCTGTTCTTCTATACTTGAACTCCAATGGCAAAAGAACGCATCGTTAAATTACAACCTGGCGAGCTGGAGGTGCTCTTAGTCATTTCTGTAATTCACTATTCCATCAACCTCTAATCTTGCTGTTGCCATTAATGCTAACAACAATCTTTAAATGTTTTTAATTTTATCATTTACAATAATATTGGATTAAAATAACTTTTAAGGATCTATTTAGTTCATCAATGGGTGGTTTAAAACAGGGGAGAGAAAGAAAGAGAAAGGGGAGTGAAGAGATGCTTTCATTTGGATTAAAAATATTAATGCTTGTTATTCATTCCCACAGGATGTAAACAACAGAAAATATGTAAATAATTAAGGCCATGAAAAAAAAAAATAGTTCAAGCTAGCAAATAGTATTACCAGATACTTGAAAAATTCTCTTGCCTAACTAAACCTTACAAAAACTAAGAATAAACCCCCTTCCAACTAGCAAATACAAAACTGATTCAAAAGCAGCAGCGGCGTAATTTCAAGGTACCAAAACTTTGACATATCAGAACTCACAGCAACATTTCGGCGATCTGGATTGCGTTAAGTGCAGCTCCCTTGCGAACTTGATCCCCGCAAACAAAAATGTCCAACCTGTGTGTATATTCCACCATTGAGGTAAAATGATTATGACAGAGAACTGATTGAGAACTGACACTAATATATTGTCACAGAAGAAATTATACCCTTGATTTCCATCCTGAGATAGGTCGCGGCGAATTCTGCCAACTGCAACGTCATCCTTGTTTGACACTTCCAATGGAGTAGGAAAATTATTGGATTCACGGTCATCAATAACTACTACACCTGGAGCATTCTTCAAAATTTCTCTTGCAGTGTCCTGGGGATATTAAAACCAAAGAAATTCAGTTATGGTACCATAACACGGTTCATTGTCCTGCTTAACCATCCATGATTGTACAGGACCATTCCATATTCATATACATGAAACACGCAGAATCATAGAGATTAGATGTTTTATACGGTTGGAAAAAAGTATGGACTACCTCATCGAGGGGTGTCTCGAATTGAAGATTTACACTCTCAGCATGAGCCCGCATGACAGGAACTCGTATACATGTAGCTGTTATTTTAACATCATTGTCACTCTGAAAAAAGAGTATAGTGTACTAAGGTTAGAGAATTTCATAACATGATAAATGAAAAAATGCAAATAAACAACACAGCCTACCCAAATCTTTCTTGTTTCCTTGACCAACTTCATTTCTTCTTCATTATATCCGTTTGAAAGAATAGGCGCATTATGTGAGAACAGATTAAAAGCATACTGCCAAAATAGTAAATTCGTCAAAAAATGTTTCTAGAACTTAAAATCACAAGAAATGTACACAAAGAGCTTCATATACCTGTCGACTAAATATTTTACATGTTGGTGGTTTTCCTGCCAATACCTAACATACAAAAACAAAACCTTAAAATAAAAATTCATGATCAGAGACTCGGAAACCAGTTTCCCCTCATATAGTTCCCAAGTAGAATATGCGATATGGATCAAACCTCGCGAGTTTGCAACTCAAGTTCTTCCATTGCAGCAGCACCTGCACCACTAGCAGCCTGATATGTACTAACAACCATCCGTACCACCTGCAACACTTACCAAATCAAACAGAATAAGTAAACCACACAAATACCAAAATAAAATCACACAATAAAACAAATTGACATCTTAACCCTAACCCTATCAAACACTATACACCACAAGTGTTTCTTTGGTTTCACCTTTGAATGAAGCCAAACTAATTTTCTAAACAATTATTTAGCTTCAAATTTATGGTTTGACTAATTTTCTAAACAATTATATAGCTTCAATTTATAATCAATTTTACTGAATCAATTATTTCAAAATCAGCTGTTGTCACCCAAAATAAAAAAAGCAATTATTGCAAAGAATAAAAGAGTGAGCGAACCTTGGCACGTCGATGAAGAGGAGTAGCAGCCACTAAGCAAATAATGGTGGAACAATTAGGATTAGCAATGAGAGCACCTTTTCCCAATCCAACCCTAATTCCAGCCATGGCTTCCGGGTTCACTTCAGGGATCACCAACGGCACATTCTCATCCATTCGAAACGCCGAGCTATTATCGACAACGATGGTTCCTCGATCCACAGCAATAGGACCAAACTTTTTACTAATTGATCCACCGGCGCTGAATAGAGCAATGTCGACGCCGTTAAAGCTCTCCTCCGTCAACTCCTCTATAACATACTCTTTGTCCTCGAAGGTTAACCGGCGGCCGGCGGAACGTTTGGATGCCAGCATTTTGATGGAGCTGTATGGGAAGTCGCGCTCGGAGAGGACGGAGAGAAACTCTTGGCCGACGGCACCGGTGACGCCGACGACGGCGAGTGTGGGTGCGTTTTCTTGGAGGGACATTCGGACTCTTCCTGGAGCGGCGGCATATTTGGGTTTGGGTCGGGTTGGGAGGGTGGCGGAGAAGAAGTGGTTTTGGCGTAAGAGAGAGAGTGAAGCCATTGATTTGGTTGGGGTTTAGAGATTCTAGAGAGAAAAAGGGTTTATAGAGAGAGAAACTAATAACTGACCTGTGTTTCACATGGACATGAGTGTTTGAATATTTTATATTATAAAATCTAAAATAGAAATGAAAATGTAAAAAAAATGATGTATAGTTAAAAAATTATTCATATAGAAAAAAAAGTTAATTAGAACAAATTAACAAATAATTGTAATAATATGGAATGAAATTTAAAAAATTAACTTTAAAATAATAAAAAGAGAAAAATAAAATAATAGATTGTAATAAAATTGAAAATATGAAAAAATGGAAAATTGAGTTAAGGAAAAAAATAATAAATTAAGTGAAAAAAATTAAGTATTTTATTCTTAAGAAATTTGATGTGTTCAATTTTTAATAACAAACCCGTGTATCTGGATTCTAGTACCCGTGAAAAATATATATTTTTTAATAGAAAATGGTTGATTTATCTGAAAAAATAATAATTGAATGTTTAATTAGAAAAATATATTGAGTTAAGGAAAAAAATAAATAATAAATAAAGTGAAAAAAATTAATATTTTATTCCTAAGAAATTTGATGTGTTCAATTTCTAATAACAAACTTGTGTATCCGGATTCTGGTACCCGTGAAAAATATATATTTTTTAATAAAAAAATGATTGGTTTATCTGGAAAAATAATAATTGAATGTTTAATTAGAAAAATGTATTGAATTAAGGAAAACTGGAAAAAATAATAATTAAATATTTAATTAGAAAAATATATGGTACCTGTGAAAAAATAATAATAGAAAAATGTCTGGTACCCGTGAAAAAAGAGTAACTTCGTCTATATAAATAACTATTTTTCATGTTCCAAAGTATTTTAAATATCAATACTAACGATATTTATGTAGTCTAAAATCATAAGTATCGTATCATTGGCAAAAGAGATTAAACCAAGAAAGATATTGAGTATTAATAGATAAAATGTTATAAATTTATCAAATACGAAGATTTAATTAGAATATCTATACACGATTGATGCACACAAAAATAATATCAACTCTCTCCGTTTATTCAATATTTGAATGTAAACTTGTCTTTGGTTATTGAAAAAATTAAAAATATATATTAAAATAATATATTTTTAAAACTAAGTTTGATTAACCAAAAATTAAAAATGATAGAAGATATTAAAAAACAATCTTTTATTTTTCTTAATTGTCAAATTAATGATATTAAAAATAAATTAGTATTGTAACTCCTATGATGATGAAATTCAAACAATATTTCATTAAGATATAATGTTTATAGATGCATATTTTTATTAAAAAACAATAAAATATATTAAAGGACAATCTTTTATTTCTCTTAATAGTCAAATTAGAGATATTAAAAATAATTACTAATTTAAAACAAAAGTTTATATCAAATTTTAATATTTTTTCCATTAAATAAATTATTTTATAAACGTTTTATCGTAAATATGAATATGAATAAATTAAATTTACTAAAGATATCTTGTTACTAATAAATTCAAATAATTTATGATTAAAAAAGGAAATTCAAATAATAAAAATAAATTATTTATTTATCATTTAAAAATGATTACAAAAATAAACTAAAATAATAGACATTAATTAACATTTAATTTTAAATTATGATTGATTTATTTACATTATGATTGAATCCTTATATATATATATATATATATATATATATATATATATATATATATATATATATATATATATATATATATATATATATATATATTAGTAAGAGATAAATGTGATGAGCTGCCAGAAAATACAAAAATAGTAAAATATAATCTCTTTTTATACTCAATTATAATAATTCAATTATACAAAAAAAAATTGATATTAACTTCTAGCGGCAAGTATTAACAAATAGTAAAGTATAATGTATTATTTATACAAAATAATAATAGATATTAACTTCGGCAGTTATAAAATGATCTTTATCCATGTCCTTCTCAATTTTTTCAAGTCGTTGGCCCATGTGATTGACGTACAACTGATTCAATGCTTTTGAGACTTTTTTAATCTGATCGGAATGAATTTCAATATCCTATGCCTGACCATTGAATCCTAGTCTTTGTGACTTGTGTCCTGAGTCAAAGAACATAATTGTGTCTTGTGTTCTAAGTTACATCAGGGAATGGGAGAATTTTCTCTGATGCCACCATTGGTCTCCTTATGGAGAATGTTCTACAGATTGAGAGGAAGGGTTTTGGTGAACCTGAATAGAAAGAGGTTGTAATGGATTGGTTCAGCCAAGACTTCAGGACTTCCTACTCTTTGTCCATTGTTGTTACTATAAGAAGAGGTAAAAGCAACTTGTCCACTGAAAGAATACGTGATTGTTGTTTCTTTTCCAAGTTTGCTGGTGAAGAAGATATCAAACAACATGTCATGATATAATGGAGAGTTTGCCTTTTTATTCCTCTGCTGCTGTAATTTTTGATGTTTTTTTTGTATTATTTGTTTTAGCCAAAATTTGCCCAAGGGGGAGATTGTAAGTTCTGTATTTTTAGGATTAACATTAATTTTGTAAAACAAATATAACATCAATGTATATGTACAAGATCTTGCAATACAAAGAAAACATTAAGCAAAGAAATCCTTTTGTGCGCCAAAACATGTTGTGTTGAAGTGTTTCAACATCTGGAATAACATGTCGAAGAAGATGTCAAGACAATTCATTCGACATCATGAACTGCTGAAGATGGATTGAAGATTCTATTATGGTTTCAACAGAAGCAAAATATTTAGAAGATTTAAATCAATCCAAATGGTGCTGATTGTAAAAGATCTTGAAGACTTAAATTTACACTTAAGACAAAATCAAATATTGAAAAATATAGAGTTTCTATATTTAGAGATATTTTAGGGAGTTGTTGATTTAAAGATCTTTTTATTTGTAGCAGATTTTTCTGCATTATTGTAGCAGTTGTTATGCTGTATTTTTTAGGCCCAAATCCAGTTGGGAATAGGCTATAAATAGAAACCTTGTAATCTAGGTTTAGTAACCAACCAAAGATGTAGAAGACATATTATTAGAGTTATGTTCTTGTGGCAGCCGTGTGCAACAAGGTACATTAGTTGTGGTTGTTTTGTTTGTAAACCTCGAAGCTGCTAAGTAAGAGGTTCGAAGCCTCTAAGTAAGAGGCTTTTAAGCAACTCTTAGATGTTGTTATGGAAGTGTGACTTCTAGTTTGAATTGTTGTATATGTAAAGAGTTGTCAATATCAGCAACTGAGTGTTGGGACTGTGAGACATCACTGAGGTGATTGGAAGTGCGGATGAGTTTCTCATATTTAGGAGTTCCTAAGTAGAAGTTGCATTGGTGGTGATTAAGTGAGAAAATTGTAATCTGTGGTGTTTGGTGAAAAGTCTTTGAATTGATACTACCCCAGAATAGATGAGTTTGCATCGAACTGGGTTAACAATTTGAATGTGTTCTTTACAACTTCTTTGTTTATTTTATGCAGTATGTGTGCTGAATGTCATATCAGATGTTCTTTACAGCTTTGCTGTTTGTGCCTTGCCATATTTATAAGTAACAGATAAGATGTCTCAACATCGTATTCGACATCTGAGTCTGTCACACCAGAATTTCATAACATCAACCGCTATGTCGCAAATGTCTTATTCTCTAGCTCTACACCCGAGTGAACGTTTAAGATCATCGATTTCACCTCTCTCGAAGATATCAAAGACGAAATCCACCATCTCCTACCTTACGAAGACAATCGAAAGATTGTGAAGCTCGAGTACCGTTCACTGTTGATTGACAATAGAAGGGCGATTGAGTGCAACAAGTTTGAGCTCAAGACGTAAGCCGATGTAAGAGCTATGTGGAATACGTATTTCTGTTTCAAAACAAATGTTCTGCTTGAGTTGGAAGTGACGATTTCAAGATCGATCGAAGATATTGCGATGATGTTGAAGCGTTCACCTAAATATTGAAATGTAATATTGCATTCTATGTTGAAATCATCTATGTAATGCTTATTTTATATTATGAATGTTAATTTCCTTTTGGAAAATTACTTGGTTTTGACTCTGCTACTGATGCGTTTGTGTTACGGAAATATTCCAGAGATGTATCTCCAGAATAAAGTAAACAAAAAAATAGGGCATAATTCAGAATGACCTTTGTTACGTGTGTGTTGGGATGCACTCAGAGATATATATCCTAAAACAAAAGACATTTTTGAAAATTCGAATGGTGCATTAAGAAATACTCATAAGTTTATATAACATTGCATACACTACATAATATCAACTTGTGGGCATGAGAGTTTACAAAAATTTGGACCTTAAACCCTAAAAAATCTTTTAAATTTATATTAAATATTTTCAAAATATATTTATATAAACACTTAACTAAGCAAATCAATTTATTAAATAAAAATGATTAAATAATACATTATCCTAATTATCTTTACCAACTCATTAAAAATACATTTACGAAGAATTTAAAAATTAAAAAGTGAATTTAAGCTTAAATTTAAATAACAAACACCTTATTCCATAAATAAATAAATAAAAAAACACACCGTATAAAATTTATTCAATAGAAAAATAACTTTCCTTTTTACCTATGTTTAGCTAGAAACTCGTTGCTAGGGGTGTACATGGGTTGGATCAACCCACAAAATCCGGTCAAACCCACCCACAAAAATCCATAAAAGTGGGTTGGGTCGGGTAATTGGGTGAATATGGGTTTAAAAACTAAAAAACCCATTAAAAAATCCGGATTTCGGGTAAAACCGGACCCAAACCCGTAAAACCCACTGACCCATTAATCAAACATTTATTATTACAATTTTAATAATTTTGATGAATATTAACTTAATTGTTACAATTTTTGTCTTTTGAATATTTACTATTTTAGTGAACTATAACTTTAACTAATTTTAAATATTTCACTCTTTGGTTATTTTGATACTAATACAATTTTATGTCATACAACTTTAATTTATTTCTAGTATTTTATGATTATTTTTATTAGTTGATGTTGTTATTTATTATTTTATGATGTTAAAAATAGGTTATCTAATTTTATTTAAGAAGATAAAAATGTTTGAATAATTTTAATGAAGAATATGATGATTCATCATTTAGCTATTTAAATTAGTAAAATAGAAAATAATATTTGGGCAACCCACTACCCAACCCAACCCGAAAATTAGTGGGTTTGCCCAAACCGATCCATTGATATTGTGGGTGGTTATTTTGCCTTGTCCAAACCGAAGTTTCTTATATGGGTTGGGTATTGGATTTGGCTAAACCCAACCCAAACCGGCCCATGTACACCCCTACTCGTTGCTTTAGAAAAACACCTTTGTTTTGAAGAAGCTCATCATTATTCTAAACACATTTTAAGAAATAATTTAAACAATTTTATCATCGATGATCGATGATCAGTTAGAGTCGCAGTACTGAACTCAAACGCCCGGCAAACGTAGCCGGAGTATTTCATCGGCGCCGGAACAGTTAAAAATCCGTTCAGGTTTTCTTATCAATCATCATTACTAAATTGTTAAATTCCCCTTTAAACAAAACCTAATTTCACATTAAGCTCCTTCAACAATCCTTTTATCAATCATCATTGCTAAATTGTAAATTTGTTCTACACTTGATGCAAACAGAGTTTACAATATCATAATATAATCTATTACATTCTTCTGGTGATGCTGATGTTGGTAACAATTCTGATACTCAAAATGTGGTTATTAGGTTTTGTTGTATGCTGATTATGGTGTTTAATTTAGAGATTGAAAATGTAACTGCAGCTTAGGGTTACAATGTGTTCTGTTCATTTGGTTAATCTTTATCTGTTCATTTCTTTTTCAATTAAACCAATTGAATAAAAATTCATTTTGAAACAGGTTGTGTAAGGTTCCTGAACTTTACTTTCTTCCACAATGGCTAACAAATCCAAAGAAGAACCTAACACTGCTCCTAAACCTGATACGTGGTACAATCTCACACTAGGACCTTCTTTCAAAGATGATTCCGCTAACAAATATTGCACTCTCTGATGTAACCTCTTCTCAACATAGTACCTAATACTATTCTGTTTGGTATTTTTAATTTTTTTGATTTTATGTGTTGAACTTTTTATAGATGAATTTAAGCCGGCTTCAGTTGATAAGACTAAGCCAGGATTGCTAAGCAAGAGCAAAGAGAATAGAGTTTCTGTGGAGTTTCAGAACAACCAAGTAGGAAAACCCAAGGTCACATTTGAGGGAAATAGCGAGGAATACAAGGAAAATGATGCTGTCTTGTTCTTTGATGGTCGTACACTTCGATTGGAGCGGCTTGATAGGGCTGTAAAGCAACTGCGGCACGTTCGAATGCCTGGTGAGTCTTCAGCTGCTGCATCTGGAACTGTCACTGCTCCATCTGGACCAGCTTTGGATCCTTGGTCACCCCCCATTGGGAAGAACACAAAATCAGCACCTTTTGGCAGTGCCAGGAACTCAAATCAAGCTGTTGCAGTAAGTGCTTATCAAATATTTTTAGCATAGTTGTTAGTTTAGTAGTCTAGTTCATTACATCATAAAAATGTATGATGTTTGATACTTTCCTTTATATGGTTATTTTATTTAATATATTAAGATTTTCAGGAGGGGCAATGTTAATTTGCTTGTTTACATACGTACAAACGTACATAACGTACAAGTCACTCGGCTACTTCTCACTTGATGCTTAGGCAGATATTTGCATCCTTGAATTACTCAACACTTTTTTTTTCTGTTTTTGTTTTTTTATGTGTTCCATAATTGAGGAAAAGAAAGTGGATTATAAATTGACTTGAAACCGGTGAATTTGTATTTTTGAGGTTGGTGTATGTTGGGCTTCTAAATGAAGCACAAGTACTCTTACAAATCTCTTTTAGAAATTGTTAACCTTTTTTCTGTTTTGGCTGAGCTGTTAATTATTTGGTGACGGAAGGGAAGGAAATTATTCATTCCTTGTCCTTCTTATCGCTTTTCTTACCTTATTTCCTTACATTTACATTTATTCTTCACAGGTTGAAGTGGAACGTATTGATATTGGTGGACCTGAAAATACTGGTATGTATGATATGATTACAGGGTTTCTATAGTGGAATATTTGAACTCTGTAGATTTCCTTGATTAATTGATTTTCTGATGACTTGTGTGAGATATTCATGACGACAATTGTTTTTTTTTTTTTTCTGTCTGTATTACTTTCTATTTTGTTATTTTTCGGTTGCATTTCTATTTCCCACTTTGCAACCTTTTCCTTCAATCAGATGCAGGTAGGATATACTAAACTTTTCATTTTGATATATCATTGTAACTTGATGCTGCCAAGTATAGACTGTTAAATTACATTTGCGAGGAATTATTTTATATTATCTTATCCACTGTTGTGTAAATGTATCTTATGCATTCTTTCCAACATGACAGTTTTCACGCTCCTTTGTTGCATCTTCCAAAATGCCTGGTATCTTCTATATAGTTCTATGCACATACCCAAGATATTTTGCAGGATGTGTGTTTTTTGTTGTTTTCAGAAGTGATGCTTTCACAAATGATGAAATAGTCTGCAGTGACTTTGCTATGCATTTGTTGAACTAAAATTAATAAAATATTATACTTATCGTAATGCAGGCATCAAGTCTGATTCTAAGAGGTCATATGATCAACTAAATGAACCGCCCACTGTTTCTGCTGCCTCACCAGCTGCAATAGATGAAGTTGAGGAACATAGAGATATAGACATTGATGACCTTTTTGGAATTGGAACACCTGAGGATGAAAATAATGTTGAAGAAAAGGATAATGTTGGATTTGACATGAATGTTCCAATCACTGATGATGAGGTTGCCGATGTGGATGATAGTGGTGACGAGGTGGACAAAGGACCCAATGCCGCTGAAGCTCTGAGAGCCCAAGTGAATGCAGAGGGGAAGGGTGAAGAAACATCTTCTTCTAGCAGTAGCAGTGGCAGTGGAAGCAGCAGTGATAGTGGTAGTGGGAGCAGTAGCAGCAGTGATAGTGGAGGCAGCGATGACGACTCAGTTACCTCAATATAAAATTGCACAACCGTGATTTTTTCTTTCTTTTCCATTTATCAATTATCATTGCAACTAATCAAATATATAGATTGTGTTTATTAAGCCCGGGTGAGAAGAATGTAGATTCTATAAGGTTGGGAATTTTGTTAACACTGACACTGGTGTGACAATTAGAAGGCAAAAGGTTATGAATGATATAGAATATTTGATGTTTTGTATTGTCTTTGATTTTACTTTGTCATCATTGAAACATGATAAGCAAATTTGAAGGTTATGTCATTTTCATTGTAAATCTTTTGAATTTTTTCTATCAATCTCTCTACCCCAATACGAACTAATGATTTTTTTACATCCATGTGTGAATCTACCTCTATCCACCTTTTCTGCAGTCAACTCTCTAATTGAGTTAGATAGTCTGTACATAGTTATGATGATTGCATGCAGGGTTGGTAGCAAACTGTACAAGTTTATGACGTAATTGCGCCTTCGATACATGTATATGTTTAATGGTACAAAGTTCTGTTTTGCATTGCTTCTTTTCTTTATGCAAAACTTTGAGATTCATTTCTGACTTACTATTGAGCATTAAAAAAATGGTTCTAGACTACGTTAGAGATAATAATCTTTAGCTCAAAATAAAACTTGTAGTAAAACTATTCTCCGTTTCAAAAAAACTTGTAGTAAAACTATTCTCCGTTTTAAAATGAATGTTATTTTAACAAAAAAAATATGTTTTAAAATGAATATCATTTTTACTTTTTGATGTAAAAACAATTACTAATTTTTTAATTGCTGTCATTTAATAATTTTTATGTACACCATTTTCAACACATTAAAATCTATGTTGAAGTGTAATTTAAGAAAAATCTATGAAGCTATTTTTGTTCATCTCGAGTATAATATATAAAACAATGACTTGGAAAGATTTGAGAGCGCATACATTGGGATTGTGGAGATTTCTGGTATTATGTTTATAATATTTAAGAGATATTCAACACAAAAGGATATTTTGTGATTCAAGTAACCCATATTGGAGTTAATTTATGTCTCCTTGAAGAACGAGATTCTGGTGATTTGGAAACGTTTGTTGCAGAAGGAAACGATTGGTTGAAGTAATGGTTCAAAGAAGTCAGAGACCGGAGATCCTCATATGTGGACAAAGAAAGAGTCACATGGTTACGTTGCTATGGTGTTTCTTTCCATGTGTGGTGTCTGAAGTTCTTTGAATTCATCGCATCACTAGTGGGAGTATATATGTGTTGAGATGACAAGACCAGAAACCATACAATCATGGATGTAACACGTATACTATTAAGAACAAAATACTTATTGGTGTACAAAAGGAATGGGCTGATGATGATAAGGGAGGCCAAGTTTAATCAAATGTTGGCGCATGTTTATCATCACCCTAGGTCAACGATGGACAAGATATGAAATCATAAAATAAAAGCATAAAAAGTTGGAGGTAGAATAGAAGGTAACTTGGATTATCAAGTCGAAGGTTTTTCATCTCGCAATAATGATGGGAAATAGTTGTGGAAACATTGTAATCAAGAGGTTGGAGGAAAAAAGTATAGTGTGGCAGGTAATAATAGTTGTGGAAACTTCGCAATCACAAGGAAAGTATGCTTAGGCAAAAATCAAGACATATGTGAATTATAGAGTGTGACTCTAACTCAAGGTACTTTCATTATGTCACGAAGAGGAGATATATAAGAAACTGCATAATACCCTTAAACACAGTTGGAGATCGATTAGAGCAAGTTGAGGAAATTAAAGGGGAAACCAATAATCACTTTCAAATGAGATTTTAAGAACCATCTCCATCTAGGTCAACTTTGGAATGTCTGACCTTCAAGTAAGCTTAGTAAGAGCCCATTCATTATTCATTACGAGGAAATCAAGGATGTAATATGAGGAATCTACTTGTCACCCCACTTATACCTGATAACCCCATCTAATAAAAAACTAAATTGATCATGAAAGAAAACATTTTCACATTTCACATATTCCCGATACACTCACGGTTTTTTCAAAAAATTTGACGATACTGGAAATTTCGTTACACTACCGGAGATTTACTTTCTTACATGTAAGATTTATCGGTTTTTCTAAATTACCGGTGAGAATTACCGAAAATTTCAAAAAAAACCGATAATATTTACCGAAAATTCCAAAATTACCGGTAATTATTTCCGGAGATTTGAAATTTCCGGTAGTTAATTTTTTATGTTTTTTCTACCGGTAATTTGAAATTATCGGTAGTGTTATTTTTTTGATTTTTCCGAGAATTTAAAATTTTCGGTAGTTTATTTTTTTTGTTAATTTTTTGTTTAATTTGTGTTTTTTTTTTGCAGTGAAGACTAGGGGCGTGTGATTTGGCAGCAGCTGGTAGGGGAAGGGGTAAACCCGCTCCAGATGTTTAGTCTGCCCATGTACGGGGTGGTCCCAACCGGTTCACACCGAAAGATGATGGTCGAGTTGGGGGAATTTCCAGGAACCTCGTATCGTTAGGCGACGTGGATGTCTTTCTTCACAGCAGACCAGACCTGAGGATGTCCCTGTTATTCAGCCTCAGCTGGTGGATGCTATTGAGAGAGATGTTCCGGAGGAGTTTGTTGTTAGGGATGTGGTAGAGGAGACTGATGTTAAAGTATCAAATGAGGGAGTGTAGGAGGGTGATGCTGATGGTGAACGTGATGCCACTGGGGGGCCGCTAGTACAAGAGACGTATAAGAGATCATTCAGACGAATGTGATGGTTCCTTCGACTGAGTCATCCATACACATGGAACCAGGATTCCCTGGTGGGCCGATAGATACGTTTGTGCTTACATTGTACAGTGAGCACGTAGCTTTGCGTCTATGGCAGGGACAAGTATATGGTTTTTATGTTTAATTTTAACATTTGTTTACTAATGCATAAATTGTTTATGTATTAACAAATTTGTTTATTGGTTGGTGTCACAAGTGCTTTGAGGGTCCAGTCTCATGACGTGAAGATGAAAGGTTTCCCTCGTATTCCCTTTCCTGATGCTGTGAGGACGATTGTGAGGGACTTTGACTTACTTCATTTTGGCCACTGCTCCCTTACCATGTTGGATGCGGAGCTGCTCAGTGCCTTCTTCTAGAGGTGGCACTAGGAGACATTGTCATTTCATCTCTCATTTGGAGAGATGACTGTGACTTTAGATGATGTCGCTTCCTTATTCCATCCCCCTTTCGGTGACAGATTATGGACGACTCCTATATTGAGTGTGACCTAGGCATAGGAGTTGGTTGTTTGTGATCTCTGTTTGTCTGAGGCGGTGGTGGCACAGGAGTTCGCTGATACACGAGGTGCTCACCTTTGTATGCGGTGGTTGCAGGATAGGTATGACGAGCTCGTTATTGCTGGTAGGTATCAGGTTGCCGCTAGGGCGTACATGTTGCATGTAGTAGCATGTACGCTATTTGCAGACAAGTCTGATACGTATGTTGATGCTCGCTATATGTGCCTCTTCAGCGATCAAGAGTCGCACAAATGAGCTTGGGGTTGTGCAACTATGACTCAGTTGTATCATGCGCTCGGGGAGGCGACCCGATTTGAGACGAAGAAGCTAGTTGGGTATCTTAGTTTGTTACAAGTATATCTTAATTCATGTTCTTACTTACTTTTTGTTCTATTATTTTAATACTATTAGTTCTAATTTACTATTTGTTGTGATCTTAGTGCTGGATCTATGAGCATTTCTCGCAGATATACGATAAGAGGATCCAACCCTATACATCAGTCGAGCCACGAGAAAAGATGTGGAAGGCGAGGCAGAAACACCCAGGAGGCATAGTTGAGTACAAGAAGGGATATGATGAGCTGACCGTAGAGGATAGCATGTGGACACCCTACGATGAGCATAAAGCCGTATGTGAGTTTGAGGAGTCGTCATTATACTCCGATTATATGCGGTGGGAGACTTTGATTGCCAGGAACCTGCCAGGGAGATGTCTGCGTCAGTTTGGGTACATTCAAACCATACCACCAGCAGTTCCGAATACACCCTCTAAGGGTATTGATAGGTGGTTTCAGACGCACTTCCTCAGTTCTTCTCGCACCATTGTTGCTAGATCGGCACATGTGTAGTATCCCTCACAATGTGAGCATTCATACTTGGAGTGGTATCTCAACATATCCCATCCACGCATCATTCCACCATCGGCTGAGGAAGCACCTTCAGAAGATGTACCTTCTGGTGGCCAGGAGCCTGTTGGCGACACACCTCCTCCTCCTCCTGCTCCAGCACATCACCATGATGACAAACAACGATTTATGATGATAGCAGTGCTGGTTGATGAGCTCACGTGCTTGGTAGACCCTGATGGTAGTATTGCTGCTAGATTAGCTAGGATTGCACACTTAGCCCGTAGGGAGCCTATCTAATATTATTTTTATTTCTAGATGATTTTTATATCGTTGTATTATATGTATATTAAGAAAGAACAATATATTATTATGTCTTCATTTATATCCTTACATTGCAATGATCTTGATTAAAAAACTTAAATACATAAAAAACCAACATTACAACATGATTAATCAATATTAAAAACCTAAACACTACCAGATACTTCAGGGTGTTTCAGCATCGCCATTATTTTATCAACTGATCTTGCCAGTTGTACATCTAATGCCAGCCGACCCCTTGTTTGCCTACGACGAAATAATATCCACATTTTTATGACGTCTTCATTGTTCTTCAGCTCAATTAAATTATATTTCACACTACCATCCCCCCAATCTTCCCGAAACTTGATCTTCAACATATTTCTATTCTCACCATCAGGCAACAATTTCTTCAACTTCAAAATCGGGCCGGCAAAGGAGGTTGTGTCTATTGGTTTAAGCCCTAGAGGTCAATACTTTTGGTGCTTGTATCAAATTATTTATTAATAATAAAATACATTTCTTTATTATGTTTGTTTTTCCAAAATGATAAAGTCCCTAGAATATCTAGTTCGTTTAATGAAATATTAAGTGTGACTTAATCATGAGATTCCATTAAACATAAGGACATTATTCTTAAAGCATCCATAGTCGAACTTTAATGTTGAAATTCTGGTATCAGATATGAGATGTTAAATAAGATGTCACGAAATTAATATATAAACATTGACAAGGTAAATAAAGTGTAAAGTAAAGCAACAGAGACACAAGAGATTGTTAACCCAGTTCGGTGCAAACTCACCTACTCTGGGGGCTACCAAGCCAGAAAGGAAATCCAATATCAGTAGTATCAATTCAGAGTTAAATAATCCCAGTTTACACTCTTCACTTAATCACTATCCAATGTAATTTCTATCTAAAAACCCTTAGATAAGAGAACCCCCTTTCACTCCCCCTCAATCACACACCGTGATAATCAACCAAAACCTTACAAAGAAAATAGAAGAACACTCTTCCAATATAAACAACTTGATCTTGCTTAAAAGCTTCAATCAAGAACAAACACTCATGCTTAAAAGCTTAGAGTGGACAAAATTACAACTCAATACAAACAGTCCAATTCAAACATCTAGGTTATGTTAGAATGACTCACAATCAACAACACAAAACAAAACCCTAACTCAGAATGCGCAGCTTTTTTAATCACTAATTTCTGTAACTTTCAATTAGGGTTGCACCATTTTTAAGTAGAGAACGATCTTCGTGGCTAGGGATAAACCAATATTTACAATGTGTGATTGGATAATGAATTATTTGATGAATAAAAATTCTACATTAAGAGAGAAGGCTTATAGGTGGGAACATAGGATTATGCCAAGACCTAGAATTAGGCTAGATAACAAAGTTCAACATGCAGGCAACTGGATACCTAATTGGTTTGGTGATAGTATTTGGCAAGTTGAACATATTCAAAGAAGTTGAGGAGAAGAGAACCTGATGAAGATCCCAACAAAGTGAGGACACAAAATACTTATTGTTGTACCAAATGTAGAGTGCATGGACATAATTCCAGGAGTTGTTTGGTTCAGGTGCCATGCCCTGAAGCTCAGAAAAGAAAGGTATCATTTAAAATCAATTGTGTTTATAAATTTTGTTATTTTGTCATTGATATTGATTGAGACTTTCTTTCTGCAGAAAAAACCTAAGAAAACTACTACATAAGCATCACGTAGAAGCAAGCCTCTCAAATCACATTTTGATGATAACAAAAAATTTATCAAGTCTTGAAAGCAAGAAAAAAGGATCGTTCAAAGCTTCATTCAAAAAGTGTTCATAAAGAAAAAGTTTCTCATTGGAAGGTATAATTCATTTCTCATGAACCAATAATGTTTATTAAGTGTTCAAATTTAGGATGCACTCACACTTGTTATTGTCTAAAACTAATCATTGTGCATGCCTTGTTACTGATCTTAATCTTAAAAGATTTTTTTTTATTTCTGATCAAGTAACCGGTTACTGTGTAGGTATTAACTGATTACTTCAACTTTTTTCTGAAAAATAATTTATGTGTTACAGCAAGTAACTGGTTACCCACGGGGTAGTAACCGGTTACCACTGTTCAAAATCCAAAAATTGATTTATTCAAATTTTGAAATTTGTCTTATATTTTTCAAACTGAATTGAGATATCCTTTCACATTTTGTACCTTTTCCAAGAGGTATCTTGTATCATATTTAAACTATTTTGTGCAGAATTTTTAAACATCCTCCTACACAATTTTATGAAACTTTCTCTTACTCAAAAATCTCAAACTTTCTAAAGTGCACTAAATTCATTTTCCATACACTTTAGTGAACACTAATATCCATAGTTTGTGAGTGAGAAATATAAAAGGAGAAGATCAACATTGCTTGATATTACAAGACTTCAACATTTCTACATTTCATTTCTTTCTCAAAACAACATATAAAATTATTTCTATTTCCGACTTAAGATCCAGGATTGTTGGACGTAAGGGTTAGTGCTTGCAAGAGGATTGTTCTTGCACACTGTTGATGTATAGTTGTTAGATAGTAGGCCTTACCGGTTTTGGTGTGATAGGTTGTACGATCTGAAACTATAGTGAAAATCTCTTACGAGGTGTAAGGGGACTGGATGTACCTTCGGATTGTGAAGGGAACCAGGATAAATGCTTGTGTCTTTTTACTTTCCGCATTACCGCTTTCTTTTCTTAAACACTTAAAAGATAAAAATTCATCCACCGATAAAATAACCGAGAAAATTTCATATAACCTAATTCACCCCCTTCTTAGGCTATCTCTGTAACTACACATAAGCATCACAACCTGGGAATGAGCAATCAATTGAACAACAACAAGAACCAAGAAATACTGAGAATGAGCAACCAACTCAACAACAACAAAATCAAAGTAATGTTGAGAATGAGGCTCCAACTGAACAACAACAGGGAACACAATGTGGTGTGGATCCAAAATTTGAGATGCTTGCAGCTAATCTATGTGCAGCTTTTGAATCAACACAGACCCAACCTAACATCAATGACATCACAACAGAAATTCCAAATATTCCCCATGTTCCTATTAATATACAACCAACTGTTGAGGTTTCTAATGAACAACCTGCACAAGCTTCACAAGGACTCGGTGGCTCTCAGCCAAATTACATTTTGTCTGCACTTGTCAAAGAAGGTGGTGGCTCAGAGTCAAATGTTGCAGTTGATAGGGTCCCACCGCTGTCATCAGCTCCACCAAAACAACCTGTTGCTAAGCATCCTAAACTAGTTGAGTGTAAAACTTAGTTGTTGTCTATGTTGTTTGGTCTGCTGATATTTCTCTGATTTTGTGTGTTTTTTAATGTGACTTTGTAGGCCAAACAACCCAAACAAAAGGTTGCAAGGAAGTTGGAACTGAGGAGAAGTGACAGAACAAGGGTACTACAATTCAAACAACTTAAGGGAGAAGGAAATAACAAAGACTAACCATGGAAGTATTAGACAAGCACCTGTTTTGAATTATGTTGTACTGCTTTGGCTTATAACTTGTTGTTAAAGCCTTTATGTATTATGAGCTTAAGATGGTATTTTGTTAAGACTTTAAATATTTTGTAATGACTTAAGAAATGTTTTTTGCTATGCCTTTAAATATAAGGTTATGGTTAGAGTAATACTGCAAAAGCACTTATCAACTTAATTGAATACTTATACTGAATAATATAATCACATAAATTTACTGAACAAAACAAAAACATGTTTTTCATTCAAAATATGGTACAAGGACCAATTCCAAAATACATTAATGTTATAAGGACTTAAAAGCAAAACAACATCAACATCATATACAACTGCATTCACCATTTCAGATAACCACAAAAAAAACCCATGAAACAATCAAAATATTTTGTTAAGATGGTACTTATACTGAATAATATAATCACATAAATTTACTGAACAAAACAAAAACATGTTTTTCATTCAAAATATGGTACAAGGACCAATTCCAAAATACATTAATGTTATAAGGACTTAAAAGCAAAACAACATCAACATCATATTGTAACACGGTAGGAGAACTGACTTGAAGTTATGTTGCGGATAGCAAGAGTCGCCACCGACTTTTATTTTATCCAAAAGGAAAGGGTATAAAAGAACAGGAAAGACCTTAAGAGAATATTTTGGGTCCGGGGGGTAGGTTATGTAAAGGGAAGGTGTTAGCACCCTTTACATCCATGGTTATCCATGGGCTCTTAGGTACTTAGCTCACTTTTGAATTGTTTTTGAAAGTGTAGTGTGTGAATAAGAAAATTTTCAGAATAGTTAATAATAATCCATGTACGGATGTGTAAAAACTTGTTTGAAAATTTGTTTGAAATTTGTTAAGTGTTTAAAAAATGGAGTGAGCAAGCAACTAAGAGGTACCTACCCTAAAATTCTAAGTCTTTCTTGTCTTTTATTCTTTCCTTGGTAAGACTATCCCTACTATTAAGAAGTAGGTAGTCATTACCTTGGATGTTAAGGGACATGTGAGGGACAATCTGGTTATGAAAGCAACTGTGGGGTGTAATAAGCACATATGAGGGACTATCATCATTTTTCGAAGGGACTCGATTCGTATAGGCAACCATGAGGGACTTGATGATTTATCTTTTGAAGGGACTTGCTTTATACACCCCGCTTGACCATTATTCGTAGGCAACTTGAGGGATAACCTTAGAAATGTGAGACGGCGATTAAAATCGACTTACGTGTGTGTGAGTGTTTATTTTAATTATCTTATGATTAAAATTATCTAAATTTATTTTAATATAACATACATGTTTTTTACACTCCCTAATTACTAACCATAGCAACAATAATAATTATAAAATTTACATCCCGGAAGCAATTACAAAATTATTATAATAAATAAATATTAAGCAAAATAATTAAATAGCAAAATAAATGAAATATAAATAAGCAATAAATAATAAAAAATAAATAATAAGGGGTTAGTGATAATAATAATAATAAGCAAAATAAAATAAGAGAGGTTAGTGAATAATAAAAATTAATTGAAATAATAATCATATAAAATTAATAAAGCAAAATAAATTATATGGTTAATAATAACAACAAATAAAATTAATCAAAATATAAGAATAAGAGGTTAACAATTTTTAAAAAAACATAAACAAACAATTATTTTTTTATTTACAAATTATTATTATTTATTTTTTTTTAAAATATATTATAACTACAAAATTTAATTATTATAAACATATATTAACATTTATTTATCAAACAATATATACATATTATAAGAAAAAGTAGGTTTTAAATATCATATTTACAATATTAATCATAAAATTTAATTCTATTAATTATTATATTTACAAATTATTTTAAACCATATACAAAAATACAATTATTATAGATTAATTTGTTTCTAAACATTTAAAAGAAAAATAATTTGAATTATAAATGTATTTATAAAATTTATAAGGATTAGAATAAATATATATACATAAAATTATATAAAAAATTAGAATTAGGTTTTATGTTAGAAAACATTTTTTAGGGTTTTAAAAATTAGGATTTATTTATGTACAAAATTTATTTTTAACTAATTATATAAAATTATCTTAACTAATATATATTATACAAATAAAATTTACATTGAAAAATCAAGAGTTTTATATTTTTTAGAAAATAATTTTAAGAGTTAGAATACATACATAATATAGAAAATAATAATAAAATTTTAATTATTTAAATCAATTAAATTAAAACAAGAAAATAAAAGGAAAGAAAGGAAAAAAAAGGAACCTGGTGGGATTTGAACCCAGGAGGTTTGGATTAACAATGTCAAGGCATACCACTGGACCACTCCATGCGCAGGTAGCAAAGCAGCATGTCCAATACGTTTTGTTCTTTGTTTTGAAAATCCAGGAAAATAGAAAACAAAAAAGGCCTGGGGTTGGATTCGTACCCAGGACCTTATAGTTACACACGCGCGCGTTTTACCGCCTGGCTGGGAGAGCCTTCCTGCTAATGGATTCACCACAATACATTATATATTATGTTGGCTTTCATCCTGAAAAATTAACAAAAAAACAATGGCACCAACCCAGTTTCGAACCCAGGTCCTTTCAACATACACATAACAAGTTTACCAACAGGGCACACATGCGCGTGTGATATTAAAACAGCAAAACAATAATAAAATAAATTATCATAATTTGAATTATTGAAGGCGCGGGAACTGGTCTTCTTCTTCCTTGAGACCTACGATTTTACCTGCGAAACTTGCCACGAACCTACCTGCGAATTTCATCTTTGCAGCAACACCTACGGATCACATACATGGCTAAAACTATAAAATTTCAACAAATTAAGGAGTCAAATATGATCACAAGACCATTTGGAATCAAACCACGTTTTCAGAATTAATTTATATGGCTTAGAACACAAAGCCCTAATAGAGGATAGAAACCCTAGCAATGGCCGAATCCGTATAAGGTCATGAAAATCCAATTGGTTTGTCTAGAATTGTTCAAAAGCTTCAACTAACATCAAATCAACACACAAATTTCATTAATAATGATCAAATAATGAGAATCGAAAAATAAATTTGCAAGAACAACAAGGCTACGGGTTGCTCATATATGCGTGCTATGGATGCGTATGGGCATTGGTTTTGCATCATGGAAGATCAAGGAACATCTCTATGATCATAGTTTACCTTATAATGCCTTGTAACTCAAAATCCGAATCTCACTTTTGGAAGGATTTTTGTGCTTTTGAACTTACCTTGAAGCTGCTGGATTTCGTGGCTTGAGGCTAGGTTTATGTTTAGTATATATATGGGAGTGAATTAGGTCAGAAACATGGATTCATTGTGTGGAGATTTGATCCAAAAATATTGAAAAAGATTATGGTGTAAAATTTCAAATATTTGATCATGAATGCTTGCTATTTTTGGAGAGATCACATGATTTCTTTCTCTTTCAACTTCAATCACCAATTATGATTTTCTAGAAACATTATCCAAATAAAATCTTTAATTTTCATATTTTATTTATATTTAAAATGATTTTTAATGATTTAAATCAAAATAAATAGAAATAAAAATAATAAAAATCAGATTTTAAGTGGTTTGGGTCGTGCATAGTGATATAGTATGGATTGGATCATAACTTGGGCAGCCCATTTGGAAAGAAATGATTTTAAACCTCCATTTTCAACATAAACCATCACAAAATTGCCCAACTTTGCAAGGGCACATCTCCCTCAATTTTAAAGGTATGAGGGTGTTCTTGGACTTTTTGGAAAGCTTGAAGAGTCCTCTAAATAACCCCATTGGTTTCAGGTCCATATCATTTACCAATCTCAAGTTATGCCCTTTTGAAGTTGTTGACTTTTTGTTGACTTTTGAAATGACCTATAATGTCTTAGATCATATCTTCCAAATGAAGCATTTTTGGGCTTAACCTTCAACATCAAAGTTGTAGAGAATTCAATTTCCTTCAAAATGAGCTTTGGATGGAGACTTGGTGATGAAGTATGTGAAAGTTATGGCTGGTCAAAGTTCAGTTGACTTTTACTAAGGAAACCCTAATTTAGAAACTCCTTATTATTGATGATCTGGAATCTCCTTGATGAATCATGATCAACCCTTGATCAAATGATGAATTTTACTTCATATACTTGATGTTGGCAAAAAATCATGAAGTTTGACTTTGGTTTGACCACAGTTGACCTCAGTTTGACTTTTTAACTGCATTGACTGATTTTGACTTATCTGATCATCTGACTGAGCAAACTTTTGAGAAAAGTCTTGAAACTTGACATGGGGGTTCTTACACACATATAAGATGTTAAGAAACTCACTTGAGGTACTGGAAATCCATTTAGCCTGATTAAAGCCAAAACCCTAGTTTTGGATGCACTGCTTAGGAGGTGCATTGTCTGAGGGGATTGTCAACTTCTTTGACCAATTGTGAACTTTGTGAACCTTGTGAATCTTCATAAAATGTCTTGTGATATTCATGGGAGGTATTGTGAACCTTGTGAACCTTGTGAACTTCATGAAGTGGCTTTGTAGACCTCATGAACCTCAGGAGAGCTTTGTAATCATTGTGAATCTTGTGAACCTTGTGAACCTTCAAGAAGTGACTTGTAGACTTCATGAACTTCATGAAAGGTCTTGAAGATGTAGAGAAACTTGTGAACCTTGTGAACCTTCTTAGAACACAAAGTCTTGTATTGTGAGGGCAAATTTTGGGGTGCAACACATATACAACTGCATTCACCATTTCAGATAACCACAAAAAACCCCCTATGAAACAATCAAAATATTTATGTATTATGAGCTTAAGATGGTATTTTGTTAAGACTTTAAATATTTTTAATGACTTAAGAAATGTTTTTTGCTATGCCTTTAAATATAAGGTTATGGTTAGAGTAATACTGCAAAAGCACTTATCAACTTAATTGAATACTTATACTGAATAATATAATCACATAAATTTACTGAACAAAACAAAAACATGTTTTTCATTCAAAATATGGTACAAGGACCAATTCCAAAATACATTAATGTTATAAGGACTTAAAAGCAAAACAACATCAACATCATATACAACTGCATTCACCATTTCAGATAACCACAAAAAACCCCCCATGAAACAATCAAAATAATCTTCAACATAGTCACTTCTCTTTTCTCCTTCTCCAACTTGATCTTCATCTTCGTTTTTTTTACCAGCTTCAATCACCTTGACCATGACCCCAATATCCTTCAATGCTTCAGAGCAGTTGTAACCACCAAAACACCTAACACCGCTAGCTGGATTTCTTTTAAACAACTTGCAAACGGGCATTAATCCTGAATTTTGACACTTCCAAAATCGTCTTTTAGGATTTTCCATTGAATTTGACATAAATATTTTCATGCTTCTTTTGCAACCACACTTCGGTGCTTGGCCATGATGTGAATTCGAAAAAGAAAACGACGCCATGGATGTTGAAGGAAGTGGGTAGAAAAAGAACATAAATGATACAATTGTAGAAGAAAAAAGAAGACAACTTCAAACATTTTTGGTGTTGGTCCCTCTTTATTTAAAACTAAATTACCATTTTCATGTGTGTTACACAAGTAAATAAATAAATCATTAAACAATATTCCAACTCAGCATCGTTTTCCAACTATGCATTTTTTTAATGTTCCATTGACGTGAGAGACTATTACTAAAAAGAATAGAACATATAGGGACTTGGACCGGAAAAAAAGAAGATCCAGAGACTAAAACCAAATTCTCACAAAGGAATAGAACATATAGGGACTTAGACCGGAAAAAAAAGAATTCAGAGACTAAAACCAAAATCTCGCAAACTTACAAGGAGTAAATTACTATTTAAGCCTTTTATTTTTAAAATATATTGAATTTTAACTTTTTATTGAATGATTTTTTATGTCGTTAGTATAATATCTTTCATCTTTTATTAAAACCAAATAAAAAAAGTAACTTTTAATTTTTTTAATAATATATTAATATGAATAAATTATTGACACTTATAATTATAAGGATATGTTATTTTAAGGTTGTAAAAATGTTTTCGGGGATATTATCATAGGAATGCTAAATGTTTGATTCAATTCTTTAAAAATTATTTTAAAGGTATATTTTATTTTTAGAAATTTTATTTACACATAATTCTTCTATTTTTATTCTAATATTTAAAGGACGAGAATCCAACATTCCATAAGAATAAAGTTCAACTAACTATATCTCTCCACCACTATTCATATTTATTATATATTTTACTTTTTATAATTTTAAATTAAATAAATATTAATCCTAAAAAATTTAATTTTTGACAAACACATAGAAATATTATTCCAAATAATAATAATAATAATAATAAAATTTCAAGGAATGATATTTCTTCCCTTGAAACAAACACACCGACTCATTATTTTTTATATTAAAAAAAAATTACTAAAACGAAATAGTTTAGATATATATTATTTTAATTTTTCAAAATATCTTAGATGTAGTACAGTATATAAAAAAAAGTACATACTAGTTCGAAAACCCCTTCACACGAAAAGTTTTGGGTAAGGCTGTTCAAAAAAACCATGAACCGTACTGAACCGTTAAACTGAACTGAACTGAAGTTAAAATAACCGAACCATTATCTTTGGTTAGTGAACCGAACCATTTATTTACTAACGGTTCTAGAACCGAACCAAACTAAAATAAACCCAACATAACCAATAGTAAACCATTAACTTATTAAAAATTTAGAACTAAACTACACTAAACTGAACTTGAAGTTCAAAAATTAAAATCAATTGAAATTTTGAAACTCAAAAAATATGAACCCTAACCTAAATTCCCAAATTTTCTGATTATGGATTTTGGTGATCTTTGTTAAATTCGTTGCCTTAGTGCTTATAGAATAAGCGAGACTACTCATATCTTCCATCTCTAATGGATTTCTTCCAAATTCAAATGTTTGTTCTGGGTTTTGATGTTCAAGGGAACGCATCCAAATTCTAATGGAGATTACTCATATCACTGTAAGTATATGGTTGTTAGTAGATGGTTAGATTCTTTCACTTTATGTTTGATTTAGTTTATGTTTTTATGACTGGTTTAATCTTCATCTATGAAATTGCATAGTAGTCCAGATTTTAGTATGGTATTTGAAGATAAACCCATAAGCTTGATGTTAAGCTGCTTCATAGTTTAATTAGCTTTTGGTTCTGAGGTGGTTTAGGCGCTGGTTGCTTTTGGTGCTTTGGTTTCTATTGCCTGTTTTGCTTTTAGTCTTCTTCGGATCATTGTTGGATGTGATGTTGCGGGTCCTGTTATGCCGGCGGTTCTTATAGTTTGATTTATAGGCATTAGTCTGTTTTTTAGTTTTGGCAGGGGCATGTTAACTTAATCCCAATATGAGGCAAAGATTTAGCTCCCAATATGAAGCAACTACTCTTTGCAATTACATGTTTTTTTTCGTGGGTCAATAACAGACTTCTAGTCAATTGAAATGTAATGATGGGTACAACACACATAGCACCTCACCTAGCTGCAGTGGATCCATTCAAAGATCACTGGTCGGTGAATCTATCAACAGTGTCAAGATTCTGATGTGGAAGTTGTGATGGTTCATTCACCTACAGCAACAGTTACTGCAAAATCCAATCTTGATAATTATACTGCTGATATAGGTGGGATTGAAACAGGTTACACTCATGACTCTAGATTGCATTCCAAAGGACTTGATACTAGATGGGATGGAATGCCTTTTGCGAACTCATGCTCGGCCAACAAAACTTCAGCCTTCAATACACAGAAGCTTGTTGAATACAACTTTATCCACATTTTATCATTCCGAGAGTTGGACCGCCAGACTGGTGCTAGACTGCTTCTGCCTGCTGGCATTAATGATACCATAGTGCCTGTGTATGATGATGAGCCTACTAGTGTTATAGCACATGTGCTTGTATCAAAATATTATCATATCCAGATGTCAGAATCTGATAGACCTAAAGACAATTTAGAAAGTTCAGCTTCGTTGCAACTATTTGATTCAACCAGCCTACTTTCTCTCAACTCTTTTGACGAGACTATTACCATTGGTTGGGTAATTTACCAATAGTTACAGATCTTCTGATGAGAGCACGGTGTTATCCACTTCATGCAAGGGTTTCTTTTAATGATGACAGCTCCCTTGGAAATGGGAATCTGTTGAGAAGTTGGTAAAGACATTCTGACTAGTGGTTATCCTTATATTTTTATTCACATATCCACTTCATGCATGTCTGTCAACAAATTTTCCATTCTTCCATAGCTACCCTCACTTGTCGCCGGAGAAACGGGAAAAAATATTGCAGGGTTGGTCTCAAAGTTACTTTCGAGTTCTTAGGATGCTTTTCAGAACCATAAAGCTTCTCACTCTCTTCGTCTTTTTTACTCAGGTAAATTATACTACTTCAACTTCCTTGTTAAATGCATTGAATGCTTTCTTTTCCTTTTTTGATCATTAATAAGTGTTGCCACTGATATCTTCTGTACTACTGAATTATTACTATGTACATGTTTTTTCAACACTTGAAAAAATAATATTGTGAGGCTTTATGATTCCACAAAACTATGAGACTTGATTGACATTTGGGTTCAAATTAATGCATGGGCCCTACATTGGCTACCTATTTGCTATTCTCGTACAATTTCAAAGAGGTAGTACTAAAAAGAACAAACATTAGTCAGTAGATGCATGATGCATTACAAATTTGTATACTTACTCTCGACAGCCGTCTCAAGCTTGTGAGAGGTCCTCTGTAAGAAGTTTAAGATAACTTCAGTTTAGTCGTGAAATATTTTTATGGGGCTCTATTTAATCGTAAACTAACAGTTGAATATGTTTTGGAGGCCCTTTTCACATACCATTTTTGTTTATATTTCGATTCAAAGTATGTCTTTATGATTGCTTGGGACCGCGTACTCATTATGCAAGAACTCTTTCATTTTCAGATAGATGAAGAAGAAAAGAACCTATCATGGAAGGCAATTGGATATAGTGGACCTGATCCGGAGTTCAAAGCACAGAAGAAGAAAAACATTTTACATAAAACATCGAAAAAAGAAGAAAATAGTGATAATGATGATAAAGATGAAGAGGCTTTTGGACCACTTTACAAAGGTCTTGTCCATATGAACAATCCACGTGACATTGTTACAGATTCTCTAAGACGAATTGGATTCCCTGTATACGTGACTCCTTCGGAGAATAAAGCTTCTACGATCTCGTCTCATTCTCTAGTTATTCAATGTAATGCAGTAGTCGTTGGTTCTGGCTCAGGAGGCGGGGTGATAGCCGGAGTACTAGAAAAAAGTGGTTACAAAGTGCTGGTATTGGAGAAAGGAAACTATTTTGCTAGGAACAAGCTGTCACTTCTTGAAGGAGAAGCACTGGAACAAATGTACCTCTCAAATGGTTTGGTGGCATCGGACGATATGTCTATATTAATACTAGCAGGTTCGACAGTTGGTGGAGGGTCTGCAATCAACTGGTCAGCCAGCATCAAAACCCCTCACCATGTACGCAAAGAGTGGTGCGATCGCCACGAGCTAGAATTGTTTCAAAGTAGATTATACAAAGAAGCGCTGGAAGTTGTGTGTGAGAAAATGGGAGTCCAATCTGATATCGAAGAAGAAGGATTTAATAACGCGGTGCTGAGAAAAGGGTGTCATGAAATGGGATATCCTGTTAGTACTATTCCGAGGAATGCTCCACCTGATCACTACTGCGGTTGGTGTTGCTTGGGATGCAAGGATGGTAAGAAGAAGGGTACATTAGAAACATGGCTTGTGGACGTGGTAAAATCGGGTAATGGAGCGATTCTACCTGGTTGCGAGGCTATACAAATCTTGCACGGAGAAAAGAAAGTGTGTACCCTCCACTGTAATCAAAGGCATTACTCTCATCAACACTATCCTTCTTAGTAAAACTATTATCAATGTAAGGATGTCTCTTTCCAGCACCCCTAGACACTCCACCTGCTGACCCCATAAAATTTGGAGAGAATGCATGAGTTATAGTTACTTCTGAAGGGATAACAGTTACAAGGCTTTGGGAATAGAACTGTATAGGTCGTGTGAAATAACAAGATTACTGCATATGTGATCTTAATAGCGTAGACTAAACTGATAGAGTTTATCTATACATTAGACTTTATTGTTTAAATTGATGGTTGATTAATATCAATTGGTTTATTAGTTTCAGTTCTATAGCTATTGTTCAGTTCAGGATACTTAAAGTGTATTATAATTAAACATTTTATCATAGTACAACATTGTGTTGACTTGTTAATTTATAATGTTTCATAGTGGTATATTATTATTAGTTTCATAAAAATTAGTGCTGTTGTTTTCACCTGTAATGGACAAACAAGGTCAAGTTCTGTCAAGCTTGAGACATCGGATCCTCAATGGAATGGTTTGGCCTTCTTACTTGTTAGTTATTTAAAAATAAATAAGTTGTTCTGATATGAATGTTTTTTACTTAATTCCCTGTTGGTTTTTATACTAATATGCAGAGCTATTAGAGTTTGATGTTATGGAAGAACCACCATCAGTTCTTCTAGATGTTGAAGTTTTTGATTTCGATGGTCCATTTGACCATGATGTTTCACTTGGACATGCTGAGATCAATTTCCTAAAACTTCTAAAATAAGTGCTTTTAAAATAAGTCTAAAATAAGTGCTTTTAAAATAAGTCTAAAATAAGTGCTTTTAAAATAAGTCTAAAATAAGTGTTTTTAAAATAAGTCTAAAATAAGTGCTTTTAAAATAAGTCTAAAATAAGTGCTTTTAAAATAAGTCTAAAATAAGTGCTTTTAAAATAAGTCTAAAATAAGTGCTTTTAAAATAAGTCTAAAATAAGTGCTTTTAAAATAAGTCTAAAATAAGTGCTTTTAAAATAAGTCTAAAATAAGTGATTTTAAAATAAATTTAAAATAAGTGTTTTTAAAATCATGTTAGTTGTGTCTAAAATGATTTTTTTTTTAAATAAGTGCTTTTAAGTAAAATAAGTTTAAAATGTTTTTTTATTAAATAATATAAAAAGACAAAGTATAATGGTTCGGTTCCTTAACAAATGGTTCGGTTTGGAAAATTTTGTCTTCTAATGGTTTGGTACAGTTCAGAGTTCCGAACCGTTATAGAAAACCAAAAATTTTGGTTCAGTTCAGTTCTAAAAAAAATTGAAACGGTTCGGTTCAGTTTGGATGACCTTATATAATGGTTTGGTTCGGTTTGGTTCAGTTTTCTCACAAAACCATACCATGAACAACCCTACTAGCAATGCTTGGCCACTCGTTTGTTTTGTACCTCTGCAATAGACGTTGGTTCAGCACAGCTTTGTGCTTGGTTTTTATTGTATTTTTAGGGATGTTTATGGTTCATGAATTACACTTATTCAAATTATATTTATGGCTCGATTCAATTTGTAATAATTATTTTATTAAAAGTATAGAAACTACCTAATATGAGATCTATCAGTCCTCGTTAGCACTAGGCTCCTTATGCAAACTCTTCACCTTTTTCTGTTTCGTTTTTGTACAATCTCCACGCCTTGGGTAATCTAAACTAAGATCCACAATGATATTTCCAATCTTATGTGTGTATCGACGGGATTGCACAAGTTAGTTCTTCTACAAGGTCGAGATTGACACGCTCCCACCACGAGTTAGAGATTTAGGATAGTTTCAAGTTCAAAGACTTTGTAATATAAGAGATCTCTCAATAATATTATGAGTCAACCAATGACTCTCGACAAAGATAATGAAGAGGTTAAAAGCAGTCAATACAATTATCAGCATGATTGATTTTCAGCAATTTTATTTTGAAGTCATGTGAAAGCAAGTTAGAGAGATGAAGCCTAAATAATGTGATACATGTGATCATTATGATATATTTGTTATCCACGATTACTATTTTGTTAGTATATAAATCAATCTCATTGTTATAAATCAATCTCATTGTTTGGGATCAAGGTTGCAAGTTTCACTCATTCTCTATAGAACTAAAATATCCACGACATAGAGATAAATAATTTATAATAAATATATGAGTTTGCGGCTATATTTTAATATTTTTTAAGTTCTTTGAATCAAAGCATTTACTTTATTTTTTCTCTCCAAATCAATTTTAATATCACTTATTATGCTTTTTCTTTATTTTATCTCTCCAAATCAATTTCTCATACGTTCACTTTGTTAATTTTCAAGCATTTAAATGTCAATCACAAATACTTTTTTATACATATTGTTTGAGATTTTTTAGAGTTAATCTTTTAAGTCAATCAAACTCATGATTATTTACTAAAAATATCAGTAAAAAAGTTTGCATGTTCGGTAGAATCTTTTTGTGTAAGAAATTTTAAGTCTTTTTTTCCAGAAAAATATTGTGACTTTTATATTGTTTATTTGGTTCTTCGTACATGAAATGTCTTCATTTTTTGAGGATTTATGCGTTTGAGAAGTGGTAAAAAAAAACTTCTAATAACGACTGTTGTAATATAAAAGAAAGAAGAAGAAAAATAAAGAAGAAAATTAGGGTTTTTAAGAAAATTGAAAAGATGAATGTTGTTGTCCACAAACCGTGAAACTTTCTTTCTCTTATTGCTACTCACTCTGCAACTGCAGAACTGTGAGTGAAATAATGTTGTGATTCTTACAATGAGGGAAACTCCATATTTAAAGAATTAGGTTTGCTTGCATCTTAAGACAAAGCTAAAAACTATAAAAGTCCAAAATATCTATTTTGAATTAAATATAATCTAGATCAAATCAAATCTTTCCTTATGTCGAGCAATCTGCTTCGACATAAGGAATTACAATTTAACACACCACCTAATTCATTGTGTCTAAGCTATCTACGTTCATCATAGAATGCAACATTACACTTCAATATTCAGGTGGACGCTTCAACATTTTCGCAATATCTTCGATCGATCTTGAAATCGTCACTTCCAACTCGAGCAGAACATTTGTTTCAAAACGGAAATACATATTCCACATAGCTCTTACATCGGCTTACGTCTTGAGCTCAAACTTGTTGCACTCAATCTTCCTTCTATTGTCAATCAACAGTGAACGATACTCGAGCTTCACAATCTTTCGATTGTCTTTGTAAGGTAGGAGATGATGAATTTCGTCTTTGATATCTTCGAGAGAGGTGAAATCGATGATCTTAAACGTTCACTCGAGTGTAGAGCTAGAGAATATGACATTTGCGACATAGGGGTTGATATTTATGAAATTCTGGTGTGACAGACTCGGATATAGAATACGATGTTGAGACATCTTATTTGTTACTTATAAACATGGCAAGGCACAAACAACAAAGCTGTAAAGAACATCTGATATGACATTCAACACACATATTGCATAAAATAAACAAAGAAGTTGTAAAGAACACATTCAAATTGTTAACCCAGTTCGATGCAAACTCATATACTATGGGGGCTACCAAGCCAAGAAGGAAATCCACTATGTAGTATCAATTCAAAGACTTCTCAGCAAACACCACAATTTGCAGTCTTCTCACTTAATCACTACCAATGCAACTTCTACTTAGGAACTCCTAAATATGAGAAACTCATCTTCACTTCCAATCACCTCAGTGATGTCTCACAGTCCCAACACCCAGTTGCTGATATTGACAGCTTTTTACATATACAAAAATTCAAACTAGAAGTCACACTTCCATGACAACATCTAAGAGTTGCTTAAAAAGCTTCCTCCAAGAACAATACACCTCTTACTTAGAGGCTTTGAGGTTTACAAACAAAATAGCCACAACTAATGTACCTTGTTGCACACGGCTGCCACAAGAACACAAATCTAATAATATGTTTTTCTAAACCTAGGTTACTAAACCTAGGTTACAAGGTTTCTTTTTATAGCATATTCCCAACTGGATTTGGGCCTAAAAAATACAGCATAACAGCTGCTACATATAAAAAGATCTTTAAATCAACAACTCTCTAAAATATTTCTAAATATAGAAACTCTATATTTTTCAATATTTGATTTTGTCTTAAGTGTAAATTTAAGACTTCAAGATCTTTTACAATCAATGCCATTTGGATTGATTTAAATCTTCTAAATATTTTGCTTCTGTTGAAACAATAACAAAATCCTCAATCCATCTTCAGCAGTTCATGATGTCGAATGAACTGTCTTGACATCTTCTTCGACATGTTATTCCAGATGTTGAAACACTTCAATACAACATGTTTTGGCGCACAAAAGGATTTCTTTGCTTACTATTTTCTTTGTATTGCAAGATCCTGTACATATACATTGTTGTTATATTTGTTTTATAAAATTAATGTTAATCCTAAAAATACAAAACTTACAATCTCCCCCTTTGGCAAATTTTGGCTAAAACAAATAATACAAAAAAAAACATCAAAAATTACAGCAGCAAAGGAATAAAAAGACAAACTCTCCATTATGTCAGGACATGTTGTTTGACATCTTCTTCACCAGCAAACCTGGAAAAGAAACAACAGTCACGTATTCTTTCAGTGGACAAGTTGCTTTTACCTCTTCTTATAGTAACATCAGTGGACAAAGAGTAGGAAGTCCTGAAGTCTTGGCTGAACCAATCCATTACAACCTCTTTCTATTTAGGTTCACCAAAATACTTCCTCTCAATCTGTAGAAGATTCTCCATCAAGGAGACCAATGGTGGCATTAGAATACATCGCATAATGCTAATAAGTATACTTTTGCTTCTTTTTTTTCCTCCAATAGTATTGTACACAATACATCTCATAATGCTAATAAGTATACTTTTAATGTTTGACACTATAGACTAGGACAACCATCCAATAGAGTCTTGAATCACTTGTGTAAAATGTTTCTTATATTAGTTATAATGATAACAGTATTCGTGACTGATGTCACTTTGCAAAGCAATCCAAATTGCCTTTTCATTTATGTAAAGTCAACCACAACTGATGCTTCTGATTTGATACATGAAGATATTTACGATGTTCTATCTGTTTCTTCTTTACATGGTCCTAAATATTTTCTCAGTATTGTTGATAATTACACAAGAGATACTCGAATTTTCTTAATCCATGCATATGAAACAAGAAGGCTACAACATAACTTTCTTATTTCTGTTAAACTCAATGTACTTCTGTCAAATCAAATATCAGAAAATGGAAATCAATCCTTTTGATAGTAAGTTTTGCTATCAAAGGGATTGCCAACTCCAATTTTACATCATAAATCACTTTTTTTTCCATAAGAACAATATCGTAATAAACTTGATAATCCAGTTTTTTTTATCAAAATACTAGAGAAGTGATTTTAACTTTGACAATAATGTTACTGCTACTTTATGTTAGATGATCCAGTTATTACTTCACAATTCCATCAGCTTAGAAAATCAACCAAAATTAAAAGGTTCCGGCTAATCTCCCAAAATTTCACTGTCAACAACAAAAACACCAATTATTTAACACAAACACTCACCCTTTACACTCAATTTTTATCTCTTCACAAGTAAAAGATTGTTGTTGTTTTGTGTATGAAAATGAATCAAATACATCAATTCATACAAATTTGGATAAAATAACCGACCAGACGTGTATATAATATTTTATTCTTAAGACTTTTATATTCTCAATTCGTTTTAAAATTTTCTATATACTGTTACCACCTATACACTGTTACCACCTAACCATAATGAGTTTTTCGATTAAAACATGAAGATATCGAAGAAAACTCATGGTACAAAATAAAATATGTTGATATTATATTGAAGGAATGACAATATTAGTCCTAAAAATTGGATGTGAAGTAAAAATGCAACACAGGCTCTTTACAGAGTTAAAAACATTACATACATTCCTTAATTGTACATGATAAAATCCACAAAACACTTATCCTGTTCTGGAGCACCCAAGTCCACCAAAGTATATCAATAAAATCTGAAGGGTTTTAAGTCCAACTCTGCCTAATTACCAAGAGTTCAAGATAAACCAAGGCAAAATACGGATCCAACTACTTCCGACAATACTAGCTTATTTTGGGTTCTTAAGAACAATGATGACAGAGTCTCCACGAAGGAACATTTTGCTGATGAATCTATCCTTGTTCACTGGCTGAGCTTTTTTCTTTCCTTTACCCGTCTTAGGCACCTGAAACAAGCACAATATTCAGCTAATATAACAAGTAGAGAAGTAGAAGAGCAAATTTAAATAAACAAATCATACCTCAGTCCACATTTCCCTGACATTTTCAAGAACCATGTTGCAGTGCCTATCGAAAGCCCTGACACGACCTAGAAGCTTTTTGTTGTTGCGACAATTTATCAGTACCTGCATTAGTTTTAAAGTAAAACCACAAATCAAATGCATTCTGAACTCAAGCACAATCAATGTGATACACATGCATAAATCGAGAAAATACACGTACCTGTGTATTATTTTTAACACTCATCATGAGTACAGAAAGTGGTCCAGTATTGAACTCTTCTTCCTCATTCTTCCCCACTGGCTGTAACAATTAACCAGATAAAGAATATTAAACAATCATCCTCTTCCTCAAACAATGAGTAAACTATTAAGCAAAAAGATCAAAGAAGGATGAATAACTTACTTCTTCTTCCATTGGACGGCTGAGAAGTTAAAAAAGAACACAAATAAACTTGTTAGATAGATGCAAACATAAGATGGTAATTTTAGTAGATTTAACAAAACAATAAACAAGAGACTACATACCTCATTCTGGAAAAGTGCCTGGGAGACGTCAAATTCTTCTAGGAAAGTTGAAACTAACAACAGAAAGAATAAATAATCAATCATCAGGATAGATTGGAATAAGAAGACAAGTTACTAAACTAAAATTTTAAATAAGCTACAAATAGCAAATAAAAATCATACTAAAACACAAGAATTGAAAGTCAGGCCTCTTCAGTTCAGGTCTCCATAAATTTTCCGCATGGGCAAATCAGTAGAACGAAAGTATTTTTGATCATCCTCAGAGGCTATATTTAAGTGTTTCATGGCAGGAAAGACTTCACATGACAACTTTAAAGAAACAGAAATAAGGATAGAAGAATCAACAAGAGCATTTAGCAACAAAACAAAGCAACTAAAAGGCAACAAAAGTATGAGAGAAATTCAAAAAATTAAATAAATTGAAACAAATAAAAGAAATTATCAACAACATTACAAGATATGAGAAATACAAACACTAAAAGGCCTCTTCAGTTCAGGTCTCCATATAGTTTCCGCATGGATAACTCGGAAAGTTATAATTTTGATCATCACGAGAGGTTTTGACAGCAGTACTTAGTTCATCAGAGATGACAATATTAAGAAATACAGATAAGGATATAAGAATCGACACATATATAGAACAAAAGACAAGGCAGCTGAATTCTAAAATAAATATAAACTGTATATAAACATTGAAAGTCTCTTCAGTTCAGGTCTCCATATAATTTCCACATGGATAACTCGGAAGAACGAAAGTTATTGGTTTGATCATCATCAGAGAATTATTAACAGACCTAAGCCAGCAAAAAAAACATCATAAAAACAAGAAACTAAACAATCAAACTAAATTAAAAACCTCTAATACAAGAGGGCAAGAAAAATGTGACAAAAGTCTCTTCAGTTCAGGTCTCCATATAATTTCCGCACGGACAACTCAGAAGAACGAAAGTTATAAGTTTTGATCATCATTAGAGACTGACTACAGACAACTTTAACAAGCACAGAAAAAAATTAACCAATAAGAGCCTGCAGAATAAACTAAATTACAGACTTCACAAGAACCAATCAAACAACAAAGCTTGAAACAAACAATTAAACTAAAATTAAAGTCTCTTCAGTTCAGGTCTCCAAAATCTTCCGCATGATTAACTCAGAAGAACGAAAGTTATTTTGTTTTGATCATCCTCAGAGACACTGGTTTTAAAAATTTGAAAACAGAATTAACTGATGAAACCCTAGAAGTTGGAAAAAAAAGTTTGATCATAACTGATACCAAAATCAGGTCGAGGTAATGAAGAATTAAGCATGTCAAACATATCCAATCGGTGAATTAAACTGGAATAAAAGCAAACACAGTGAAGATTATACAGAGACAATGTTGAAGAACAGTGGAAAAATTAATTAGAACTACAAGAAACGAAACACGATAAACACAAAATTAATGGAATAATTTGCATAGATAGATGCTAGAATTCGAAAGAAATTATCGTATGAACTGTAAGTCAACAAGCAAGAGGGAGAAATATACCTCAGAGCAGAGAACGGAGATCTGAAAAATGAGAGCTACGAACACGAACACCGATTCCGATCTACTACGCTAACCACTCTTTATACTGGTTAAATCGTAAAACCCTAATTCTGTTGCGAGTTTGTTATTGACGGTATAAAGATTCAAAACCCTAGTTTCGTGTCCAAGACCCATTTCCAAATGTCGGGTTGGAAGCCCATTTTATTACAAATTACAAAATTATTATTCTTACGCTGCATATTGTACTCATACACCTACAAAGCATATGGAATTCTCATTTTAACCCTAACAAATTTTAAATAAATGAGGGATTTGAGTTTTTAAAATCAAAAATATAACTTTATAGTAACCATCATCTATCTTAGAAATATTTAATATACATCTAATATTTGTTATAGATTTAGGCATCCAACCACTTACTTATCTTTGGGGAAAGTACATGTTGTTTATAGGTTTTCTTTTCCACGTGTATTAAATTGGCCGGTTATAAGTATCAATAAGAAAAATATTAAAAAAGCATTTCAAAAAAATATGGTAAGTATTTATTTACAGGCTTGTAAAACATATTTTAACCTTCATTTTTGTGTGTTTGGATTGATTTTTGTTTTGGTATATAATTGAAAGACTGGTTGCAATAGAGGAAGAACTAAAACATGACATAATTAGTGTTGTTATGTTTGAACAAAGACAACGATTTGTGGATGTTCATGATTATCAACGATTGGTGCTGAAAATAAAGAATTTAGAAAGGGGATAACAGTTCTTGAGGAGGAAATGAAGATGATGAGATATTCGAGAGTTAACACTCTGTTTGATGATGAGGATGTTTATGATTATCAACAACTTGTGAATTTTATCAATGAAAATAAAGTAGAAACTTCTGCAGAAGATGTGGGAGATAAGACTCCATTTAATGTTGATGTTGATGTTTTGAAAAACCAATCAAAGTCCAAGACACAGAAGAGGTATTCTCTAAACTTTCTAGATCTCAATTAGAAGATAGCCTCTTAGAAATTCTTGAAAAATATCAGAAGCTTCAATTCAAATACAAAGACATGAAACAAAGTCTGGTATCTGAATTAGAAGAAGTCAGAAAACTAAAAACAGAAAACTCTGAGCTGAAAGAAAAATTTTTTGAATGCAAAAACTCTCTTGAAAAACTTAAAGCTCAGAAGGAATCTGAATTAGAAGAT
Source organism: Lathyrus aphaca (assembly GCA_963966055.1). Lineage (NCBI taxonomy): Eukaryota > Viridiplantae > Streptophyta > Magnoliopsida > Fabales > Fabaceae > Lathyrus > Lathyrus aphaca. Next base: position 533,433,658 of record OZ014523.1, on the reverse strand, counting down.
CTGATCAATTCTGATAGTATCATAAAGCAATATGACTATAGTTTTCAAAAATTTCTAATTAAAAGTATAGATAGAAGCAAAATTGCATCTATGATCTATGGAGTTAGTAGAAATGATAGAAGAGGCATAGGCTATGTGAAAACTAAAGAAAAGGAAACTATGAAGTTTAAAAAGATTGATGACGTTGTCATAAAAGTTAATACTCCTCTAAGTTCTCATTTTACCTATGGTCATAATCATGACCTAATATATACTAGTGAGTCATCTTGTTCCACAAGTTCTGATTTGAAACCTAAAATAAATCAAAAGATTGTGAAAACTAACAAACAAGGACCCAGAAAAATATGGGTACCCAAAGATAAGATTGTGTATGTTGCAGATGTCTTTAACAGCAAAACTGAAACACCAATCTTGGTACCTGGACTCTGGATGCTCACGACACATGACGGGAAGAAAGCATATGTTCCAAAGTCTTGAATTAAAAGCTGGAGGCCACGTAGGTTTTGGAGGCAACCAAAAAGGAAAAATAATTGGCTCTGGAACTATTGGTAATGGAAATCTTCCCTCTATCTCTAATGTTCTATTGGTAGAAGGATTAATGCATAATCTATTATCCATAAGTCAATTAAGTGATAATGGCTTTGACATAATATTCAATCAAAAGTTTTGTAAAGCTGTTAGTCAGAAAGATGGAACAATCCTCTTTAGTGGAAAGAGAAAGAACAACATATATAAAATAAAACTTTCTGAATTAAAAAATTAGAATGTAAAATGTCTAATGTCTGTGGAAACTGAACAATGGGTCTGGCACAAAAGATTGGGACATGTTAATATGAGAAGATTATCTCAACTTAACAAACTCAATCTGGTCAGAGGACTTCCAAACTTGAAGTTCAACTCAGAAGCTCTGTGTGAAGCATGTCAGAAAGGCAAATTTTCAAAACCTGCCTTTAAAGCTAAAAATGTTGTATCTTCCTCTAGACCACTAGAACTTCTGCACATTGACTTGTTTGGACCAGTGAAAACTGCTTCGGTCAGTGGCAAGAAGTATGGATTGGTGATCGTAGATGACTTCAGCAGATGGACATGGGTAAAGTTCCTTAGACACAAGGATGAGTCAATTGTTATATTCTCTAACTTCTGCAAACAAGTTCAAAATGAAAAAGAGTTTAGAATTGTTAAAGTCAGAAGTGATCATGGTGGAGAATTTGAAAACAAAAAATTAGAATCATTCTTTAATGAAAATGGCATCTCTCATGACTTTTCTTGTCCTAGAACTCTACAATAAAATGGGGTTGTAGAACGTAAAAATAGAACATTGCAAGAGATGGCCAGAACCATGATCAATGAGACTAACATGGCTAAACATTTTTGGGCAGAAGCAGTAAATACAACATGCTATATTCAGAATAGAATCTCTATAAGACCTATTCTTGAAAAGAATCCTAATGAATTGTGGAAGAACAAAAAGCCCAACATTTCATATTTTCATCCTTTTGGGTGCAAGTGTTTTATTCTGAATACTAATGATCCTCTGAATAAGTTTGACTCTAAGGCACATAAGTGTTATATGTTAGGATACTCTGAACGTTCAAAGGGATACAGAGTATACAACACAGAAACACGAATAGTCATAGAGTCTATTTATGTCAGATTTGATGATAAGCTTGGTTCTGAAAAACCAAAGCAGAATGAATCTCTTGTAGAAATAGAAGTTGAAATCACTACAAACAGAACATCTGAAGAACAATCACCTACAGAACAAAACAAGACAATCAGTCCAACAAGCTCTGAAGAACTCACTCAGAAGAAACTATCCAGAAGCAAGCTGAATCACCCAGAAGACAAAATCTTGGGAAAGAAGGATGAACTAATCAGAACAAGATCATCATTCAGAAACTCTGAAGAATCTCTAATGGGACTAGTCTCCCTGATTGAACCAACTTCTGTAGAAAAAGCTCTCTCAGAAAACGATTGGATTCTGGCTATGCAAGATGAACTTAATCAATTCACCAGAAATGATGTATGGGATCTAGTTCCTAGGCCCAGAGGATTCAACATCATTGGCACCAAGTGGGTATTCAGAAACAAGCTAAATGAGCAAGGAGAAGTTGTCAGAAACAAAGCATGACTGGTTGCACAGGGTTATAGTCAACAGGAAGGAATTGACTACACAGAAACCTATGCCCCAGTCGCCAGGTTAGAATCTATTAGACTTATAATTTCATTTGCTGTAAACCATAATATCATTCTATATCAAATGGATGTCAAGAGTGCATTTTGAAATGGTTATATTGATGAAGAAGTGTATGTGCACCAACCCCATGGTTTTGAAAATACAAAATTTCCAGAACATGTCTTCAAACTCAAAAAATCTTTATATGGTCTAAAGCAAGCTCCCAGAGCTTGGTATGAAAGACTAAGCAATTTTCTTCTGGAAAATGATTTCATCAGAGGGAAAGTGGATACAACACTCTTCAGTAAAAACATTAAAAATGACATTATGATATGCCAAATTTATGTAGACGATATAATATTTGGTTCTACTAAAAGTGCTATGGGAAAGGAGTTTGCTAAGTCTATGCAGGCAGAATTTGAAATGAGCATGATGGGAGAATTAAAGTTCTTTCTGGGAATCCAAATCAATCAAACATCAAAAGGAACATATATTCATCAAAGCAAATATGTCAAAGAACTTCTGAAGAAATTTGATTTATCAGAAAGTACCATCTCTAAAACTCCTATGCATCCTACATGTATTCTGGAGAAAGAAGAGGTAAGTAAGAAAGTTGATCAGAAAATCTACAGAGGTATGATTGGCTCTCTCCTCTATCTAACTGCTTCTAGACCAGATATTCTATACATTGTTTGTTTATGTGCTAGATTCCAATCAGATCCTAGAGAAACTCACTTAACAGCTGTTAAGAGAATTTTTAGGTATCTGAAAGGTACTATTAATCTTGGTCTATGCTACAGAAGATCCAAAGATTACAAACTTGTAGGATACTGTGATGCTGATTTTGCTGGAGACAGAACAGAAAGAAAAAGTACTTCTGGAAGTTGTCAATTTCTGGGAGATAATCTAATTTCTTGGTCTAGCAAAAAGCAGTCAACCATAGCATTATCAACTGCAGAAGCTGAATACATTGCAGCAGCTGGATGCAGTACTCAGATGCTCTGGATGAAAAATCAGCTTGAGGACTTCAATATTTATGAGAGTAACATTCCCATCCTCTGTGATAATACTTTTGCTATTTGTCTCTCTAAAAATCCAATTTTACACTCTAGATCTAAACACGTAGAAGTTAAACATCATTTCATTAGGGACTATACTCAGAAGGGAATCTTAATGTTAAAATTCATAGACACAAATCACCAATGGGCTGACATTTTTACAAAACCCCTTCCTGAAGATAGATTTAATTTCATTCTAACCAACCTTAGTATGAAATTATGTCCAGAATGAAAATGCTTTAATTATATGTTTTTATCTCTCAGAAGTTCTGAACTAAAACCTCTGTTTTATTCTTTCAGAAGTTATAATTTCTTTTATTCTAACTGTTTAATTCAGAGAACTTCTGTTCAAGAGAATAACATGCAGATCTTTACATCAACACATGTCAACAAAGCTCTAAGGAATCCTATCAGAATCAGAATACGTGTCCAAACTCTGAAAAGTGACAGAACATGCAATTGGACAACTGTCCTCTACAGAAGGACACCTGTTCAAATTCTGGAAAACTGAAAAGGCTGACTTGACACAATAGAGGCAAAAATCTTTTTGGTAACTATTCCAAGATCTTTACGCCTTCCCTTTTGTCAGCTGCATTTATTACTTTCCATCATTATGTTTTTTTTTAAATTAAAATTTCCACTAATTGCTCGTTATCTTAAATGAAATTTTTCCCTATATAAACACGCTTTTACATTCACTTTTCACTTTTACCATCATTGTTCTTTTACTCTAAATTTTTTCACCTTCATCAATTCTTCTTCTCTGAAACGTTTTTAGAAACCCTAAACCCTCATCTTAGTAACTATGTCTTCCACCTCTCAACCACCGAAGGATTCATCAACAGATGTGCTACATGTTTCTCCAGTGAAAACTCTTATCACACCCACTGAAAAGCTTGAAGTCCTGTGTGAACTGTTCGTGGACTTTGATAGTTTGAAAGAGAACGGTTTCGATTTGCTTCCCGCCGTCAAAGCTCAAGGCTGGGAAAAATACTTTGATCGCCTTATGGGACCAGTCTTCCCCAAGCTGGTTAAAGAATTCTGGGTTTTTGCAAGCGCCTCAAATTCTCACGTTACTTCTTATGTTCTGGGGAAGAGAATAATCATCTCAGAAGACCATATTGCAAGACTTATTGAATCTGATGGAAACGGGATAAAGTGCAATGAGATGGATAAACTATCAGACACAAAACTGATAGCAAAATAAATTTTCACAAATGGGCAACCCTCTAACAAAATTAAGGATCTGAAGGATCATCTCAGAATATGGGCTAAGATCATCCTTGGTAGCATTTGTCATAGAAAAGCAACCAACTCCCCTGACTACATCAACATGGATCAGCAGTTCTTGCTTTATTTCATTGCCAAGAAGAAGAAGGTAAACCTAGCCCATTTATTATTCAATCATCTGAAGAACAGTGTCAAAGAAACAAGAGAAGGAGAAAAGACCAAGAGGGACTGGATACCTCTAGGACGCTTAATTTCGGATATCCTCAATGAAAACAAATTGGTGGATTATCTGATTGAAGCTAAGCAGGTAGAACTTCTAGAACCTGATGTTGGAAAGCCCCTCAACGCTAAGAATCTCAAGAAAATGAAATTCATCACCTCTATCAAGAAGGACCCAATCTTGTACTCCAGGGAGGTCATCACAACAAGGAAGATTCCTCTACAAAACCTCCCATTATTTTCTGCTGACACACCTCCAGAGGTTGTGGTCAGATATTTAGATTCTTGCAAACAAGATTGTGTGGATCCCATGTTCAAACCAGAGGAACTCAATCAACCAGCTCTAGAAGTTTCATTAAAAAGGAGCAAGAAAAGGAAAGTTGGGGAAGGAACTTCTCAGAAGGTTTCTAAAACGATCAAAAAGACAGGTATCAACCCCACCAAACAATCAACCCCACCAAACTCACCAACATTCATAACAATATCAGACACACCTCCAGAAGAATCTGAGCCAGAAAATCCTCTTAGAACATCCATTAATATAAAAGCTCTCCAAAACTATCTTCTGTTTCCAACAAAACTGCCATTCCGGCCCCAAAACCAAAACCAACCAAAACAGACATTGATGCACTACTGCTTGCCTTTGAAGCAGAAATGAAAATCAAGTTAGAGGATCTGAAAGTTGCTTGCTCAGAGCTTATTGATCCAACAGCTTCTGATTTTCTTTGGGCTACATTCATAAAATGGTTCAATGTTGAGACCAAAAGGCTGAAGGATATTTGTTATGATATCGCTCATCATAACTTCTGTGAATACCTCAAAGCAGTCGTCTCCAACATTGAAAAGAACAAGCCATTACTTCTGGATAACAAACCCTGGACTGAATCAGAACCTCTGGAATCATACTCTGAACTTCAGATGGTTTTAGTTCCTTCTGATGAAACTCAAGAAGTTGACTCTGTTCCACCACCATCAACTGAAGCAAATTCTGGAAATCAAGCTGCTACAACAACTGAAGAACCTCTATCAACATCTCTTGTGCTGAAGACTCTAGAAGAATTGAAAAAGGAGAATGAAATGGTCAAGCAAAGATTGGACAAATTGGATGAAACTAATGCTGAGCTGAAGACTATGATTGGCAAGCAAGTGGAATCTTCTTCAGAAATCAAGTCTCTTCTGGAAGCATTAGTTACTAAGATGAATCCCCTACCCTGATTTTCTGTTAACCTTTAGTTTTATCTTTTAATTATCTTATCTGTTTAATTACTTCTGTTTGTTCCTTTTTGGCTATGCCCCTGATTAATGAAAACTTGTTTCGTTTTGCTTCTTCACTCTTTTTGTTTTTCCTTCTGCATCTTTACTTTTTGATTATGACAAAAAGGGGGAGAAACGTAGAAGATTTGGATCTATAGCAGTTATCAAGATTAACCTCTAACATATATTTTCTAATAAAACTGTTTGAGTTGTGATTCTAAAATAGAAACAGGTCAAGTAACCAACTCAGGGGGAGCTAAAGCTGATAAAACTTCTGAAGGAACCTCTAATGGAAATCTCTGAATTAAATTAACCAAAGGGAGTTCTTCTAATCCTATTAAACTCTATTCTTAAAATCTAAATAAATGTTTTGTCATCATCAAAAAGGGGGAGATTGTTAGAACAATTTTGGTTCTAAACCTCTAAGAGTTTTGATGATAATAATTATTATTATGCAAGAATAGAAGTTCTAATACATACTGAAAATAACTTTCTTTGTTATATGTGTAGAAGTTGTAGAAAAGGAAGTTATTGAAAGGAAGACGTGCTTAATTAGAAGAAACATTGCGCCCTATATAGAAGATACATTTATTGAAGAATCCATCATTAAAGACGTGATTTATTGGCTGCGTATCAAGATTTAATTCTCTCTGATTTATGTCTAGAAGATGATGATTCTCATATTAAAGGCATTAATTAAAGAATATATCAATTAATGGTGAAGACAAGTATCTCTCATTTTGGAAGAAATTTATGATAATAATTTATATCCAAAACAGGCTCAAGTTGTTCCCAACGGTCACTTTATTCAAGCCTATATAAAGGAATGTTTTTGAAGATTGAAAGTGACGCTAACGAATTACTTTTTCATATATTGTATTATTGCTCCAAAATTCTGTAACAATCAAAAGCTTATTAGAAGCATACTAGTTACATTATTGTTTATTATAAAAGTGATTTTCCTTGAGTGACTAGTTAGTCAGTAGACTCAAGAAGACTTTGACAGTAGGTCATTGTGATTGTATCTAAATATTCTTCTGGGAGAGTAATGTGTGGGTTTGGCACTGTGTGGGATGTTTTTGTCAATTTTTTCCTAAAAAGGGGGAGAGTAAGTGTGGTGATATGCGTGGGAGTTTGAAGTTTGTGTTCTAATGCTTGGATTGAATGTGTTCAGTGTGTGTGGCATACTGGGAGGATTGTGTTACTACTAGGATGTCAAGATGGATGTCGAAGGCTGTCTTTGTGACTTATGTCCTGAGTTGTAGCATTAGAAAATGAGTGTCTTTCTCTCTCATGGAGTCTCTTGACTCGGTGGCGGAATGAGTCTCTCACCTTGAGAAGAGTAATATTAGGTCTTCTCTTTTGCTCTTTCAAGTGTTGTTGTTTTTTTCTTTTGTTGCTGACGATTGGTGTAATAGTATTATTTGTTTTAGACAAAATTTGCCAAAGGGGGAGATTGTAAATTCTATAAAATTGGCATGAATTTTGTAAAACAAATATAGCAGCGGTGTATATGTACAGATTCTTTGCAAAACACAGAATATATGAAGCAAAGAATCCATTTGTGTGCGCCCAAACATGTTGTGTTGAAATGTTTCAACATCTGGAACAACATGCAGAAGAAGATGTCAAGACAATTCATTCGACATCATGAACTGTTGAAGATGGATTGAAGTTTCTGTTTTGGTTTCAATAGAAACAATTTATTTGAAGATTTAAATCAATCCAATGACGCTGATTGTAGAAGATCTTGAAGACTCAATTTAAATTAAAGACAAATATTGAAAATATAGAGTTTCTATATTTAGAGATATTTTAGGAGTTTTTAGATTTGAAGATCTTTTTGTATTTTTGTAAGCATACTTTTCTGCATTTTTGTAGCAGTTATTGCTTTGATTGTTTAGGACCAAATCCAGTTGGGAATAGGTTATAAAAGAAACCTTGTAACCTAGTTTAGAAAGAACCAACCAACCCGAAAATTTAATATCAATAGGGTTGTGTTCTTGTGGCAGCCGTAAGCAACAAGGAACCCTGTTGTGGTTGTTTCACTTGTGATTCTCGAAGCTTGTAACCAAGAGAAGTGTTGTATTTAACTAAAGCTTCTAAGCAAGGTTAATATATTGTAATGGAAGTATAGCTTCTATTGTGGATTGTTGTATAGGTTTGAAGCTGTTAATATCAACAACTGACTGTTGGTACTGTGAGACATCACTGAGGTGATTGGAAGTGAGGATGAGTTTCTCATATTTAGGAGTTCCTAAGTAGAAGTTGCACAAGTAGTGATTAAGTGAGAAGACTGTAAACTGTAGGTGTTTGTTGAGAACTCTTTGAATTGATACTACATAGTGGATTTTCTTCCTGACTTGGTAGCCCCCAGAGTGGATTGATTTGATCGAACTGGGTTAACAATTTTGTTGTGTTCTTTATAGCTTTTTTGTTTTCGGTTATTATACAGTACCTGAACTTAATGTCATATCAGATGTCACATCATCCTGAAGAATGTTTGAATCTGATATATCAGAATTTTAAATGTGATGCTATGTATGCCTTTACCATGCTTATAAGTAACAGATAAGATGTCTCAACATCATATTCGACATCTGAGTCTGTCATACCAGAATTTCAAGGTGTACGAGTAGGGAAATTCCTCGGCTACTACCTCACCTAACGAGGGATCGAAGCCAACCTCGCCAAATGTCGAGCATTTTCGGAATTCCTAACCCTAAACTCGAAGAAAACTATTTAGTCGCTCAACGGGATGCTCGCCTCACTATCTCGTTTCGTCACTAAATCCGCGTAACACACACTTCCTTTCTTCAAGCTACTACAGAAAGAAGCCACCTTCGAGTGGCCCGAGGAGTGCGAGCAACCATTGCTCCACCTCAAGAGAGCGCTATCCGAACCACCAGTCTTATCACGACCTCGGGAAATGTAAATATTATACATGTACCTGTCCGTGGCCACCGAAGCGGTCAGCGCAACCCTCATTCGTGAAACGAATGACGGGCAAAAACCTATCTATTTTACAAGCAAAGCCCTTCAGGGCCCCGAGCTCAGATACCAGCAGATCGAGAAGGCCGCCTTGGCCCTGATAAACACAGCAAGGAGATTGCGACATTACTTCCTCTCCCATACAATCAAAGTCCGAACAGATCAACCCATAAAGCAACTACTCGGACGACCGAATATGTTTGGCAGGATGTTGAAATGGTCATTGGAACTGTCAGAATTAGACATCCAATACGAGAGCGAGAAGGCCTTAAAGGCACAATCTCATTATTGTCGAGATAACGTATAACCCGACCCCCACAAGTGGTCCATAAATGGACGATCTTCGTCAATGGTGCCTCCGGCTCGACAAGAAGCGGCGCAGGTAGCATCCTCGAAAACAAAGACGACTTCCTAATTGAGGTATCACTAGCGTTGGCCTTCCCAACCTCGAACAACCAAGTCGAATACGAAGCATTCCCAGCAGGCTTACGACTGGCCGAAGACCCAGGGGAAAAAGAAGTAAAAATCTCCACAGACTCTCACCTTGTAGCATCCCAAGTACGGGGAGAATATCAGGCCAAAAACGACAATCTCATCAAAAACTTAGCCCTTGTCAAAGAAAAATTGGAAAAGTTCGATTTTGGGAGTTCCAGCACATCCCACGCGAGCACAATACACGAGCGAACATTTTGTCTAAACCGACAAGCACACGGAAGAAAGGAAGAAACAAATCTTTGATCCTAGAGATCCTCCCGCAACCAAGCATCGAGAAACCTTCCCCGCCGCTTGACGTGAACGCCATCGGCGACACTCACTGTTGTATAACTCCCATCCACAATTACCTCACGAAGGACAAACTTCCATCCGACCCAAAGGAGGCATCCACAGCCAAGAGAAGGGCGTGCTCATATGTCTTCATCGAAGGAAAAATCTACCGACGAGGCTTCTTCATCCCACTACTCAAATACATCGAGGAAGAAAAAGTCCCCGACATTTTGGGAGAAATTCACGGAGGGATTAACGCTCAACATCTCAGCGGAAAATCCATGGCGCGTAAAGCTCTCCGAGCAGGTAACTATTGGCCGATGATGCAACACGACGCAAAAAAGCACGTCAAGTGATGTGACAAGTTTCAAAGACACATTGACATGCACCTATATCCTCCTAATGAGATGAAGAAACTTTCCTCCCCATGGCCCTTCACTTGGTGGGGGGAATGGACATCTTCGGGCCGTTCGTGACCGGCTCCTACCAGAATAAATACCTTATCGTCGGTGTCGACTACTTCACAAAGTGGATTGAGGCCAAATCCCTCGCCAAAATGACAACGCAAAATATACTCCATTTCTTCAAGAGAAATATCTCCTCCCGCTTTGGCATACCCCAAGTCCTTGTCACTAACAAAGGAACACAGTTCACAGACAGAAGGTTCCAACATTTCGTCGCTAATCTGGGCACAAAGCAACGTTTCACGTCCGTCGAACATCCCTAGAAGAACGGCCAGGCGGAGGCAGCCAACAAGGTAATATTACGGGGACCAAAGTGCAAATTGGGTGAAGCAAAGAAAGCTTGGGACGAGGAGCTACATTGTGTACTTTGGGCCTACCATACGACCTCGCATTCAATGATCGGGAGACTCCATTCCGACTAACCTACGGTACCGAGGCAGCCATCCCGGTAGAAATTCGAGAACCCTCTAGGCAAACGGAAACACCCTTTGAAGAGGAGCAGAACAACGAAGCACTGCGAGTAGAGCTCGATCTCATCAAGGAAATTCGATCCGAAGCAGCCCTCCGGGAAGCATCGCTAAAACAAAAGGTGTCTCTACGCCACGATGCAAAAGTTATTAAAAGGGAATTCCAAGTTGGAAGCCTCGTCCTCCGGTGAAATCAGAATAACCCGCAAAAAGGCAAGTTGGTCGCGAACTAAGAAGGCTCGTATCGAGTCCGAGACAAGACGGAAACGGGGCATACTACCTATAGCGGTAAAATCATGAGTGTAAGTTATTGATTAGCTTAACTCGATATACACAGAGTCGCCACCGCGCTTTTATTTATTTCCAAAAGGAAAAAGGCAAAAAGAACGAAGAAAGCCTTAAAGAATCTTAAAAGCTAAAAAGCTTAAAGAATCAAACAGAGAATGGGTACGGGGATTGGTTACAAATCGGGAAGGTTTCAAGCACCCGACTTGTCCGTGGTACTCCACGGGAACCCTTTGAAATGTTTACTGCATTTTTGGTTTGAAATGGTTTGCTTGAAAAAAAAGATTGAAGAGATGAGAAGAAGAATGTTTTTTAAGATTTTGGTGTTTGAAGAGACGAACGTCTCATGCCTACGTACCCACAAAGTGAAATGCGAGATCAAAACCCCGTAGTTCGTGGTACAAATTGTGAAAAGGCAAATGAGTTGAATTGATTTTAAAATGTAAAGATAAGTCGTCATTCTTTAGCGAATAATTCCGCTAGAAAGGATGAATCATATCTAAACATAAAAAATGGTTAAAAGAAAACGTGCACGAGGACACAAAAGCAATTGAATGAGTTATGAATGTTTTAAAGTTTTTGAGAAAGAAAGTTTCGATATGCTTATGTGGTTTAGCATTTATTTAAGGAAATGAAATGAAAAGGTAAAAGCACATGACCGAAGTCAAGGTTTGATTGAGAAAAAATGTTTGAAGTTTGAAAACAAAGAAAGTTTTGAAAAGAGGAAGAAGATTTGAAAATTGAAGAAGATGGGAAGAGATGAAGGGACTATCCTAGTACTTGAAAATAAAAGCTAAAGGAAGAATGATCAAACCAAATGGAAAGCACTCTTTGAGACAATTGGATTTCCATCTTCAAAGGCCAATGAAATAATTTGAGGCCGCGGTTTCTAATCCATTCCAATTTGAGCAAGGGGGAAACTCTTAAAGTCTAAGTCCACTCTCCGAAGCAAGGGATAGTAACCATAGTCCAAAATTAGAAGTCACAAGTCTTTTAAGTGTTTAATGCTTTATTAGTGTTTTGATATCTAAATGGACAAAGGAGAAATAACAAGTATCACAATATAAACAATAAGCAAAATGATGAATGATATAGTATAATAAAGCATAATAAAGAGATAGAGGAGCAAGAGATTAAAATAAAAGAGGATAAGGTGCGAGAGATTAAAATTAAATGTTAGTATATTCACATTATTATAATATTTACAATATAAGTGGTATGATGAACTTAATCAAACACAACCACGAAAAGAAAAATAAAGTCGAGGCAACCGGATCCAAGTGGATCACATTCTGAATCGGGACAACTATAGGTCTATGTTAAGCAATCGCCGAGTAATTTACGGAGTAATTACCCTACAAATGAGGCCGGCCACCACTAATTAAAGTGGAAAATATTTGTGTTAAAACATGTTAGAGAAACAATATTATGGATCGTTCTCCGAAAACATGCCACACTAAAAGAAAGAGAATGGTCTAATCTTAATCGAGATTTTCGTTGAAGTTCTCGAAAGGCAACCTATCACGATCTCAAAGTATGGAGAATGATCCAAATGATCATTCATCCATAGATTTGAAATAATGAAGATTAAACCGATCGAAAATCAACAATCACGAATCGGAGATTGTCATCGACCAAAAAGAAAGAATAAGAGATGAAAAAGAAAATGGATCTATAAAATAAATCCATAAAAAAAAGAGATAGAAATCTTTTTTTAAAAATCCTCTTCTAAAAACTCTTTTATCTAAATTTATTTCTAAAATCCTTTTTTCTAATCTTCTTCTAAAATGTTTTTCACAAAATTATTTTCCTAAAATAAACTCTATACAACTCTTATAAAAAGTACATTGAAACCAAATATTAAAAAGAAACTAAGGATTAACAAAGAAAAAAGAAAAGGAAAGAGGAAGGGGGGAAGTCCACGGGTTAAGGGAGGGGGACACGTAGGATTTGTGAGGTATCTCTAGAAACTTGGACTCAATAACTGGCCATAAGCCCAAACATCCTAAATATCATAAATAATTGTATTAAAAAAAAGAAAAAAAACAAAACGGAAATAGAAGAAGACAACTTCTTCTTCTCTGTGCGCAGCCGCGGTACATGGTACCTTCTCTTGTTCTTCAAAAATCAACTCAAAAATGCAACTCGTTCTTCTTCTTCTTCACAGCGCAAACCCCTCTCTTTCTTCTTCTTTGCGATTTAGTTTTCTAATTGAAAGATGATTGATGAATGGTTTAGGTTTGATGAAGGATTTTGAAGATTGGAGGTTATTGAAGAATGATGAAATTGGTTGGATGAACTTGAATGGAGGTTGATGAGATTTTTCGGATTTGGAAAATGAAAGAGGATTTGTTTGAAGCTTGTTCTGGTTTTGTGCAGGGGTTCTCTATGCTATTCAAGCTTAACAAATTGAAGAGAAATGAAGTCTTTAAATAGAAGAAGAAGGTGAGTTTTTGAAGCTTGCAATTTCGAGTTGTGCGTTTGCGTTTTGCTCACGAGATTTAAGTGCTAGCTGTGAAACTGTGCGTTTTGGTAGATGAAGAAAATGTGACTGTGTTGAGTTTTAATTTTTGTTTCAGCTTGCGTTTGATCTTGTAGGCTCTTGCGTTTTGATCCCTTTTGTGTGTTTATCGTGTGCTGGATTTTGCTTGTGTGCAGGTGTTGTTCGCGTTTCGTCGCGTGCAACAAGCGTGTGTTTGATGCAGCTTGGAGTGATGATTGTGAGCTGGTACGGAAGACGTGTGGAAGCCTGGACTTGCGCGAATGGCTTGGAGTTTTGTTGCTTTCAGCTGGGTGTATTATTTTTTACTTGGGCTTACGGAAGCTTGTTGCGGCGTGTAGTGCTTGCTAGGCTGAGAATTTGTGAAGTTTTGGGATGAAGGCTGCGAGCTGCTTGGGCTGATACGGCGTGTTGCTTGGGTTTTGTTGTTGAATGATTGATGTGTGTGGTGAGACTTGGCTTATTGATGGGAGTGTTGAAGCTGAAATGTGTGGCTGATATTTGAAAGGGACTATAAAAAAACTTCTTTTTTTTATTTTGGTAATTAATATATGATATATATATTTTTATGAATGGATTAGAAAAAAAAGTAATGGGTTTGATTATTATATATATTTTTTGGTAAAAAAAAATGGGAATGTTAAAAAAAAGAAGAAAAAAAAGGAATAAATTGGAATAAGAAAATGGAATTTTTTTATTTAAATGGATAAAATATGAATTAAAAAGTGGGTAAGAATAAGAAAAAAAAGTAATTGGATATTTGGAAATGAGAAATAGAAAAATGGAGAATGGTTAGAAATAGGTGGATAAAAAAAAGTATGAATCGGGTAATCGAGAAAAAATGGAAAAGATGGTCATTTAATAAAATGGATAATAGAAAGTTGAAAAAAATAAAAAATGGTTTTATCGAAAAACGGATATGAAATGGTCCTAAGCCCACAACCAATTTCTGATTTTTCTTGCACACAGTCATCACTAAGCCACTGAACAACTCATAGCATTGAGCCACACCCACTTGAATCCTCTAAAAATTGCCCAGATTATTTGAGGAAAATAAATCCACAAACAAACCACTGTTGAACTGATGAACATTTGAATATTCAAAACAAACTCTATACAGAACATTGCCTGATAAACCGATGACTTTTGCACATAAAACAACTTAAACTCTTGAATACGCACTGTCTGAGGAAAATTCACTAGCACACACAACTTGCAGTTGATACAATCTTCTGATAGTTTGACCAAGATTAGGTCAAACGTCCATCTGAATCGAATTGTGACTGAACAAACACATTTGACTTGAAAATCACTGCCATGTCTCTGAAATCCTGCAACACAGAAGAAGAAGAAACAAACTGCAACATATTTTTTTGATATTTTGTGTTAGAAGTTAGTGAATATAAACAAATAATAGAAAATTAAACATGGTGATCCTCTGCAAAGCATAGACCTGCACCTGAAAAGGATAAACGAAACAGTGCGTGATCTTGTTTGTATGCAAATGCAGATGAGATGCGAAAAATCTTAGGTCAAAAATTAGGGTCTGACAGATGCCCCTATTTAAGTTTCTTCAATCCAAAGATAATGAAGATTAAAATCTTCGTTTCGACAAGATGGAAGATACTTAAATATCAAAAAACCCAATTTTTGATCCTAAGATGCCAAAAACTAGAATGGAATGAAATAAACGATATGAAATGATATGAAGATGATATGGAAAACTGTTATAAAAGCATATGAGATGTATATGAAATGCAGAGAAAGTATGTGAAGTGCATATGAAAAAAATATGAGAAAATTTATGAGATAATATGAAATGTATCTGGAACCAAATGAAATGCAAAGAAGTCCGTGAGGGACAAGACGACACATAAAAAAAAATAAACGTTGGGGATAAGGATCACAAGACTCCACTGGGGAAAAACAACATGCTAGAGACCAACATATGGCTCAGCCGAGGTGAAAATCTCCAAGAATGGCAACTGGACAGAAAGGATCACAACATCCAGGAATGGCACTGAATGAAGTGAGAAAAGTCCCGAAACAGTACACCAGAAGCATCCATAGATGACAATACTGACTTTACTAGGGATATCCGAGAATGGCAATCGGAAAAGGGTAATCACAACATCTGAGAATAGCAATCAGACAGAAAATGAATTACAACATTCAGGAACAACACTAAATGAAATGAGAAATATTCGGGAAAGTATATCAACTCAATGATGACTCCAATCATGAAAATCCGAGAATGGCAATCGGAAGGCAAGTGATCACAACATCTGAGAATGGAAATCAGATAAAAATATGAATCACAACATTCAGGAACAGAACTGAATGAAATGGGACAAAAGGTCCAGGACAGTACATCACATTACTGATGACTTCACTATGGACATCCAAGAATGGCAATCGGAATGGAAATGATCACAACATCTGAGAATGGCAATCAGATAAAATGTGAATTACATCATTTAGGAACAGAACTGAATGAGATGGAAAAGAGGTCCGGGACAGTGCATCAAATCAATGATGACTTCACTGTGGACATCCGAGAATGGCAATCGGAAGGAAATGATCACAACATCCGAGGTAGCAATCAGATAAAATGTGAATTACAACATTCAGGAACAGAACTGGATGAAATGGAAAAAGGTCTGGGACAGTACATCAAACCAATGACGACTTCACTATGGACATCCGAGAATGGCAATCGGATAAAAGGGTGTAATATCTGAGAAGACGCAGCAAGTAGGTGAAGAAAAAGTTTCTGAAGAGACAGACAGATGTCAAGTAAGTTGGACTTTAACCAAAAAGTAAGAAGTTGAAAACAACAAGACTTCGAGAAATGCATATGAGGACTAAAACACTCAGTATGCGGACACTTACGAAAATGGGGATTAAACCACCCAAGAGAATGCATAATGAGGACTAAAACACTCAGTATGCGAAAATTACGAAAATGGGGACTAAACCACCTAAGCATACGCATAATGAGGACTAAAACACTCAACTATGCAAAGGGAAACAAAACTGGGGAAGAACACACCCGAGAAAACGCATAATGAGGACTAAAACACTCAAATATGCAAAGGTAAATAAAACTGGGGAATAACACACCCAAATAAGTAATATGAGAGAAAATGCTGACAACTAGTTTATACTCTTAGAGGAGTGAAAATGATGACAACCAGTTTAGACTCTTAGAGGAGTGCAAAAGATGACAGACTAATTCCTCAACACAGAGATCACTACCATTCTGCTCGGAAATTAGAGATAATACTGCTGAACAAATCTCTGTCACACCAGTAAACTGTACCAAGTTGAAAATCTTTTGAGAGAAGTCATGTAAAGCTACTTGGGGATTCTTGAAGAAAAATTTGCCCCAAGTTCAATGATTGATGAAGGTAAACTGATAATGGATTCAGTTCATGATTACTGCTGGAGAAAATAATCAAATCTTTGAAATAATTGCTGAGAAGAATAAACTGTTCATGGCTTCAGTTCTTGAAATAAATGTTGAGAAAAATAAACTGATCATGGCTTCAGCCTTTGAAATGAATGTTGAGAAAATAAACTGATCATGGCTTCAGCCCTTGAGAAAATAACCCAACATGTAACTTGCAGAGAATCTTCTGACCAACCCAATCTGATAATAACTTGTACAAAGCAACATCATCTTGAAACAATAGGAATTGAGAAAAATTTTCCCCTTGATAGGATCACCGGCCAAGTTTTCTCAACTGTTTGAAAATTCCTTAATGAGGAAAGTTTATTTGCAAATAAAAATGTTTGTACAAACCTGGTAATTTTAATGCAAAATTCAATGCAAAGTTTGAAATCAAGAATCATTTCTTAGAATGAAATTTATTGATGTAAAGTAAATGAAAACTTGTCACAGCACGGCGGTTGAGACAACATTAAAGATAAAGAAAAGGTAAGAAAACAAATGATTGGTAAAGAACTTGGGAGTCAGTTCACGCAACCTCGTTGTAGTATGCTTTTTCAAAAGAAACCTAGATTCAATTAGGACTTTTGAAGGTTGTAACGTGGTCTGGTTCACGGTTTATGAAACAAAGGATATAGGCTCAAAGTTTATTTGTACCCTACCCAACTTCATGATGAACTCAAGTCCTACATTCAATTAATTCAGCCTATGCATTCAAGTTCCAAGAATATTGGGATTGCACAGATGAAGATGGTTCGTAAGCCGAAGGATTTTGAGATAGCAGTCATCTCTCCCTTTTGTTACTTCCGGTGAGGACTTTGGTCAACTCAACTTGCTTTTGCTGAGGATTTTGATGACCTCTTGACAAATATTCCTTTTTATTATCCCTAACTTTTGCATGAACTGTGTCATTTCAACTTACAGCCAGCGGGATGCCCCAGTTTTTGCCTAAGTCTCCTTCATAGGTTTTGACTTAGAGGGCTTTGATTTTTTTCAATAATTTTTCAATATCATCATTTTTTTTGAAAGATAATGACTGCATGGCTTAATGATTACGATGAACCATCATTGGCTTTTGAATTGAGAAACATCTTCAACACTTCTTGATGTGTGTGAAGGAAAACTTGAGATTTCAACCTTTATGGAAAGGTGTCTTGAATGATTCTCTTTTACTTGAATGTATATTCGAATTAATTGAGAACTACCCATCCCCAGGTTAAAATTGAGGGTTTTTTCGAATAGAAAGAAACTCCAACTTCAAGGCTCAAAGGGGTTGACAAGGGATTAACTTCCTTATTTCTCCAGTGTTTGGGATTTGAAACAATGCCTGTATATCATTAACCAAGTCTCAATTGAAAGCATACCATCAACAGTTATGGGTATCTCATTTTCATCATCCTCCCTCCAATCATTGTAAAACTTTGAGAAAAAGATAAATGAATTTGAAATGTAAAGCATAAAGATGTAAATAGTAAATGAAATTGAATCAAAACAAAGCAATGCCCATTTCATTAAAACCAACATGAAAGTACAAACAAGCTTAAAAGCAAACAACTTAAAATGATTGAAGAAAAATTGCAAACATAAAGAAACAATGGCCTAGTGATCCATCATCAACAAGGATGAGTTGTCCCGTCTGATATTCTGGCCTTGAAGAAAATTTGACTGTTGAATTCCTCTAGAAGATTCACTTCCCAAGCTTTGGCAAAGGATTGTTGATAACATTGGGATTAAGGTCATTAAAGTAAAGGATGTTGTTCCTGATAAGTTCCTGTACCTTAGTCTTCAGTGCAAAGCAATGTTCCAAGTCATGACCAGTTCCACCTTGATGAAACTCACAGCGAAGATCTGATCTATAACCAACTGGAAGAGGATTCGGAACAGGAGGCGGAGGCCTTAGTAGTAATTAAACCTTTCTCAATCAAGGAAGGAAACAATTCAGTGTAAGACATCGGAATATGATCAAAGTTTGGCCGATTGCGATACTGATTTTGTCCAACAGCAGGATGAGGAGTCTGAGCTTGAGCTCGAATCTGAACTTGAGCTTGAGCTAGTCGATGTAACACGGTGGGAGAACTGACTTTAAGTTATGTTGCGGATAGCAAGAGTCGCCACCGACTTTTATTTTATCCAAAAGGAAAGGGTATAAAAGAACAGGAAAGACCTTAAGAGATATTTTTGGGTCCGGGGGGTAGGTTATGTAAAGGGAAGGTGTTAGCACCCTTTACATCCATGGTTATCCATGGGCTCTTAGTTACTTAGCTCACTTTTGAATTGTTTTTGAAAGTGTAGTGTGTGAATAGAGAAAATTTTCATAATAGTTAATAATGATCCATGTACGGATGCGTAAAAACTTGTTTTTGAAAATTTGTTTGAAATTTGTGAAAAGTTTGAAAAAAGTTTTTGAAGTGAGCAAGTACATAAGAGGAACCTACCCTAAAGTTTAAGTCTTTCTGTTTTTTTATCCTTTAAATGGTAAGACTATCCCTACTATTAAGGAGTAGGTAGTCATTACCTTGGATGTAAGGGACATGTGAGGGACATCTGTTTTTTATGAAGGCAACTGTGGGGTGTATTAAGCATTTAGGAGGAACTATCATCATTATTCGAAGGGACTTGATCTTTAAAGGCAACCATTAGGGACTTGATATTTTTCTTTTGAGGGACTTGCTTTATACACCCCACTTGACCTTATGATTTAGGCAACTTGAGGGATAACCTTAGAAAGGTGAGATGGCGATTAGAAATCGACTTACGTGTGTGAGTGTTCAATATTATTTATCTTTAATTAAAATGATCTAAATTTATTTTAAATAGAATACATGTTTTGCACTCCCTAAATTACTAACCATAGCAACAATTAAATAATTAAATATTTACAAAATTACACCGAGAAGCAATTACATAATAATTATAATAAGCAAATTAAAATAAATAGCAAAAATAAATAATTAGCAAAATATAGATAAATAAGCAAAGATAATAAATAAACAATAAATACATAAATAGGGGTTAGTGATAAACATAATTAAAAAAAATAAAAAAATAACTAAATTTAGTGAAATAATAAACAAGGTTAGAGAAATAATAATAAAAATATAAGATAATAATAAACAAAAATAATAAATAATAATATGGTTAGTAACAATAATTAAATAAATAAAATTAGCCAAAATAAGAATAAAAGATTAACAATTTTTTTAATATAGGAAATTATATTTACAAAATTTAGTTTCTACTAATTATTATATTTACAAAAATTATACTAAATAAATATATATTATAATTATGTAAAGAATTAGAAAATAAAATTAGGTTTTCACAAAATTAGGGTTTTTTGTTTAGAAAAATATTTTTTAAAGTTTTTAATTTAATTATATAAAATTATTTAATAATATGCATATATTATATTTACATATGATAAAGAAAATAATTTTAGAAAATTTATATATTTTAAAATTTGGAAAAGATTAAACATGCTTTATTATTATTATTAATTATTTAGAAAACATATATACATAAGATTTAATTTAATAATATAATGCTTAAATAATTAAAAGAAGAAAAAAAATGTGAAAACTTACCTGACTGGGGTTTGAACCCAGGTCAGCTTGTTTGCCAGCAAGAAGGAATACCACCAAGCTACCACACGCGCAGGCAACAATGAAGGAGGTTTAAGTTGTTTTGATCTTTGTCACAAAAACCTGGAAAATAAAAGAAATAAAAAGGCCTGGGGTGGTGTTGAACCCAGGACCTCACAGATACACACATGCGCGCATTACCACCTGGTTGGGAGAGCCCTTCTGGTAGTATAATGGTAACATATCATAATATATTGAGTCTTCTTATTATCCTGAAAAATAACAAAATAATGGTACAAGGCAGGATTCGAACCCTGGCCCTATAGTCAAACATGCGCATGGCTTTCCACTGGACCAATCAGTCTGTGGTGATAAACAAACAGGAAAGTAAGATAATATTTTAAATCAAAAATTTAAATATAGGATTCGCGCCAGCACGCCTTCATCTTCAACCTCATGCCCTTCGAAATTTGCTGCGAAATTAACCATGAGTTTTCCTGCGAAAAGCAATCCCCAGCAAAACCTACAAAAATCAATGGCCAACAAAACCATACAGTTTCACAAAATCAAACACAGCAACATGATCCAGACATTCACACGATTCGTTCTATGTCTTCAGAATCTATTTATGTTCCCTAAATCAAAAATCCCTAAACCTAGGTCCAAACCCTAACAATGGCATTTCATGAATTAGCCACGGTTTCTTTGATTTTCCTGTCTAGAAACAATCTACACAACATTATAAACAACATTAGACAAGCAAAATCCATTAGTTTGCAGTGAATTGGTGTAATCGAAAAAGAGAAAAGCAAGAACAAATATGGTTCGGGTTGAGCAATATGGTGCATATGGGATGCATATGAGTGATGATTTCGCTTCATGGATGTCCAAAGAACACATCTATGATCTTGTTTTACCTTCAAATGTTCTGGAACTCAAAATCCGAATATGAGTTTTTTAGAGAATTTTTGATTTGATGAACTTACTCTTAGGGCAGCCAACTCGTGTATCAATGCTAGGGTTGTGATCAGTACTTATATGTGAATCAATCTAGGTCAAAAACTTCATTGGTTGTGTGCAAGATTTGATTTAAAAAGATTCATCATGATAAGCTTTAAAATTTCAATATTTTTGTACCAATGCTTTCTATTTTGAGCCATTCCATATAATTCTTGTATCAACTTGTTCCATGCTGATTTTATGACCTTCTAGAATCAATAATAAAATTAAATCTCCATATTTAATATTTTATTTAAATTTAAAATGATTTTAAGTATAAAAAATCATAATAAATTAATTAAATAAAATAAAAAATATGAAAATAATATGGAAATTTCGTGCATGGTGTTGTTGTATGGGTTGGGTCATAATTTGGCCAGCCCATTTGGAAAGAATTGTTTTTAGACCTCCATTTCCATTATAAACCATCACAAAATTTCCCAACTTTGCAAAGGCATATCTCCCTCAATTTTAAAGGTATGAGGGTGTTCTTGGACATTTTGGAAAGCTTGAAGAGTCCTCTAAACAACCCCATTGGTTTCAGGTCCATATCATTTACCAATCTCAAGTTATGCCCTTTTGAAGTTGTTGACTTTTTGTTGACTTTCAAAAGGACCTATAATGTCTTAGCTCATATCTTCCAAATGAAGCATTTTAGGGCTTAACTTGCAAGATAAAAGTTGTAGAGAATTCAATTTCCTTCAAAATGAGCTTTGAGTGGAGACTTGGTGATGAAGTATGTGAAAGTTATGGCTGGTCAAAGTTCAGTTGACTTTTACTGAGGAAACCCTAATTTAGAAACTCCTGATTATTGATGATCTGGAATCTCCTTGATGAATCATGATCAACCCTTGATCAAATGATGAATTTTACTTCATATACTTGATGTTGGCAAAAAATCATGAAGTTTGACTTTGGTTTGACCACAGTTGACCTCAGTTTGACTTTCTGACTGCATTGACTGATTTTGACTTATCTGATCATCTGACTGAGCAAACTTTTGAGAAAAGTCTTGAAACTTGTCATGGGGGTTATTATATACATATAAGATGTTATGAAGCTCACTTGAGGTATTGGAAGTCCATTTAGCCTGATTAAAGTCAAAACCCTAGTTTTGGATGCACTGCTTAGGAGGTGCATTGTTTGAGGGAATTGTCAACTCCTTTGACCAATTGTGAACTTTGTGAACCTTTTGAACCATCATAAAATGTCTTGTGAACCTCATGGGAAGTATTGTGAAGCTTGTGAACCTTGTGAACCTTATGAAGTGACTTATGGACTTCATGAACCTCATGAAAGGTTATGTAAACATTGTGAATCTTGTGAACCTTGTGAACCTTCAAGAAATAACTTGTAGACTTCTTGAACCTCATGAAAGGTTATATAAACATTGAGAAACTTGTGAACCTTGTGAACCTTCATAAAGTGACTTGTAGACTTCATGAACCTCATGAAAGGTCTTGTAAATGTTGAGAAACTTGTGAACCTTGTGAACCTTCATAAAGTGACTTGTAGACTTCATGAACCTCATGAAAGGTCTTGGAAATGTTGAGAAACTTGTGAACCTTGTGAACCTTCAAGAAGTAACTTGTAGACTTCATGAACCTCATGAAAGGTTTTATAAGCATTGTGAATCTTGTGAACCTTGTGAACCTTTTTAGCACACAAAGTTCTTGTATTGTGAGGGCAAATTTTGGGGTGCAACAGCTGCCCCTGTTTAATTTTCTGAAACCTGAGGGGTTAGATTGGTATGTTTGTCAGTCGTGACCTGGAAGGTTGAAGGGGATTGAACACAAAAGCCCAAAAATTTGCACTCACCAGTGCATGGCTAGTTGAATATGATTGAGTGGGCTTAAAGATGCCACTTGGAAGAACTGGGGATGAGCTTAGAGATGCCATCAGGAAGAACTGGTGATGGGCTTAGAGATGCCATCAGAACATGATGATGTCTTTATGTTGATACTGGACATCAGTACTAGGTCTTTGTATAGGCCGTCTCTGAATCATTTATGCAACATGATTTTGAGTTGGAAATATTTTGGATTAGGGAATGGATCTTTATACAGACCATTTGCCTATTCTCCAAGGGCCAAAAGAACGTCAGGATTTGTTCTTAAGGATCAAAAGAACGTCAGGATTTGTTCTTCTGAGTAAGATGTCTTGAACAAGTGGCCAAAAGAGCGTCAGGATTTGCTCTTAATGATCAAAAGAACGTCAGGATTAGTTCCTCTGAAAATGTTTTGAACAAGTGGCCAAAAGAGCGTCAGGATTTGCTCTTGAGGATCAAAAGAACGTCAGGATTAGTTCTTCTGAAAGATGTCTTGGACAATGGGTTAAAAGAGCGTCAGGATTTGCTCTTAATGATCAAAAGAACGTCAGGATTTGTTCTTCTGAAATAGGTCTTGGAGGATGAAGCAGTCCAGAAGCAATGATGATAGCTGTCAAGAGGATGGAGCAATCTTGAGGTAATGATATGTTTTCAGGAGGGTGAAGCAATCCTGATGTAATAAAAGCTGTCAGGAGACTGGAGTAATCCTGAGGTAATAATATGATATGCTTTCAGGAGACTGGAGTAATCCTGATGTAACAGCATGTCTTCAGGAGGATTAAGCAGTCCTGATGATCATAAATTTGTTTGTTGGATAATTAACCTGAAAACAAAGTAGCATTCTGTATGATAGTATTAGTTTATGCATTATGTATGCATGTATAATATGATGCACTTAGGTAATGTACTATGTATGTTATGGTATGGTGTAAATGATGTATGTATGATATGATACTGCCGGAAGTGTCTGGATATCTTCGTATAACAACTGTTGGCCAGGGAAAATAAATCTCGATTCGTTGTTGAAGAATATATTATACATAACCCTCCGTCTGCTGGGGATAACAGGGTATAGATAATCTCCCGTATGCTGGGGATAGTAAGGTATATATCACCTCCCGTATGCTGGGGATAGCAAGGTATAGATAACCTCCCAGATGCTGGGGATAACAAGGTATACATAACCTCCCGGATGCTGGGGATAATAAGGTATATATAACCTTCGTCTTCGTTTGATGGTAGGGTAGATATAACCTCCCGTCTTCGTTCGTCGTACCCTTATAGGAAAGTAAATTCCCGTATATCCGTATGAGGATAAAAGAGATGGATATAAATTCCAGGGGAGATAAGACTTTGTGAAGATGGATTCGTCCTACTGAGAGTTTTGTAGTTTTCTTGTAAAGAGGAACCGGTGAAGCTTCGTTGAAATCCTTCCCTCGTTCGTCCTTAGTAAATACTATTACTGCATTTTCATGCATTTCTGGTAAACATCAATCATATTAAAAGCATACATGCATTTTTGGTAAACATTAATCATATTCAAAAGCATACATACATTCAAACACAATCAATGGACGTTTCGCTTATGTAAATAGGGTAAAAGTAAGTCTGGATTCAAAAGATGGAATTTATTTATATCAAAAAGTGACCCATACACGGGTAAGTTTGTACAAGGAGGCATAAACCCTAGTAAGAGGATTTTGTCATAAAGTTTTTTTACAAAACAAAGAGAATCAGCTATGTGGGAAATAATCTTATTGAGTTTCAATTCTACTATTGCCATTATCTTCAAGTATCTCATCTTCTGCTGTTGAGACGAAAACGATTGGATTGAGCTTTATCTGTTCGAGCTTGAGTAAGTAGTACAACTGGTTGCAGTTTCATGGGTGATCCAAACGAGACATAGTCATACGCTTTAATCCCTAACTTTTGCCTGGATTGCCCTTTCAGGTTTTCAATCCACCGGGACACCCTTTTTTGCCCAAGCCGCCCTTTCAGGTTTTCGACTTGCCGGGTGTACATCTTTTTTATATATATATCCCTAATTTTTGCTCAAACCCTTTTGGTTTGCCGGGATGCCCTTATTTTTGCCTAGGCCTGTCAACCTAGCGGGTCTCTTTTTATGCGTAGTATTTTTTAACTATGTCTGCGTTTACAGGCTGTGGGAAGTCTTCACCATCCATTGTAGTCAGTATCATGGCACCTCCTGAGAACACTGTCTTGACTACAAATGGTCCCTCATATGTTGGAGTCCACTTGCCCCTAGGATCACCCTGTGGTAATATGATACGCTTGATTACCAAGTCACCAGCCTGATATACCTTTGGCTTAACCTTTTTGTTAAAAGCTTTGATCATCCGTTTCTGGTACATCTGGCCATGACAAACTGCTGCTAACCTCTTCTCATCAATCAAATTTATCTGGTCAAGTCGAGTCTGAATCCACTCATCTTCATCCAGGCCTGCATCCTTCATAATTCTTAAGGAGGGAATCTGAACTTCAATGGGCAGAACTGCTTCCATACCATAGACTAAGGAGAACGGGGTTGCCCCTGTTGAAGTACGTATTGTAGTACGATAACCATGAAGAGCAAATGGTAACATCTCATGCCAATCCTTGTAAGTAACAGTCATCTTCTGTATAATCTTCTTAATTTTCTTATTAGCAGCTTCAACTGCCCCATTCATCTTTGGACGATACGGAGAAGAGTTGTGATGCTTAATCTTGAACTGCATGCAGAGATCAGTAATCATAGTGTTGTTCAGATTAGAGCCATTGTCAGTGTCGCTCCCAAAGATTTGCATCCAGGTACAAGCGCGAACGGTCGGCGAAGGGGACAGTGAGAACACACAGCCGTGAACTCACTGGAGATGAATAGAGTCGCCAGCTAGGCATTTTTATCCCGGAGGAAAGGCAATGCTGCATAAGCCTAGAAAAAGATGGATAAGACGGTTTGCGAACCAGAGAGACTGAGAAAGGGGGTTGGTTACAACCTGGGAAGGTATTAGCACCCAGATTGTCCGTCGTACTCGACGGGATCCACGCTTAAAAGATTTGTGTTTTAAAGGGGTAGTGTCAGTGCAATCTGTGTATAAAAGAGCTGGAAAAGGATGTATAGGTGTCAGTGTAAGGGAGGTGAAGTGTAATATGTACAGTGTCAGTGTAAGAACAGGAGTGAAATGCTCAAAATCATGAGGCTAAAGAATGAAGCTGAAAGAGGGGGAATGAACAGAGACTTTTGTTCGATAACCGTTAAGTTATGCCTACGTATCCTCTCGTGCAATGAGGAAGTCAGAACACCGTAGTTCGACCCAAAGAGACTGAAAGGTGAATTGACTTGTGAACTGCTTGCTTGTCTATGCTCAAGTGTATGACCTGTCTGGCTCAGGTGCTTACTGTCTTGCATTAGACGGAAGAAGCAAGTTCTCGTTTATGAATGAAGATGATGAGAAAAGAATCCCGAAGGAGACGATTATTGTTTGTTTTTGAGTTTTCAGTCTTTTATTGCTTTTGAAGTTTGTCATAAGTTAATGAGCTTAAGCCTAAACCAATGGGTTAGTAAACTCATCACATCTTCCCTCTGATTAGGGGTAATGAGAATACCTTAAGTGTGAAGTCAGGTTCTCACACTTAATCACCTTTGGTATAGGATTAAGATCATTAACCTACTTGTGATTATTTAGATGTTTTTGGTGTTTTTGTTTAGTGTTGAGTAATGAGGTTAAGCCATAATCAAGGATTAAACAGACCCATTACACTATCCTAAAAGAAGGATAATAGATGAGAATGTTTAAGCTGAGGAAAACTCCTCAACTTAATCCATGATTAGGGATTAAACCCATGACAAAACAAGCCTTTGATTAAGTGGATTTTACTTAATGATATGATGATGAAGTGAATTTTATTGTTTGTAAGACAACTTGAGGGGGACTTGTCCATTAACACTAGGGTTAGTCCTTCTTAACCACTTAAGGAAGAATTAGAACCCTAATGCAAGGCCCAAGTTACAAGTGATGTCTTGATGATTATTAAGTGGATTGATTAAGAGATTTAAACACATAAAGGGTTCAAGACTTAGGATTAAAGTTATACACTCCATCCTAAGAGAAGGATGCAGGCATAAGCTTAATCACAAAGTCTTAAAGCCTTTAGGGTTTAGTCCCTGATTATGAGGTGAGAAGAGAAGACTCAAAGAGAGACACAAAGGTAAAACTATGAGGGGACTAATCAAAACCCTAATTCATTGTCATGCTTGGATGATCCTAAGGTTTGTGAGGTTTCCAAGAACAATCTTCAGAAGAACCACCAGGAAGCAGATGAACAGGATCAAGAGAAGCAAAGTGACTTGCTTTATTCAAGAAGTCAAGTCACTTGAAGAAAGAAAATGGGAAGAAGAAGAATGAGCAAGCTCAAACTCAAACACAAATAGAAATGCAGCAATGGATGCAAGAGAGATGAAAAGAAAAGGTATGAGAAGTGAAGGCAAATCCACTTCTCAAGTTTACTTACCACCTGAAATGTTAGAAAGAAATGCAATGCAATGCTAAATGAGATGAAATGACATGATGCTATACCAAACCAGAAGCATGTTGATGATGATTATGATGTTATGAGGTGCTGCAAACATGAGGCAAGACAATGGGGATGTTCATACAAGATCATGAATGCAAATGATGCAAGTTAAGGAGCATGAACAAACATGGAAAGTTATGAATCCTACAAGACAAATGACATGGCAAATATGAGATGCAATGGTCAAAGATGCTTCCTATATGTCTTAAGATGTCAAATGAATCATAAGAATGCACAAAATGCAAAGACAAGTCAAGTTATGCAAGGAGATGCAAGAAGGATGCCAATGGAAGCCCAAATTAGGGTTTATGGATCAAACATCAAACAAAAACCCAAAACAGAAACAAAACCCTAAGATAAAAATGGAAAATGGCACCCAAAGAAACCCTAAACCTATAATGAACCACTGCCCAAAGGGGAGCTCTCAACTCTCAACCAAACTCAAGATATGAATTTCCTAAGTTATTAGGGTTTTTTAGGGTTCTTAACAAAATAAATGCCAAACAATTTGAAAATGCAAGAACAATTCATGGCCTTTTTATCCTTGAAAATACATGTTAAACACAAGACAAAGCAAAAAGAATCAATGTCTCAACCTTTACCAATAGGCAGAAATGAATTTTTGAATCCATGATCAAAATAATGCATAAAAAATTATTTAATTCAATGAAAAATTCTCAAAATGCATCAAGATCAAAAAAGAAATTTGGTTTGAAGGTTGGACAATGTTTCTAAATGTCTTAGAACATTTCATGAATTTTTTTGTAATTTTTAGATACCTAAAAGTATTTTTAATTAATTAATTCTCATTAATCAATTAAAAATAATCTTTTAAATATTTAAAAATACTTTTTTAATGATAAAAAATAAAATAAAAATGTTTTTGGGTCATAAAAATTAATAAAACTTTAAAGAAAAAGTTTCATAATTTTTAAGGATTTTTTGCTATTTTAAATTAATTGTGCAAAACAAATGAAATAAAAAGAAATAAAAACAAATAAAATAAAAAGTAATCAGATTGGATGGGTGAGATGCGTCCTGGATTCAAATCTGTTGACTGGCGCGTGAATGAAGGGTGGAGATTGCATCTGGCTTAATTATCCTAATTAATAATTAATTAAACTAATGAAAGAGATTAGGGCAAATCAAACTGATCCTGGCCTTCTATCTGCGCGCGAAGTCAAACAATTCCACGCAATCAATGGTTCAAATTCAAACTGACATTAATGACTGGATTAAGCCCTAATTACACTCAGGCTGCCGGAGAAGACTTCCGGTCGTCTTCTCCGGCGAGCACTTCCCCTGAAAAACTCCCATCTTCCTCAAAACGTATCAAAAGTGAAATCTAAACATATAGAAATGAACCCCATGATCTCCTGAATCAAAACCTAACCCCAAACAAATTTATTCTTCATCAATCACATGAATCGAAGGCAAACATTTTTAGGGCAAACCAGTTTCAGAGTCAAATTAAATGCTCAAATCACAACCGTTTTCAAAACCAATGGTACCAGAATGATCAGTGAAACAAATGGAACAAGTTTGTAACATGAGAAACCATTTCTGGAAAAATAAATTTCAGGCTACCTGAGATTTGAAGCTTTCAGTTTAGGAACTTTCTGGCCTTCTCTTTATGTGCAAACCACTCCTTAGGACCCCTTGATGATGTTTGAATACCTTAGAACAATTTATGTAGGCTGGTTGACGAGTTTCGAAAGCTCCTGCTTCAAGCTCAGTCAACAATGGCTATGGTGATTCTGACTGATTCAGGCCACTGTGAATGATGGTTTATGGTCCAGATGATGTATGGAGAAGCTTTGCAAGGTTTGTTTGGCTGTTTGTGGGCTAGGGAGGGAGATTCGAATGAATCTGCAGAATGAGGATGAAGAATGGCAGTGGGGTGCTTTTGCTGTTTCAGGCTTATGCTTTGGGTGGTTTCTACTCAATGATACATGGTGAGTTGAATGGAGGAAAAGGTTTTTGTGTTTTCAAGCTGTGGAGAGGAATTCGAAAGCTTATGCAAAATGGAAGGTTTTTGTGAATGTGTGTAGTGTGATGGTTTCAGCCTTGCTTCTTGTTATGGCTAGCTTGCAAATTGATAACATAAACAAATCTGATTGGCTGGATGATGTGACTTGTGCTTTTGTGATTGGTAAGTTTGCTTTTGCCAAAAGTCAAAAATCTTGTAAGAGAAGCATGGGCTTGACTCTAGGCAAGTACAAGGGCTAGGGCTGGCGCAGCATGGTGAGTGTGTGAGGCTGGCTTGATTCAAGGACCAATGCAGCAAGTTGGTGAAGCATGATCATGAGTTTTGCAACTTGGTTACTTTATGGATTTTCATGAAAAATGCCTTGTTACACAAACCAAACCATAGGCAAACTTGATCCAATTCTGATTTTCAGCACTTAGAGAATGTTTATGTGTTGGTTTGAAATGAATTAGAGGCTACATTTGGCTTTGGTTCAAGACTTTGCAAAATTTCCATTTGAAGCATGCCTTAGAAATTAATGATTTTTGCCAACTTTGCATTGCCATAACTTTTGATCCAAGAAGAGTTTGATCATGTTCTTGTACTTTTTGAAAAGGGAAAGATGAGATCTACAACTTTCATGACCAAAGTTTTTTCATTTGAAGCCTTTTTGAATCATGAATCAAGGCTTGAAAAATGACCTAAAATGATGCATTCTTGAAAAGTCAACTATGCCCAAAAAGTCAACATTTGCAAAAACCCTAAATTCTTGATTTCTATGAACTTCAACCTTCTTCCATGATCAAATAAAGATCATATACACTCAAAATGATGAAGATCACCCATTGGTTGGGTCATTGGGGGCCTCAGATGCCCTGATTTTGCACTGACTTGTCTGGAAAGTCAACTCTTGATCAGATGACTTCCCCATGGAATTTCTTCATGAAAATTGATATGCATACTCCCTATACCATATAGAGATCAATGGAAACAAAAATGACCAAAAAACTTGGGGTTATGGCCTCTGAAACCAAAACCCTAATTTTCAGTCAACTGTGCAGTTCAAACTGGCTCTGCATCACCTCAAACCCTAGTTCTTGTGATTCCTCTGCAATTTTGACTTTGAGGAGATGAAATATGATATAAGAACACACATGGACCATTTTGAATTGATTGGTGGCCTTTGGAGTGCCTCAAGAAGCTTTGGGATTGCTCAGATCACAAACCCTAGGTGCAGATGCCTTAGAAACTATGCAGTGAATCAAGAATGAGATGTGAGATGATATGATGGTGTTTATGCATATGAAATGATCACAAGCCATGGTGTGAATGGGTGAGGGCAAATTTGGGGTGTTTACAGCTGCCCCTATTCAAACATGAGTTAGCTGTGCAGGATGTAAGCGACGGCTTAACAGACAAACAAGATAACTTGTGGTTGAATACCAAAGACAGTCCAAAATTTGCACTCACAGAATGAAGAAGAAAAGGGATATAGATTGTAAAAGCAAAATAAAGTACATTGTAAAGTGTAGGCGACGGAGGACGACCGTCGAGCAGAGGACGACTGCTGGGTAAGGAGCAGCGACGGGGACGGCCGACATGCTGGTAAAGTGCAGGAAATAAAGCAATGACGGGGACGGCCGACATGCTGGGGATAAAATGTAAAGCTAAGACGGGGACGGCCGACTAGCTGGGGAAAATCGAATTATGATGGGGACGGCCATCAAGATAAAGTTGTAAAATTCTCTGGGGATTAATGAAACATGACGGGGACGGCCATCAAATTCATAAAGGTAAAGCAACCCACGATGGGGACGGCCATCGGGCTAAAAGGAAAAGGAAAAGGGACCACGACGGGGACGGCCATCGGGTTAAAGAATAAATGAAATAAACAGATGATGGGGTACGACCATCAAAGGTGAAGGACGATCACCTAGCAGGGGACAGCTGCTCTGTGGGGATAAAAGAAATATGATGGGGACGACCATCAAAGGTGGAGGACGACCACCTGGCAGGGTACGGCTGCCGAAAATATCAACGATGGGGACGGCCATCGGATAGAAAAGGTCAACGATGGGGACGGCCATCGGACAAGCATGATGGAGGACGACCATCAAGAAGTGGAGGACGACCACTCAGCAGGGGACGGCTGCTCTCGAGGTTTGTCATGACATAGGACGAATGTCAGATAACCAAAATCAACAATGGGGACGGCCATTGGACAAAGTGATGAAGGACGATCATCAAAGGGTGGAGGACGACCACCTAGCAGGGGACGGCTGCTAAAAATCAACGATGGGGACGGCCATCGGATGAGCATGATGGAGGACGACCATCAAGAAGTGGAGGACGACCACTTAGCAGGGTACGGCTGCTCTCAAAGGTATCATAACACATGACGAGTGTTAGATAAAAAGAAAATTTGTTAGTGATCTACTGGGGATATAGTAAACACGGACGAGCGTTCACAACCAAGAAAGGAAAGTATGAGTGTTTGGTTTTGTGTATAGATTTAAGATGCGGACGAGCATCCTCAAGACTACGATACGGACGAGTATCATGTAGAAACAAACTGACACATGCTCAGAGATGATGATACGGACGAGTATCAACTAGTTAACAAAGAACACGGGCGAGTGTTGCATCTGAAAGGACTCTTCTGGGGAATAGTAGACACAGACGAGTATCTATATTCAAGAAGACATAAGTGTTTGACACGGTGCATTGATTAAAGATGCGGACGAGCATCCTTAAGACTATGATACGGACGAGTATCATGCAGAAACAAACACTAGACGCAATGTTCTGAGATGATGGTACGGACGAGTACCAACTGGTTAACAAAGGACAAGGACTACCGTCGAATCTGTGGGGATATAAATGATGTATACAAGATACGGACGAGTATCTGTATAAGTGTACCATGAGTAGTGAGCATTGTATGAGTGTTTATCTGCTGGGGAGAGTGACACAGCCGAGTGTCAAAAGAGAAAAGAGTATAATATGAATAAGTATCTGATATACAAAGTCTAGGCGACTGCGCTGGGGATATGGCACGGACGGGTGTCAAGAAAAGTGTTTGTATAGGTATATGTGAGTGCAAAGAGGATGTCTTTGGCTTTCTGCTGGTGATTTGACACGGACGGGTGTCATGAAGTATCTGTAATACGAGTGATTTGTTTGTAAAGGGTGTTCAGGCGACCTGTTTGGGGAAGGATGACACGGACGGGTGCCAAAAGGTGTATATACTGGTGTTTGTGATTTGAGAGGCAACTGCTTTTGCTGGGACTCTGGGGGGATGTTTGTACAATGATGATGAACAGTTTATTATTCACAAGCGTTCAATTCACGACATGACTTATGATTATGCTATGCATTTGATTTTTGCCGTAATGCTCCGTATTAGACGGAATGCTACGCTCTGAGGGTATAATAAGATGCGAATGCTATGATTATGCAAAGAGGCACCGATCCGGAATTCGGATCCCGTTGCTGCGAAGATCTCTGGATGATCTGCTTGAAGTGAACATCCCAGCTGGGGATGAGATCAATGGTAGATCTGGTGATGTATCTGCTTGGGGATATAGGTCACTGATTGACATATCCTTATAACACGGGACCCAGCTGGGGTTTGTAGAAGCTTTCCGTACTCTGTTGTGACTTCTCCGTGCGTTGCTCTTCTGAATAGAGGCTGGGGATTCTGTGGGGGAGATGATTCCCTGACTTCTGCATCCTGCTGAGGAATAGAGATTGGTGCTTCAACTGGGGAATGCTGTTGGTAACTCAGCTGGGGAGAGCAATGGGGGGCAACTCGGCTGGGGAGAAAACATCCTGAGTGTTAAACCTGTTTGTTGATTTGGCAACTTTGCTGGGGAAAGCAATGGGGAGCAACTCAGCTGGGGAAAGAGCATTTCGGATGCTGAGATTGAGTGTATGCTGATTCGGCAGCTCCGCTGGGGAAACGGGCACCTTCTAGTGCCATATGGAAGATAGACCGAGTTGATAATGATTCGCCTACTTGCTGAGACATAACCTGCATGCCCCAGGTTGCGTTCTGGATACCTGCAATCCTGCAAAGATAATGGAACGTACAAAAGGTCCCGAGGTATCCCTCACTGGATTCCGTCATAGGAGTTAAGTACTTTCGAGAGTAATCATATCCCCTGTAAGCATGTGTTTTTTATCTTTTAGAGAAAGGCATCTGTACTTATGCAATTGTATTTTTAGAGATATCAGACAACTCTTTGCAAATCATAAATGTAAAAAACGAAACATGACCGAAAATCTGATTTTATTAATTCATGTGCCCTGAATTGGCAAGATACAGTCAAGGAAACATATCTCCTGAAATGAAGAGACTGTTACAAATTGAGAAACAAAATGTTGGCGGTGTTGGCGACGCTTTGAGGAGCTTCCTCTTCTGCTATGACTCGTATGACGATGACGTTCTTCTCGTCTTGCTTTCTGAAGAAGGTTGATTCTGATTGAAGCTTGATCCTTCGAAGCTTACCAAGTTGTAGGTGATACAGACGAATTCAGAATGCAGTTGTTCGCTTATTCCCTTATTTTGCATGGATCGCCCTTTCGGGTTTTCAATCCATCGGGATACCCATTTTTGCCTGAGCTGTCCAATGCGGCTTTTCAACTCAGCGGGTGTACATTTTTCATTTATTTCCCTTATTTTTGCCCGAGTCTTTTATTCTGTTTTTGACTCGCCGGGATGCCCTATTTTTGCCTGGACTTACATTCTGTTTTTATGTCCAGCGGGTCATTTTATGCGAAGTATTTTTTAACTGCATCTGAATTCACAGGGGATGGGAAATCTTCGCCATCCATGGTGCTGAGCATCAGTGCTCCACCAGAGAAAACTTTCTTTACAACGAATGGTCCTTCATAATTTGGAGTCCATTTGCCCCTGTGGTCTGTATGAGGAGGGAGGATTCTTTTCAGCACAAGATCTCCTACTTGGTACTCTCGGTGCCTGACTTTCTGATCGAAGGCTCTCTTCATTCTCTTCTGATATAGCTGTCCATGACAGATTGCAGCCAATCTTTTCTCTTCGATCAGACTCAGTTGTTCGTATCGGGCCCGAACCCATTCTGCTTCACTCAGTTTAACATCCATCAATACCCGTAGAGAGGGTAGTTCAACTTCAACAGGTAGGACTGCTTCCATACCATATACAAGTTGATACGGTGTTGCCCTAGTGGATGTTCTGATTGATGTGCGGTACCCATGCAAGGCAAACGGTAGCATTTCATGCCAGTCTTTGTAGGTGATTACCATCTTCTGCACAATCTTCTTGATATTCTTGTTAGCTGCCTCAACAGCGCCATTCATCTTTGGCCTGTAAGGAGAAGAATTGTGATGTTGGATCTTGAAGTCCCGGCACAGCTCTGCCATCATTTTGTTGTTTAAGTTGGAACCATTATCAGTAATGATTCGCTCGGGCACTCCATACCGACAGATGATATCTCTCTTCAGAAATCTGGCTACCACTTGTCTTGTAACGTTTGCATATGAGGCTGCTTCAACCCACTTGGTGAAATAGTCAATGGCGACCAGGATGAATCTGTGGCCATTTGAAGCAGTTGGCTCAATCTTGCCAATCATGTCAATGCCCCACATGGCGAAGGGCCAGGGTGAAGACATTATGTTCAAAGGATTCGGAGGCACATGCACCTTATCTGCATAAATCTGGCATTTATGGCATCTTCTGGCGTAGGCACAACAATCAGCATCCATTGTGATCCAATAATAACCTGATCTTAGCAACTTCTTGGCCATTGCATGTCCTCCAGCATGGGTACCAAAGGATCCTTCGTGCACTTCATGCATCAACAAATTTGCTTCCGTCTTATCAACACATCTGAGAAGTATCATGTCAAAGTTCCTTTTGTATAAAGACCCATCAGTGTTCAGAAAGAAACTACCAGCAAGCCTTCTTAAAGTCTTCTTATCATTGGAAGATGCCCCAGGCGGGTATGTCTGATCCTCCAAGAAGCACTTAATGTCATGGAACCAAGGCTTATCATCTTTTACAACATCCGCTGCAAATACATATGCTGGTCTATCAAGTCTAGATACTGAAATCTGGGGTACAAAGTTAGCAGCTTGAACTTTGATCATGGACGAAATGGTAGCCAAGGCATCTGCAAACTGATTCTCGTCCCGAGGGATATACTCAAGTTTGACTGTTGTGAAGAAAGTCAGTAACCTCCTTGTATAATCCCTGTAAGGTATCAGATGATCCTGGTGGGTGTACCATTTCCCGTTGGTTTGATTGACTACCAAAGCTGAATCTCCGAATACGGTCAATGTCTTGATCCTGAGGTCAATGGCTTCCTCAAGACCCATAATGCAAGCTTCGTATTCAGCTTCGTTGTTAGTGCAATTGAAAGTGAGTTTTGCCGAGAAAGGCATGTGAACTCCTTTAGGTGTAATGAGTACTGCACCAATACCACGGCCATTCATGTTAACAGCCCCATCAAACATCATAGTCCACTCTTCCTCCGGGTCAGGCCCTTTAGTGTGAATAGGCTCTTCGTGATCTTTTGCTTTAATGAACATGATGTCTTCATCAGGGAAGTCAAACCTCATTGGCTGGTAGTCATCAATGGGTTGCTCAGCAAGATATTCAGATAGTACGCTGCCCTTGATGGCTTTCTGAGATGTGTATTGGATGTCATACTCTGTAAGGATCATTTGCCATCTTGCAACCCGTCCGGTAAGAGCTGGCTTCTCAAATATGTACTTAACTGGGTCCATCTTTGAGATCAATAAGGTAGTGTGGGTCAACATATACTGTCTCAGCCGGCGAGCAGCCCACGCTAAAGCACAGCAAGTTTTCTCGAGCAGTGAATAACGTTGTTCACAGTCGGTAAACTTTTTGCTTAGGTAGTATATTGCATACACTTTTCGACCAGACTCGTCATGCTGGCCCAACACACACCCCATTGACTCTTCTAATACTGTCAAGTACATTATTAGAGGTCTTCCTTCAACTGGAGGCATAAGGATTGGAGGTTCTTGTAGATATTCCTTGATCTTGTCAAAAGCCTTCTGGCAGTCTTCGTTCCACCTGACCGTTTGTTCCTTTCTTAGCAGCTTGAACAAGGGTTCACAGGTTGCTGTAAGGTGAGATATGAACCGTGAAATGTAGTTCAATCGACCTAAGAACCCTCGAACTTCTTTCTCAGTTTTAGGTGCAGGCATTTCTTGAATAGCCTTGACTTTATCAGGATCAACTTCAATCCCTTTCTTGCTTACAATAAAGCCCAGCAGCTTACCGGATCGTACCCCGAATGTGCACTTGTTGGGGTTCAGCTTTAGTTGATATTTCCTCAGACGCTTGAACAACTTCAGCAGATTCACCAGGTGATCTTCCTCTGTAAGGGACTTGGCGATCATATCATCCACATAACATTCTATTTCCTTGTGGATCATATCATGGAATAATG
This sequence comes from Lathyrus aphaca, assembly GCA_963966055.1. NCBI lineage: Eukaryota > Viridiplantae > Streptophyta > Magnoliopsida > Fabales > Fabaceae > Lathyrus > Lathyrus aphaca. The sequence goes on along the minus strand of OZ014523.1, from coordinate 533,396,389 downwards.
TCACCATAGCCCGTTGATATGTGGCGCCAGCATTCTTTAGTCCGAATGGCATCACTTTGTAACAGAACGTGCCCCAAGGTGTAATGAATGTTGTCTTCTCCATGTCTTCAGGTGCCATCTTGATCTGGTTGTATCCTGAAAATCCGTCCATGAAGGAGAATACCGAGAACTGAGCCGTGTTATCCACCAATACGTCAATGTGAGGTAATGGGAAGTCATCTTTCGGGCTGGCTCTGTTCAGATCCCGATAATCAACACACATTCTAACTTTGCCGTCCTTCTTAGGCACAGGTACTATGTTAGCAACCCACGGCGGATAGCTAGTCACAGCAAGGAACCCGGCGTCCCATTGCTTCTGTACCTCTTCCTTGATTTTCATAGCCATGTCTGGACGAGTACGGCGCAGCTTCTGTTTGACTGGAGGGCATTCTTCTCTCAAAGGCAGCTTGTGCACAACAATGTCGGTATCCAACCCTGGCATGTCTTGATACGACCAAGCAAACACATCCACATACTCTTGAAGTAGATCAACCAGTTGCTTCTTCACTGAGTCTTGCAGGCAGGCCCCGATTTTAACCTCTTTCACGTCTTCCTCTGTACCAAGATTAATCACTTCAACCTCCTCCTGGTGAGGGGTAATAACCTTTTCCTCTTGTCTTAACAACCTGGCTAGCTCTTCAGGAAGCTCATATTCTTCTTCAACCCCTTCATCAGCTTGATTGATCGGATTGTCAAAGTCATACGATGTCATAGCCGTGCTGTTGTCGGTGCTGTCTGGAAGGCACTCTCTGCAAGGGTTAAGTTTGTTCATTTTAGTGATTGATTTTAATCTTGCTTTAGAAAAAAGTGAAATGAAGTTATCATTTTGAAAACACCGCCATTTATTTTTTTGTACAAAAAGAAAAATGGAAAAACAGTGAACAGAAAAGAAAAAGACTCGTTTGCAAAAAGATGTCTGATATTTCATTAATTTAATCTTGTTTGCACAAAAGTACAGATGGCCCTGGTTACAAAATGAGTCTTGTCATCTTGGGCAAGATGCAAGACTTTGATGCATGCTATAAAAATACAGGAAATAATAATTACTCTGCATGAGTAACTCTTATAATTTCCTGGGAAGACCAGTTCGAGACACTGCTCCCCGGGATCTTTGGACGAATCCAATTCTCCAGATTGCGCTCTTCTTCCAGCTCGTCTTCCAGACAGTTGATAGCATCGGGGGTAAGCATTCCCCCACTGACAAAACCTGGCTCTGCAGTAGCCTTCGCTTGATGTTGAGTTGGTCTGTAACCCAACCCAAATTTGTCATTCTTCTCCTCCACAGCTAAAACCTTGCCCCAGCCTAGGGCAGTTCCTTCTTCAACAACCTTCCGGGCTTGTTGGTAAGATGACATGGAGATCCCCGACACAGCAGATGCTTCATTGACATTCAAGGCCTCAAAACCCTGGCTCATTGTTTCATGGATCTCCCCATCCATTTCAATGTACTTATAGGTTGCCAGGTGGCTGACAAAAATGTCCTCCTCTCCACAGATTGTGACAACTTGACCTTCCCACTCAAATTTTAACTTTTGGTGAAGGGTAGACGTTATTGCGCCAGCGGCGTGAATCCAGGGTCTACCCAACAAACAGCTGTAGGCGGGCTGAATGTCCATCACATAAAAGATAGTTTTAAAGGTCTGCGGGCCAATTGTCACAGGCAGCTCAATCTCTCCCAGAACCGATCTCTTAGAACCATCAAAGGCTCTTACTACCAGGTTGCTGGGTCTCAATGCCAATCCATCATATTCAAGCTTCACCAGAGCCTTCTTTGGTAAGACATTCAGGGATGAACCTGTGTCCACCAGCACATGAGAAAGGACAGCTCCTTTGCATTCCAGGGTTATGTGCAAGGCTTTGTTGTGGTTGCGACCATCCGCTGTCAAGTCAGAATTGGTAAACCCTAGCCCATTGCTAGCAGTAACATTCCCAACCACGGTTTCCAATTGGTTGACAGTTATCTCCTCAGGCACGTAAGCTGCGTGCAAGACTTTAAGTAGTGCATTCCGATGGGCTTCGGAGCACATAAGCAGTGAGAGGATAGAGATTTTGGATGGCGTCTGGTGAAGCTGATCCACAATTTTATAATCGCTCTTTTTGATGATCCGCATAAACTCATCAACTTCCTGATCAAATGGAGTTTTCAGGGCTTCTTTGGCAGCTGGATCTTCCTGCACCGGGCCTTTTCCTTTTGCCTTGGCAGCAGCTTCTGCTTCGGCAGTAGGTCTTTGAACTTGTGAAGCAAAGAGACGTCCGCTTCGAGTGAAGCCTCCGCCTCTCCCCACATTATCTACTTGTGGTGCAGGTGTTGATGTTTCCAGAGTGATTCTTTTTCCTTCGCAATACAAGTCAGAGCCATAGTGCCAGGGGATGGCCCTATTGCTTTCATATGGTACTGGTCCGGACACCGTGACAGTGACTGGACTGATTGCTGCTGCTGAAGGGAATGTTATTGTTTGTGGATCATAAAAGATTGTAACTGGTGCTCTGGTGGGAGCAGCACCTTCTGAATGGTAAGCGGAGTTATTTTCAGGATCGTAGAATATGGTAACAGTGGAGACATCTTCGTGATTGATTGCTGGTGTTGTAGGAGGTACTGTTGGAAGGACTGTTGTTGTTGTTGATGGAGATTCGAAATGGAATGAAGCTGAAGTTGTAGCAGGAGAAACTGTTGAAAACTGATCATTTGGAAGGACAGGTGAAGTACTTGTTGATGGTGCTGATGAATTGTCGGGAACAATAGTTGCTGCAGTTGTAGGAGGGTCTGAAACCGTTGTTGATGAAGTTGCCGGATTTGTTGGAAATGATGTAGTGATCTGTAGCAGGCCACTCTGAATAAGGCTGTCAATGCCATTCCTCAGGTCCTCACACCCATTCCATGAAATATTGCAATAGGGACACCCTAGTTCACACCCCGGAAATATTTGATTTTCGCGGAGTTGAGCTTTGATTTCCACCAATGGTGTCCTGATCTGATCCACACTGGTTATTAAATAAGACGGTTGGTCTTCTTCAATAGCATTAATTCGGGGACCACCATGGTTTGGCATTGGGTTTTTATTGACGTTGGGCGGAGGTGCAAAATTCAGAGCCTTGGAGTCTACCAAGTCTTGTACCTTCATATGCAGAGCTCTGCATTTTTCTGTACTGTGACCAGGTGCGTTCGAGTGAAAAGCACACCTAGCATTGGAGTCATAGTTTCTTGGTAGACTGTTGGGATCCGGAGGCGCCAACGTTCTTAGCTCAACTAGGTTGAGTTTCAGAAGTTGTGGCAGCAAGGAAGCATATGGCATTGGGATCGGGTCGATCACTCTGTTAGCTTGAGATGGCCTCTGTTGGAATGGCCTCTGTTGATTGTTGTTGTTGGAGTTGTTGTTGTTGTAGTTTCTTGGAGGATACTGATTCTGATGATACTGAGGTTGTTGTTGGAAGTTTTGTTGAGGAGGTTGATAGACTGGCTGTGGATGAGCTGGAGCAGGGATAGTGACTGCTGCTATTGTCCTTTGAACAAATTGGGGCCTACCCCTGTTGGTGTGAATGGCATTGGTCTCGCCAGTTCTTCTCGGGCCTGCAAAAGGCTTTCTTGTACCACTGGACGAGCTTGCACCGTTGTCTGAGATCTTTCCCATTTTCAACAGGCTTTCAATTCTCTCCCCAGCTATGACAACATCTGCGAAGCTAGTAGATGAGAAAGCAGCTAGCCTATCAATATAGGTTCCCTGAAGAGTGTTCATAAACATGTCTGCCATTTCTCTCTCAGACATTGGTGGTTGAACAGCAGCAGCCAGTTGCCTCCACCTTTGGGCATACTCTCGGAAACTTTCCCTTGACGACTGTGACATTCCCATTAGGAGAGTCCTGTTGGGTGCCATGTCTAAATTGTATTGATACTGTCGGATGAAGGCTTCTGCCAGGTCCTTCCAGCATCTCACAGTTACCCTTGTCAAGTGGGAATACCATTCCCTTGATGCTCCAGTCAAGCTGTCTTCAAAGTAGAACATCCAGAGCTTCTCATCCATTGTATAGGCCTTCAGCCTTCCCAGAAATGACTGTAGATGAGTCCGGGGGCATGAAGTCCCATTATACTTTTCGAAACAAGGAGGTTTGAACTTATGGGGGATCCTGACCCCGTCTACCAAACCCATGTCCATGACGTCGAAACCCAAAGAATTTTGAGATTCTAAGGACCTCAACTTCTCAGCTATTTCATCCAGCCGCCTATCATAAGTTTCCTCTCCAGCACCCATTACTGTAAATTGGTCCTCCTGAGGATCTTCTTGAAGTACTCTCCCAGCTGTGGCTGTCCCTTGAATGTTTGCAGGAATATTAACTTCAGGATGGAGGTGTGGGCCAAACACAGGGGGGTTAACATGTGGTTGCACCCTTTCATTGTTACTTGTGCCAGCAGTCCCCACATGGGGCTCATCTTGATTCCTCCCTTCTACCAAAGTCCTGAGCCTCTCCTGGCTTTGAGCTAAGTTGTTCATCACTTCCATGAACTGTGTTATCTGAGTTCTCATTTCCAGTCTTTCGTTTGCCATCTGGTTCCTGACCTCCGTAAGGTCCTGCTGCATCTGATCCATCTGAATTCCCGGAAGGTTGTTTCTAGTTGGATACCTGTGTGGCCTGTTGAGAGGAAATACCCGGCGGCGAGCAATAATTCCTGAGATTCACAACAGAGGTTAGCAACAACAAAACAGAAACCTACAAAACAAACAAAAGGGTTAGCATGCAATGCAATTATGCTTATTTGCTATCAAGGTATCCGTTTTGGCCTTCAGTTTTGACCCTTCCAGACCCTTGAAGATGCTGCTGTTGAAGTTGCTTTTGATGTGAACCCAGATAGAAACCAACACAAATATATTACAAAGGTGAAATAATACAATTTGTTCAAGTTACAACACTAGCCCTCAAAGGGGTCAAAATACATCACGAAAAGCAAGAGTACATGGAATAGGAAAAGCAACAAGCAAATGATCAAACTCCAAGGCCAAACTCATCCTCACGAACTTCCTTGAGAAGTGCTTCGGTCACAGGATCAGCCGGACGCTCCGTGAGACCTCTGATGAGAAGGTTTCTTGTTGCAACAGCTGCGGTAAACTTCTTATTCTGACTTTGGTCCTTAGACCTCTTCACTCCAGCTCTGATTTCTAGCTCTGATATTTCCTTCTGGGCTGCTGCCAGGGCTTTTTCCATCTGCTCCATCTTGTCTTGAGCTCTCTTGTCTTCTAGAGTACGGGCCTCAGTGATCCGGACCCACCTGGCCTGACTCTCTTTCAAATACAAGTCTGTTCTTGCTCTCTGAAACTGGGCTTCTTTACAAGCATTCTTCAGAATCTGCTCACCAGCTTTGGACTTGTTGATATAATCTCCAGACTTCTCAATTTTAGTCAAGTGTTCCACCCTCAACTTCTCCAATCTCTCAATCTCCCTCACACCTTCACTCCTCTCCCTGAGAGTCTTCTGCAAGGTTTGGGTTAACTTCTCATTTCTTTCCTTCAAGCTCTCAAACTCTTCCAAACTGATGGTGGCAGGGGGTGGTGCTGAAGATGACTCAGGCATGTCTCCTATAGTAAAGGGCATTCCAGAGAATTGGGCCCTAGCATGGGACCACTCGTAATATTGGACTGATGCCACATTATTGCACTTCCCCAAAATGGTGATTCCCTTGGTTTGAACATGATCCCAGGCCCAGGCAGCCTGCCTAACAACAGCCAAACTAACCTTGTTCTCACAGTAGAGGGTCTCCACAAAGTCTTGTTCTCTAGGAGTATGAACCAGTGCATAGCCTAATTGCCTCCTGAACAGCAGAGGGTTATAATTGATACTTCCCTTAACCCCTATTAAAGGCACATTGGGAAAGTGCCCACAGCTGGTGATTATATCTCTGCCCTTGGTGCTTTGAGTACACCATCTGATGTCTGCTGAAGTGAGGGTAGTGAGCCTCTTAGCCCAGTTGCTTTGCTGATGAGGATTTAGAAATGCATCTGTCCTGGGTAGATGCCTGAGAAGCCAAGCATGGAATAATGGAGCACAAATCCTCACTAATCTTCCCCTCTGCTTCTCATTTCTCTGATGTACTGAGTAATAGAGATCACCCAGTAAAGTTGGCACTGGGTTCTTCAGGATGAACAAATGGATTGCATTCTTGCTGATGAATCGAGGCTCATCTGCAAACAACACAATTCCATATACACTTAGGGCCAACAGAGCACAAACAGCTTTCCACTCCCCCAAAGAGGCCTTCAGGCTAGCTTGAGAAATCAGGAAGTCCAGATGAAATCCAGGGATCCCAGCTTTAGAGGTCATATGCTGTTCAATCAATACAGGTTCCAGGTGCAAAGCTTTTGCTATCTCTCCATTGCTGGGAAAGACCATTTCAGGGTTGAAAGGGATTTCCCTCTTGATAGGCAAACCAACCAAAGATGAGTATTCTTCTAATAGAGGCCCCAACTGAAAGTCTTGAAAGGTGAAACATCTCAATGGGGGGTCATAGAACTGAATACAGGTATGGATCAGGCTTCTCTGAGATGGGTCCAGATCCATGACCAAGTCAAGTATATCCCCATAATGCTCCCTGAATAAAGGTATGCGATCTGGAGTGATCAGGGTTTGGATCCTCCTGATGTCTGATAAGTCTGGTTGGAAGAAGTGATAAGTGATGTTGCTTTTCTTGGGAGCCATGATGCTGGGACTGAGTAGAGTGCTGATGAAGATGCTGAGGAGTGGGCCACTGGCTGGCTAGTGCAAGTAACTGAAGTATATGGCTGACAAACTGAAGCAAGTGCTAGTGGAGACAGGTCAATGATGCAGATGGGGTCAAAACCAAAACCAGAGGAAGGTGGATACCCTGAAACACAAATAAGCAAATGTTAATATGATGCAATGAGTATGTATGCAAATGAAATGCAAGGGTTTGTGACTGAGCTGGATCTGATTAACTGCCTTGGTATAGATCCATGTGTGTTCAAGAAATCCAGGTGGAGGTCTATAAATCCAGTAACCAGGGTGGGGGACTCAAATAAAGAGCCACATGTCCAGGGTTTTAGAATCACAAGAACTATCCAACATGGAGTATTCTTAACAAAGTCAAAGTAACAGGGTATTCTGAGGTCAAGGTACCTGCAAACCTGTAAACAGCCCAACCCCCTCACAGGTGGTGATCTAGAACAAGGATCCTCAGACTTGGATCAGTTATGAGAAGTGTAAACACTTCTAACCCGGAGGTACAGTGTTTACAATAACCATAACAATTCCTCCTCTAATTCACCTCAGTTTCTGAAGGTCAATACTAAAAGGTCATCCAGACTTAGCAGGCTTCCCAGATAGCCCTAGCATTGCAGGAAATCTGCAACACAGAGTTCTCAAGAAGAAACCCATATCTGAACCGTGTTTCATATTCCCGCACCAGACCGAAATGGAATGGGAAAGAATATGATCCACTCTAGCCTAGGTGTCACTCAGGTCCCAGGTAAAGGACCTTAACTCTCAATGAATCACCCACCCACCAAAACAAGAAAACAGATCCAGCCAGCAACAATGACGGTATGATATATATAAATGCAATAAAGAAAGCAGTAGAGTAACTGTACATAAAGCCATAAACAGAAATAAATACAAGCACAAACAAGCACATAACACCCCAGTAAACACAAATCAATCAAGCGCTAGGAGGAACCCACAAAAAGAACCAGAAGCCCTGGTTGCAGTATAAGGGTCCCCAGCAGAGTCGCCAAGCTGTCGCTCCCAAAGATTTGCATCCAGGTACAAGCGCGAACGGTCGGCGAAGGGGACAGTGAGAACACACAGCCGTGAACTCACTGGAGATGAATAGAGTCGCCAGCTAGGCATTTTTATCCCGGAGGAAAGGCAATGCTGCATAAGCCTAGAAAAAGATGGATAAGACGGTTTGCGAACCAGAGAGACTGAGAAAGGGGGTTGGTTACAACCTGGGAAGGTATTAGCACCCAGATTGTCCGTCGTACTCGACGGGATCCACGCTTAAAAGATTTGTGTTTTAAAGGGGTAGTGTCAGTGCAATCTGTGTATAAAAGAGCTGGAAAAGGATGTATAGGTGTCAGTGTAAGGGAGGTGAAGTGTAATATGTACAGTGTCAGTGTAAGAACAGGAGTGAAATGCTCAAAATCATGAGGCTAAAGAATGAAGCTGAAAGAGGGGGAATGAACAGAGACTTTTGTTCGATAACCGTTAAGTTATGCCTACGTATCCTCTCGTGCAATGAGGAAGTCAGAACACCGTAGTTCGACCCAAAGAGACTGAAAGGTGAATTGACTTGTGAACTGCTTGCTTGTCTATGCTCAAGTGTATGACCTGTCTGGCTCAGGTGCTTACTGTCTTGCATTAGACGGAAGAAGCAAGTTCTCGTTTATGAATGAAGATGATGAGAAAAGAATCCCGAAGGAGACGATTATTGTTTGTTTTTGAGTTTTCAGTCTTTTATTGCTTTTGAAGTTTGTCATAAGTTAATGAGCTTAAGCCTAAACCAATGGGTTAGTAAACTCATCACATCTTCCCTCTGATTAGGGGTAATGAGAATACCTTAAGTGTGAAGTCAGGTTCTCACACTTAATCACCTTTGGTATAGGATTAAGATCATTAACCTACTTGTGATTATTTAGATGTTTTTGGTGTTTTTGTTTAGTGTTGAGTAATGAGGTTAAGCCATAATCAAGGATTAAACAGACCCATTACACTATCCTAAAAGAAGGATAATAGATGAGAATGTTTAAGCTGAGGAAAACTCCTCAACTTAATCCATGATTAGGGATTAAACCCATGACAAAACAAGCCTTTGATTAAGTGGATTTTACTTAATGATATGATGATGAAGTGAATTTTATTGTTTGTAAGACAACTTGAGGGGGACTTGTCCATTAACACTAGGGTTAGTCCTTCTTAACCACTTAAGGAAGAATTAGAACCCTAATGCAAGGCCCAAGTTACAAGTGATGTCTTGATGATTATTAAGTGGATTGATTAAGAGATTTAAACACATAAAGGGTTCAAGACTTAGGATTAAAGTTATACACTCCATCCTAAGAGAAGGATGCAGGCATAAGCTTAATCACAAAGTCTTAAAGCCTTTAGGGTTTAGTCCCTGATTATGAGGTGAGAAGAGAAGACTCAAAGAGAGACACAAAGGTAAAACTATGAGGGGACTAATCAAAACCCTAATTCATTGTCATGCTTGGATGATCCTAAGGTTTGTGAGGTTTCCAAGAACAATCTTCAGAAGAACCACCAGGAAGCAGATGAACAGGATCAAGAGAAGCAAAGTGACTTGCTTTATTCAAGAAGTCAAGTCACTTGAAGAAAGAAAATGGGAAGAAGAAGAATGAGCAAGCTCAAACTCAAACACAAATAGAAATGCAGCAATGGATGCAAGAGAGATGAAAAGAAAAGGTATGAGAAGTGAAGGCAAATCCACTTCTCAAGTTTACTTACCACCTGAAATGTTAGAAAGAAATGCAATGCAATGCTAAATGAGATGAAATGACATGATGCTATACCAAACCAGAAGCATGTTGATGATGATTATGATGTTATGAGGTGCTGCAAACATGAGGCAAGACAATGGGGATGTTCATACAAGATCATGAATGCAAATGATGCAAGTTAAGGAGCATGAACAAACATGGAAAGTTATGAATCCTACAAGACAAATGACATGGCAAATATGAGATGCAATGGTCAAAGATGCTTCCTATATGTCTTAAGATGTCAAATGAATCATAAGAATGCACAAAATGCAAAGACAAGTCAAGTTATGCAAGGAGATGCAAGAAGGATGCCAATGGAAGCCCAAATTAGGGTTTATGGATCAAACATCAAACAAAAACCCAAAACAGAAACAAAACCCTAAGATAAAAATGGAAAATGGCACCCAAAGAAACCCTAAACCTATAATGAACCACTGCCCAAAGGGGAGCTCTCAACTCTCAACCAAACTCAAGATATGAATTTCCTAAGTTATTAGGGTTTTTTAGGGTTCTTAACAAAATAAATGCCAAACAATTTGAAAATGCAAGAACAATTCATGGCCTTTTTATCCTTGAAAATACATGTTAAACACAAGACAAAGCAAAAAGAATCAATGTCTCAACCTTTACCAATAGGCAGAAATGAATTTTTGAATCCATGATCAAAATAATGCATAAAAAATTATTTAATTCAATGAAAAATTCTCAAAATGCATCAAGATCAAAAAAGAAATTTGGTTTGAAGGTTGGACAATGTTTCTAAATGTCTTAGAACATTTCATGAATTTTTTTGTAATTTTTAGATACCTAAAAGTATTTTTAATTAATTAATTCTCATTAATCAATTAAAAATAATCTTTTAAATATTTAAAAATACTTTTTTAATGATAAAAAATAAAATAAAAATGTTTTTGGGTCATAAAAATTAATAAAACTTTAAAGAAAAAGTTTCATAATTTTTAAGGATTTTTTGCTATTTTAAATTAATTGTGCAAAACAAATGAAATAAAAAGAAATAAAAACAAATAAAATAAAAAGTAATCAGATTGGATGGGTGAGATGCGTCCTGGATTCAAATCTGTTGACTGGCGCGTGAATGAAGGGTGGAGATTGCATCTGGCTTAATTATCCTAATTAATAATTAATTAAACTAATGAAAGAGATTAGGGCAAATCAAACTGATCCTGGCCTTCTATCTGCGCGCGAAGTCAAACAATTCCACGCAATCAATGGTTCAAATTCAAACTGACATTAATGACTGGATTAAGCCCTAATTACACTCAGGCTGCCGGAGAAGACTTCCGGTCGTCTTCTCCGGCGAGCACTTCCCCTGAAAAACTCCCATCTTCCTCAAAACGTATCAAAAGTGAAATCTAAACATATAGAAATGAACCCCATGATCTCCTGAATCAAAACCCTAACCCCAAACAAATTTATTCTTCATCAATCACATGAATCGAAGGCAAACATTTTTAGGGCAAACCAGTTTCAGAGTCAAATTAAATGCTCAAATCACAACCGTTTTCAAAACCAATGGTACCAGAATGATCAGTGAAACAAATGGAACAAGTTTGTAACATGAGAAACCATTTCTGGAAAAATAAATTTCAGGCTACCTGAGATTTGAAGCTTTCAGTTTAGGAACTTTCTGGCCTTCTCTTTATGTGCAAACCACTCCTTAGGACCCCTTGATGATGTTTGAATACCTTAGAACAATTTATGTAGGCTGGTTGACGAGTTTCGAAAGCTCCTGCTTCAAGCTCAGTCAACAATGGCTATGGTGATTCTGACTGATTCAGGCCACTGTGAATGATGGTTTATGGTCCAGATGATGTATGGAGAAGCTTTGCAAGGTTTGTTTGGTTGTTTGTGGGCTAGGGAGGGAGATTCGAATGAATCTGCAGAATGAGGATGAAGAATGGCAGTGGGGTGCTTTTGCTGTTTCAGGCTTATGCTTTGGGTGGTTTCTACTCAATGATACATGGTGAGTTGAATGGAGGAAAAGGTTTTTGTGTTTTCAAGCTGTGGAGAGGAATTCGAAAGCTTATGCAAAATGGAAGGTTTTTGTGAATGTGTGTAGTGTGATGGTTTCAGCCTTGCTTCTTGTTATGGCTAGCTTGCAAATTGATAACATAAACAAATCTGATTGGCTGGATGATGTGACTTGTGCTTTTGTGATTGGTAAGTTTGCTTTTGCCAAAAGTCAAAAATCTTGTAAGAGAAGCATGGGCTTGACTCTAGGCAAGTACAAGGGCTAGGGCTGGCGCAGCATGGTGAGTGTGTGAGGCTGGCTTGATTCAAGGACCAATGCAGCAAGTTGGTGAAGCATGATCATGAGTTTTGCAACTTGGTTACTTTATGGATTTTCATGAAAAATGCCTTGTTACACAAACCAAACCATAGGCAAACTTGATCCAATTCTGATTTTCAGCACTTAGAGAATGTTTATGTGTTGGTTTGAAATGAATTAGAGGCTACATTTGGCTTTGGTTCAAGACTTTGCAAAATTTCCATTTGAAGCATGCCTTAGAAATTAATGATTTTTGCCAACTTTGCATTGCCATAACTTTTGATCCAAGAAGAGTTTGATCATGTTCTTGTACTTTTTGAAAAGGGAAAGATGAGATCTACAACTTTCATGACCAAAGTTTTTTCATTTGAAGCCTTTTTGAATCATGAATCAAGGCTTGAAAAATGACCTAAAATGATGCATTCTTGAAAAGTCAACTATGCCCAAAAAGTCAACATTTGCAAAAACCCTAAATTCTTGATTTCTATGAACTTCAACCTTCTTCCATGATCAAATAAAGATCATATACACTCAAAATGATGAAGATCACCCATTGGTTGGGTCATTGGGGGCCTCAGATGCCCTGATTTTGCACTGACTTGTCTGGAAAGTCAACTCTTGATCAGATGACTTCCCCATGGAATTTCTTCATGAAAATTGATATGCATACTCCCTATACCATATAGAGATCAATGGAAACAAAAATGACCAAAAAACTTGGGGTTATGGCCTCTGAAACCAAAACCCTAATTTTCAGTCAACTGTGCAGTTCAAACTGGCTCTGCATCACCTCAAACCCTAGTTCTTGTGATTCCTCTGCAATTTTGACTTTGAGGAGATGAAATATGATATAAGAACACACATGGACCATTTTGAATTGATTGGTGGCCTTTGGAGTGCCTCAAGAAGCTTTGGGATTGCTCAGATCACAAACCCTAGGTGCAGATGCCTTAGAAACTATGCAGTGAATCAAGAATGAGATGTGAGATGATATGATGGTGTTTATGCATATGAAATGATCACAAGCCATGGTGTGAATGGGTGAGGGCAAATTTGGGGTGTTTACAGTCAGTAATAATCCTTTCAGGGATGCCATACCTACATATGAGATTATTCTTAATGAACCGAGCCACAACATTCTTGGTAACAGATGCAAATGAAGCTGCCTCCACCCACTTCGTGAAGTAATCAATAGCAACTAGGATGAAACGATGCCCATTTGAAGCAGTAGGCTTGATCTCACCAATCATATCAATGCCCCACATGGAAAAGGGCCAAGGAGCAGTCAACACATTCAAGGGTGATGGAGGTACATGAACTTTATCAGCATAGATTTGACATTTGTGACAAGTTCTGGAGTGTTGATAGCAATCAGCTTCCATGGTAGACCAATAGTAACTTGCTCTCAAAATCTTCTTTGCCATAGTATGACCACTAGAATGAGTGCCAAAGATCCCATCATGCATGTCTTCCATAATCTCAGTTGCTTCCTTCTTATCCACACAACGAAGCATAGTTGAATCATGATTGCGCTTGTACAGAATCCCCTTACTCAAGAAGAACTTAGCAGCAAACCTTCTCAGAAACTTCCTATCTTTGACAGATGCCCCTTCAGGGAATTCCTGAGCTTCAAGATATCTTTTTACTTCATAGAAACAAGGCTTCTCCTCTGCCCCTTCAGTGTCAATCTCATTGCAGTATGCAGGCTTCTCAAATCTATCAATGGTAATCTTGGGAGCTTCATCATCCCAGCTGATCTCAAACATAGATGCCATGGTGGCTAATGCATCTGCCAACTGATTCTCTCTTCGTGGAATATGTTCAAAGGTAATCTCTTTGAAATGTGGGATCAAAGACAACACATGCTCTCTGTAAGGAATGAGGTTATCATGCTTGGTATCCCAATCTCCTTTAATCTGACTTACTACCAGGGCTGAATCTCCATACACATCAAGGAACTGAATCTTCATATCAATAGCAGCTTTAATACCCAGGATACATGCCTCATACTCAGCCATGTTATTGGTACAATGGAAACAAAGTCTGGCAGTAATCGGGGTATGACAACCTTCAGGGGAACTAATCACAACACCAACACCATTACCAAGTGCATTAGAGGCACCATCAAAAACCATAGTCCATCGGGATCCTTGTTCAGGTCCGTCATATTGTCCAGGTTCTTTGGTAATAATCATAATATCTTCATCAGGGAACTCAAAATTCATTGACTGGTAATCATCCACTGCTTGATGAGCCAAATGATCAGCAACAACACTTCCCTTGATGGCCTTCTGAGTAGTATACTGTATGTCATATTCTGTCAAGATCATTTGCCATCTTGCAATTCTTCCGGAGAGAGCAGGTTTCTCAAATATGTACTTGATTGGATCCATCTTTGAAATCAATAAGGTAGTATGGGTCAACATATACTGTCTTAGTCGGCGAGCAGCCCATGCCAAAGCGCAGCAAGTTTTCTCGAGCAGTGAGTATCTTGTTTCACAGTCGGTAAACTTTTTGCTAAGGTAGTATATTGCCTGCTCTTTTCGACCAGACTCGTCATGTTGCCCCAACACACACCCCATTGAGTTGTCTAACACTGTTAAGTACATAATCAAGGGTCTTCCATCAACTGGTGGCATCAAAATTGGTGGTTCTAGCAAATATCTCTTGATTTCATCAAAGGCAGTTTGGCACTCATCATTCCATTCCATCACCTGATCTTTCTTCAACAACTTGAAGATTGGCTCACAGATGGCAGTTAATTGGGAAATAAATCTTGCAATGTAGTTCAATCGTCCCAAGAAACCTCTAACCTCCTTCTCAGTACGGGGAGCTGGCATTTCTCGTATAGCTTTCACTTTTGATGGATCTACTTCAATACCTTTTCCACTGACAATGAAACCCAGGAGTTTACCAGATCTAACTCCAAAAGTACACTTGTTTGGGTTCAATCTCAACTTATATTTCTTCAACCTCTCAAACAACTTGTGCAGATGATCAAGATGTTGCTCTTCATTCTGATACCTGGCTATCATATCATCTACATATAACTCTATCTCATGATGAATCATATCATGAAACAAAGCCACCATAGCGCGCTGATATGTTGCCCCTGCATTCTTCAAACCAAATGGCATTACCTTATAGCAAAAGGTGCCCCACTGTGTCACAAATGTTGTCTTCTCCATATCTTCAGGTGTCATCTTGATTTGATTGTAACCAGAGAAACCATCCATAAAAGAGAATACCTTATGCTGAGCAGTGTTGTCTACCAGAATATCAATATGAGGAAGTGGAAAGTCATCTTTAGGGCTAGCCTTGTTCAAATCTCTGTAGTCCACACACATACGTACCTTACCATCCTTCTTAGGAACTGGTACCACATTTGCAACCCACTGAGGATAAGAAGTCACCGCTAAGAACCCTGCATTGAACTGTTTCATTACCTCTGCCTTGATTTTTTCTGACATTTCAGGACGCATACGACGAACCTTCTGCTTCTTTGGACGACAATCTTCTTTCACTGGCAAACGGTGAACCACAATGTCTGTATCCAACCCCGGCATATCTTCATAAGACCAAGCAAAGATCTCCACATAGTCACGTAACATCTGAATCAACCTGCTCTTGACACTGTCCTCTAAATCAGCCCCTATCTTGACCTCTTTTCTGTTTTCTTCAGTTCCCAGATTCACAACCTCGACTGGCTCTTCATGTGGCTGTATAACTTTCTCTTCTTGTTGTAACAACCTAGCAAGCTCTACAGGTATTTCACAATCGTCCTCATTTCCGTCTTCAGTTTGATAGATCGGATTCTCAAAATTATAATTGGCAATAGTAAAACTGTTATCAACAGGATCCAGAGTGGATGAGGATCTGCATTTTAGTGATGTGGGTGTGTGTAAGAACACATAGCTGATAAAGCAAAAATAAAAGAAAAGAAAGACAAGGAACACAATATTTACGAAAACGAAACGTCCACTGATTTTATTGAATGAAGTATGCAAATGAAATGACAGCCCGTAACAAGCACACCATTGTGCCCCGGGTAAGGCACATGGCTTGAAAGTTTTATTGTTCAAGAAATTACAAATTTAAAATATAACAACGCAGTAATAGTATTTACTCCTGACTAAAGGAGATAGGGATAACATCTTCAGCTTTCCAATTATCGGGTCCAACACCCACAGTAGGAAAAATCCATGCATCCAAGTTGTAGTCTTCATCTCGATCTCCCACAGCATTAATCTGGTCCTTCACAACCCCTTGATTAGTGATACGAGCAGCACGAGCACGACGAACATCCTTCTGGGACTCTGCAGTGAAACCCAAACCAAACTTGTCAGACTTGTATGGAATATCAGGAAGCTGACCCCAAATAGTACAACCACCTTCATCCACCACAACTCTAGCATCATTGAGGGAAGCCATTGCCATTGTTGGAGGCTTTCTGGTGACCACAGGAACTTTCTTCACAACAGGAGGAGCTACATAATCATTAACAACCCAGGGAACCACTTCAAATGTCTGACACGGAGTCTCAATGTATTCACCTTCCATTTCCAGATACTTGAAGGTATTCACATGGCTGACAAAGTATTCTTCTTCTCCATAGACAGTAACAACCTTTCCATCCACCGGATATCTCAACTTTTGGTGCAATGTAGAGGTTACAGCACCTGCCCCATGAATCCAGGGACGACCAAGCAGACAAGAGTACGAAGGACGAATATCCATCACAAAAAATGTAGCAGTAAACACCTGGGAGCCAACTTTGATTGGAAGATCAATTTCCCCATGTACTACTCTTCTAGAACCATCAAAAGCCTTCACCACAATATTACTGGGCTTCAGCACAGCATCTTCAGGACTCAGCTTATTCAGGACTTCCTTAGGCAACACATTCAAAGAGGAGCCATTGTCTATCAGCACATGTGACAGGGTAGTGCCCCTACATTCAATTGAAATATGCAAGGCCCTGTTATGATCCCTCTTGGCAGGGGTCAAATCAGCATCAGAGAATCCTAACCCATTGTCATAGGTCAGGTGGGCAACACAGTTCTCAAATTGGTCAACAGAAATTGCACTGGGTACATGAGCAGTTTTCAAAAACTTGATCAAGGACTTGGCATGAGCCTCGGAACATAATAACAAAGACAGCATAGAAATCTTCGAGGGAGTATGCCCTAGCTGATCAACAATGTCATAATCACTCTTGCGAATGATTTTCAATACTTCTTCCATCTGCTTAGAGAGATCATCAGCAGCTGGCACATCAGTAGATACAGGCTCAATAACAGGACCCTTGCCCCGAGCATCAGTGGTGGAAGTAGCAGCAGGAGTAACTGCATTCTTAGAAGCAACTGGAGGAGAGAAGACTCTTCCACTACGAGTGATCTTACTAGATCCAGCAATATTATCAATGTCAACAGGTACATCAGCTACAGGCTCTTGCTTAACACCATGGATGTAAACATCAGACCCATAGTGCCAAGGCACAGCTTTGTCAGACGTATATGGGATAGGACCAGGAGTAGTAATGACCACGGGAGCTACTCTGGCTTCAGCAACAACTTTCACAGGACCTTCAGCAGTAATCTTGATTGGACCCTGATGAGTGATTTTAATAGGACCCTTTGAAGTGATTCTTATTGGTACTTTGTCAACCATGTCAACCTCTTCAATCTTCCTACCTTGAGTCAGATGATCCACCACACTTTCTACAGACGACGGAGTCCTCTCAAACACTATAGTATACTTATCCATGAGACGTTGAATTCCATCTCTCAATATGAAGCAACTATCCGGCTTATAGGTACAATACAAACAATCTTCACGACAACCTGGAAAGATCCCAGCTTGTACTAACCTCTTTTTGATAACAGGCAGTGGTGTGGTCAACTCCATAACTGAATAGACATGTAGATCTTCCTCAATGGCATTGACAGTCTTCTCGTGATTTGGCATTGGAGCAGTAATTACATTGGGAGTACCCGGAGGATCAAACTCAATTTCTCCAGCATCAATCATATCTTGAATTTTATTCTTCAAGATCCAGCAGTTATTAGTATCATGTCCCTGGCAGTTTGAATGATATGCACATCGTGCATTGGGATTGTACCTGGGAGAGGTAACATTAGGATTCTGAGGAGCCTCTTTCAAAGTAATGAGCTCAGCCTTCAACAAGTGTTGCAATGCCTGAGCCATTGACATGTTGATCTTCGTGAACTGCCTTCTAGCCCTTTGTTGGTTGCCCTGTGGCTGCTCTGTTGTTGCAGGAGTTGGATTTGAAATATGAACTGCACTAACAGACTGATGCCTTCTGTTACGATCAGGCTGACCATAAACAGCATTGGATTCCTTCTTCCCAGTGGGAGGCTTCTTTGCAGCACTTGATGAAGAAGTGCCCACATGGATCTTACCATTCTTTATACCATTCTCTACTCGCTCTCCTGTCATGATCAACTCAGTGAAGCCAGATGATGAGCTTCCAATGAGATGACTGTAAAACGGACCATTCAGTGTACACATGAACATATCAACCAGCTCCCTATCAGTCAAAGGGGGTTGAACTCTTCCAGCTAAATCTCTCCACTTCTGAGCATACTCTTTAAAACTTTCTTTGGTACCCATAGACATGCTCTGAAGCTGCATGCGAGTGGGGGCTAAGTCAGCATTGTATTGGTACTGCTTATAGAAAGCTTCAGCAAGATCATTCCAGTCCCTGATGTTGACACTCTCCAACTGATAATACCACTCCAGCTGAGCTCCAGATAAGCTCTCTTGAAAAAAATGGATCCACAATTTCTTATCAGCAGTGTGAGGTTGAATTCTTCTGACATAAGACCTCAGATGCAGCTTGGGACAAGAGACCCCATCATAGACAACAAATGTTGGAACCTTGAAACCAATGGGTATGACTACCCCAGATATCAGACTCAAGTCTTCAAAATCTAGCCCAGATGACTTCTGCAACTCCATAGCATCCATCCTATCCACCAGCATCTTGAATTTGTCTTCATTAGGCTCATGGTAGTAATTAGCCTCAGAATCAGAGTCCCCCATTGTATGGTGGAGACTGCCTACCTCTTGCTCAGATTCTTCAGATTCATAGTCTTCAGCTGGTTCTTTGGTCTTGGCAAGACCTTTGAACCTTCTTCCCATGTTGATCAACCCAGCAGACCTTCTAGCCTTCTTAGTCTTCTTGGCCAGCAGTGCCTTCAATTCATCTTGCCCCTTGGACAAGTTCAGGATCAGCTCTTGGAACTGTGCATTTTGTGCCTGGAGATCCTTAACTGATTGTTCAAGAGCCATTGCTGAAATAAACAGCGAGAAGATGAGAAACCTGTGCGCAATTATAAACCTGTGATGCAATGAAATGATATGGGAATGCATATGCAATGTTTTCAAGGACCGCAGGATTTAAATTTGCTTAGACAAACACGAAAGTAAACTTTTATTAGTAATAACTTTGTTTTGCCTTTTAGGCTTACAAAAATGAAAATGAAATAAGTACAAAAAATGGGGTTTTAAGTCTCCCATGGACGTTTCCTCTTTGTATTGAGGTATGAGTTGAGGTTTCGTTCCTCGTGAAGTTGCTTTGTTAGTTCTAGGATTCTTTCTTGGCTTGCTTTGTAATGAGCCTCGAAAGTATCCCTTTGCTCCTTCAGTTGGATCCATGATCTCTGCAAGTCTTCCTTATCAGTAGGCATGTTGTCGCTCCCGACAAGTGACACCGGGTCAGATGAAGGTACAGACGCGAACGGTCGGCGAAGGGAACAGTGAGAGCACACAGCCGTGAACTCACTGGAGATGAAAAGAGTCGCCAGCTAGGCATTTTTATCCCGGAGGAAAGGTAATGCTGCATAGACCTAGAAAAAGATGGATAAGACGGTTTGCGAACCAGAGAGACTGAGAAAGGGGGTTGGTTACAACCTGGGAAGGTATTAGCACCCAGATTGTCCGCCGTACTCGACGGGATCCACGCTTAGAAGATTTGTGTTTTAAAGGGGTAGTGTCAGTGCAATCTGTGCATAAAATAGCTGGAAAAGAATGTACAGGTGTCAGTGTAAAAGAAGTGAAGTGTAGTATATACAGTGTCAGTGTAAGAAAGAGTATGCTCATGATTATGAGGCTTAAAGAATAATGCTGGAAGGAGGGGGAATGAACAGAGACTTTTGTTCGATAACCGTTAAGTTATGCCTACGTATCCTCTCGTGCAATGAGGAAGTCAGAACACCGTAGTTCGACCCAAAGAGACTGAAAAATGAATTGACTGGTGAACTGCTTGCTTGCCTATGCTCAAGTGTATGACCTGTCTGGCTCAGGTGCTTACTGTCTTGCATTAGACGGAAGAAGCAAGTTCTCGCTTGTGAGTGATGGTGATGAGAAAAGAATCCCGAAGGGGGCGATTATTGTTTGTTTTTGAGTTTTCAGTCTTTTATTGCTTTTGAAAGTTTGTCATAAGATAATGAGCTTAAGCCTAAACCAATGTGTCAGTAAACTCATCACATCTTCCCTCTGATTAGGGGTAATGAGAATACCTTAAGTGTGAAGTCAGATTCTCACACTTAATCACCTTTGATGCAGGATTAAGATCATTAACCTACTTGTGATTATTTAGATGTTTTTGGTGTTTTTGTTTAGTGTTGAGTAATGAGGTTAAGCCATAATCAAGGATTAAACAGACTCATTACACCATCCTAAAAGAAGGATAATAGATGAGAATGTTTAAGTGGAGAAAAACTCCTCAACTTAATCCATGATTAGGGATTAAACCCATGACAAAACAAGCCTTTGATTAAGTGGATTTTATTTAATGGTATGATGATGAAGTGTTTTTTATGGTTTGTAAGACAACTTGAGGGGGACTTGTCCATTAACACTAGGGTTAGTCCTTCTTAACCACTTAAGGAAGAATTAGAACCCTAATGCAAGGCCCAAGTTACAAGTGATGTCTTGATATTTATTAAGTGAATTGATTAAGAGATTTAAACACCTTAAGGGTTTAATACTTAGGATTAAAGTTATACACTCCATCCTAAGAGAAGGATGCAGGCATAAGCTTAATCACAAAGTCTTAAAGCCTTTAGGGTTTGGTCCCTGATTATGAGATGAGAAGAGAGGACTCAAAGAGAGACACAAAGGTAAAAACTATGAGGGGAGACTAATCAAAATCCTAATTCATTGTCATGCTTGGATGATCCTAAGGTTTGTGAGGTTTTCAAGAACAATCTTCAGAGGAGCCACCAGGAAGCAGATGAATAAGATCAAGAGAAACAAAGTGACTTGCTTCATTCAAGAAGTCAAGTCACTTGAAGAAAGAAAGTGAGAAGGAGAAGAATGAGCAAGCTCAAACTCAAACACAAATAAGAATGCAGCAATGGATGCAAGAGAGATGAAAAGAAAAGTTATGAGAAGTGAAGGCAAATCCACTTCTCAAGTTTACTTACCACCTGAAATGTTAGAAAGAAATGCAATGCAATGCAAGATGAGATGAAATGATATGATGCTAAGCAAAACCAGAAGCATGTTGATGATGATTATGATGTTATGAGGTGCTGCAAACATGAGGCAAGACAATGGGGATGTTCATACAAGATTATGAATGCAAATGATGCAAGCTAAGGAGCATGAACAAACATGCAAAGTTATGAATCATACAAGACAAATGACATGGCAAATATGTAATGTAATGATCAAAGATGCCTTATACATGTCTTAAGATGTCAAATGAATCATAAGCATGCACAAAATGCAAAGACAAGTCATGTTATGCAAGAGAATGCAAGAAGGATGCAAATGGAAGCCCAAA
Organism: Lathyrus aphaca; assembly: GCA_963966055.1. Classification (NCBI taxonomy): domain Eukaryota; kingdom Viridiplantae; phylum Streptophyta; class Magnoliopsida; order Fabales; family Fabaceae; genus Lathyrus; species Lathyrus aphaca. The sequence continues at coordinate 533,374,746 of OZ014523.1, read as the reverse complement.
TTAGGGTTTATGGATCAAACATCAAACACAAACCAAAAACAGAAGCAAAACCCTAAAGTAAAAATGGAAAATGGCACCCAAAGAAGCCCTAGACCTATAACAAACCACTGCCCAAAGGGGAGCTCTCAACTCTCAACCAAACTCAAGTTATGATTTTTTTAAGTTATTAGGGTTTTTTAGGGTTCTTATCAAAACAAATGCCCATCAATTAGAAAATGCAAGATCAAATCATGGCCTTTTTATCCTTGAAAATACATGCTAAACAAAAGACAATGCAAGAAGAATCAATGTCTCAACCTTCACCAATTGGCAGAAATGAATTTTCAAACATGTGATCAAAATAATGCATAAAAAATGATTTAATTCAATGAAAAATTCTTAAAATGCATCAAGATCAAAAAAGAAATTTGGTTTGAAGGTTGGACAATGTTTCTAAATGTCTTAGAACATTTCATGAATTTTTTTGTAATTTTTAAATACCTAAAAGTATTTTTAATTAATTAATTCCCATTAATCAATTAAAAATAATCCTTTAAATATTTAAAAATACTTTTTTAATGATAAAAAATAAAATAAAAATATTTTTGTGTCATAAAAATTAATAAAACCTTAAAGAAAAAGTTTCATAATTTTTATGATTTTTTAACTATTTTAAATAAATTATGCAAGTTTAAATGAAATAAAATGAAATAAAACAAATAAAATGAGAAGTAATCAGATTGAATGGATGAGATTGCTCCTGGATTCAAACATGTTGACTGCGCGCGCTAGTGGAGGGCCAGGATTGCTTCAGACTTAATTAAATTAATTATGGATTAATTAGACCTAACACGTGGATTAGGGTTAATCAAACGCATCTGGGCCATCGAAACTGGAGGGAAGTCAAACATTCAACGCTCATCTACGCTCAGCATTCAAACTAAAGTTAATGACTGTAATTAGGGCAAATCACTCTCAGGTGGCCGGAGAAGACTTCCGGTCGTCTTCTCCGGCCAGAAGCTCACCTGAAAATCTCAAAACCTCTCAATACGTACCAAAAATGAAAACCAAGAGCATGGAAATGATCCTTATCCTCTCACGAACCAAACCCCTCTCTCAAAACAAATTTAAAGTTCCTAAATCAACTGAATCGAAGCAAACAATTTCTAGGGTTCGTGAGCTTCAAACACAAATTAAATGCTCAAAACAAAACCATTTCAAAAACTAAAGGTACCAGAATGATCAGTGCATCATGAGGAACAAGTTTGTAACATAAAAAACCATTTCTGGAAAAATTAATTTCGAGCTACCTGAGATTTGGAGCTTTCAGTTTAGGAACTTTCTGGCCACTTCCTTTGATGCAAGCTGCTCTACTTGATCCCCCAAATGTGTTTGAATGCTCAAAATGAGTTTGTGTTGGCTGGAGAAGGAGATTCGAATGGAACTGCTTCAGTTCAGTCAACAATGGCCATGATGATTTTGGCACTTTCAGGCTGTGAAAAGGAGTTGTTTGTGATCTATGAAGTGTGTTGAGAAAGTTTGTGGTGTTGGTTGGTGTGTTTGTGGCATGTGGAGAGAGATTCGATAGAATCTGCAGCTTGAGGTGAATAATGGCAATGGAGTTTTCAGGCTTGATTTAGGCTTGAGCTTTGATGGTTTCTTGTCTATGAGATGTGGTGAGTTGAATGATGATGAGAGTTTGAGTGTTTTATGGCTGTGGACAGAATTTCGAAGGAACTTGCAATGAGGTGAGTTTTTGTGAATGTGGTGAATGGTTGTGTTTCAGCCTTGGTCCTTGATGTGTTTAGCTTGCAAATTGATAACATATTTTAATCCAAGTGGCCAGAGGATGTGACTTGTGCAGCTGTGATAGGTAAGTTTGCTTTTGCATAAAAGGTCAACTTTGTGTAAAATAGGGCATGGGCAAGGTCTAGGCAAGTACAAGGCATGGCTGGCGCAGCAAAGGTGAGGGAGAGGCCTAGCAAAGCTCAGCAGCCAATGCACCAAGTTGTAGGAAGTGATCATGAGTGTTTTGCAAGTTGGTTGGCTTATGTTTCACATGTGATCCTTTGCATAACCAAACATGAAACCAAGGGCAAACTTAGTTCAAATCTGATTTTTGTAACTTAGAGAATGTTTACATGTTGATTTGAGATGAACTAGAGGCTGCAATGTGTTTTGATCCAAGACTTTTGCAAAATTTCCACTTGGTGCATAACTTGAAAATAAGTGATTTTTGGCAACTTTGCATGGTCATAACTTTTGATCCAAGAAGAATTTGATCATGTTCTTGTACTTTTTGAAAAGGGAAAGATGAGATCTACAACTTTCATGACCAAAGTTTTTCCATTTGAAGCATTTTTGGATCATGAATCAAGGCTTGAAAATTGACCTAAAATGGTGCATTCTTGAAAAGTCAACTATGCCCAAAAAGTCAACATTTGCAAAAACCCTAAATTCTTGATTTCTATGAACTTCAACCTTCTTCCATGATCAAATAAAGATCATATACACTCAAAATGATGAAGATCACCCATTGGTTGGGTCATTGGGGGCCTCAGATGCCCTGATTTTACACTGACTTGTCTGAAAAGTCAACTCTTGATCAGATGACTTCCCCATGGAATTTCTTCATGAAAATTGATATGCATACTCCCTATACCATATAGAGATCATTGGAAACAAGAATGACCAAAAAATTTGGGGTTATGGCCTCTGAAACCAAAACCCTAATTTTCAGTCAACTGTGCAGTTCATCCTGGCTCTGCATCCACTCAAACCCTAGTTCTTGTGATTCCTCTGCATTTTTGACTTTGAGAAGATGGAATATGATATAAGAACACACATGGACCCCTTTTAATTGATTGGTGGCCTTTTGAATGGCTCAAGAAGCTTTGAGGTTGCCCAGATCACAAACCCTAGGTGCAGATGCCTTAGAAACTATCCAGTGAATCAAAAATGAGATGTGAGATGATATGATTGTGTTTATGCATATGAGGATGATCACAAGCCATGGTGTGAATGGGTGAGGGCAAATTTGGGGTGTTTACAGCTGCCCCTATTCAAACATGAGTTAGCTGTGCAGGTTGTAAGCGACGGCTTAACAGGCAAACAAGATAACTTGTGGTGGAATACCAAAGACAATCCAAAATTTGCACTCACAGAATGAAAAAGAAAAGGGATATAGATTGTAAAGGAAATAAAGTATATCGTAAAGTATGGGCGATGGAGGACGACCGTCGAGCAGAGGACGACTGCTGGGTAAGGTGGTATGTGAAGCAAAGCGATGACGGGGACGGCCGACATGCTGGTAAAGTGTATAAAGCCATGACGGGGAAGGCCTACATGCTGGGGATAAAAAGTAAAGCTAAGACGGGGACGGCCGACTAGCTGGGGAAAAACAAGTAAAGCTAAGACGGGGACGGCCGACTAGCTGGGGAAAAACAAGTAAAGCTAAGATGGGGACGGCCGACTAGCTGTGGAAAATAAAATCATGATGGGGACGGCCATCAAGTTCATAAAGGTAAAGTAACCAACGATGGGGACGGCCATCGGGCTAAAAAGGAAAAGGGACCACGACGGGGACGGCCATCGGGTTAAAGAATAAATGAAATAAACAGATGATGGGGTACGGCCATCAAAGGTGAAGGACGATCACCTAGCAGGGGACGGCTGCTCTGTTGGGTATATATAAAAAAATGATGGGGACGGCCATCAAAGGTGGAGGACGACCACCTGGCAGGGTACGGCTGCCGAAACTATCAACGATGGGGACGGCCATCGGATAGAAAAGGATAACGATGGGGACGGCCATCGGACGAGCAAGATGGAGGACGACCATCAAGAAGTGGAGGACGACCACTCAGCAGGGGACGGCTGCTCTCGAGGTTTCTCATGACATAGGGCGAATGTCAGATAACCAAAATCAATAATGGGGACGGCCATTGGATAAAGTGATGAAGGACGATCATCAAAAGGTGGAGGACGACCACCTAGCAGGGGACGGCTGCTAAAAACAACGATGGGGACGGCCATCGGATGAGCATGATGGAGGACGACCATCAAGAAGTGGAGGACGACCACTCAGCAGGGTACGGCTGCTCTCAGAGGTATCATGACACAGGACGAGTGTTAGAAAAAAATTGTTGGTGGTCTACTGGGGAGTAGTAAACACGGACGAGCGTTTACATCCAAGAAACAAAAGGTATAAGTGTTTGGTATTGTGTATAGATTAAGGATGCGGACGAGCATCCCTAAGACTATGATACGGACGAGTATCACGTAGAAACAAACTGACACATGCTCAGAGATGATGATACGGACGAGTATCAACTGGTTAACAAAGAACACGGACGAGTGTATCTGAAAGGACTCTTCTGGGGAAAAGTAGACACGGACGAGTATCTATATCCAAGAAAACATAAGTGTTTGACACGGTGTACGGATTAAAGATGCGGACGAGCATCCTTAAGACTATGATACGGACGAGTATCATGTAGAAACAAACACTAGACGCAATGTTCTGAGATGATGGTACGGACGAGTACCAACTGGTTAACAGAGAACAAGGACTATTGCCGAATCTGCGGGGACATGAGTGGTGACGTATACAAGATACGGACGAGTATCTGTATAAGCGTACCATGAGTAGTGAGTATTGTTTTGTATAGATGAGTGTTTATCTGCTGGGGAGAGTGACACGGACGAGTGTCAAGAGAGAAAAGTAATATTAACAAGTGTATGGGTGATGAAAGTGTACGCGACTGCGCTGGGGATATGGCACGGACGGGTGCCAAAAAGGGTGTATATACAAGGTATGTGAGTGCAAAAAGGATGTCTTTGACTTTTTGCTGGTGATTTGACACGGACGGGTGCCAGAATGTATCTGTAATGAGGGTGATTTGTTTGTAGAGTGTATTCAGGCGACCTGTGGGGAAAGATGACACGGACGGGTGCCAAAAGGTGTATATGCGGGTGTTTGTGAATGTGAGGCAACTGCTTTTGCTGGGACTCTGATGGGGGTTTTGGGGGAAAGTAATTTGTATTCACAAGCGTTTAATTCACAACATGACTTATGATTATGCTATGCATTTGATTTTTTTCGTAATGCTCCATATTAGACGGAATGCTACGCTCTGGGGGGTGAATATGATGCGGATGCCATGATTATGCAAAGGGGCACAGATCCGGGATTCGGATCCCGATGCTGCGAAGATCTCTGGATGATCTGCTTGAAATGGACCTCCCAGCTGGGGATGAGATCATTGGTAGATCTAATGATGTATCTGCTTGGGGATATATGTCACCGGTTGACATATCCTTGTAATACGGGACCCCGCTGGGGTTTGTAGAAGCTTTCTTCACTCTGTTGTGATCTCTTCATGCGTTGCTCTTTCGGATAGAGGCTGGAACTCTGTGGGGAGATAATTTCCTGTCTTCCGTGTTCAACTGAGGATGACAAGGCAACTCGGCTGGGGAATTATGAGAGTCAACTCAGCTGGGGAGAGCAAACAAGAGGCAACTCAGCTGGGGAGGAAACATCCTGAGTGTTAAACCTGTTAGTTGATTTGGCAACCTTGCTGGGGGAATGGGGAGCAACTCAGCTGGGGAAAGCAATGGGGAGCAACTCAGCTGGGGAAATGGAGCATTTCGGATGCTGAGATTGAGTGTATGCTGATTTGGCAGCTCCGCTGGGGAAATGGGCACCTTCTAGTGCCCTGTGGAAGATAGACCGAGTTGATAATGATTCGCCTATTTGCTGAGACGTAACCTGCATGCCCCAGGTCGCGTTCTGGATACCTGCAATCCTGCAAAGATAATGGAACGTACAAAAGGTCCCGAGGTATCCCTTACTGGATTCCGTCATAGGAGTTAAGTACTTTCGAGAATAATCACATTCCCTGTAAGCATGTGTTTTTATTTTAGAGAAAGGCATCTGTACTTATGCAATTGTATTTTTAGAGATATCAGACAACTCCTTGCAAAACGTAAATGTAAAAGACGAAACATGACTGAAAATCTGATTTTATTAATCCATGTGCCCTGAATTGGCAAGATACAGTCAAGGAAACAAGTTTCCTGAAATGAGGAGATTGTTACAAATTGAGAAATAAAGTGCTGGCGGTGTTGTCGACGCTTTGAGGAGCTTCCTCTTCTGCTATGACTCGTATGACAATGACGTTCTTCTCGTCTTGCTTTCTGGAGAGAGTTGATTCTGATCGAAGCTTGATCCTTTGGAAGCTTACCAAGTTGTAGGTGATACAGACGAATTCAGAATGCAGTTGTTCGCTTATTCCCTTATTTTGCATGGATCGCCCTTTCGGGTTTTCAATCCATCGGGATACCCATTTTTTGCCTGAGCTGTCCAATGCGGCTTTTCAACTCAGCGGGTGTACGTTTTTTCATTTATTTCCCTTACTTTTGCCCGAGTCTTTTATTCTGTTTTTGACTCGCCGGGATGCCCTATTTTTGCCTGGACTTACATTCTGTTTTTATGTCCAGCGGGTCATTTTATGCGAAGTATTTTTTAACTGCATCTGAATTCACAGGGGACGGGAAATCTTCACCATCCATGGTGCTGAGCATCAGCGCTCCACCGGAGAAAACTTTCTTTACAACGAATGGTCCTTCATAGTTCGGAGTCCATTTGCCCCTGTGGTCTGTATGAGGAGGGAGGATTCTTTTCAGCACAAGATCTCCCACTTGGTACTCTCGGTGCCTGACTTTCTGATCGAAGGCTTTCTTCATTCTCTTCTGATATAACTGCCCATGGCAGATTGCAGCCAATCTCTTCTCTTCGATCAGACTCAGTTGTTCGTATCGGGACCGAACCCATTCTGCTTCACTCAGTTTAACATCCATCAATACCCGTAACGAGGGTAGTTCAACTTCAACAGGTAGGACTGCTTCCATACCATATACAAGCTGATACGGTGTTGCCCCAGTGGACGTTCTGATTGATGTGCGGTACCCATGCAAGGCAAATGGTAGCATTTCGTGCCAGTCTTTGTATGTGATTACCATCTTCTGCACAATCTTCTTGATATTCTTATTTGCTGCCTCAACAGCGCCGTTCATCTTTGGCCTGTAAGGAGAAGAATTGTGATGTTGGATCTTGAAGTCCCGGCACAGCTCTGCCATCATTTTGTTATTTAGATTGGAACCATTATCAGTAATGATTCGCTCGGGCACTCCATACCGACAGATGATATCTCTCTTCAGAAATCTGGCTACCACTTGTCTTGTAACATTTGCATATGAGGCTGCTTCAACCCACTTGGTGAAATAGTCAATGGCGACTAAGATGAATCTGTGGCCGTTTGAAGCAGTCGGCTCGATCTTGCCAATCATATCAATGCCCCACATGGCAAAGGGCCATGGAGAAGACATGATGTTCAAAGGATTGGGAGGCACATGCACCTTATCTGCATAGATCTGGCATTTGTGGCATTTTCTGGCGTAAGCACAACAGTCTGCATCCATTGTGATCCAGTAATAACCTGATCTTAACAACTTTTTAGCCATTGCATGTCCTCCAGTATGGGTACCAAAGGAGCCTTCGTGCACTTCATGCATCAATAAATCTGCTTCCGTCTTGTCAACACATCTGAGGAGTACCATGTCAAAGTTCCTCTTGTATAAAGATCCATCAGCATTCAGGAAGAAACTACCAGCAAGCCTTCTCAAAGTCTTCTTATCATTGGAAGATGCCCCAGGTGGGTATGTTTGATCCTCCAAGAAGCACTTAATGTCATGGAACCAAGGCTTGTCATCTTTTACAACATCTGCTGCAAATACATATGCTGGTCTGTCAAGTCTAGATACTGAAATCTGAGGTACAAAGTTAGCAGCTTGAACTTTGATCATGGACGAAATGGTAGCGAGAGCATCTGCAAACTGATTCTCGTCTCGAGGGATATACTCAAGCTTGACCGTTGTGAAGAAAGTCAGTAACCTTCTCGTGTAATCCCTGTAAGGTATCAGATGATCTTGATGTGTATACCATTTCCCATTGGTCTGATTGATTACCAAAGCTGAATCTCCGAATACGGTCAATGTCTTGATCCTGAGGTCAATAGCTTCCTCAAGACCCATAATGCAAGCTTCGTATTCAGCTTCGTTGTTAGTGCAGTTGAAAGTGAGTTTTGCCGTGAAAGGCATGTGAACTCCTTTAGGTGTAATGAGTACTGCACCAACACCACGGCCATTCATGTTAACAGCCCCATCAAACATCATAGTCCATTCTTCCTCCGGGTCAGGCCCTTCAGTGTGAATAGGCTCTTCGTGATCTTTTGCTTTAATGAACATGATGTCTTCATCAGGGAAGTCAAATCTCATAGGCTGGTAGTCATCTATAGGTTGCTCAGCAAGATATTCAGATAGTACACTGCCCTTGATGGCTTTCTGAGATGTGTACTGTATGTCGTATTCTGTAAGGATCATTTGCCATCTTGCAACCCGTCCGGTAAGAGCTGGCTTCTCGAAAATGTACTTAACTGGATCCATTTTTGAGATTAATAAGGTAGTGTGGGTCAACATATACTGTCTCAGTCGGCGAGCAGCCCACGCTAAAGCACAGCAAGTTTTCTCGAGCAGTGAATAACGCTGTTCACAGTCGGTAAACTTTTTGCTTAGGTAGTATATTGCGTACTCTTTTCGACCAGACTCGTCATGCTGGCCCAGCACACACCCCATTGACTCTTCTAATACTGTCAAGTACATGATCAAAGGTCTTCCTTCAACTGGAGGCATAAGGATTGGAGGTTCTTGCAGATATTCCTTGATCTTGTCAAAAGCCTTTTGGCAGTCTTCGTTCCACCTGACCGTTTGTTCCTTTCTTAGCAGCTTGAACAAGGGTTCACAGGTTGCTGTGAGGTGAGATATGAACCTTGAAATGTAGTTCAATCGACCTAAGAACCCTCGAACTTCTTTTTCAGTTTTAGGTGCAGGCATCTCTTGAATAGCTTTGACTTTATCAGGGTCAACTTCAATCCCTTTCTCGCTTACAATAAAGCCCAGCAGCTTACCGGATCGCACCCCGAATGTGCATTTGTTGGGGTTCAGCTTCAATTGGTATTTCCTCAGACGCTTGAATAACTTGAGCAGATTTACCAGGTGATCTTCCTCTGTAAGGGACTTGGCGATCATATCGTCCACATAACATTCTATTTCCTTGTGGATCATATCATGGAATAATGTCACCATAGCCCGTTGATATGTTGCACCAGCATTCTTCAGTCCGAATGGCATCACTTTGTAACAGAACGTGCCCCAGGGTGTGATGAATGTTGTCTTCTCCATGTCTTCAGGTGACATTTTGATCTGATTATACCCTGAAAATCCATCCATGAAGGAGAATACCGAGAACTGAGCCGTGTTATCCACCAATACGTCAATGTGAGGTAATGGGAAGTCATCTTTCGGGCTGGCTCTGTTCAGATCCCGGTAGTCAACACACATTCTTACTTTGCCATCCTTCTTAGGCACAGGTACTATGTTAGCAACCCACGGCGGGTAGCTAGTTACAGCAAGGAACCCGGCGTCCCATTGCTTTTGTACCTCCTCTTTGATTTTCATTGCCATGTCCGGGCGAGTGCGACGCAACTTCTGTTTAACTGGCGGGCATTCTTCCCTCAGAGGCAGCTTGTGCACAACAATGTCGGTATCCAATCCCGGCATATCTTGATACGACCAAGCAAACACATCAACATACTCTTGAAGCAGATCTATCAACTGTCTCTTCACTGAGTCTTGCAGGCAGGCCCCGATTTTGACTTCTTTCACGTCTTCGTCTGTACCAAGATTAATCACTTCAATCTCCTCCTGATGAGGAGTAATAACCTTTTCCTCCTGTCTCAACAACCTGGCTAGCTCTTCAGGAAGCTCATATTCTTCATCAACCCCTTCATCAGCTTGATTGATCGGATTGTCAAAGTCATACGATGTCATAGCCGTGCTGTTGTCGGTGCTGTCAGGAAGGCACTCTCTGCAAGGGTTAAGTTGGTTCATTTTAGTGATTGATTTTAATCTTGCTTTAGAAAAAGTGAAATGAAGTTATCATTTTGAAAGCACCGCCATTTATTTTTTGTACAAAAAGAAAAATGGAAAAACAGTGAGCATAAAAGAAAAAGACTCGTTTGCAAAAAAGATGTCTGATACTTCATTAATTTAATCTTGTTTGCACAAAAGTACAGATGGCCCTGGTTACAAAATGAGTCTTGTCATCTTGGGCAAGATGCAAGACTTGGATGCATGCTATAAAAAATACAGGAAATAATAATTACTCTGCATGAGTAACTCTTATAATTTCCTGGGAAGACCAGTTCGAGACACTGCTCCCCGGGATCTTTGGACGAATCCAATTCTCCAGATTGCGCTCCTCTTCCAGCTCGTCTTCCAAACAGTTGATAGCATCGGGGGTAAGCATCCCCCCACTGACAAAACCAGGCTCTGCAGCAGCCTTTGCTTGATGTTGAGTTGGTTTGTAACCCAACCCAAACTTGTCCTTCTTCTCCTCCACAGCTAAAACCTTGCCCCAGCCTAGGGCAGTTCCTTCTTCAACAACCTTCCGGGCTTGTTGGTAAGATGACATTGGAGTACCAGATACAGCAGATGCTTCATTCACATTCAACGCTTCAAACCCCTGGCTCATTGTTTCATGGATCTCTCCATCCATTTCAATGTACTTGTAGGTTGCCAGGTGGCTAACAAAAATGTCCTCCTCTCCACAGATTGTGACAACTTGGCCTTCCCACTCAAATTTTAACTTTTGGTGAAGGGTAGACGTTATTGCGCCGGCGGCGTGAATCCAGGGTCTACCCAACAAACAGCTGTAGGCGGGCTGAATGTCCATCACATAAAAGATAGTTTTAAAGGTCTGCGGTCCAATTGTCACGGGCAGCTCAATCTCTCCCAGAACCGATCTCTTCGAACCATCAAAGGCTCGTACCACCAGGTTGCTGGGTCTCAATGCCAATCCATTATATTCTAACTTCACCAGAGCCTTCTTTGGTAAGACATTCAGGGAAGATCCTGTGTCCACCAGCACATGAGAAAGGACAGCTCCTTTGCATTCCAGGGTTATGTGCAAGGCTTTGTTGTGGTTGCGGCCATCCGCTGTCAAGTCAGAATTGGTAAACCCTAGCCCATTGCTAGCAGTAACATTACCAACCACGGTTTCCAATTGGTTGACAGTAATCTCCTCAGGCACGTAAGCTGCGTGCAAGACTTTAAGTAGTGCATTCCGATGGGCTTCGGAGCACATAAGCAGTGAGAGGATGGAGATTTTGGATGGCGTCTGGTGAAGTTGATCCACAATTTTGTAATCACTCTTTTTAATGATTCGCATAAACTCATCAACTTCCTGATCAAATGGAGTTTTCAGGGCTTCTTTGGCAGCTGGATCTTCCTGCACCGGGCCTTTACCTTTTGCCTTGGCAGCAGCTTCTGCTTCGGCAGTAGGCTTTTGAATTTGTGGGGCGAAGAGACGTCCGCTTCGGGTGAAGCCTCCGCCTCCGCCCACATTATCTACTTGTGGTGCAGGTGTTGATGTTTCCAGAGCGATTCTTTTCCCTTCACAGTACACGTCAGAGCCATAGTGCCAAGGGATGGCCCTATTGCTTTCATATGGTACTGGTCCAGGCACCGTGACAGTGACCGGACTGATTGCTGCTGCTGAAGGGACTGTTATTGTTTGTGGATCATAAAAGATTGTAACTGGTGCTCTAGTGGGAGCAGCACCTTCTGAATGGTAGGCGGAGTTATTTTCTGGATCGTAGAATATGGTAACTGTGGAGACATCTTCATGATTGTTTGCTGGTGTTGTAGGAGGTTCTGTCGGAAGGACTGTTGCTGTTGTTGATGGAGAGTCGAAATGGAATGAAGCTGAAGTTGTAGCAGGAGAAACTGTTGTAAACTGATCATTTGGGAGGACAGATGAAGTACTTGCTGATGCTGCTGATGAATTGTCGGGAACAATAGTTGCTGCAGTTGTAGGAGGGTCTGAAACCGTTGTTGATGAAGTTGCCGGGTTTGTCGGAAATGATGTAGTGATCTGTAGCAAACCACTCTGAATAAGGCCGTCAATGCCATTCCTTAAATCTTCACACCCATTCCATGAAATATTGCAGTATGGGCACCCTAGTTCACACCCCGGAAATATATTGTTTTCACGGAGTTGAGCTTTGATTTCCACCAATGGTGTCCTGATCTGATCCACACTGGTTATGAAATAAGACGGTGCGTCTTCTTCAATTGCGTTAATTCGAGGACCACCATGGTTTGGCATAGGGTTTTTATTGACGTTGGGCGGAGGTGCAAAATTCAGAGCCTTGGAGTCTACCAAGTCTTGTACCTTCATATGCAGAGCCCTGCATTTTTCTGTACTGTGACCAGGTGCGTTTGAATGAAAAGCACACCTAGCGTTGGAGTCATAGTTTCTTGGTAGACTGTTGGGATCCGGAGGTGCCAACGTTCTTAGCTCAACTAGGTTGAGTTTCAGAAGCTGTGGCAGCAAGGCAGCATACGGCATTGGGATCGGGTCGATCACTCTATTAGCTTGGGATGGCCTCTGTTGGAATGGCCTTTGTTGATTGTTGTTGGTGTTGTTGTTGTTGAAGTTCCTTGGAGGATACTGATTCTGCTGATACTGAGGTTGTTGTTGGAAGTTTTGTTGAGGAGGTTGATAGACTGGCTGTGGATGAGCTGGAGCAGGGATAGTGACTGCTGCTATTGACCTTTGAACATATTGGGGCCTACCCCTGTTGGTGTGAATGGCATTGGTCTCGCCAGTTCTTCTTGGGCCTGCAAAAGGCTTTCTTGTACTACTGGACGAGCTTGCACCGTTGTCTGAGATCTTTCCCATTTTTAACAGGCTTTCAATTCTCTCCCCGGCTATAACAACATCTGCGAAGCTGGTGGAAGAGAAAGCAGCTAACCTGTCAATATAGGTTCCCTGAAGAGTGTTCATAAACATGTCTGCCATTTCTCTTTCAAACATTGGTGGTTGAACGGCAGCAGCCAATTGCCTCCATCTCTGAGCATATTCTCTGAAGCTCTCCCTTGAAGACTGTGACATTCCCATTAGGAGGGTCCTGTTGGGTGCCATATCTAGATTATACTGATACTGTCTGATGAAGGCCTCTGCCAGGTCCTTCCAACACCTGATAGTTGCTCTTGTCAGATGAGAATACCACTCCCTCGAAGCTCCAGTCAAGCTATCTTCAAAATAGAACATCCACAGTTTCTCATCCATTGTATAGGCCTTCAGCCTTCCCAGAAATGATTGCAAATGAGTTCGGGGGCATGAAGTCCCATTATACTTTTCGAAACAAGGAGGCTTGAACTTATGGGGGATCCTGACCCCTTCAACCAAACCCATGTCCATGACGTCGAAGCCCAAAGAATTTTGAGATTCTAAAGACCTTAACTTCTCAGCTATTTCATCCAATCTCCTATCATAAGCATCCTCTCCAGCACCCATTACTGTAAATTGGTCCTCCTGAGGATCTTCTTGAAGTACTCTGGCTGCAGTAGCTGTTCCTTGGATGTTGGCAGGAATATTAATCTCAGGATGTAGATGTGGACCAAACACAGGGGGATTCACATGTGGTTGCGCCCTTTCATTGTTACTGGTGCCTGCAGTTCCTACATGAGGTTCCTCTTGATTTTGCCTCTCCACCATGGCCCTTAGTCTCTCCTGGCTCTGAGCCATGTTGTTCATAACTTCCATGAACTGCGTCATCTGCGTTCTCATCTCTAACCTTTCGTTGGCCATCTGGTTTCTGACCTCCGTAAGGTCTTGCTGCATCTGGTCCATCTGGATTCCCGGAAGGTTGTTTCTAGTTGGGTACCTGTGTGGCCTGTTGAGAGGAAATACCCGGCGGCGAGCAATAATTCCTGAATATCACAACAGAGGTTAGCAACAACAAAACAAAACCTACAAAACAAATAAAAGGTTAGCATGCAATGCAGTTATGCTTATTCGTTCTCAAGGTATCCGGTTTGGTCTTCAGTTTTGACCCTTCCAGACCCTTGAAGATGTTGCTGTTGAACCCAGATGGAAATTAACACAAATACATTACAGAAGGTGAAATAATACGATTTGTTTACTTTACAACACAAAACCCCAAAAGGGGCCAAAATACATCACAAAAGCAAAAGTACACGGAAAAGGAACAACAACAAGCAAATGATCAAACTCCAAGGCCAAACTCATCCTCACGAACTTCCTTAAGAAGTGCTTCGGTCACAGGATCAGCCGGATGCTCCGTGAGACTTCTGATGAGAAGGTTCCTTGTTGCAACAGCTGCAGTCAATTTCTTGCTCTGACTTTGGTCCTTAGACCTCTTCAATCCTGCTTTGATTTTCAGCTCTGATATCTCCTCCTGGGCTGCTGCCAGGGCTTTTTCCATCTGCTCCATCTTGTCTTGAGCTCTCTTGTCTTCTAGAGTGCGGGCCTCAGTGATCCGGACCCACCTGGCCTGACTCTCTTTCAAATACAAGTCTGTTCTTGCTCTTTGGAACTGAGCTTCCTTACAAGCATTCTTCAGAATCTGCTCACCAGCTTTGGACTTGTTGATATAATCTCCAGACTTCTCAATTTTAGTCAAGTGTTCCACTCTCAATTTCTCCAATCTCTCAATCTCCCTCACACCTTCACTCCTCTCCCTGAGGGTCTTCTGCAAGGCTTGGGTTAACTTCTCATTTCTTTCCTTCAAGCTTTCAAACTCCTTCAAACTGATAGTGGCAGGGGGTGGTGCTGAAGATGACTCAGGCATGTCTTCTATGGTAAAGGGCATTCCAGAGGATTGGGCCCTAGCATGGGACCACTCATAATATTGGACTGATGCCACATTATTGCACTTCCCCAGAATGATGATTCCCTTAGTTTGAACATGATCCCAGGCCCAGGCAGCCTGCCTAACAACAGTCAAACTAATCTTGTTCTCACAGTAGAGGGTCTCCACCAAATCCTGTACCCTAGGAGCATGGACCAGTGCATAGCCTAATTGCCTCTTGAACAGCAGAGGGTTGTAATTGATACTTCCCTTAACTCCTATTAAGGGCACATTGGGAAAGTGCCCACAGCTGGTGATCATATCTCTGCCCTTGGTGCTTTGAGTACACCATCTGATGTCTGCTGAAGTGAGAGTAGTGAGCCTCTTAGCCCAGTTGCTTTGCTGATGAGGATTAAGAAATGCATCTGTCCTGGGTAGATGCCTGAGGGGCCAAGCATGGAATAATGGAGCACAAATCCTCACTAACCTTCCCCTCTGCTTCTCATTCCTCTGATGGACTGAGTAATAGAGATCACCCAGTAAAGTTGGCACTGGGTTCTTCAGGATGAACAAGTGGATTGCATTCTTGCTGATGAATCGAGGCTCATCTGCAAACAGCACAATTCCATATACACTTAAGGCAAACAGAGCACAAACAGCTTTCCAATCCCCCAAGGAGGCCTTCAAACTAGCTTGAGAAATCAGGAAGTCAAGATGAAAACCAGGGATCCCAGCCTTAGAGGTCATATGCTGTTCAATCAAAACAGGCTCCAGGTGCAAAGCTTTTGCTACCTCTCCATTGCTAGGAAAGACCATTTCAGGGTTGAATGGGACTTCTCTCTTGATAGGCAAACCAACCAAATATGAGTATTCTTCCAAAAGAGGACCCAACATAAAGTCTTGAAAGGTGAAACATCTCAATGGGGGATCATAGAACTGAATGCAGGTGTGGATGAGGCTCCTCTGTGAAGGGTCCAGATCCATAACCATGTCCAGTATATCTCCATAACTCTCCCTGAACAAGGGTATGTGATCTGGAGTGATCAGGGTTTGGATCCTCCTGATGTCTGACAAGTCTGGTTGGAAGAAATGATAGGTGATGTTGCTTTTCTTTGGAGCCATGATGCTGAAGACTGAGTAGAGTGCCGATGAAGATGCTGAAAGAATGAGCCACTGATTGGCTGGTGCAAGTAACTGAAGTATATGGCTGACAAGCTGAAGCAAGTGCTGGTGGAGATAGGTCAAAACTGCAGATGGGGTCAAAACCAAAACCAGATGGGAAATGGATACCCTGAAACACAAATAAGCACATGTTAATATGATGCAATGAGTATGTATGCAAATGAAATGCAGGGGTTTGTGACTGAGCCGGATCTGATTAACTGCCTTGGTATAGATCCATGTGTGTTCAAGAATTCCAGATGGAGGTCTATAAATCCAGTAACCAGGGTGGGGGACTCAAATAAAGAGCCACAAGTCCAGGGTTCAGAATCACAAGAACTATCCAACATGGAGCATTCTTAACAAAGTCAAAGTAACAGGGTATTCTGAGGTCAAGGTACCTGCAAACCTGTAAACAGCCCAACCCCCTCACAGGTGGTGATCTAGAACAAGGATCCTCAGACTTGGATCAGTTATGAGAAGTGTAAACACTTCTAACCCGGAGGTACAGTGTTTACAATAACCATAACAATTCCTCCTCTAATTCACCTCAGTTTCTGAAGGTCAGTACTAAAAGGTCATCCAGACTTAGCAGGCTTCCCAGATAGCCCTAGCATTGCAGGAAATCTGCAACACAGAGTTCTCAAGAAGAAACCCATATCTGAACCGTGTTTCATATTCCCGCACCAGACCGAAATGGAATGGGAAAGAATATGATTCACTCTAGCCTAGGTGTCACTCAGGTCCCAGGTATAGGACCTTAACTCTCAATGGAACACCCACCCACCAAAGAAAACCAGATCCAGCCAGCACAGTATGACAGATATGATATATGAAAAACTGTAAAGAAAGCAATAAATAAAGCTGTACAGAAAGCAGTAAATAAAGCAAATATACAAACACAAATAGCACATAACACCCCCAATAAACACAAATCAATCGAGCGCTAGGAGGAACCCACAAAAAGAACCAGAAGCCCTGGTTGCAATATAAAGGATTCCCCAGCAGAGTCGCCAAGCTGTCGCTCCCGACAAGTGACACCGGGTCAGATGAAGGTACAGACGCGAACGGTCGGCGAAGGGAACAGTGAGAGCACACAGCCGTGAACTCACTGGAGATGAAAAGAGTCGCCAGCTAGGCATTTTTATCCCGGAGGAAAGGTAATGCTGCATAGACCTAGAAAAAGATGGATAAGACGGTTTGCGAACCAGAGAGACTGAGAAAGGGGGTTGGTTACAACCTGGGAAGGTATTAGCACCCAGATTGTCCGCCGTACTCGACGGGATCCACGCTTAGAAGATTTGTGTTTTAAAGGGGTAGTGTCAGTGCAATCTGTGCATAAAATAGCTGGAAAAGAATGTACAGGTGTCAGTGTAAAAGAAGTGAAGTGTAGTATATACAGTGTCAGTGTAAGAAAGAGTATGCTCATGATTATGAGGCTTAAAGAATAATGCTGGAAGGAGGGGGAATGAACAGAGACTTTTGTTCGATAACCGTTAAGTTATGCCTACGTATCCTCTCGTGCAATGAGGAAGTCAGAACACCGTAGTTCGACCCAAAGAGACTGAAAAATGAATTGACTGGTGAACTGCTTGCTTGCCTATGCTCAAGTGTATGACCTGTCTGGCTCAGGTGCTTACTGTCTTGCATTAGACGGAAGAAGCAAGTTCTCGCTTGTGAGTGATGGTGATGAGAAAAGAATCCCGAAGGGGGCGATTATTGTTTGTTTTTGAGTTTTCAGTCTTTTATTGCTTTTGAAAGTTTGTCATAAGATAATGAGCTTAAGCCTAAACCAATGTGTCAGTAAACTCATCACATCTTCCCTCTGATTAGGGGTAATGAGAATACCTTAAGTGTGAAGTCAGATTCTCACACTTAATCACCTTTGATGCAGGATTAAGATCATTAACCTACTTGTGATTATTTAGATGTTTTTGGTGTTTTTGTTTAGTGTTGAGTAATGAGGTTAAGCCATAATCAAGGATTAAACAGACTCATTACACCATCCTAAAAGAAGGATAATAGATGAGAATGTTTAAGTGGAGAAAAACTCCTCAACTTAATCCATGATTAGGGATTAAACCCATGAAAAAACAAGCCTTTGATTAAGTGGATTTTATTTAATGGTATGATGATGAAGTGTTTTTTATGGTTTGTAAGACAACTTGAGGGGGACTTGTCCATTAACACTAGGGTTAGTCCTTCTTAACCACTTAAGGAAGAATTAGAACCCTAATGCAAGGCCCAAGTTACAAGTGATGTCTTGATATTTATTAAGTGAATTGATTAAGAGATTTAAACACCTTAAGGGTTTAATACTTAGGATTAAAGTTATACACTCCATCCTAAGAGAAGGATGCAGGCATAAGCTTAATCACAAAGTCTTAAAGCCTTTAGGGTTTGGTCCCTGATTATGAGATGAGAAGAGAGGACTCAAAGAGAGACACAAAGGTAAAAACTATGAGGGGAGACTAATCAAAATCCTAATTCATTGTCATGCTTGGATGATCCTAAGGTTTGTGAGGTTTTCAAGAACAATCTTCAGAGGAGCCACCAGGAAGCAGATGAATAAGATCAAGAGAAACAAAGTGACTTGCTTCATTCAAGAAGTCAAGTCACTTGAAGAAAGAAAGTGAGAAGGAGAAGAATGAGCAAGCTCAAACTCAAACACAAATAAGAATGCAGCAATGGATGCAAGAGAGATGAAAAGAAAAGTTATGAGAAGTGAAGGCAAATCCACTTCTCAAGTTTACTTACCACCTGAAATGTTAGAAAGAAATGCAATGCAATGCAAGATGAGATGAAATGATATGATGCTAAGCAAAACCAGAAGCATGTTGATGATGATTATGATGTTATGAGGTGCTGCAAACATGAGGCAAGACAATGGGGATGTTCATACAAGATTATGAATGCAAATGATGCAAGCTAAGGAGCATGAACAAACATGCAAAGTTATGAATCATACAAGACAAATGACATGGCAAATATGTAATGTAATGATCAAAGATGCCTTATACATGTCTTAAGATGTCAAATGAATCATAAGCATGCACAAAATGCAAAGACAAGTCATGTTATGCAAGAGAATGCAAGAAGGATGCAAATGGAAGCCCAAATTAGGGTTTATGGATCAAACATCAAACACAAACCAAAAACAGAAGCAAAACCCTAAAGTAAAAATGGAAAATGGCACCCAAAGAAGCCCTAGACCTATAACAAACCACTGCCCAAAGGGGAGCTCTCAACTCTCAACCAAACTCAAGTTATGATTTTTTTAAGTTATTAGGGTTTTTTAGGGTTCTTATCAAAACAAATGCCCATCAATTAGAAAATGCAAGATCAAATCATGGCCTTTTTATCCTTGAAAATACATGCTAAACAAAAGACAATGCAAGAAGAATCAATGTCTCAACCTTCACCAATTGGCAGAAATGAATTTTCAAACATGTGATCAAAATAATGCATAAAAAATGATTTAATTCAATGAAAAATTCTTAAAATGCATCAAGATCAAAAAAGAAATTTGGTTTGAAGGTTGGACAATGTTTCTAAATGTCTTAGAACATTTCATGAATTTTTTTGTAATTTTTAAATACCTAAAAGTATTTTTAATTAATTAATTCCCATTAATCAATTAAAAATAATCCTTTAAATATTTAAAAATACTTTTTTAATGATAAAAAATAAAATAAAAATATTTTTGTGTCATAAAAATTAATAAAACCTTAAAGAAAAAGTTTCATAATTTTTATGATTTTTTAACTATTTTAAATAAATTATGCAAGTTTAAATGAAATAAAATGAAATAAAACAAATAAAATGAGAAGTAATCAGATTGAATGGATGAGATTGCTCCTGGATTCAAACATGTTGACTGCGCGCGCTAGTGGAGGGCCAGGATTGCTTCAGACTTAATTAAATTAATTATGGATTAATTAGACCTAACACGTGGATTAGGGTTAATCAAACGCATCTGGGCCATCGAAACTGGAGGGAAGTCAAACATTCAACGCTCATCTACGCTCAGCATTCAAACTAAAGTTAATGACTGTAATTAGGGCAAATCACTCTCAGGTGGCCGGAGAAGACTTCCGGTCGTCTTCTCCGGCCAGAAGCTCACCTGAAAATCTCAAAACCTCTCAATACGTACCAAAAATGAAAACCAAGAGCATGGAAATGATCCTTATCCTCTCACGAACCAAACCCCTCTCTCAAAACAAATTTAAAGTTCCTAAATCAACTGAATCGAAGCAAACAATTTCTAGGGTTCGTGAGCTTTAAACACAAATTAAATGCTCAAAACAAAACCATTTCAAAAACTAAAGGTACCAGAATGATCAGTGCATCATGAGGAACAAGTTTGTAACATAAAAAACCATTTCTGGAAAAATTAATTTCGAGCTACCTGAGATTTGGAGCTTTCAGTTTAGGAACTTTCTGGCCACTTCCTTTGATGCAAGCTGCTCTACTTGATCCCCCAAATGTGTTTGAATGCTCAAAATGAGTTTGTGTTGGCTGGAGAAGGAGATTCGAATGGAACTGCTTCAGTTCAGTCAACAATGGCCATGATGATTTTGGCACTTTCAGGCTGTGAAAAGGAGTTGTTTGTGATCTATGAAGTGTGTTGAGAAAGTTTGTGGTGTTGGTTGGTGTGTTTGTGGCATGTGGAGAGAGATTCGATAGAATCTGCAGCTTGAGGTGAATAATGGCAATGGAGTTTTCAGGCTTGATTTAGGCTTGAGCTTTGATGGTTTCTTGTCTATGAGATGTGGTGAGTTGAATGATGATGAGAGTTTGAGTGTTTTATGGCTGTGGACAGAATTTCGAAGGAACTTGCAATGAGGTGAGTTTTTGTGAATGTGGTGAATGGTTGTGTTTCAGCCTTGGTCCTTGATGTGTTTAGCTTGCAAATTGATAACATATTTTAATCCAAGTGGCCAGAGGATGTGACTTGTGCAGCTGTGATAGGTAAGTTTGCTTTTGCATAAAAGGTCAACTTTGTGTAAAATAGGGCATGGGCAAGGTCTAGGCAAGTACAAGGCATGGCTGGCGCAGCAAAGGTGAGGGAGAGGCCTAGCAAAGCTCAGCAGCCAATGCACCAAGTTGTAGGAAGTGATCATGAGTGTTTTGCAAGTTGGTTGGCTTATGTTTCACATGTGATCCTTTGCATAACCAAACATGAAACCAAGGGCAAACTTAGTTCAAATCTGATTTTTGTAACTTAGAGAATGTTTACATGTTGATTTGAGATGAACTAGAGGCTGCAATGTGTTTTGATCCAAGACTTTTGCAAAATTTCCACTTGGTGCATAACTTGAAAATAAGTGATTTTTGGCAACTTTGCATGGTCATAACTTTTGATCCAAGAAGAATTTGATCATGTTCTTGTACTTTTTGAAAAGGGAAAGATGAGATCTACAACTTTCATGACCAAAGTTTTTCCATTTGAAGCATTTTTGGATCATGAATCAAGGCTTGAAAATTGACCTAAAATGGTGCATTCTTGAAAAGTCAACTATGCCCAAAAAGTCAACATTTGCAAAAACCCTAAATTCTTGATTTCTATGAACTTCAACCTTCTTCCATGATCAAATAAAGATCATATACACTCAAAATGATGAAGATCACCCATTGGTTGGGTCATTGGGGGCCTCAGATGCCCTGATTTTACACTGACTTGTCTGAAAAGTCAACTCTTGATCAGATGACTTCCCCATGGAATTTCTTCATGAAAATTGATATGCATACTCCCTATACCATATAGAGATCATTGGAAACAAGAATGACCAAAAAATTTGGGGTTATGGCCTCTGAAACCAAAACCCTAATTTTCAGTCAACTGTGCAGTTCATCCTGGCTCTGCATCCACTCAAACCCTAGTTCTTGTGATTCCTCTGCATTTTTGACTTTGAGAAGATGGAATATGATATAAGAACACACATGGACCCCTTTTAATTGATTGGTGGCCTTTTGAATGGCTCAAGAAGCTTTGAGGTTGCCCAGATCACAAACCCTAGGTGCAGATGCCTTAGAAACTATCCAGTGAATCAAAAATGAGATGTGAGATGATATGATTGTGTTTATGCATATGAGGATGATCACAAGCCATGGTGTGAATGGGTGAGGGCAAATTTGGGGTGTTTACACATGTCTGGGTGAAGGATGGTATAAGCTGTGTCTCCTTCAGCAACAGGTTCCATGGTAACTGGTAGGACGGCAGGATATGGCATCATGAGAGTCTGAGCACGGGATCGCACCCATCTGAGATAAGCCTCCATAGGAATAGTGTACTTAGGTTCCAGTGTCTTGCTGTCAACCCTGTTTACTTTTCCCCAAGCTCGTATGAATCTCTGACGGTAACCTTGAAGATCGTTGTCGTAATCGAACACAATGCCCTGAATCAACATGTCATGTGGGCCATTACTCCGAGCGTAACCAAACTGTCGTAAAGCTAGAGAAGGGTTGTAGGTGATGCCTCCTCTTATGCCTAGAAGTGGCACATTAGGAAACTCCCCACAACGGTCAATGATGGTGACATTTTCCATAGATCTAGAGCACCAATGGATATCTGAGAGAGAAAGTGACATAATCCTCTTGGACCATCTGAACCCTTGCTCATTCTTCATTACTGAGCGAGGAAGGTGAGAAATAAACCACCTAGAAAGTAAAGGTATGCAGCACATCAAAGTTCCCCTTGCCCTTGTAGTACGGGTATGAAGAGAATGTAGAATGTCTCCAAGCAATGTAGGCACTGGATTGTGACTCAGGAAAATATTGATGGCATGAACATCTATGAACTGATCTGGATTGGGGAACAATACTAAGCCATATATTAGCAAGGCTAAGATCTCCTCAAAAGCATCATAGCTCATGGCCTTCAAGAACACTTGAGCCTTATCCATTAGCACCTTAGCAAGAATACCCTTGACTCTGCTTCTCGTTTCTAGAACAATGTCAGATTTCTTCAGATGTAGAGCTGCAGCAATAACCTCTGGTTTAAGCTCCTTCTCTAAGCCTGTGAATGGTCTTTGATCAAGAACAGGTATACCCAGAAGTTTAGAGAACTCTTCCATGGTTGGAACCAGCTGGTAGTCGGGGAATGTGAAGCAATGGTGCTTAGGATCAAAGAACTGAAACAGAACACTCATCATGTCTTCATTGAACCCTGAGGTAACTAGATCCAGTAAGTAACCATATCTCTTGATGAACTGGGAGTGATCAGACACTTGAGAAACCAACTCTCTAAGCTTAGGAGGTATCCCTACAAAGTTGATCCGGATAGTATTCTTACGAGCAGAAGCCATGACCTGCAACAAAGAACAAAGATAAATCTTTTGGTCCTTGAAATGGTTAGTGAAAATGCTATGCTTATGATGCATGATGATGTTATGATGTTATGTTCAATCACAAACATGTGGCACACACAAACAAATCATATAATAGCCCTAGGTTTGAAGGCTTGCATGAGGTTTAAAGGTAAGTACCCTCCCCTGAAGATTAGATGGTTCATCCTGTCCTACAAAAGTAACCAGGTTCTAAGGGATCTCAATATCATTGATCCTTCACAAGGGTGGTTGATCAGAAGGCAACTTACTTGCCAACCAAAACCCTCCAAGTTTAAGATCTCAATGAGCGTAGTATCGAGTGTCACCCAACTTCAGTCTGCACCAAAGCCGGTTACCTCACTACCTTCTAAAGGCCAAGATGAGTTAACTAGGGTTCTAAAAGTTAGTTAGTGCATTGACAACATATGGCAGCCTCATATTATCCTCAACTTGACTTAAGGAACATAAGCACCAACCAAGAAGTCGCACTAACTATGGCCACCAGATCAACCGTATCGATATACGTCGTACAGTTTCCTTGGTCTATTGCCATTTACCTAAGGTACACTAGATCCGGGTTAGGACCTTTCACACATAAGAGCACCCCAACAAGATAATGTAAAGCAAACAAGGCAAACAATTTAAAGTGATCTAATTCCTAAGGGTACCCCTCTTTTATTAAATCCCCAGCAGAGTCGCCAGTTCTGTAACACGGTGGGAGAACTGACTTTAAGTTATGTTGCGGATAGCAAGAGTCGCCACCGACTTTTATTTTATCCAAAAGGAAAGGGTATAAAAGAACAGGAAAGACCTTAAGAGATATTTTTGGGTCCGGGGGGTAGGTTATGTAAAGGGAAGGTGTTAGCACCCTTTACATCCATGGTTATCCATGGGCTCTTAGTTACTTAGCTCACTTTTGAATTGTTTTTGAAAGTGTAGTGTGTGAATAGAGAAAATTTTCATAATAGTTAATAATGATCCATGTACGGATGCGTAAAAACTTGTTTTTGAAAATTTGTTTGAAATTTGTGAAAAGTTTGAAAAAAGTTTTTGAAGTGAGCAAGTACATAAGAGGAACCTACCCTAAAGTTTAAGTCTTTCTGTTTTTTATCCTTTAAATGGTAAGACTATCCCTACTATTAAGGAGTAGGTAGTCATTACCTTGGATGTAAGGGACATGTGAGGGACATCTGTTTTTTATGAAGGCAACTGTGGGGTGTATTAAGCATTTAGGAGGGACTATCATCATTATTCGAAGGGACTTGATCTTTAAAGGCAACCATTAGGGACTTGATGATTTTTCTTTTGAGGGACTTGCTTTATACACCCCACTTGACCTTATGATTTAGGCAACTTGAGGGATAACCTTAGAAAGGTAAGATGGCGATTAGAAATCGACTTACGTGTGTGAGTGTTCAATATTATTTATCTTTAATTAAAATGATCTAAATTTATTTTAAATAGAATACATGTTTTGCACTCCCTAAATTACTAACCATAGCAACAATTAAATAATTAAATATTTACAAAATTACACCGAGAAGCAATTACATAATAATTATAATAAGCAAATTAAAATAAATAGCAAAAATAAATAATTAGCAAAATATAGATAAATAAGCAAAGATAATAAATAAACAATAAATACATAAATAGGGGTTAGTGATAAACATAATTAAAAAAAATAAAAAAATAACTAAATTTAGTGAAATAATAAACAAGGTTAGAGAAATAATAATAAAAATATAAGATAATAATAAACAAAAATAATAAATAATAATATGGTTAGTAACAATAATTAAATAAATAAAATTAGCCAAAATAAGAATAAAAGATTAACAATTTTTTTAATATAGGAAATTATATTTACAAAATTTAGTTTCTACTAATTATTATATTTACAAAAATTATACTAAATAAATATATATTATAATTATGTAAAGAATTAGAAAATAAAATTAGGTTTTCACAAAATTAGGGTTTTTTGTTTAGAAAAATATTTTTTAAAGTTTTTAATTTAATTATATAAAATTATTTAATAATATGCATATATTATATTTACATATGATAAAGAAAATAATTTTAGAAAATTTATATATTTTAAAATTTGGAAAAGATTAAACATGCTTTATTATTATTATTAATTATTTAGAAAACATATATACATAAGATTTAATTTAATAATATAATGCTTAAATAATTAAAAGAAGAAAAAAAATGTGAAAACTTACCTGACTGGGGTTTGAACCCAGGTCAGCTTGTTTGCCAGCAAGAAGGAATACCACCAAGCTACCACACGCGCAGGCAACAATGAAGGAGGTTTAAGTTGTTTTGATCTTTGTCACAAAAACCTGGAAAATAAAAGAAATAAAAAGGCCTGGGGTGGTGTTGAACCCAGGACCTCACAGATACACACATGCGCGCATTACCACCTGGTTGGGAGAGCCCTTCTGGTAGTATAATGGTAACATATCATAATATATTGAGTCTTCTTATTATCCTGAAAAATAACAAAATAATGGTACAAGGCAGGATTCGAACCCTGGCCCTATAGTCA
This sequence comes from Lathyrus aphaca, assembly GCA_963966055.1. Lineage (NCBI taxonomy): Eukaryota > Viridiplantae > Streptophyta > Magnoliopsida > Fabales > Fabaceae > Lathyrus > Lathyrus aphaca. The sequence goes on along the minus strand of OZ014523.1, from coordinate 533,348,944 downwards.
AACATGCGCATGGCTTTCCACTGGACCAATCAGTCTGTGGTGATAAACAAACAGGAAAGTAAGATAATATTTTAAATCAAAAATTTAAATATAGGATTCGCGCCAGCACGCCTTCATCTTCAACCTCATGCCCTTCGAAATTTGCTGCGAAATTAACCATGAGTTTTCCTGCGAAAAGCAATCCCCAGCAAAACCTACAAAAATCAATGGCCAACAAAACCATATAGTTTCACAAAATCAAACACAGCAACATGATCCAGACATTCACACGATTCGTTCTATGTCTTCAGAATCTATTTATGTTCCCTAAATCAAAAATCCCTAAACCTAGGTCCAAACCCTAACAATGGCATTTCATGAATTAGCCACGGTTTCTTTGATTTTCCTGTCCAGAAACAATCTACACAACATTATAAACAACATTAGACAAGCAAAATCCATTAGTTTGCAGTGAATTGGTGTAATCGAAAAAGAGAAAAGCAAGAACAAATATGGTTCGGGTTGAGCAATATGGTGCATATGGGATGCATATGAGTGATGATTTCGCTTCATGGATGTCCAAAGAACACATCTATGATCTTGTTTTACCTTCAAATGTTCTGGAACTCAAAATCCGAATATGAGTTTTTTAGAGAATTTTTGATTTGATGAACTTACTCTTAGGGCAGCCAACTCGTGTATCAATGCTAGGGTTGTGATCAGTACTTATATGTGAATAAATCTAGGTCAAAAACTTCATTGGTTGTGTGCAAGATTTGATTTAAAAAGATTCATCATGATAAGCTTTAAAATTTCAATATTTTTGTACCAATGCTTTCTATTTTGAGCCATTCCATATAATTCTTGTATCAACTTGTTCCATGCTGATTTTATGACCTTCTAGAATCAATAATAAAATTAAATCTCCATATTTAATATTTTATTTAAATTTAAAATGATTTTAAGTATAAAAAATCATAATAAATTAATTAAATAAAATAAAAAATATGAAAATAATATGGAAATTTCGTGCATGGTGTTGTTGTATGGGTTGGGTCATAATTTGGCCAGCCCATTTGGAAAGAATTGTTTTTAGACCTCCATTTCCATTATAAACCATCACAAAATTTCCCAACTTTGCAAAGGCATATCTCCCTCAATTTTAAAGGTATGAGGGTGTTCTTGGACATTTTGGAAAGCTTGAAGAGTCCTCTAAACAACCCCATTGGTTTCAGGTCCATATCATTTACCAATCTCAAGTTATGCCCTTTTGAAGTTGTTGACTTTTTGTTGACTTTCAAAAGGACCTATAATGTCTTAGCTCATATCTTCCAAATGAAGCATTTTAGGGCTTAACTTGCAAGATCAAAGTTGTAGAGAATTCAATTTCCTTCAAAATGAGCTTTGAGTGGAGACTTGGTGATGAAGTATTTGAAAGTTATGGCTGGTCAAAGTTCAGTTGACTTTTACTGAGGAAACCCTAATTTAGAAACTCCTGATTATTGATGATCTGGAATCTCCTTGATGAATCATGATCAACCCTTGATCAAATGATGAATTTTACTTCATATACTTGATGTTGGCAAAAAATCATGAAGTTTGACTTTGGTTTGACCACAGTTGACCTCAGTTTGACTTTCTGACTGCATTGACTGATTTTGACTTATCTGATCATCTGACTGAGCAAACTTTTGAGAAAAGTCTTGAAACTTGTCATGGGGGTTATTATATACATATAAGATGTTATGAAGCTCACTTGAGGTATTGGAAGTCCATTTAGCCTGATTAAAGTCAAAACCCTAGTTTTGGATGCACTGCTTAGGAGGTGCATTGTTTGAGGGAATTGTCAACTCCTTTGACCAATTGTGAACTTTGTGAACCTTTTGAACCATCATAAAATGTCTTGTGAACCTCATGGGAAGTATTGTGAAGCTTGTGAACCTTGTGAACCTTATGAAGTGACTTATGGACTTCATGAACCTCATGAAAGGTTATGTAAACATTGTGAATCTTGTGAACCTTGTGAACCTTCAAGAAATAACTTGTAGACTTCTTGAACCTCATGAAAGGTTATATAAACATTGAGAAACTTGTGAACCTTGTGAACCTTCATAAAGTGACTTGTAGACTTCATGAACCTCATGAAAGGTCTTGTAAATGTTGAGAAACTTGTGAACCTTGTGAACCTTCATAAAGTGACTTGTAGACTTCATGAACCTCATGAAAGGTCTTGGAAATGTTGAGAAACTTGTGAACCTTGTGAACCTTCAAGAAGTAACTTGTAGACTTCATGAACCTCATGAAAGGTTTTATAAGCATTGTGAATCTTGTGAACCTTGTGAACCTTTTTAGCACACAAAGTTCTTGTATTGTGAGGGCAAATTTTGGGGTGCAACAGCTGCCCCTGTTTAATTTTCTGAAACCTGAGGGGTTAGATTGGTATGTTTGTCAGTCGTGACCTGGAAGGTTGAAGGGGATTGAACACAAAAGCCCAAAAATTTGCACTCACCAGTGCATGGCTAGTTGAATATGATTGAGTGGGCTTAAAGATGCCACTTGGAAGAACTGGGGATGAGCTTAGAGATGCCATCAGGAAGAACTGGTGATGGGCTTAGAGATGCCATCAGAACATGATGATGTCTTTATGTTGATACTGGACATCAGTACTAGGTCTTTGTATAGGCCGTCTCTGAATCATTTATGCAACATGATTTTGAGTTGGAAATATTTTGGATTAGGGAATGGATCTTTATACAGACCATTTGCCTATTCTCCAAGGGCCAAAAGAACGTCAGGATTTGTTCTTAAGGATCAAAAGAACGTCAGGATTTGTTCTTCTGAGTAAGATGTCTTGAACAAGTGGCCAAAAGAGCGTCAGGATTTGCTCTTAATGATCAAAAGAACGTCAGGATTAGTTCCTCTGAAAATGTTTTGAACAAGTGGCCAAAAGAGCGTCAGGATTTGCTCTTGAGGATCAAAAGAACGTCAGGATTAGTTCTTCTGAAAGATGTCTTGGACAATGGGTTAAAAGAGCGTCAGGATTTGCTCTTAATGATCAAAAGAACGTCAGGATTTGTTCTTCTGAAATAGGTCTTGGAGGATGAAGCAGTCCAGAAGCAATGATGATAGCTGTCAAGAGGATGGAGCAATCTTGAGGTAATGATATGTTTTCAGGAGGGTGAAGCAATCCTGATGTAATAAAAGCTGTCAGGAGACTGGAGTAATCCTGAGGTAATAATATGATATGCTTTCAGGAGACTGGAGTAATCCTGATGTAACAGCATGTCTTCAGGAGGATTAAGCAGTCCTGATGATCATAAATTTGTTTGTTGGATAATTAACCTGAAAACAAAGTAGCATTCTGTATGATAGTATTAGTTTATGCATTATGTATGCATGTATAATATGATGCACTTAGGTAATGTACTATGTATGTTATGGTATGGTGTAAATGATGTATGTATGATATGATACTGCCGGAAGTGTCTGGATATCTTCGTATAACAACTGTTGGCCAGGGAAAATAAATCTCGATTCGTTGTTGAAGAATATATTATACATAACCCTCCGTCTGCTGGGGATAACAGGGTATAGATAATCTCCCGTATGCTGGGGATAGTAAGGTATATATCACCTCCCGTATGCTGGGGATAGCAAGGTATAGATAACCTCCCAGATGCTGGGGATAACAAGGTATACATAACCTCCCGGATGCTGGGGATAATAAGGTATATATAACCTTCGTCTTCGTTTGATGGTAGGGTAGATATAACCTCCCGTCTTCGTTCGTCGTACCCTTATAGGAAAGTAAATTCCCGTATATCCGTATGAGGATAAAAGAGATGGATATAAATTCCAGGGGAGATAAGACTTTGTGAAGATGGATTCGTCCTACTGAGAGTTTTGTAGTTTTCTTGTAAAGAGGAACCGGTGAAGCTTCGTTGAAATCCTTCCCTCGTTCGTCCTTAGTAAATACTATTACTGCATTTTCATGCATTTCTGGTAAACATCAATCATATTAAAAGCATACATGCATTTTTGGTAAACATTAATCATATTCAAAAGCATACATACATTCAAACACAATCAATGGACGTTTCGCTTATGTAAATAGGGTAAAAGTAAGTCTGGATTCAAAAGATGGAATTTATTTATATCAAAAAGTGACCCATACACGGGTAAGTTTGTACAAGGAGGCATAAACCCTAGTAAGAGGATTTTGTCATAAAGTTTTTTTACAAAACAAAGAGAATCAGCTATGTGGGAAATAATCTTATTGAGTTTCAATTCTACTATTGCCATTATCTTCAAGTATCTCATCTTCTGCTGTTGAGACGAAAACGATTGGATTGAGCTTTATCTGTTCGAGCTTGAGTAAGTAGTACAACTGGTTGCAGTTTCATGGGTGATCCAAACGAGACATAGTCATACGCTTTAATCCCTAACTTTTGCCTGGATTGCCCTTTCAGGTTTTCAATCCACCGGGATACCCTTTTTTGCCCAAGCCGCCCTTTCAGGTTTTCGACTTGCCGGGTGTACATCTTTTTTATATATATATCCCTAATTTTTGCTCAAACCCTTTTGGTTTGCCGGGATGCCCTTATTTTTGCCTAGGCCTGTCAACCTAGCGGGTCTCTTTTTATGCGTAGTATTTTTTAACTATGTCTGCGTTTACAGGCTGTGGGAAGTCTTCACCATCCATTGTAGTCAGTATCATGGCACCTCCTGAGAACACTGTCTTGACTACAAATGGTCCCTCATATGTTGGAGTCCACTTGCCCCTAGGATCACCCTGTGGTAATATGATACGCTTGATTACCAAGTCACCAGCCTGATATACCTTTGGCTTAACCTTTTTGTTAAAAGCTTTGATCATCCGTTTCTGGTACATCTGGCCATGACAAACTGCTGCTAACCTCTTCTCATCAATCAAATTTATCTGGTCAAGTCGATTCTGAATCCACTCATCTTCATCCAGGCCTGCATCCTTCATAATTCTTAAGGAGGGAATCTGAACTTCAATGGGCAGAACTGCTTCCATACCATAGACTAAGGAGAACGGGGTTGCCCCTGTTGAAGTACGTATTGTAGTACGATAACCATGAAGAGCAAATGGTAACATCTCATGCCAATCCTTGTAAGTAACAGTCATCTTCTGTATAATCTTCTTAATGTTCTTATTAGCAGCTTCAACTGCCCCATTCATCTTTGGACGATACGGAGAAGAGTTGTGATGCTTAATCTTGAACTGCATGCAGAGATCAGTAATCATAGTGTTGTTCAGATTAGAGCCATTGTCAGTAATAATCCTTTCAGGGATGCCATACCTACATATGAGATTATTCTTAATGAACCGAGCCACAACATTCTTGGTAACAGATGCAAATGAAGCTGCCTCCACCCACTTCGTGAAGTAATCAATAGCAACTAGGATGAAACGATGCCCATTTGAAGCAGTAGGCTTGATCTCACCAATCATATCAATGCCCCACATGGAAAAGGGCCAAGGAGCAGTCAACACATTCAAGGGTGATGGAGGTACATGAACTTTATCAGCATAGATTTGACATTTGTGACAAGTTCTGGAGTGTTGATAGCAATCAGCTTCCATGGTAGACCAATAGTAACTTGCTCTCAAAATCTTCTTTGCCATAGTATGACCACTAGAATGAGTGCCAAAGATCCCATCATGCATGTCTTCCATAATCTCAGTTGCTTCCTTCTTATCCACACAACGAAGCATAGTTGAATCATGATTGGGCTTGTACAGAATCCCCTTACTCAAGAAGAACTTAGCAGCAAACCTTCTCAGAAACTTCCTATCTTTGACAGATGCCCCTTCAGGGAATTCCTGAGCTTCAAGATATCTTTTTACTTCATAGAAACAAGGCTTCTCCTCTGCCCCTTCAGTGTCAATCTCATTGCAGTATGCAGGCTTCTCAAATCTATCAATGGTAATCTTGGGAGCTTCATCATCCCAGCTGATCTCAAACATAGATGCCATGGTGGCTAATGCATCTGCCAACTGATTCTCTCTTCGTGGAATATGTTCAAAGGTAATCTCTTTGAAATGTGGGATCAAAGACAACACATGCTCTCTGTAAGGAATGAGGTTATCATGCTTGGTATCCCAATCTCCTTTAATCTGACTTACTACCAGGGCTGAATCTCCATACACATCAAGGAACTGAATCTTCATATCAATAGCAGCTTTAATACCCAGGATACATGCCTCATACTCAGCCATGTTATTGGTACAATGGAAACAAAGTCTGGCAGTAATCGGGGTATGACAACCTTCAGGGGAACTAATCACAACACCAACACCATTACCAAGTGCATTAGAGGCACCATCAAAAACCATAGTCCATCGGGATCCTTGTTCAGGTCCGTCATATTGTCCAGGTTCTTTGGTAATAATCATAATATCTTCATCAGGGAACTCAAAATTCATTGACTGGTAATCATCCACTGCTTGATGAGCCAAATGATCAGCAACAACACTTCCCTTGATGGCCTTCTGAGTAGTATACTGTATGTCATATTCTGTCAAGATCATTTGCCATCTTGCAATTCTTCCGGAGAGAGCAGGTTTCTCAAATATGTACTTGATTGGATCCATCTTTGAAATCAATAAGGTAGTATGGGTCAACATATACTGTCTTAGTCGGCGAGCAGCCCATGCCAAAGCGCAGCAAGTTTTCTCGAGCAGTGAGTATCTTGTTTCACAGTCGGTAAACTTTTTGCTAAGGTAGTATATTGCCTGCTCTTTTCGACCAGACTCGTCATGTTGCCCCAACACACACCCCATTGAGTTGTCTAACACTGTTAAGTACATAATCAAGGGTCTTCCATCAACTGGTGGCATCAAAATTGGTGGTTCTAGCAAATATCTCTTGATTTCATCAAAGGCAGTTTGGCACTCATCATTCCATTCCATCACCTGATCTTTCTTCAACAACTTGAAGATTGGCTCACAGATGGCAGTTAATTGGGAAATAAATCTTGCAATGTAGTTCAATCGTCCCAAGAAACCTCTAACCTCCTTCTCAGTACGGGGAGCTGGCATTTCTCGTATAGCTTTCACTTTTGATGGATCTACTTCAATACCTTTTCCACTGACAATGAAACCCAGGAGTTTACCAGATCTAACTCCAAAAGTACACTTGTTTGGGTTCAATCTCAACTTATATTTCTTCAACCTCTCAAACAACTTGTGCAGATGATCAAGATGTTGCTCTTCATTCTGATACCTGGCTATCATATCATCTACATATAACTCTATCTCATGATGAATCATATCATGAAACAAAGCCACCATAGCGCGCTGATATGTTGCCCCTGCATTCTTCAAACCAAATGGCATTACCTTATAGCAAAAGGTGCCCCACTGTGTCACAAATGTTGTCTTCTCCATATCTTCAGGTGTCATCTTGATTTGATTGTAACCAGAGAAACCATCCATAAAAGAGAATACCTTATGCTGAGCAGTGTTGTCTACCAGAATATCAATATGAGGAAGTGGAAAGTCATCTTTAGGGCTAGCCTTGTTCAAATCTCTGTAGTCCACACACATACGTACCTTACCATCCTTCTTAGGAACTGGTACCACATTTGCAACCCACTGAGGATAAGAAGTCACCGCTAAGAACCCTGCATTGAACTGTTTCATTACCTCTGCCTTGATTTTTTCTGACATTTCAGGACGCATACGACGAACCTTCTGCTTCTTTGGACGACAATCTTCTTTCACTGGCAAACGGTGAACCACAATGTCTGTATCCAACCCCGGCATATCTTCATAAGACCAAGCAAAGATCTCCACATAGTCACGTAACATCTGAATCAACCTGCTCTTGACACTGTCCTCTAAATCAGCCCCTATCTTGACCTCTTTTCTGTTTTCTTCAGTTCCCAGATTCACAACCTCGACTGGCTCTTCATGTGGCTGTATAGCTTTCTCTTCTTGTTGTAACAACCTAGCAAGCTCTACAGGTATTTCACAATCGTCCTCATTTCCGTCTTCAGTTTGATAGATCGGATTCTCAAAATTATAATTGGCAATAGTAGAACTGTTATCAACAGGATCCAGAGTGGATGAGGATCTGCATTTTAGTGATGTGGGTGTGTGTAAGAACACATAGCTGATAAAGCAAAAATAAAAGAAAAGAAAGACAAGGAACACAATATTTACGAAAACGAAACGTCCACTGATTTTATTGAATGAAGTATGCAAATGAAATGACAGCCCGTAACAAGCACACCATTGTGCCCCGGGTAAGGCACATGGCTTGAAAGTTTTATTGTTCAAGAAATTACAAATTTAAAATATAACAACGCAGTAATAGTATTTACTCCTGACTAAAGGAGATAGGGATAACATCTTCAGCTTTCCAATTATCGGGTCCAACACCCACAGTAGGAAAAATCCATGCATCCAAGTTGTAGTCTTCATCTCGATCTCCCACAGCATTAATCTGGTCCTTCACAACCCCTTGATTAGTGATACGAGCAGCACGAGCACGACGAACAGCCTTCTGGGACTCTGCAGTGAAACCCAAACCAAACTTGTCAGACTTGTATGGAATATCAGGAAGCTGACCCCAAATAGTACAACCACCTTCATCCACCACAACTCTAGCATCATTGAGGGAAGCCATTGCCATTGTTGGAGGCTTTCTGGTGACCACAGGAACTTTCTTCACAACAGGAGGAGCTACATAATCATTAACAACCCAGGGAACCACTTCAAATGTCTGACACGGAGTCTCAATGTATTCACCTTCCATTTCCAGATACTTGAAGGTATTCACATGGCTGACAAAGTATTCTTCTTCTCCATAGACAGTAACAACCTTTCCATCCACCGGATATCTCAACTTTTGGTGCAATGTAGAGGTTACAGCACCTGCCCCATGAATCCAGGGACGACCAAGCAGACAAGAGTACGAAGGACGAATATCCATCACAAAAAATGTAGCAGTAAACACCTGGGAGCCAACTTTGATTGGAAGATCAATTTCCCCATGTACTACTCTTCTAGAACCATCAAAAGCCTTCACCACAATATTACTGGGCTTCAGCACAGCATCTTCAGGACTCAGCTTATTCAGGACTTCCTTAGGCAACACATTCAAAGAGGAGCCATTGTCTATCAGCACATGTGACAGGGTAGTGCCCCTACATTCAATTGAAATATGCAAGGCCCTGTTATGATCCCTCTTGGCAGGGGTCAAATCAGCATCAGAGAATCCTAACCCATTGTCATAGGTCAGGTGGGCAACACAGTTCTCAAATTGGTCAACAGAAATTGCACTGGGTACATGAGCAGTTTTCAAAAACTTGATCAAGGACTTGGCATGAGCCTCGGAACATAATAACAAAGACAGCATAGAAATCTTCGAGGGAGTATGCCCTAGCTGATCAACAATGTCATAATCACTCTTGCGAATGATTTTCAATACTTCTTCCATCTGCTTAGAGAGATCATCAGCAGCTGGCACATCAGTAGATACAGGCTCAATAACAGGACCCTTGCCCCGAGCATCAGTGGTGGAAGTAGCAGCAGGAGTAACTGCATTCTTAGAAGCAACTGGAGGAGAGAAGACTCTTCCACTACGAGTGATCTTACTAGATCCAGCAATATTATCAATGTCAACAGGTACATCAGCTACAGGCTCTTGCTTAACACCATGGATGTAAACATCAGACCCATAGTGCCAAGGCACAGCTTTGTCAGACGTATATGGGATAGGACCAGGAGTAGTAATGACCACGGGAGCTACTCTGGCTTCAGCAACAACTTTCACAGGACCTTCAGCAGTAATCTTGATTGGACCCTGATGAGTGATTTTAATAGGACCCTTTGAAGTGATTCTTATTGGTACTTTGTCAACCATGTCAACCTCTTCAATCTTCCTACCTTGAGTCAGATGATCCACCACACTTTCTACAGACGACGGAGTCCTCTCAAACACTATAGTATACTTATCCATGAGACGTTGAATTCCATCTCTCAATATGAAGCAACTATCCGGCTTATAGGTACAATACAAACAATCTTCACGACAACCTGGAAAGATCCCAGCTTGTACTAACCTCTTTTTGATAACAGGCAGTGGTGTGGTCAACTCCATAACTGAATAGACATGTAGATCTTCCTCAATGGCATTGACAGTCTTCTCGTGATTTGGCATTGGAGCAGTAATTACATTGGGAGTACCCGGAGGATCAAACTCAATTTCTCCAGCATCAATCATATCTTGAATTTTATTCTTCAAGATCCAGCAGTTATTAGTATCATGTCCCTGGCAGTTTGAATGATATGCACATCGTGCATTGGGATTGTACCTGGGAGAGGTAACATTAGGATTCTGAGGAGCCTCTTTCAAAGTAATGAGCTCAGCCTTCAACAAGTGTTGCAATGCCTGAGCCATTGACATGTTGATCTTCGTGAACTGCCTTCTAGCCCTTTGTTGGTTGCCCTGTGGCTGCTCTGTTGTTGCAGGAGTTGGATTTGAAATATGAACTGCACTAACAGACTGATGCCTTCTGTTACGATCAGGCTGACCATAAATAGCATTGGATTCCTTCTTCCCAGTGGGAGGCTTCTTTGCAGCACTTGATGAAGAAGTGCCCACATGGATCTTACCATTCTTTATACCATTCTCTACTCGCTCTCCTGTCATGATCAACTCAGTGAAGCCAGATGATGAGCTTCCAATGAGATGACTGTAAAATGGACCATTCAGTGTACACATGAACATATCAACCAGCTCCCTATCAGTCAAAGGGGGTTGAACTCTTCCAGCTAAATCTCTCCACTTCTGAGCATACTCTTTAAAACTTTCTTTGGTACCCATAGACATGCTCTGAAGCTGCATGCGAGTGGGGGCTAAGTCAGCATTGTATTGGTACTGCTTATAGAAAGCTTCAGCAAGATCATTCCAGTCCCTGATGTTGACACTCTCCAACTGATAATACCACTCCAGCTGAGCTCCAGATAAGCTCTCTTGAAAAAAATGGATCCACAATTTCTTATCAGCAGTGTGAGGTTGAATTCTTCTGACATAAGACCTCAGATGCAGCTTGGGACAAGAGACCCCATCATAGACAACAAATGTTGGAACCTTGAAACCAATGGGTATGACTACCCCAGATATCAGACTCAAGTCTTCAAAATCTAGCCCAGATGACTTCTGCAACTCCATAGCATCCATCCTATCCACCAGCATCTTGAATTTGTCTTCATTAGGCTCATGGTAGTAATTAGCCTCAGAATCAGAGTCCCCCATTGTATGGTGGAGACTGCCTACCTCTTGCTCAGATTCTTCAGATTCATAGTCTTCAGCTGGTTCTTTGGTCTTGGCAAGACCTTTGAACCTTCTTCCCATGTTGATCAACCCAGCAGACCTTCTAGCCTTCTTAGTCTTCTTGGCCAGCAGTGCCTTCAATTCATCTTGCCCCTTGGACAAGTTCAGGATCAGCTCTTGGAACTGTGCATTTTGTGCCTGGAGATCCTTAACTGATTGTTCAAGAGCCATTGCTGAAATAAACAGCGAGAAGATGAGAAACCTGTGCGCAATTATAAACCTGTGATGCAATGAAATGATATGGGAATGCATATGCAATGTTTTCAAGGACCGCAGGATTTAAATTTGCTTAGACAAACACGAAAGTAAACTTTTATTAGTAATAACTTTGTTTTGCCTTTTAGGCTTACAAAAATGAAAATGAAATAAGTACAAAAAATGGGGTTTTAAGTCTCCCATGGACGTTTCCTCTTTGTATTGAGGTATGAGTTGAGGTTTCGTTCCTCGTGAAGTTGCTTTGTTAGTTCTAGGATTCTTTCTTGGCTTGCTTTGTAATGAGCCTCGAAAGTATCCCTTTGCTCCTTCAGTTGGATCCATGATCTCTGCAAGTCTTCCTTATCAGTAGGCATGTCTGGGTGAAGGATGGTATAAGCTGTGTCTCCTTCAGCAACAGGTTCCATGGTAACTGGTAGGACGGCAGGATATGGCATCATGAGAGTCTGAGCACGGGATCGCACCCATCTGAGATAAGCCTCCATAGGAATAGTGTACTTAGGTTCCAGTGTCTTGCTGTCAACCCTGTTTACTTTTCCCCAAGCTCGTATGAATCTCTGACGGTAACCTTGAAGATCGTTGTCGTAATCGAACACAATGCCCTGAATCAACATGTCATGTGGGCCATTACTCCGAGCGTAACCAAACTGTCGTAAAGCTAGAGAAGGGTTGTAGGTGATGCCTCCTCTTATGCCTAGAAGTGGCACATTAGGAAACTCCCCACAACGGTCAATGATGGTGACATTTTCCATAGATCTGGAGCACCAATGGATATCTGAGAGAGAAAGTGACATAATCCTCTTGGACCATCTGAACCCTTGCTCATTCTTCATTACTGAGCGAGGAAGGTGAGAAATAAACCACCTAGAAAGTAAAGGTATGCAGCACATCAAAGTTCCCCTTGCCCTTGTAGTACGGGTATGAAGAGAATGTAGAATGTCTCCAAGCAATGTAGGCACTGGATTGTGACTCAGGAAAATATTGATGGCATGAACATCTATGAACTGATTTGGATTGGGGAACAATACTAAGCCATATATTAGCAAGGCTAAGATCTCCTCAAAAGCATCATAGCTCATGGCCTTCAAGAACACTTGAGCCTTATCCATTAGCACCTTAGCAAGAATACCCTTGACTCTGCTTCTCGTTTCTAGAACAATGTCAGATTTCTTCAGATGTAGAGCTGCAGCAATAACCTCTGGTTTAAGCTCCTTCTCCAAGCCTGTGAATGGTCTTTGATCAAGAACAGGTATACCCAGAAGTTTAGAGAACTCTTCCATGGTTGGAACCAGCTGGTAGTCGGGGAATGTGAAGCAATGGTGCTTAGGATCAAAGAACTGAAACAGAACACTCATCATGTCTTCATTGAACCCTGAGGTAACTAGATCCAGTAAGTAACCATATCTCTTGATGAACTGGGAGTGATCAGACACTTGAGAAACCAACTCTCTAAGCTTAGGAGGTATCCCTACAAAGTTGATCCGGATAGTATTCTTACGAGCAGAAGCCATGACCTGCAACAAAGAACAAAGATAAATCTTTTGGTCCTTGAAATGGTTAGTGAAAATGCTATGCTTATGATGCATGATGATGTTATGTTCAATCACAAACATGTGGCACACACAAACAAATCATATAATAGCCCTAGGTTTGAAGGCTTGCATGAGGTTTAAAGGTAAGTACCCTCCCCTGAAGATTAGATGGTTCATCCTGTCCTACAAAAGTAACCAGGTTCTAAGGGATCTCAATATCATTGATCCTTCACAAGGGTGGTTGATCAGAAGGCAACTTACTTGCCAACCAAAACCCTCCAAGTTTAAGATCTCAATGAGCGTAGTATCGAGTGTCACCCAACTTCAGTCTGCACCAAAGCCGGTTACCTCACTACCTTCTAAAGGCCAAGATGAGTTAACTAGGGTTCTAAAAGTTAGTTAGTGCATTGACAACATATGGCAGCCTCATATTATCCTCAACTTGACTTAAGGAACATAAGCACCAACCAAGAAGTCGCACTAACTATGGCCACCAGATCAACCGTATCGATATACGTCGTACAGTTTCCTTGGTCTATTGCCATTTACCTAAGGTACACTAGATCCGGGTTAGGACCTTTCACACATAAGAGCACCCCAACAAGATAATGTAAAGCAAACAAGGCAAACAATTTAAAGTGATCTAATTCCTAAGGGTACCCCTCTTTTATTAAATCCCCAGCAGAGTCGCCAGTTCTGTAACACGGTGGGAGAACTGACTTTAAGTTATGTTGCGGATAGCAAGAGTCGCCACCGACTTTTATTTTATCCAAAAGGAAAGGGTATAAAAGAACAGGAAAGACCTTAAGAGATATTTTTGGGTCCGGGGGGTAGGTTATGTAAAGGGAAGGTGTTAGCACCCTTTACATCCATGGTTATCCATGGGCTCTTAGTTACTTAGCTCACTTTTGAATTGTTTTTGAAAGTGTAGTGTGTGAATAGAGAAAATTTTCATAATAGTTAATAATGATCCATGTACGGATGCGTAAAAACTTGTTTTTGAAAATTTGTTTGAAATTTGTGAAAAGTTTGAAAAAAGTTTTTGAAGTGAGCAAGTACATAAGAGGAACCTACCCTAAAATTTAAGTCTTTCTGTTTTTTATCCTTTAAATGGTAAGACTATCCCTACTATTAAGGAGTAGGTAGTCATTACCTTGGATGTAAGGGACATGTGAGGGACATCTGTTTTTTATGAAGGCAACTGTGGGGTGTATTAAGCATTTAGGAGGGACTATCATCATTATTCGAAGGGACTTGATCTTTAAAGGCAACCATTAGGGACTTGATGATTTTTCTTTTGAGGGACTTGCTTTATACACCCCACTTGACCTTATGATTTAGGCAACTTGAGGGATAACCTTAGAAAGGTAAGATGACGATTAGAAATCGACTTACGTGTGTGAGTGTTCAATATTATTTATCTTTAATTAAAATGATCTAAATTTATTTTAAATAGAATACATGTTTTGCACTCCCTAAATTACTAACCATAGCAACAATTAAATAATTAAATATTTACAAAATTACACCGAGAAGCAATTACATAATAATTATAATAAGCAAATTAAAATAAATAGCAAAAATAAATAATTAGCAAAATATAGATAAATAAGCAAAGATAATAAATAAACAATAAATACATAAATAGGGGTTAGTGATAAACATAATTAAAAAAAATAAAAAAATAACTAAATTTAGTGAAATAATAAACAAGGTTAGAGAAATAATAATAAAAATATAAGATAATAATAAACAAAAATAATAAATAATAATATGGTTAGTAACAATAATTAAATAAATAAAATTAGCCAAAATAAGAATAAAAGATTAACAATTTTTTTAATATAGGAAATTATATTTACAAAATTTAGTTTCTACTAATTATTATATTTACAAAAATTATACTAAATAAATATATATTATAATTATGTAAAGAATTAGAAAATAAAATTAGGTTTTCACAAAATTAGGGTTTTTTGTTTAGAAAAATATTTTTTAAAGTTTTTAATTTAATTATATAAAATTATTTAATAATATGCATATATTATATTTACATATGATAAAGAAAATAATTTTAGAAAATTTATATATTTTAAAATTTGGAAAAGATTAAACATGCTTTATTATTATTATTAATTATTTAGAAAACATATATACATAAGATTTAATTTAATAATATAATGCTTAAATAATTAAAAGAAGAAAAAAAATGTGAAAACTTACCTGACTGGGGTTTGAACCCAGGTCAGCTTGTTTGCCAGCAAGAAGGAATACCACCAAGCTACCACACGCGCAGGCAACAATGAAGGAGGTTTAAGTTGTTTTGATCTTTGTCACAAAAACCTGGAAAATAAAAGAAATAAAAAAGCCTGGGGTGGTGTTGAACCCAGGACCTCACAGATACACACATGCGCGCATTACCACCTGGTTGGGAGAGCCCTTCTGGTAGTATAATGGTAACATATCATAATATATTGAGTCTTCTTATTATCCTGAAAAATAACAAAATAATGGTACAAGGCAGGATTCGAACCCTGGCCCTATAGTCAAACATGCGCATGGCTTTCCACTGGACCAATCAGTCTGTGGTGATAAACAAACAGGAAAGTAAGATAATATTTTAAATCAAAAATTTAAATATAGGATTCGCGCCAGCACGCCTTCATCTTCAACCTCATGCCCTTCGAAATTTGCTGCGAAATTAACCATGAGTTTTCCTGCGAAAAGCAATCCCCAGCAAAACCTACAAAAATCAATGGCCAACAAAACCATACAGTTTCACAAAATCAAACACAGCAACATGATCCAGACATTCACACGATTCGTTCTATGTCTTCAGAATCTATTTATGTTCCCTAAATCAAAAATCCCTAAACCTAGGTCCAAACCCTAACAATGGCATTTCATGAATTAGCCACGGTTTCTTTGATTTTCCTGTCCAGAAACAATCTACACAACATTATAAACAACATTAGACAAGCAAAATCCATTAGTTTGCAGTGAATTGGTGTAATCGAAAAAGAGAAAAGCAAGAACAAATATGGTTCGGGTTGAGCAATATGGTGCATATGGGATGCATATGAGTGATGATTTCGCTTCATGGATGTCCAAAGAACACATCTATGATCTTGTTTTACCTTCAAATGTTCTGGAACTCAAAATCCGAATATGAGTTTTTTAGAGAATTTTTGATTTGATGAACTTACTCTTAGGGCAGCCAACTCGTGTATCAATGCTAGGGTTGTGATCAGTACTTATATGTGAATCAATCTAGGTCAAAAACTTCATTGGTTGTGTGCAAGATTTGATTTAAAAAGATTCATCATGATAAGCTTTAAAATTTCAATATTTTTGTACCAATGCTTTCTATTTTGAGCCATTCCATATAATTCTTGTATCAACTTGTTCCATGCTGATTTTATGACCTTCTAGAATCAATAATAAAATTAAATCTCCATATTTAATATTTTATTTAAATTTAAAATGATTTTAAGTATAAAAAATCATAATAAATTAATTAAATAAAATAAAAAATATGAAAATAATATGGAAATTTCGTGCATGGTGTTGTTGTATGGGTTGGGTCATAATTTGGCCAGCCCATTTGGAAAGAATTGTTTTTAGACCTCCATTTCCATTATAAACCATCACAAAATTTCCCAACTTTGCAAAGGCATATCTCCCTCAATTTTAAAGGTATGAGGGTGTTCTTGGACATTTTGGAAAGCTTGAAGAGTCCTCTAAACAACCCCATTGGTTTCAGGTCCATATCATTTACCAATCTCAAGTTATGCCCTTTTGAAGTTGTTGACTTTTTGTTGACTTTCAAAAGGACCTATAATGTCTTAGCTCATATCTTCCAAATGAAGCATTTTAGGGCTTAACTTGCAAGATAAAAGTTGTAGAGAATTCAATTTCCTTCAAAATGAGCTTTGAGTGGAGACTTGGTGATGAAGTATGTGAAAGTTATGGCTGGTCAAAGTTCAGTTGACTTTTACTGAGGAAACCCTAATTTAGAAACTCCTGATTATTGATGATCTGGAATCTCCTTGATGAATCATGATCAACCCTTGATCAAATGATGAATTTTACTTCATATACTTGATGTTGGCAAAAAATCATGAAGTTTGACTTTGGTTTGACCACAGTTGACCTCAGTTTGACTTTCTGACTGCATTGACTGATTTTGACTTATCTGATCATCTGACTGAGCAAACTTTTGAGAAAAGTCTTGAAACTTGTCATGGGGGTTATTATATACATATAAGATGTTATGAAGCTCACTTGAGGTATTGGAAGTCCATTTAGCCTGATTAAAGTCAAAACCCTAGTTTTGGATGCACTGCTTAGGAGGTGCATTGTTTGAGGGAATTGTCAACTCCTTTGACCAATTGTGAACTTTGTGAACCTTTTGAACCATCATAAAATGTCTTGTGAACCTCATGGGAAGTATTGTGAAGCTTGTGAACCTTGTGAACCTTATGAAGTGACTTATGGACTTCATGAACCTCATGAAAGGTTATGTAAACATTGTGAATCTTGTGAACCTTGTGAACCTTCAAGAAATAACTTGTAGACTTCTTGAACCTCATGAAAGGTTATATAAACATTGAGAAACTTGTGAACCTTGTGAACCTTCATAAAGTGACTTGTAGACTTCATGAACCTCATGAAAGGTCTTGTAAATGTTGAGAAACTTGTGAACCTTGTGAACCTTCATAAAGTGACTTGTAGACTTCATGAACCTCATGAAAGGTCTTGGAAATGTTGAGAAACTTGTGAACCTTGTGAACCTTCAAGAAGTAACTTGTAGACTTCATGAACCTCATGAAAGGTTTTATAAGCATTGTGAATCTTGTGAACCTTGTGAACCTTTTTAGCACACAAAGTTCTTGTATTGTGAGGGCAAATTTTGGGGTGCAACAGTCGAGCTTGACCTTGAGCTTGAGTTTGAGCAGGTTGAGTTTTAATAACAGGAGCAACTGCAGCTACGTATGGTTGAACATATCGTTGTTGCGGGTGATAAGGCCTCCTCTCAGTTGAAACAACATAAGCATCACCATCTCTTCTCTTGTGAGGATTCCCAAAAGACTTTCTTGCAGCATTAGGAGCTTCAGAATTGGTAATCTTACCCTTCTTGATACCTTCCTCTAGTCTTTCTCCAATAATGACTAGATCAGAAAAACCAGATGAAACACTTCCTACCATTTTCTCCCAAAAGAATGGTTGAAGAATGTCCATGAACAAACCAGTTAATTCCTTTTCAGGCAAAGGTGGTTCCACTTGAGCAGCTAACTCTCTCCAACGCTGAGCATACTCTTTGAACGATTCTTTCTCTTTCTGTGACATGTTTTGAAGTTGACGACGATCAGGCGCCATGTCAAGATTGTACTTATACTGTCTTACAAAAGCATCAGACAAATCTTTCCAACTTCGGATGTGACTCTTCTCATGTCCAACATACCACTTCATAGAAGCACCACTCAAACTATCTTGAAAACAGTGGATAAGCAGCTTGTCATCCTTAGCGTGCGCAGCCATTTTGCGACAATACATCAGCAGATGAATCTTTGGACAAGTATGACCATTGTACTTCTCGAATACAAGAACCTTGAACTTATCAGGAAGGACTAAATCGGAAACCAAACACATATCTATAGCAGCAGAACCAAAGACATCTTTTACTTCTAGACCTCTTACCCTCTTCTCAAGAGTTAAACATTGCTCTCTAACTTCATCCATATATCCAAGTTCACCTTGACTTTCAGCTTTTGGACCAGTAGCTTGGTACAAGAAAGGAGAATCCTGATAAGTAGTCTGAGCAGTAGCGTGCACAACAGGTTGAGGTTCAGCAAAAGTCGGAGCTGAAAAGCCTGGCACAACAGATGGACCAACAATTTGAGCAGTAGCAGAAACTGGCACGTAATCCGGAGGTAACCCATATTCTGGCCAAGTAGAAACCGGTTTCCGAACAACAGGAGGATCGACAACAGCAGTAAAAACTTCAGAGATAACCGTCCTTTGAGGTGGTTCAC
The DNA here is from genome assembly GCA_963966055.1 of Lathyrus aphaca. NCBI lineage: Eukaryota > Viridiplantae > Streptophyta > Magnoliopsida > Fabales > Fabaceae > Lathyrus > Lathyrus aphaca. The sequence continues at coordinate 533,329,813 of OZ014523.1, read as the reverse complement.
CTCGAGCAATCAGAACTTGCATCATTTCAGTGAGCTTGGTCATACCGGCCTTCAACTCATCAATTTCCATTCGAACTTCCATATTATGATGTTCTTGGCGTTCCATTCTCAATCTAATAGCTCTTCGTCTGTTAGCAGCTCTAGTACCGTATCTGTGATGAGGAGTCAGCTTGACGGATCAACAGACAACTGAGGAAAGAAACAACCGGGATGAGTTCCCACACAACTCGGATGAACGCAAGAATATGCGAGGATGCAATGATATGCAATGTTCACTCCCATTTTCAGAAAAACAACTCGATTATTGCAAACATGATCAACATCGAGAATATGGTCATGAAAAATCTTGACAAAAAGGAATATTTACTTTTTTCCAATATTTGCAATAATCGGAATTATTTTCCTTGAAGAATGGTTGTGATGATGATCATGATGAATATGTAGATGCAACAAACACAAACAAGATCACGCAAAGCACACAGGTTCAAAGGTTCGAATCACGAGCAGGGAGTCATGGTAACAGAACACCAACCCACACAGGTAACTACTAAGGTTTGTCTTCATTGTACCTGCAAAAAACCAGAAGGGTGCTAATAGAGGTTCCCGGAGTTAACATCCATCTTTAGAATATCATCGGTACGTTGGATTACTCCCCAACCGATAACATTCTTAAAATAGACCTCGTCCGAGTGTAGTATCGCGTGACAACCACCTTAGGTTTACACCCAGATAATTTCCGCACTACGTTCCTAAATTGGCTTAGATTGGTTAAGGGTTCTACGGTCCTCAGTATGATCAGCTCAAGGTCGGAAAATAATGCCACGTATGATTACTCGTCATGACATTGATAGTCCAAGAGAGCCTAACTGAGTGGAGATTATCAAATTGATATTGCTTTAGACTACTCCATCGCATATCGCTTCGAATATCGCCGTCCTATCATAAGTTCCACTCAGATCCGGGTTAGGATCTATCTCACAGAGGATCACCAAAACCAGAACAGAACAACCAAGTAACAAGCAAATCAAACTAAAACAGTAAACAAATCAAAGTAGGCCGAATCCCCTTAGAGATTGATTCCCCAGCAGAGTCGCCACTTTTCTGTAGCGGTAAAATCATGAGTGTAAGCTATTGATTAGCTTAACTCGATATACACAGAGTCGCCACCGCGCTTTTATTTATTTCCAAAAGGAAAAAGGCAAAAAGAACGAAGAAAGCCTTAAAGAATCTTAAAAGCTAAAAAGCTTAAAGAATCAAACAGAGAATGGGTACGGGGATTGGTTACAAATCGGGAAGGTTTCAAGCACCCGACTTGTCCGTGGTACTCCACGGGAACCCTTTGAAATGTTTACTGCATTTTTGGTTTGAAATGGTTTGCTTGAAAAAAAGATTGAAGAGATGAGAAGAAGAATGTTTTTTAAGATTTTGGTGTTTGAAGAGACGAACGTCTCATGCCTACGTACCCACAGAGTGCAATGCGAGATCAAAACCCCGTAGTTTGTGGTACAAATTGTGAAAAGGCAAATGAGTTGAATTGATTTTAAAATGTAAAGATAAGTCGTCATTCTTTAGCGAATAATTCCGCTAGAAAGGATGAATCATATCTAAACATAAAAAATGGTTAAAAGAAAACGTGCACGAGGACACAAAAGCAATTGAATGAGTTATGAATGTTTTAAAGTTTTTGAGAAAGAAAGTTTCGATATGCTTATGTGGTTTAGCATTTATTTAAGGAAATGAAATGAAAAGGTAAAAGCATATGACCGAAGTCAAGGTTTGATTGAGAAAAAATGTTTGAAGTTTGAAAACAAAGAAAGTTTTGAAAAGAGGAAGAAGATTTGAAAATTGAAGAAGATGGGAAGAGATGAAGGGACTATCCTAGTACTTGAAAATAAAAGCTAAAGGAAGAATGATCAAACCAAATGGCAAGCACTCTTTGAGACAATTGGATTTCCATCTTCAAAGGCCAATGAAATAATTTGAGGCCGCGGTTTCTAATCCATTCCAATTTAAGCAAGGGGGAAACTCTTAAAGTCTAAGTCCATTCTCTGAAGCAAGGGATAGTAACCATAGTCCAAAATTAGAAGTCACGAGTCTTTTAAGTGTTTAATCATTTATTAGTGTTTTGATATCCAAATGGACAAAGGAGAAATAACAAGTATCACAATATAAACAATAAACAAAATGATGAATGATATAGTATAATAAAGCATAATAAAGAGATAGAGGAGCAAGAGATTAAAATAAAAGAGGATAAGGTGCGAGAGATTAAAATTAAATGTTAGTATATTCACATTATTATAATATTTACAATATAAGTGGTATGATGAACTTAATCAAACACAACCACGAAAAGAAAAATAAAGTTGAGGCAACCGGATCCAAGTGGATCGCATTCTGAATCGGAACAACTGTAGGTCTATGTTAAGCAATCGCCGAGTAATTTACGGAGTAATTACCCTACAAATGAGGCCGGCCACCACTAATTAAAGTGGAAAATATTCGTGTTAAAACATGTTAGAGAAACGATATTATGGATCGTTCTCCGAAAACATGCCACACTAAAAGAAAGAGAATGGTCTAATCTTAATCGAGATTTTCGTTGAAGTTCTCGAAAGGCAACCTATCACGATCTCAAAGTATGGAGAATGATACAAATGATCATTCATCCATAGATTTGAAATAATGAAGATTAAATCGATCGGAAATCAACAATCACGAATCGGAGATTGTCATCGACGAAAAAGAAAGAATAAGAGATGAAAAAGAAAATGGATCTATAAAATAAATCCATAAAAAAAAGAGATAGAAATCTTTTTTTAAAAATCCTCTTCTAAAAACTCTTTTATCTAAATTTATTTCTAAAATCCTTTTTTCTAATCTTCTTCTAAAATGTTTTTCACAAAATTATTTTCCTAAAATAAACTCTATACAACTCTTATAAAAAGTACATTGAAACCAAATATTAAAAAGAAACTAAGGATTAACAAAGAAAAAAGAAAAGGAAAGAGGAAGGGGGGAAGTCCACGGGTTAAGGGAGGGGGACACGTAGGATTTGTGAGGTATCTCTAGAAACTTGGACTCAATAACTGGCCATAAGCCCAAACATCCTAAATATCATAAATAATTGTATTAAAAAAAAGAAAAAAAAAAGAAAAAGGAAATAGAAGAAGACAACTTCTTATTCTCTGTGCGCAGCCGCGGTACATGGTACCTTCTCTTGTTCTTCAAAAATCAACTCAAAAATGCAACTCGTTCTTCTTCTTCTTCACAGCGCAAACCCCTCTCTTTCTTCTTCTTTGCGATTTAGTTTTCTAATTGAAAGATGATTGATGAACGGTTTAGGTTTGATGAAGGATTTTGAAGATTGGAGGTTATTGAAGAATGATGAAATTGGTTGGATGAACTTGAATGGAGGTTGATGAGATTTTTCGGATTTGGAAAATGAAAGAGGATTTGTTTGAAGCTTGTTCTGGTTTTGTGCAGGGGTTCTCTATGCTATTCAAGCTTAACAAATTGAAGAGAAATGAAGTCTTTAAATAGAAGAAGAAGGTGAGTTTTTGAAGCTTGCCGTTTCGAGTTGTGCGTTTGCGTTTTGCTCACGAGATTTAAGTGCTAGCTGTGAAACCGTGCGTTTTGGTAGATGAAGAAAATGTGACTGTGCTGAGTTTTAATTTTCGTTTCAGCTTGCGTTTGATCTTGTAGGCTCTTGCGTTTTGATCCCTTTTGTGTGTTTATCGTGTGCTGGATTTTGCTTGTGTGCAGGTGTTGTTCGCGTTTCGTCGCGTGCAACAAGCGTGTGTTTGATGCAGCTTGGAGTGATGATTGTGAGCTGGTACGGAAGGCGTGTGGAAGCCTGGACTTGCGCGAATGGCTTGGAGTTTTGTTGCTTTCAGCTGGGTGTATTATTTTTGACTTGGGCTTACGGAAGCTTCTTGCGGCGTATAGTGCTTGCTAGGCTGAGAATTTGTGAAGTTTTGGGATGAAGGCTGCGAGCTGCTTGGGCTGATACGGCGTGTTGCTTGGGTTTTGTTGTTGAATGATTGATGTGTGTGGTGAGACTTGGCTTATTGATGGGAGTGTTGAAGCTGAAATGTGTGGCTGATATTTGAAAGGGACTATAAAAAAACTTCTTTTTTTTTTATTTTGGTAATTAATATATGATATATATTTTTTTATGAATGGATTAGAAAAAAAAGTAATGGGTTTGATTATTATATATATTTTTTGGTAAAAAAAATTGGAATGTTAAAAAAAAGAAAAAAAAAGGAATAAATTGGAATAAGAAAATGGAAATTTTTTATTTAATTGGATATTTGGAAATGAGAAATAGAAAAATGGAGAATAGTTAGAAATAGGTGGATAAAAAAAAGTATGAATCGGGTAATCGAGAAAAAATGGAAAAAATGGTCATTTAATAAAATGGATAATAGAAAGTTGAAAAAAATAAAAAATGGTTTAATCGAAAAACGGATATGAAATGGTCCTAAGCCCACAACCAATTTCTGATTTTTCTTGCACACAGTCATCACTAAGCCACTGAACAACTCATAGCATTGAGCCACACCCACTTGAATCCTCTAAAAATTGTCCAGATTATTTGAGGAAAATAAATCCACAAACAAACCACTGATGAACATTTGAATATTCAAAACAAACTTTATACAGAACACTGCCTGATAAACTGATGACTTTCGTACACAAAACAGCTTAAACTCTTGAATACGCACTGTCTGAGGAAAATTCACTAGCACACACAACTTGCAGTTGATACAATCTTCTGATAGTTTGACCAAGATTAGGTCAAACGTCCATCTGAATCGAATTGTGACTGAACAAACGCATTTGACTTGAAAATCACTGCCCTGTCTCTGAAATCCTGCAACACAGAAGAAGAAGAAACAAACTGCAACATATTTTTTTGATATTTTGGGTTAGAAGTTAGTGAATATAAACAAATAACAGAAAATTAAACATGGTGATCCTCTGCAAAGCATAGACCTGCACCTGAAAAGGATAAACGAAACAGTGCGTGATCTTGTTTGTATGCAAATGCAGATGAGATGCGAAAAATCTTAGGTCAAAAATTAGGGTCTGACACTACCTCGAAAACCTACAAGGAGAATAACTTGCTCGACCCTGGAATGCTGAAAAGTTTAAGCAATATTATAGCTAGACAACAGCACGACCACGAGAGTATGGAAGGTACGACAAAGATTCTCCATTTTTAATCAATGGGAAGGCCGACACCCCTGGGAGACAAGCATGACCTTCCTCGACATAGGATACTTCAAACGAACTCCATTGTTGTAGTACCACATTGGCAGGGCGCCCAACTTGCGATGGGAAATCCCAAGCCATGGGACCAGGGCCTCGATCGCGGCCTTCATCCTGTTTATCCGCGGACGTAAAATCTTCCACCTCGATGTTTCCCTAAACAGCCGAGCCCATAAAGTCAAGCAACAAGCTCACATTTAAATATTTAAGTTCAAAAACACTTAAGAAAATAAAATCGTTTCATTATATAAATCGACCAAAACTTGGTGGACACAGAGTACAAAAAAAGGGATTATGCCTAAAATATGAAGTGGCACGCAGCCAAAAAAACAAGTGATACGTAGGCTAACAAAAACTATGGTGCATAGGCCAGACCTATTCATTAACCTCACACCCTTCTCTTCCTCCTCGTCATATGGGCCGACGAACAGACAGACAATTTCCCCGTCAGCCACCTCATAATTGAAGGCGGTCCATGCAATCACTAGCCTGGGGTTGACAATCTTGAGCTGATCGGTGGCATTATCAAAACACAGCTTGAGAGTTTCCATGCAGTCTTTCTCAAGCTGTCTGATCCAAGAAATCAGATATCCCGAACTTTGCATGGCCTGATCCTCCTCGTTTTCTTCCTCGGTAGGGAGGACCAACTTTTCCAACTCCTAAACCCTCAAACGGAGGCGCTTGTTCTTCGCGACGACTTCGTCGAACTCGTCCTTTTTGTCCTTCAACTTTTTGTTCTCATCTACCAGGACATCCCACTCGAGTTTGACCTCCCCTAGATTGAACATCAACCTTTCCTGGAGTTTGTATTTCTCCATATAGTCAAAGAAGTCATGGGAAAGCTGGTCCCTCTTGATATTGGCCGCCCTAAACACCTCTTCCACGGTTCTCAACTCCAACAACGGGTAGGTATTGTCAAACAGGACCAAGGCCATCTCCATGACCCTGATCACTACAGCTATGTCCTGGGATAGGTTCGACCTCTTGGTCGCCCTATCCTGGTCGAGAATAGCCTTGGCCTTAGTAGTCGTCACCCCGACAAAACCTTCGGCACTGAAAACTTCTCGTTCGAGATGGCAGAAGGGCAGGAGATAAGTTCCTCGATTCTCCGACAAACCGTTGTTCACAACAGTAGCCTGAATCGGCAACCCCTCAGTATGCTGATGTTTGTGAGGAGGAGAATCACACAAATGTGGAGAGTTTTGAGGAGGAGTGGGAGTCCCATAACCCCTACCTGCTTCTTTATTTTCCACCTAACGGACACGGCTCGTTCCCTCTTTCTCTGGAGGTTTGGCCGCACCTTTGTTGGCCAACTTCAACACGCGTTCCTTGAGGTTGGGCATGGCAGCTGCAAAAAGGAAACAACGGGTTAGCTAGATTAATAAAAAAAACAACGCAAAAATAGGTGAGCATAAACCACCTAAAAGTTGGAGAGCCTCCTCGTCCGATTTAAATTCGAGCACATATTTGGTACTAATCAACCGAACCTCGAAGAGAGGAAGCCCGACATCATCCAAAATGGGGTTGTCCAGCCAGTTGACACACGTCGAGAGATTAAAACTCTGGACGTAAGCCACCAATATTTCGTAGGCCAGTGTGTCCTCGGGCCCCAGATGTTCAGCCTTCACGCAGTAATGGTCAGTCGACCATCTGAAATGATTTCGTTGCCACTCAAGAGGAATCCTCGAAACAAGGCGTCCACACTTTGTGCATCTCGTTGGGTACTATAGACGTTATCCAAAGCACACTAGGTAATAGGCTTCACCGTATACCACATGTCCTTGAAGTTTCGGGCGAAGCCATGGTAGGTCTCGAAGAGCCTCATCGGTTGTTTGAAAGAAACCCAGTTATGGCGTCCATGTGCACCTGACCGTTGCTGGTGAAAGTCCGGAAAGAATAGGGGAAAGGTACAGCCTACCTTGAGATGTTGACACACCAGTTCGAACACCCGAACGAATGCAATGGCATTTGGGTGGAGTTGAGAAGGAGCCAGGTCGAGCCTCCTGAAAATTCCCGCCTGGAAATTGGAGAAGGGAAGACGGATCCCCACCTCCTTGAAAGCGAACTCGTACATGGGGAACTATTTTCCCCGAAAAGCCGAGCAGATCCGTTGCTCGGGGAGAGGAGCGTAACACTCCCAATTGCGAGGCTCATCCGGGCCTAGATCCTCCACGATTTTATGGGAAGTGCGGTGGTCTTGGACAAAACGTGAGCCCGTCTCCAACGAATCTTCATCGACCTAAGATAGATCCTCTCCCCTGGAGGTGGTTGACACACTCCTTTCCACGTGATGTTCTTGCTCGTTCATATCTTGTTTTATCACTTTTATGTCGATGTCCTCCACAGGGACATCTTCAGTTCTTTGATCCATGTTACATGAAAAGTAGAGGAAATTGGTGAATTTGGCGTCGCATCAAATTCACCCTTCCACAGTAGTTCAAGTGAAAGGGTGAGGGTTAAAGCAGGTGGGGAGATGTCAGACACATTCATCTCAACCCAACGGATGCTCGAGAAGTTCATATAAAGACGTCGAGACATTCATCTAAAGTTGTTTGGGGCATTCAAGGAAAGCCCTAAAGGTGCCCGAGACATTCAAAAGATGCCCAGGAAATTCAAAGAAAACATCTAAGGTTGCCCGACACATTCATGACAAACTTAAGATGTGCCCGGGAGATTCATCATAAATCTCCTTAAAAAAGCCCGAAGAAAGGACCTCATCACCTACTCCGGTGACTAAACCAATGTACTAACTAACAAATTAAAGCTAATCTACCAGAAATGAAAGAAAATGTTGTACCTGATATATTAACTGATGAAGCAATGGTATGACGGCGATGACGACAACGGTGGTTCCGGTGAGAGAAAGGTGTACATTCGGTGAGCTTGAGAGGAGAAGTGAAAAGCATAAAAAGAAGAAGTGGTCCTCCCAATCTCCTTTTATAAAAGCTGCATGGGTGGGCACGCCTAAGAAATCACTGCTTAGGCTGCCTAGATTCCCTAGGGCGACAGGCATTTAATGCATGTCAAATAGAAAAATAAACGATGTGCATTAAATGCCATTCAAGAGAGAGACGAAAAGGCAAGACACATCATTATTTAGAATTTCAAGAGGCACTGGGCACACCTATCGTCGATGCCTCAAAAACGCATACACGTCATCGACGTACTACGAATATACGTGGGTCATTCGAGCAGGAAATTCTCCCCGACAAAGAGGAGTTCCCACATGGTCACTAAGGAATGCTCGCGGGGTCACGCTAACAATGGCTTTAGACGTACTCCGACACCACCCGCTCGCGTCCTCGACGCTACAAAAAGACTGGAACCCTTACCATCGACAAACAGAAACACAAAGGAAGCATCAGACACGCTTCCACTCGGATGGGCATCTCTTCCCGACACTCCGAAACTTAAATATTTGTGAACTTCGCCAGACATATGTCGACGAATATCATCGATATTTACCGACATGTTCCCTTTTAATTCATCGCTCCACCCCGAAGTTGTGACATGAGGGGCTTCTGTTCTGGACTGGGCCAATAGTTTGTGTCGGGCAGAGGGCCAGTCAGTCAGGCACGACCCATAGCCCAATACAGAGACGTGGGGAAAGCATCTCCCCTACGTGATCCACGTCACACAACTACCCACTCATCTCCTGATATGTAGGGGGAGTTGGACCAAGGGAAATACCACGTGTTAGGTCTTACTTGCTCCTACGCATTCCTTGGCAGTTCTTCCTTGGGCCAAGTTGATCCAGCCCATGGAAGAACCTTAGTCAAATGTTGGGGGCACACTATAAATACCCTCTTCCATCAGAGGGCCAGGTATTCTGAATCGTTACCTCTTCTACCTTTATGTACTTGCATTCTTACTTTGGCATCAAAGTGCCTTGCAGGTACACCCCTCAGTCTCGTCAAAGCTTTTCATCACTGGAAGGTTCCTTCTGATCAGGTCAGATCAATTATACAACATGAATTCAACCTATAATTGATTATGGATCATATATAATCGATTATATGGCAAAATTTTCTTACTAATCGATTAAGGAAGTTACCGAGTATATTAGGGAACATATCCAATATATCTTAATAATAGATAGTGGATTATGCCCAAAAAATATTTCTTCTTTGAGCCAATTTTTTTCTCCTAGATAAAGGAGTCTTGTGCACTCTTCCAAAGCACGAAAATTAGAATTTATATCATTCTATCATACTCATTCTCTTACTTGAAACAATTGCTTATATTTAGATCATGAATTTTCTTTGTTTTCTTACCACCATCTTCGTCATCACCTAGCCTCTTCTGCTTCATCTCATGTTTATGCATTTTACCAAATAAAGTAGCCAAATCCGTGGAAGATAAGTCTTTAGATTCATAAATTAGAGTGACTTTAGGTTTCCAACTTTTATTTAAGCACCTAATGACTTTTACAACCAAATACTAAATTTGAAATACTTTTCCTAGAGTTCTTCTGTGAGTCACAATGTGAATGAATCATTTTTGCATATCATAAATGTTTTCTTTAGGTTTCATTCTGAAGGTTTTCTATTCATGGGTTAATGTGTTCATTATAGCCCTTTTTATCTCAATTATTCATGTACATGTTACTTGAGAATTTTCTACTCATGGTTTAATGTGTTCATCCTAGCCATTTTTAACTCAATTGTTCCTGCATGGGTTACTTGAATGGTGTCCCATATTTGTTTTGTAGTCTCGTAGCGAAAAACACCCAAAAAATTATCTATGTTGCAGTTTTTATTTTTCTTATTTGGTTCATTCATATATATCATTGTTTACCATCACGCCATTAACTTGATGTGTGGGAACAAAAGGACTATTTTTCATAGCTTTCCATATATTTTAATATATCTCCTCTATGAATATTCTCATCTTCCTTTTCCATACAAAATACCCTTCTTCATTAAAGAATGAGAGCCTATTTAGTGAGTTATTTCTCCTACAACGATTATTCTTATAACATGAGTTAGGCTCTGATGTCACTTGTTGACCAAATGACTCTAAATACAATAGGAATGGGTGAATTGTGATATTCAAAATTAGGGATTAATTTAAAATACCTGTTTATTTTTTGAAATAATTTATGTTAAAGGATATGAATAAGATAGAAGACATATGTAGATGAATACATATACATACATTAAATAAAATAATAAATGAAAAATAAAGAGAGAAGAGTTTAGAGATAGAGATATATATATATATAGAGAGAGAGAGAGAGAGAATGTGTGTGAGAGAGTGTATGTGTGTGATAGAGAGAAAACATCATAGATTTATACATGTTTGGCCTAATAACTTGACTTACTCCCGTCCCCAAAAGTTTCCTTTTGAGAGTTCCACTAAACTCATATTTGAGTTTTTGCATTATCAACCCACAAACCATTAACAATCAAACACAACTTTTACACAGGTTAAGCTCAAAAACCTTCACCCACTCTTTTTCTAGGTTTAGCTTGCAACTTTTAAGCTCTTTAAAAATAAAATTCACAAGATAATGACACCCTTGAATAAGGAAATTTAATCACAACATCAATTGCAACAAAACTCTCACAAGGGCTTTTTGTTCTTTTAGCACCGTGACAATTTTTGTGAAAGGAAAATATGGAAACATAAAGAGTAAAAGAAAAGAAAAAAGGATTTCTATTCAAAATTTCAGTGTAAATGAAATGAAGGGAAACATCCTTTATATAGGAAAAAATGGTTGAAAAAGGAAATTATCCATGAGTCATTTTAATGTTTTAATCGATTAACCCTGGCAACTAATCGATTAAAATCATTCAAAATACTGTAACCCTAATCCAATAAAAGAAACCATAAAACAAATATATATAATAATCGATTAAAATATTTACGAATTAATTAAGAGGTCGTTTACCCTGCTCTAATCGATTGGATTAAGTCCTTAATCAATTAGGCAGTGTATAAAAAATTTAATTAGTTAGAAATACTTAGTCATATCCATATAAGCCTAGATAGGATTTCAAGAGATATTCTAAAACTAGGGAGGTCTTAAAACCTTTTTTGTGTTTATGATTGCCATAGTACTTAAAGATTTACTCTTGACCTTTTAGATTTAAATTGACCACTTTATGATGCTAAGCACATGATCAAGCGAGTTTTCACACTTCCAGACTTCAAAATCCACTATTAGATTCATTAACTTGATTAACACTTCAATTGGATTCTTGAGATGTATGATTGATGAGGCTTAAGATAACTTTTTGATCAGGTGTCATCATGTAGTTCATATTGGATTGATTGCATTTTGCAAAACAACAACATGAAGAAGTGTCCAAGTATTCAAGATTGGTCTAGCTTGCTCAAGTTATAAAAAGGACACATGTTGGGCGTGATGCTCCAACATGTTTGTACGACACCTGGGCCTTACTCACCAGGCGCCAGAATGTTGCGTTTTTTATGAATATTTAGAGAAGATTTAGTTTTATTTTATTGTTAATTGACTTAGCAATATTATTAGGTGATTTGTTTGATAGTTTGACGAAGATTGATTCAGATTTAAATGAAGAAACACATTTGAATTTAAATTAAAACAAATCATATTTTGTTGGAGATATTCAAGGAACAAATCAAATGTCAAACAAATTTTGCATTAATTTTGGACAAAACTAAAGATATCATCCAAGAAGAAAAGTCCATAATTATTATGCTATATAAGGAGCTCAAAACCTACATTGGAAACCAAGAAAAAAATTTGAATATTTAGAGTGCTAGGGTTTATTTTAGAGTCCTTGTTATTTCTGTAGGTACACCTCTATGTTTTAGTATCTTGACATAAAATGTTTGTCTAGATTTGAGTTGTAATATTCAACATTAAATATTGAGTTGTAATCTCCAATCACGGGTTGTGTGATTGAGAAGAAAGTGAGTAGGTTATCATATTTAAGGGGGGATCCAAATAAAAAATCATTGGATAGCGTTAGGAAGAGGCATTGAACAACATATGGTTTGTTGTTTCTTGTAAGTCTAAATGTACTAGGCTACTAATTAGTGAATTTCCTTTCTTGAGTTATGGACTCAGCCCCCCAAACATAAGTGTGGTTTCACTGAACTGGGTAAACAATTATCCTGTTTTTTTACTGATTTTCTGCTCTATCATCTAGCATTTGCTATTATGTTATTTATGGTGGATCTTTTCGAACCTATTGGTAAAGCATCGTTGTTGTACCCTAAAATTTTACCTCACATCTTCAAGACAATATGTCTCAAGAGGTCTCCTAATGGTCACAAGATTCTCAATTACTCAAAAGGATTCCAAGTTTCATCAGACAAAGTCTCCTCGTAAGCAATGGATCTCAAATTAGGGTTTTGAGTTTCACAAAGCAAATTGGAATTCCAAATACTCAAGTGGACTTCATGGTATCCCATAGACTTTAAAGGATCCTCATGTCAAGTTTCAAGGCTTGCCCTACAAGTTTGGTCAATCAGATGCCCAGATAATCAAAAATCAGTTAACTTGGTCCAAAAGTCAATTGTGGTCAACATACAGTCAAACTTCAAGATTTTTGGTCAACATAAATATTATGAAGTGATATTCATCATTTGATAAAGGGTTGATCATAATTCATCAAGGAAAATTCAAATTCATCAGAAATCAGAAGTTGCTAAATTATGGTTTCTGCAGGAAAAGTCAATTGTACTTTGACCAACCATAACTTTCACATCTTCATCATAAATTTCCCATCCAAAGTTCATTTTAAAGTAAATTCAATTCCCTTTAACTTTGTGAGTCACAAGCCGAGGCTATAAATGCTTCATTTGAGAGATATAAGCCAAGACATTACAGGTCCTTTTAAAAGTCAATAAAAAGTCAGCTTTTTCAAAAGCTCATAACTTGAAAATGGAAGATCAAATGGACATGGGACCAAAAGGATTAGTTTGAGGACACTCTAAGCTTTCTAAAAAGTCCAAGAACACATCCATGTGATAAAAATTGATAGAGTTATGCATTGTTGAAGTTGGGCAAATTTAAGGAGGTATATAAGGCAAATAATGACCAAAACTTAAGTTTTTGCCAAATAGGCCCATATTTTTCTATCCCAAACTTAATAATGAGATAATCCACGACCCATAAGTCATATATTCTGATTTTTATATTTATTGGATTTAATTTATTTAAATTCAATTTTAATTAGAATAAATATTAGAAAATCAAGTATTTGACTTTAGGATTATTTTAGGATCAGATTTTGGTGTTTATGATCATAATATGGATCCCAAATTCATGCACATCAAAGGAAAGGTCATAATATCAAATTTTTCACTAAAATAGAAAATTTCTTTCTTCATTCCAAAACAACCAAACTTTCTTCACCCAAGCCCAAAATTATGACCTAAAATATCCTCTATAGATACTCATCACATGCATAAGGACAGGGGGTAGCCTCCAAAGCTAGACAAAAAAATCTCAAATTTTCAAAAGAATAGTGCAAATTCATGTTGCATTTTCTAGGCGGATTCAAAGCCAACCAACCCTTCCATTCAACCTCTGAGATATCAAAGAGTAAGTTTATATCAAAGAGTAAGTTCATGAATTTCGTATTTTAATTGTGTTTGATTTAAACTATTAATCTCATTGTCTTCCTGATATCTAATATAACAGGTTAAACGTATCGCATGAAACCAAAGACCCCAGATCTGATACCCAGCGACCCTCCCCCTAATTTTTATTGTTGTTTTTCTTGATGTTTTTTTTCCTAACCCTTTTTTTTCTTCTTATTTTCATTTTTTTTCTTTTAGCTTTTTATTTTATATTAATTAAATTAGTAACCATTAAACTATTTTCTAAATTGTTAATAAAATTTAGAACCTTTTTTGTTTAAATCCAAAAAATACAAAAAAAATATATATTTTTATTATAAATTAAACTAATAACTAAATTAAATTTATTGTCTTAAAAAACAGTTTTTCTTAAAAAAATCAATTATTAAACTAATTTTTTTCCTAAAAATCCCGTTATTTTATTTTACGCGAAGTCTCGATATTTCTCCCTTCTCCATCCTTATCTCTCTTCAATTTTAATTTCCTTATTATTTATATTTCTTAGAACAAATGTATAGGTGCATGCAATTTGTAATAGTTAGATTTACTTTTCTCGCACGATTTTCCTAAATATTGTAACTGCCTATGGGATGTAATAGCATAGGAATTTTTATTCTTTCCGCACTTTATTTTCTGCAAGAGTTTTCTAATTATGTAACTCTCCCAAAGCCCTGTAATAACGTAGATTCATTTTCCTCGCACCTTATAGTAATTAGTCGTGTATAGCAAAACTTAAAAAAAAACGCTAGAATAACCGTAACAACTAAGAAAAAATAACTGAATGGAACACACTTGCACATTTCACCTCTAGGGTAATATCTCTTGTTGCCATTCAAATAATGGTCAAGTCCTTCGAACGTATGGGTGTCTTAGCACGGTTGCCTAATTAAAAATCACCAAGTCCCTTCGAATAAAAGATCATAGTCCCTCATATTCCCTTCGAGTTGCCTACAAACAAATGATCTCGTCCCTCGATGACCCTACGGAAAAATGATGACAGTCCCTTCGAATTGCTAAGACACTTTTACAAGGTTGCCTTCTATGACCATATGATGACCCTACGTTTGTCCCTTCAAATCCAAGGATAAGAATACTTACTAAATAATAGTAAGAACAGTTATATCCCTAAAGAAACGAAATAACAAAGAAAGACCTTATAATTTAGGGTAAGTAGTTCTTAAGTGCTTGCTCACCATTTTTCAAAATACTTTCCACACCTCACATTTTCAAATATTTTCAAACAGTAAACACTTTGTATACATTCGTACAAGAATCATTACAAAGTTAAACCTCTAAAATATTTTTCTAAACATACACTACACTATTTTTTCAAACAAAGTAAAATGAGCTAAGCAGTTAAGAGCTCATGGATAACCATGGATACAAAGGGTGCTAACACCTTCCCTTTGTATAACTTACCCCCCGAACTCAAAATCTTTTTTAAAGGTCTTTCCTGTTCTTTTATGCCTTTCTTTATTGAATAAAATAAAAGTCGGTGGCGACTCTTGCTATCCACAACATAGCTTTTGTGAAAACAAAAATGCCTAAGTCAGTTCTCCCACTGTGTTACAATCGTGTTCGACATGTGTCCCCTGAGGACCATAATTTCACAGCATCATAAGGTTTTACTTGACAATTGAAATGAACCCCCTCTATCAAAGAACTCTCGATACCCAAATTCGTTTGACTTATGGAGTTGTTATCTTTAAATCTTTCTTCGTTAGTTATAAACACATAGATCAACAAGAGTTTTTGAGGACTTAGGAGCAACTCTTGTACATACATCACCAATTTTTGACAGAGGTTGCTTCGAGGATTGGCATTGGAAAAGCTATTGTAAAGGTTTGAAGAATATGAGGGCTTGGAATGTTCCTTGATTGACTCTTGAAGGAATAACATCTTGTTATATAGGAACCGGTGGAGAGGTCACTAGAGCTCGATCATCTTCTACCGGTGGATAAGGCGGAACTTAATTAGCTTCAGCAGCCGCAGTAGTGGCGTGACGTTGAACGGTGGATCGAGTAATCTTTAATGTCACCATGGTTTTGTGAGCTAGATATTTGATCAGTTTGAGAAAGACATCAACCCTTCGTGAGAAGAAGATCAATGATCTGAATTTTCAGTGAAGATGCATTAGTTTTTTGTGGAAAGATGGCAGGATTCAGCAATCGATTATCATATATGACGTCATTATTTCGTTGGAGAACCATAAATGTATGGTGAAGTGATAGAGTAAAATCTTGGTGCGGCAAAATAAGCTTCTGGTATGGTTGAGAATGAGTGGACCTGCAAACTCCAACGTTCAAGTCATGCCTGAGTGAAAAATTTGAGAATGCCAACAAGTTGAATACCTAAAATAGCGCCAACTAATATTTATATAGTATGAGTGGTTAAAATTGTCCGCATGTGATCCGACGCTTTATGCAAATTAGAGTTATCAAACGCGGCCGCTCCCGACGCGATCCCGTGCGATCCGACCATCCGCACGCTAAGAGAGGTGTGAATCCCAAGTTAACAGAGTGATCGATTTCAACGAGATAACGACTTATGGGTAGCGTTTTACTCCCTGAGCGGAACGATTTTTCATTTTTGTGTTTGTTTCTCTGACTCTGTTACTCTGGGTGTTCTGCAAATGCAGTTGGGAATAGAGAATAAAGAGAGAAATGGTGGAAAAGAAGAAAGTTAGTGGTTAGGATTTTTACTAAATACATACATAATTGAAATGGATTGAAATAAGAGTAGGCCTTAGACTAATTTTCTTATCTGGATGGGCCATTTGTTTATTATATGTTAATAAGATTTAATAAATTTAATAACATTAAATTTAATAAATAAAATAATAATAAATATATTAAAATAAATAATTAAAATTTTAATTCATTTTTATTTTATTAATTTGATTTTTATAAAACTTTTGTGTTGCTAATTTAATTTTTTTTTATGTTCACAAAAAAATAATTTATTTATATAGATTATTTATATATTTAGTCTAAAAAAAATAATCCCTACTTATTCTATGTACCTTTTTCTGTAACACTAGTTATTGGATCTTCTTCACAAATCTTGTGACCGACAAGAACATAAACAAAAAAATTGTAACACTTATCGATGTTATCTAACACCATGTTGTACAAGTCATGCTACTGGGACAGTACCAAGACATTTGCTAATTCTAGAGGTGTATTTGCTTAGTTAACATTTGATTTATATATTTTTAATTTTAAACACCTAAAATTTATTTTTACTATTTTATGTTGCTTCTTAGGTTAACATTTGATTTATTTACTTTCAACTTTAAACACCTTAAACATCTTTAAACAACTAAACATTTTAATTTTATACATGCAATGAAAGTGAAAGACATCCTTACTATACTTAAGAGAGATGAGAGAAATCTAGCGTGACACTACAGTTACATAGTGGACCAAACCTTCCACTATCACATTATTCTTTCTTCTTTGGAATCATTTGACCAAAAGTACCTTATTGACCCATCTTCTTTATATTTACTTTCATGTTTTCTCTCTCTCTTTCTCTTCTCCTTTGTAACTAGTACTATGTGACCGTTCAACTCATGATGGAATACTACAGTACTAACCACACTTTACCCAACAAATTCCAAGAGAACGATGCAGTTAAAGAAGCTGCTTCTGGTTTAGAAACCATAGAAAAACTCATAAAGTTACTATCACCACCACAATCATGTTGTTCACATTCAAACCCTAGTTCCATGGAATCAGTTGAAGTCGTTGCTGACGTAGCTGTTTCGAAGTTTAAGAATGTTATTTCACTTCTGAGTCGAAACCGAACAAGAATCGGTCACGCTCGTTTCAGAAGAGCACCTTTACCTTCTGAAACTATAGTCTACTGTGCTACTCCGTTGCAGCAGATTCCTCCTCTTATCCCCACGGTTGAGAAGAATAAGATTATTGATTTCTCATATTCTTCTGCTAATTCATTCATGTCTTCTCTCACCAGTGATGCTGTTTTTTCTTCGTCGGGGAAGCCTTGTGTTTCTTCGTGTTCGTTGAAGAGAAAGTGTGGCTCTGAGAATTTTGGTTCTGGCAAGTGTGGTAGTTCCTCTAGAAACTGTCATTGTTCAAAGAAGAGGTATATAATATGGCTATAAAATTGGTTTTTTTGTTGTTTTTTGAGGTAATTAGTTTATATTAGTTTGTTGTTAATGGATTATTGTAGAAAAATGAGGTTGAAGAGAGTGGTGAGAGTAGCTGCAATAAGCCTGAAGATGGCCGATATTCCAACAGATGATTATTCTTGGAGAAAGTATGGTCAGAAACCAATTAAAGGATCACCTTATCCAAGGTAATTATTACTATATTATTATCTGTTGGTTTTTAATATAAAAAAAAGTTTATTTTTAAAATTTATTGACATAGAGTCTCTCAAATATTATTATGCATTTGTTAATTAATTGAGTTGATTTTGAATTGGTAATGAGTACTGTGTTATATTACTACTATTACAGGGGTTATTACAAGTGCAGCAGTGTTAAAGGATGTCCAGCACGTAAACATGTAGAAAGAGCTTTGGATGATCCATCTATGTTGGTAGTTACTTATGAAGGAGAACACAATCACTCACTCTCTGCAATTGAAGCTAAAAATCTCATCCTAGAATAGAAACCTCTTGACTTTTAGTTAACTACTTAACTATTACTAGTAGTTTGTTTTTATGCCAATGATTTATAACAACTTGTACAATTGCATCTTTTTACTTCTAGCCGGCACAGCTTTTTCTTGTACTACATTAATATTGGATTCCTTTAACTTTTCTTGTTTTCTTCACAAACTCCAACAAAGTGAATGCAGTGGTGTATTATTTATTTTGAAAGAAAAAAGTGGAGAAGGTGGATTTGGTAAAAAGAATAGAAACAATGATGTTCGTTGGCTTGGTTCATTAATACAAAAACATCCCTTTTTATTTTCTTTTTATTATTTTTTCCTTTTTATTTTATTACTGAAATGCTTATCATCTCAAGTGGTGGAAAAACACCTTAAATAAATAAATAAAATGTCTCTACGAATTCCACACCAAATACATAGGTAAATGAACTATGTCTCATTTTTTGTTTAAAAATATTCCGGAGATGACCTTATACATATCTCATACATTCCTAGTTGAGTCATTCTCATTTTATTATAAATTAATTCGGAGATGCATCTCCGTAGAAGATTACGGATACACATTTTTGTATTCACCTTATATACCAAATCTTTACTTTTTTTCTTAAGAAATACACAATGTAATAGTATTTACACTGAAAATCGGTAAACAACAACTAATCTCTTATTAAAGGTTACTTGCAGGATCAACTAGGAAAACCCTAAACCCTAAACCCTCCTAGGATATAATGTTAAATATTTCACTTTATAGTTTTCAATTGAGAAAAAACTATCTTCGACCTGGTCGAAATAATGATGAAAAGGTTGTGCAAATATAACTTTGACAATAGTAAAAGCAAGATTGTCGAAAGAAATAGAAATAAAAGGGCAATGCAATAAAAATAGGGATGAAAGTAACTAGACAAGAAATGTAAATTGTAACGAAAAAGCTTTGCATTAAAGTAAAAAAGGTGTTTTAAGTTCATACATTCTCTAAAAAAACTTTTTTCTCTAACATTGGTATTTTGAATGTAAGTGATATTTTGTAAAGAAATTAACACCTTGGATCCTACATATAGAATTCATATTTATACTAATATGAAATAACTGCTCTCAGCGTTCTTCAACTTTTACCACGTAGAAGTCTGCATGTGATTCGCCTCTGCATTCAATCCATGTGCCCTTCAGAATGAAACTAAGAAGTAGTTATTTATAATTGAATGAAACATATGTGCACCCAAAACCCAAATAACTGTCCTTTCGACACGTTTAATTCCGTCGAACGTGGTGATGTTGAAATATCTCCAAAACATTACTAAAAAATTACTAAGTTTCATCTTCCTTCTCATGAGACTTCAACAATGTACATGTCATCAAGGGTCCACATACCTTTAATCTTAACTCATGCTAGGGTTTTTTCCTTTGTCGAAAATCTCAGCTAACAATATGCCCCACAAAAAAAGTCTCTTTAGATGAACTTACCTCAAAAACGTGCATCTCTCACCTCCCATGATTTTCTTCATCATGGCTCTGCCTTCGTAGGGTGGCGTGGCTACGTGCATCAAATCGTTTTAATCCTCCCTCTAAGGAAATGACACAATCACTAAACCGGAATTAACATATTATGTTCATATTCTAAGCCAATTTATGCAGAAACCTCACCAAGAGTACTAGGACACAACCATGCATGTTTTGAGGTAATTGAAGTCTTCATTGGGGTAAGAAATTATCATACCAAGAGATAATGACCTCATAATAGTTGCATTTTGTGATTCAGATTATGTGTCATATCCACTAACCAGAAGATCAATATCAGTTATGTCATGAAGTTATGAACAAGTCCCATTTCATGAAAAACCAAGAAGCAAACTACCGTACCAAGATCCTCGAGTAAAGTAGAGTATAGTGCAATGGCTCACGCCACACATAAAGTTATATGGTTATGAATATTACTTACACACTTATAAGTATAATGTGATTATCCTACAGTTCTACATTGTGACAACAGTGCTACCATCCATTTAGATTCAAATTCGATTTTAATATTTTTATTTTATAGCATTATTTTTTACTTTTTAAATTTTGTTTGCTAAAGGTACATTCTTTTCCTTTACACATTAAATACAAGCATATATATATATATATATATATATATATATATATATATATATATATATATATATATATATATATATATGATCAGGAGAAATCTTCCAGTGATGAACAACTACGATGGTGAACTGTGGGGTGTACCTGCAAGCTACTCCGATGCCAAAGTGAGAAAGAGTTTACGGAGTGCAAGTACAAAATAGTTCATAGTAGAATATAATATAATATCTGACCCTCTAGTGAAAAAGGGGTATTTATAATGTGCCTTCAGCGCTGGGCCAAGATTCTTCTCATGGGATGGGTTAACTAGGCCAAGGAAGAACTGCCACAAATTGCGTAGGAGCAGATAAGATCTAGCGTGTGGTCTTGCGCTTAGTCCAACTGTCCCATAATACTCGGAGAAAATAATGAGGTTGTTGACTGAATGGGGCACGTGGGGAAGACGTTTTCCCCACGTCCCTATGTGTTAGGCCATGGGCCTGTGCCCGACGGACTGAGCCTCTGTCTGACATGTGTTGTGTTGGCCAAGTCCGGAACAGGCGTCCTTGGACCAGTTCACGGGCATGTGCCCGACGAATTGGGCATCTTCCCAACGTGGGTTGTGTCCGCCTAGTCCAGAACAAGATTCCCCCAAGTTACAACTCTCGCGTGGAGTGATGACTTAAGGGTAAGTATAATCGGGCATATAGGTGCGGCTAATAAGACTGATGGATGTCGAGGACGTTTACCCGTGTCTCTTGGCGTTCGTTTCAGGTGGTGCATGCAAGGCATTTTCTGGTTTTGAGTCGTCCAAGAGGATTACCTATTCGAAGCTAGTCGCGCACGATGCACTTTGTGTTTCTGTGATATCGAGGATGCGCATGCCCGTGTGGCTTGATGGCTTTTAGGGTTTCCAAAGGTGACGTGTCTGGATTTTTCGTTCCTCACCATTATGGCCTTTAATGCGTCGCTTCATTTTACGTGTGACGACGCATTAAATTCCTACGGCTGCCTAGGGGAATCTAGGTAGCCTAGGTAATGATGGCTAGGCACACCTTCACGTACGGGTCTTATAAAAGGGTTGGAAGTGAGAGTTTCTTCTTATTCCTCCTTTTCATTTCTCAAATCTCCTTAGAAGTTGATCGGACGTTCCTAGGTTCTCACAGGAAAACTCATCGTCGTTGTTACTGCAACCGTCACATCTCTGTTGACGAATCATGTCAAGTAAGCTCCTTCATATTCTGGAAATTCGTAGGTTTAATTGCATTTTCTCCTAGTAGTGTCATCCACCGTTGAGGTCGAGGAGGCCCCTCCTTGGTAAATTCATATGAATTTGCCGGCAGAAATTCCCTACACACCATTGAGGATGACCCTCCTCGGGTGTAGATTAAGGGAATTCTGATGAATGTCTCGGGCCTACTTTAAATTTTGGATGGATATTCCAGGAACCTTTTGAATTTAGGATGAATGTCACGGGCATCCTTTCAATTTAGGATGAAAATGTCGGACGCCCTTTGAATTTAGGATGAATATGTCGGGCGCTCTTTGAATTTAGGTTGAGCGCACCGGGTAGCTACTTTCTTGACTTTAGTCCTCGCCCTTTCACTTGAGCTGTGGTGGAAGGGTGAATTTGATGTAACGTCAAATTCACCAATTTCCTCTGCTTTTCAGGTAATGTGGATCCGCATAGAAGACTAGAGAATGTCAATGTGGATAACATCGACATAAAGGTGGACAAGGAGGAAGTGGACGACCAGGAACGTGACATGGGTAGAAGTAGGTCTGTTGCTCCTAGGGCGCCTGATTTATCCTGGATCAAGGAGGAACTACTGGAAACGGGTTCATGCTTCGTGCAAGATCACCGAAACCGCCCATACGGTCGTCGAAGACTTGGCCTCAGGGACCCATCAGAACTGGGAGTGTTACCCCTTCTCCCTGAGCAACGGATTTGCTCGGTCTTTCGAGGCTTCGTCTTCTGTTCACTAGTTTCCAGGCAGGCCTCTTCTTATGGAACGACTTGGTCCCATCCTAACTGAATCCCAATGCCATCGCATTCGTTCGGGCGTTCAAACTGGTGTGTCAGTACCTTGAAGTCGGTTTCATGTTGCCTCTCTTCTTCTGTGTTTAACATTTGTACCTGTCGAACATGAACGACTGACACAGCTGAGTCTCATTTAAGAAACCGAGGAGGTTGTTTAAAACTTATGTTGACTCAGTCATAAATTTCAAGGACATGTAGTACACGGTAAAGCCTCTTATTGTGCAGGCCTTGCACAATATTTATGTCGAACAATGAGATGCCCGAGGCGAATAACATCTTGTCTCAACCATCCCACTCGAGTGGTAGCAGACTCACTTCAATCATGGCATGAATCGGGTTTTTGTGAAGCTGGAAAATCTGGGGCCCGAGGATAGGGCGACCTATAAGAAATTGGTCGCTTACGTCCAAAGTTTTACCCATTCCCTCTGCGTGGATTGGTTGGACAATCCCGTTTTGTCCGATGATGGGGAAACCCTTTTTGAAACTCGGCTAATAAACACCAAGGCAGTGTTCGGGTGTAGGATGGACGAGGAGTCCCTCTGTCGTTTAGGTAGTTTTATGTTCATCGTTCGTTTGTCCTCGACCATTTTATTCGATAACAAACTTGTGTTCTTGTTTTTGCAGCTACCATGCCTAGTCTCAAAGACCGTGTCCTGAAGCTGTCGAACAAAGGCATGGGCAAAGCTTCTAAGAGATCGGTTAAGGGTCGTGTCCACCAAGTCGTTGTGGATAATGTGGCCGATGGTTCGGGGATCTCTACACCTCCCCTTCCTTCTCATGTCGTGGTGACACCTATCAGCCCGCCCTATGAGCAAAGGACTCCATGTAACACCCCATTTTTTCAAATTTAGAAAATAATAGTTTAATACAAAAAATCGGAGTTTAAAACCAGTGGAATACCACATTAACAGAATAGTCAACAATGCTTCTTAATTAAATTATCGGAAAATATAATTTGTTCAACTTAAGGTAACATGCCAATATCAACAATAATCCTCAATAAATTTTGGTTTATAAAGTTTCCATCAACATGATAAGATACGTAACAAAATAAATAAAACATCAAAAAAGTCCCCATCTCGTGCTATGTATCATAGCAATCCTATGACTCGAGCAAGCAACACGACTTCCACGCACACTCAGGTACCTGCGTTATCTGTACTTCAAAAGAAGCACAAACACAACAACAACAAAGGGGTGAGAAACAAATTCAAATATTAACGATGCATAAAACACATCAGGGGTAGTTCCTCAAACAAATCAATATATACAACAATATCACACCAATAATTATGCAACAACGAAATAACAATAATTATGCAATGTGACTCAACAACGACACAATGCATGTTATACCAGTTTTTGTTCATTCAATCGAACACGGATAAATCACATATGCCCATCCGACAATGATTATCCCACCATTCTCCACAACGGAGTACAGATGAATCGCATACGCCCATCCGACAATGATTCATCCCAACAATAATACTACAATGTATGCATGACCATGAATATGCATACCACATGTATAACCACCATATTATACATCTACACGATCCATCCGATCAATACGCAACAATAATTCCACACAATTACCAATATAATCCTCACGTGACTTAACCGATTAATCTTCTAGTAAAATCCACCTAAGTTTCGTCATTAATTCAATCTCCACACCAATACTTGATTAAATATGTCTTAAGGTCTACGTCAATGTCTTAGATCAAGAAAAATGACAACGAATGCGAAATCGGGACAGAAATCGTGAAACCGCAAAATTTGCCATACAAGCTTGGTCATACGCGTATTTCCATAGGCCATACGCGTATGGACCAGCTTCTACGCATTCTACGCCTACCATTACACATATTCCTTCCCCCATACGTTGCATGTTACGCATAATGTACCCCCATACGCTACCTGTTATGCGTATTGACCTAGTTTCTCACACGTAGCTTACTAGAATGGGCAGAGAGCCCTAAAAATTCATCATCCATACGCGTAAGCCCCTTGTGTTACGCGTAATTCTCCCTTTCCATGCACACCATACGCGTATTGACATGTTCCATACGCGTATTGGCATAACTCAATCATTTTCCATGTGTTTCTCATATTTTTTTAATGTATTCCTCCTAGTTCTCGATTTCACACTTCATACCAGACTTAGGAATGTTTCTATAGCAGTTTTACACTCTTAATCACATCATTCTTTCGTCTAAATTTCTAAATCCAGTTTTATCATTGTTCTAGATCTAGATTTGTAATTGTTCTTCTGCAACAACAAGAATTTGCACAACTTATGCATATACCAGAACAACAACAACATTACTTCATAATAATCAACAAGATCAGAAAATCACATTCATAGATTCGCAACAACAATCATACAATCACATATTCATCACAGAACATCATAAACAACGAAAATCTTACGAGGGAAGGAACCCCTCACTACCCCATCATGTTAAATCACCTAATGAGAATCCCTTTCTCCCCCTTACCTCGAATTTGGATGAATTTTCCTGCGAATTTTTTATTATGGGGATGACCTAGTTGTTCTTCCTCTTCGTAGCTCTCCTTGGTTTTTTTCCACAAAAATACGACTAATCCTCTTCCTAATTCTAATTAATCCTCTAATATTGGTTTTTACTAATTCCTCCTTATTTTAATTAAATCTGAATAATAATAATAACATTTACGAATATTATTTTCATAATAATAATAATAATGATTAATTGGTCTTATTATTATTCTCACACTCTTATTACTAATTGCACCACCATTCTACCCGTCCCACTCGGACACTACACTAAAACAACAAGACACACACCTTAAACAAGGCCAACAATGCACCAAAAACACTTGACGAATAAATATTTAAAATGGGGTGTTACATTCCACCTGCTAAACGCCATCGTGGTGAAGGTTCTCTGGTTGGTGCCGCTGTGGACGAGGACCTGTCCGAGAACCAAGGGACGTACCTTCTGTCCTCCTGCCATCTTCAACGGGAGCTTTTCAGTGCTGAAGGTTTCGTTGGGGTGGCGAGAGCTGAAGTCAAGGCGATCCTAGATCTGGATAAGGTGACCAGACGGGAAAATTTGTCTCAAGACATTGTTGTCGTGATCCAGGCGATGGAGACGACCTTTGTAACACCCAATTTCTACCCAACAAATATATTGAAAATCAGAGTAGTAAAATTCAACTTAATATAACAAGTAGGATGTCACATTTCAACTTTAAAACACTTTTTCATTTAATCAAATAATACATCGATACATAACACTTTTGATTCGAATGAAAATATAACAACAACTTATATTCATTTTTGAAACCAAAACAACTTTTACAACTACGTAGCAGATTATCAAATATTCAACTAAACATGGTATAACATTTTATTCAACTTAAACAACTTAGTAACGATATATTTTAACTTAAACAACTTAAAACAACAACAAAGAAACTAAACGTTCATCCCCCCGAGTGTTACGTGTCAGAGCATCAACACCGACTCGAACTAACGAAGATAGAAATCTTCCTTCAAGCTAACCTGCATGTTACCAACATAAGGGTAACATTAAAACAGAAAAGGGTGAGATATAAACAAGAGTATGATAATTAATATGTTAGATAGAATCATACAATTGCACTACTATATAACAACAACTTAAAAATCATCCACAATCTATCAACATACTTTATCAACTTATTACACCTATCAACATTTACTACATAATCGACATAATCAACTTAACAACTTCAACAAACATAATCATCATAAACAACCTAACTAATATGACAACTTTATCATCATAACCATATAAGCAACTTCATCAACACAATCATATAAGCAACTTCATCAACATGATCACATAATCAACTTAATCTATTTCACGACCTATTCTTTATAAACAGATAATCCACTTAAGCAACATAATCAACTTCGTCGACATAACCCACATAAACAACTTAATCAACATAAACACTTCATCAACTTAATCAACATGAACAACTTAATCAACTTGAACAACATAAATAACTTCATTAACTTAATTAACTTGAACAACTTAATCAACTTGAACAACATAAACAACTTCATCAACTTAATCAACACAAACAACTTCTTCAACTTAATCAGCATAAACAACTTAATCGACATGAATAATGCAACACAGATGCGACTCAACTATGCATATGCATGTGGTACCATCGGAGTAAAACTCCCAACTTAAAACATACCAGGTTATCGAGGTATCTGCAAGGCATAAGCCTTCAACTTAATAATTTTGTCAATCCAGACCAACATTGTGAGCATCTGCTCCAACTTAGAAAATGTAATGTATGCCATGATTACAACAACAACACATAACAACAACCAACTCGAAACAACATACAACAAACAACATAGCAACTTTAATTCAAACGCAATTCAACTTTGGCCAGAGGCCTACAACTTATATACATCAATGTTAGTCATACGACCTACAACTTTAATATCAACATTGGTCATTCAACCTATAACTTAAATAATCAACGTTGGTCCTTCGACCTACAACTTAAAACATCCACAAATCGGAACAAAATAACATACTCAACGGCATGCAAAAACCACACATCTCAACACGAATTCAACAGAACAAACTAGGGATGGCAATGGGTCGGGTCGGGTACGTGTTTCACACTATCCAAATCCGCATATGAATCAACACCCGAACCCGAACTCAAAGATAATTCGGGTGGCAAAATAACACTCGCGCCCACACCTGTTGGGTTCGGGTTTTTCCATCCAAATCTGAACCCGTGACCAAAATACAAAATTAATTTTCTTTCAAAAAAAATTAATTAGTTTTCAAGTATATATATATATATATATATATATATATATATATATATATATATATATATATATATATATATATTACTTAGTTAATTATAAGAAGGAATATAAGTTATATTTACTACTAAAATATTATTGTTTACAAAATAAGATTTCAATTAAAATTTTGCACAAAACCGAATATTTTGCACACCCCTAATTATAATTAAAATTAAAGTCTTCAACATCTTAATATTATAATTAAAATTAAATTCTACAGTCTACAATTAAAATTAAAATTAAAGTCTAAGCGAGTGTAGTTTCGGGTTTCGGGTGCGGGTTTCACACTACCTAAACCCGCACCTGAACCCGAACTCAAACCTAGTCAAATTAGGTTTTCACCCGTTGACTCGGGTTCGGGTGCGGGTGGGACCCACGGGTTTGGGTCTGCCTTCCATCCCTAGAACAAACTGACAAAAATTACCTACTAAATCACCCGACTTACCCCGACAATTTTCGTTAAATTCCGAACAACTAACTTTTCTGCCTACTCGGCTAAACCGACTAAATCAACATTGTTTTAACATTCTGCGATTAATACAAACTTTGTACAAAATTCTGTCAGTTTTCATGTTTCCGAATATACACCTACGGATAAATATCACCTACTGTCATGGATACAAACTCGTTCATTTTTCTGCCAAAAATTCATTATGTTTGTTTTCAAAACCAAAACATGTTATTCACAAACTAGTAAAACCGTGTTCTATGTATTCAGATGCCTTAATACTATTAACATTATA
Organism: Lathyrus aphaca; assembly: GCA_963966055.1. NCBI lineage: Eukaryota > Viridiplantae > Streptophyta > Magnoliopsida > Fabales > Fabaceae > Lathyrus > Lathyrus aphaca. The sequence goes on along the minus strand of OZ014523.1, from coordinate 533,301,586 downwards.
AACTCAATTTATTTGATTCCACCCAATTACTACAGAAAGACACCCATTGGTTTAGTATTAATTTATTTTGGAAAGAATTCATAGAATTTCAATGAAATGAAAATAATTAAATAAGGTACTAGACAAAAAGTGATCTTCCCCTTTTACATGGGTGGCTTGTGCCATCCTTTATAAAGTACCTCATGGCTTGCGCCATGTTAGTGGGGGAGCAAGGTGGCTTCATCCACCTCCAATGTGGCTCCCGCCATTTGCCCTATTCATCAATTTTTGGTGACCCGCGCCACCCCTATGTGAGTGGTGGGTGGCCTGCGCCACCCGTGCACCTGTTAATAATGTTTTTTGTCCCCAACCAATTTTCTAGAAAAAAATCAACAAATTCATTGCAACTCTTATAAAATTAACCCAACAATAAAATTCAACAACCACCGAACAATCCAACAACAATAACGTAAAACCTACTCGATCCCAATTTCTACGTATTGATTATCATAACCCGATTATAAAAGTCGAACCTCACCCTTACCTTGGATTAAAGGCAACTCTAAGTTCGATTGGATTCCAGGAATTTGGCACTGGAAGTAGTTTTCTCTCGCAACTTCTTTCTCGCACGTTCTTGCTCTGTTCCTCTTCTACTTACTGATAATTCTAAAACCTAACTTATTTTACTTTTTCTTTCTTTTTATTAAAATATTCTTAATCTAATATAATAACTAATGGGCATAAGTCACACACTCCTTAATTTACTAATTCCAACACAATTCTATGTCCACTTAATCAAACACTCTCCTACAACTATAATATTAATTCTAATATTATTTCTCTCGACTAAATTGACTAATTACCGACCATCAAGTAAATCGTTCAAACCACACAATCAACATATTCAACGAATAAATAAAAAATACTCAATTATTATTTTCCACAACTTTAATCAACTTACTTAATCAATTCAACTCGAACCAACTTAGAAACATCAACTTAACATTTCGATAATTCGGGACTCTACTCAAATCATCATAAACGACACAAACCAACGTAAATCAACACAAATACACAAATCAACTTAAATCAACACAACAATGCAAGTATATTTAATTAAATAATTAATTAAATAAATGGGCGTTACAACCTTGGTCTTGTCCGACAACACCACACCGATGTCTGAGTTGGAGGTCGTGAAAGAGGTGTTGAAGCCAGTGAAGACTAAGAGGGAACAACTTGCAAATGACTTTTTCAATTAACAAGAGAAGCATAATCTCTAAGAGGTGTTAATGATCGAGATGGGGGATGTTAGGCTCGAGCAGAATGGCTTGGTGGATGAGAACAAGAAGCTCAAGGATAAAGAGGCTGAGTTCGACGAGGCCGTTGAGGAAAGCAATCGCCTTCATTTGAGGGTGGTGGAATTAGAAAGCTTGGTCTCACCCACTGACGAGGAGGGTGAGGAGGACCAGGTCTTGAAGACCCTAGTCGACTTGATTTCCCGGATCCGACAACTTGAGAGCGAGTGTGTTCAAACCCTTAAGGTGCGTTTTGAAAATGTTGTCGAGCAGCTGAAGGTCGTCAACCCTGGGGAGGACCTCGTGACTGAAGGGACTGCTTTTAACTACGATGTGGTTGATGGAAAGATCATACGTCCGGTCGAGGATTCAACCAAGGATGAAGAAGAAGGTGAATAGGAATAATTTTCCTGCCTACATGTCGTAGGCTTTTTGTTGGCTTGCGTGCCATTATTTTTTCTTTTGTTGGCCTGCGTGCCGTTTCATTTCTGTACTTCGGCGTAGTCCCCTCCTTTTATAATTTTTGTGTCGGCCAGTTATTTGTCGGCTTATTAAATGAAATGATTTTTGTTAAGTAATTATATTTATGAACTGTTGTTACTCGACTTGATGGGCACGTCAGTTTAGGGAACCGGCGAGGTTGCAGGTTTTACGTCTGCGGATCAGCTGGATGAGGACTGTGATCGAGGTCCTAATCTCATGGCTTGGACTTCCCCCATCACGAGCTAGGTTTCCTACCGATGTGGTACTACGACAGGGGAGTTTGTTCGAAGTATCCGCTGTCGATGAGGGTCGTGTCCGTCTCCCCGGACAGTGGCCCTCCTTCCGTTTGAGATGGAGTTTTGGTCGTACTTTCCATGCTCTAGTGGCCGCGTTGTTGCCCTTGGTCAGGTTGTGGTCGCACATATTTTCTAGCTATAATACTGCTTAATTTTTTAGGTGTTCTAGGGTCGAGCAAGTTATTTACCTTGTAGGTCTTCGAGATAGTAGGATCCGTTGTCCGTCTTGTCTCAAACTCGATACAAGCATTTCCAGTTTGCGGCCAACTTTCCTTCTCGTGGATTCTTCTTATTCCGCCGGAGGACGAAGCTGCCGACTTGGAATTCTCTTTTACTGACTCTTCCATCGTGGCACAAAGTCACTTTTAGTTTTAGGGATGCTTCTTGAAGATCCTCTTTGGATCTTATTTCCTCGACGAGGTCGAGTTGGACTCGTAGGGCTTCGTCGTTGAGCTCCTCATCTTGGGATGCTTCCATTCATCTCGGGGGTTCTCGAATTTCTATTGGGATAACCGCCTAAGTCTCGTAGGTTAGTCGGAATGGGGTCTCCCTGGTTGTTGAGTGTGAGGTCGTGTGGTAGGTCCAGAGTATGCTATGTAATACTTCGACCCAAGCTCTCTTTGCTTCGCCTAGTCTACGTTTCAGGCCCCATGTGATTACCTTGTTGGCCGCTTCTGCTTGGTTGTTAGTCTGGGGATGCTCGACGAATGTAAAGTGTTATTTTGTGCCTAGGTTGTTGACGAAATCTTTGAACCATTTGTATGTGAATTGTGTCCTGTTGTCGGTGACGAGGACCTGGGGTATGTTGAACCGGACAGGGATGTTTCTTTTGAAGAAATGGAGTATATTTTGAGTTGTGATTTTAGCAAAGGCTTCAACCTCAATCCACTTCATGAAGCAGTCGACACCAACAATGAGGTATTTGTTCTGGTAGGATCTAGTCACGAAGGGTCCAAGGATGTCCATCTCCCTCCATGTGAAAGGCCATGGGGACGATAGAGTCTTAAGTTCGTTGGGCGGATCGAGGTACATGTCCCTGTGTCTCTAGCATATGTCACACTTCTTGACGTGTTCTTTCGCGTCGTGTTGCATCGTCGGCCAGTAATATCTTGCATGGAGAGCTTTTCGTGCTAGGGATTTTCCTCTGAGATGTTGGGCGTTAATTCCCTCGTGGATTTTTCCCAGGATGTCGGGGACCTTTTCTTCATCGACACATTTGAGCAATGGAATGGAGAATCCTTGTCGGTATAGTTTACCTTCGACGAGAACGTATGAGCACACTTTTATTTTGGTCATTGATGCCTCCTTCGGGTCGACAGGTAGCTCGTCCCTCATGAGATAGTTATAAATCGGGGTCATCTAGCAGTGGGTATCACCGATGGAATTCACGTAGAGTGGCGTTGGCGGTTTTTCGATATTCGGGCACGTGAGGATCTCCTGAATCACAGATTTGTTTTCGCCCTTCTTACGCATGCTCGCCAATTTAGACAATACGTCTGCTCGTGTGTTGTGTTTGCGTGGGATGTGATGGACTTCCCAAGAGTCTAACTTTTCTAACTTTTCTTGACGAGGGCTAGGTACTCTATGAGGTTGGTAGGTCATCTCGGCAATGAAGTCGGATGAAACTTATGCATTCATGGATTTTCTACTTTCGTATTGGATGTCAAACTCCGATAGTTCCAGGGACCATTTCAACATTCTACCGGTCATATCGGGATGCCCGAGCATTTAATTTATGGGTTGTCTATTTAGACTATAATTGTACGGGCGAGGAAGTAATGTTGTAAACTTCTTGTTGCGTTTATCAGGGCTAAGGAAACCTTCTCAGTCTTTTGGTACCGGAGCTCGGGGCCTTGTAGAGCTTTTCTCGTAAAGTATATTGGTTTTTGTCAGTCGGTCGTTTCGCGGATAAGGGTTGCACTAATCGCCTCGGTCACTACGGATAGGTATAGGTACAAAGTTTCCCTTTCTTGTAGTCGTGATAGCACCGACGACTCGGAGAGTGCCCTCTTAAGGTGGAGCAATGCTTGTTCGCACTCCTCGGTCCATTTGAAAGCGACCTCTTTTCGTAGTAACTTGAAGAAGGGAACCTCGTGTTGTGCGGATTTGGCGACGAAGCGAGATAGAGAGGCGAGTATCCCATTGAGGGATTGGATGGATTTCTTCGAATTTGGTGTCGGGAATTTCGGAAAAGCCGGACATTTGTCGGGGGTTGGCTTTGATTCCTCGTTTGGTGAGGTAGAAGCCGAGGAATTTTCCTGTCTGTACGCCAAAGGTGCATTTTTCGGGGTTGAATCTCATCTTGCACTTCCTTGCCTGCTCAAAGACCTTCCTGAGGTGTTGGGCGTAGTCGACATCCTCGTGTGATTTTACGATCATATCGTCCATGTAGACCCCAAGCATATATTTGATCTCTCCTCGGAAGACTTTGTTCATCATGCGTTGGTATGTAGCTCCAACGTTCTTCAGTCCGAAGGACATCACATTATAGAAGTAATTGACCGTCGGGGTCATGAAGGTCGTGTGTTGCTTATCTGTGTCTGAAATGGGAATCTGGTTGTACCCGCTATAAGCATCTATGAAGGACAAAAGTTTAAAACCTGCAAAATTGTCTACCAATTTATCAATGTTAGATAAAGGGAAACATCTTTGGGACATGCCCTATTAAGATCGGTATAATTAATGCACATTTGCCATTTTCCATTATTTTTCCTAACAAGGACTACATTAGAGAGCCTGGTTGTGTATTGGGCTTTAGAAATAAAATTTGCCTCTAGGAGGTCTTTTACAACCTACTTGACCACCTCCGCTTTCTCAGGAGACCGCTTGCGTATACGCTGTGCTACGACCATAATGGCTGGATCTATGGCTAGCTGATGGCAGGCGACTCGAGGTCAATTCCGGGCATCTCAGCAACGCTCCATGCGAATAGGTCTGTGTTTTCTCTGAGGCAGGTAGTGAGTTGTTCCCTTGTTGTCGACGAAAGACCGATGGCAATCTTACAAGTTCTATCGGGGTCATCACCTATAGGGATAAACTCAAAATTGTCGTCGAGGATTGGACGTACTATATGGGCTGGACCTTGCCCGTTGGTGGGGGCTTGGTCTTCATTGTAGTCTTCGTCGAGGCGACTGTCGAGGTCGATTGAATTGATTCGCGGAGATGGTTGTTGCTCTTCGACCCGAGGCTTCTTGTTTCCTTTGGAGGTTGTTGTACCCCAAATTTCCCTCATATCTTCAATACTATATGTCTCAAGAGGTCTCTTAATGTTCATAAGATTCTCAATTGCTCAAAGGAATTAAATATTTCATCAAACAAAGCCTTCTCATAAGCAATAGATTTCAAATTAGGGTTTTGTGTTTCCAAAGGTAAATTGGAGTTCCAAAACCTCAAGTGGACTTCATAATATCCCATATACTTCAGAGGATCCTCATGTCAAGTTTCAAGACTTGCCCTACAAGTTTGGTCAGTCAGATGCTCAGATGATCAATAATTAGTTAACTCGGGTACAAAGTCAACTGTGGTCAACATACAGTCAAACTTCATGATTTTTGATTAACATCAAAATTATGAATTAATATTCATCATTTGATCAAGGGTTGATCATGATTCATCAAGAAAATCTCAAATTGATCACAAGGCAAAAGTTGCTAAATTAAGGTTTCTTAAGGAGAAAGTCAACTGTACTTTGACAAGCTCTAACTTTCACATACTTCATAATAAATTTCCCGTCCAAAGCTCACTGTGAAGGAAATTCAATTCCCTACAACTTTTTGTCTCACAAGCCAAGGCCAGAAATGCTTCATTTGAAAGATATGGGCCAAGACATTACAAGTTCTCTAAAAAGTCAACAAAAAGTCAACTTTTTCAAAAGCTCATAACTTGAACATGGAAGATAAAATGGACATGGGACCAAAAGTAGTGATTAAAGGACACTTCAAGTTTTATGAAAATTCCAAGAGCATATTCATATGATAAAAATTGAGGAAGTTGTGCATTGTTAAAGTTGAGCAAATTTGAGGTGTATAAGGCAATCAATGAACAAACTTGAGTGTTTGTCAAATGGGCATATCTTTTCATAATCCAAACTTAATCTTAAGATGATCCACGACCTATAAGTCATATATTTTGATTTTCTTATTTTATTTTATATTTTATTGGATTTAATTCATTTAAATTCAATTTTAATCAAAATAAATATTAAAAAATCAAATATTTGATCTTTGGATTATTTTGGGATCAGATAATGAAGTTTATTGTCATAATATGTGATTCAAATTCATGCACGATAAGAGGAAAGTCATGATAGCACAATAATGACCAAAATAGAAAGTTTTCAAATCAAATTTCAATCAAATCTCATCATCCCAAAATAACTTGCATCCAAGCCCACAAATTGATCTAATTCAGTCCTCTGTATATACATAACAAGTGCAAATGTCAATAGGATGAAAATTTTGATCAAAGAGAGCATAACAAACTTCAAAAAAATTCAAGAGTAAGTAGGATTAGATTTTAGGGTTGCAGTCATTCTCATGGAGATTTGAAGGTCCAAAAACATTCATGAGTTCCTTCTGAAGGTGTCCCAATCATCACCTTGCTCCAAAGCCTCTTAAAACGCCATAACCGAATTCATTTTTTGGTTTGTTTTTTCAATTTTCGATTTCATAATTTTATACATGATAAATATAAATTTGTTTGCATATTTATGTTTCTTATGATGTTTGCAAGCTATCTGGATCATCCAATTGGAGTTTAGGTACAAGAATCGTGTATTGTCATTGTTAGGGTTCAAGGTCGTGAGTTTGGGGAACCCTAGCTAGAGGCAATTTTAGATCAAATTGAATGGACCAATGAACTCAGAGGATAATTTATAATCGAACCATGCCTTTAGATTGAATTTATATTGTGTGGTTTAAATTTTTGAAATGTGCAGGTGTTATAGTGACGTATAAAACCGTCAATATAGGTTCTAGTGACGAATTCAAACCGTAGGTAAAAACCTGGACGGCTGGAGGAAGGAGAAGGCTTGCACGTGCATTTTGATTTTTAAATTTCACTTTTATTATATAATAATTTATTGTTATCCTTTGACTACTTAAGCATCATTGCTTGGTGGTTTGAACGTTGGTTGGTAACCAAGAGGACCTAGGTTCGATCCCAGCGTCCCCACCTTCCTATTTTTTGGACCTTTATTCCATTTTCCTTTTATTTATATTTTTCCAATTTATTTTCTTTTCTTTTATTTTAAAATAATATTTTAATTCAAATTAATTTTTCTAACCAATAAAAAAATAGTTAATTTATTAATATTTTCATAAGAATTATAGAATACCAAAAAAATATTACTTTTACATAATTAATTCAAATTAAATTTATTTCATCAAATTATTTCTTTTTAATAAAACATTTTCAATAAAAAAATCAATTAATCAAAATCTAAGACTTTTATTTCTTTCATATTTTTCTTATCAATTTTATTTTTTTAAGAATAATTGTATAGACGGCACGAAACTTGTAATAATTAGATTTATTTTTCTTGCTTGATTTTTCTTTCTTTCTAAAAATAATGTTACTGCTAAAGCCTTGTAATAATTTAGGTTTATTTTACCGCACTTTATATTTTCTGCAAGGGTTTTTCATAATTATCTATCTCTTCCAAGGCCATGTAATAGCTTAAACTTAGGTTTATTTTTCCGTACTATAAACTGTTGATGTATGTTTAATAGGATTGTGTGGCAAGACTAAAATCAATCGTTAGATAACCCTAATTTCAAGACTAAAATAACTGAATTGAATACACTTGCACACTCACACCTCTAGGGTAACCTCTATTTGTTGCCTTACGATAAATGGTCAAGTCTCTCGAACAGAGGGATACCTTAACTTGTTGCCTAAAGAAATAAATCATCATAGTTGCCTTTCGAATAATAGATCATAGTCCCTCGATGACCCTTCGAGTTGCCTTCGAATAAATGATCTTGTCCATATAAAAATGATGATAGTCCCTTCGAATTTTTAAGGTATCCCTACATATTGCCTTCTATGACCACAACGATGACCCTACGCTTGTTCTTTTAAATCCAACGATAAGACTACTTACTAACTAATAGTAAGGACAGTTCTATCTCTAAGGAAACGAAAAATGACAAGAAAGACCTTACAACTTAGGGTAAGTAACTCTTAAATGCTTGCTCACAACTTTCAAAACAAACACTTTTACACCCCCACCCTCTTTTTCAAAATACTTTCAAACAAGTAAACACTTTGTATACATTCATACGAGAATCGTTACAAAGTTGAATCTTTACGAAAATATTTTAAACATACACTTCACTTTTCAAACAAAATAAATAAAGTGAGCCAAGCAATTAAGAGCCCATGGATAACCATGGATACAAAGGGTGCTAACACATTCCCTTTGTATAACTTACACCCCGAACTCAAAATCTTTTAAAGGTATTTCCTGTTCTTGTATGCCTTTCCTAAATTGGATGAAATAAAAGTCGGTGGCGACTCTTGCTTACCGCAACATATTTTGCGACAAAAAACTAAAAATCGGTTCTCCCACCATGTTACAGAGGTGTTGATCACAATTTGTCCTTTGACTGCTGCGTCGAAGCATCTTCGGGCTGCATCTATGTCCCTGTGTGTAACAGCCCAGGCCCCTCGCAAGGCAATCCCGGCACTGCCACCTCACGATCTTCTCTACTCTCCTCATTAGTAGAGTTTTTGCCTTCCGTGGAAATCGAACCCTGTACCCTGGGGTTCAAGTACATGTTCATTCCATTCCCACTACCAATTGAGCTAGTAGCTCAATTGGTAGTGGGAATGGAATGAACATGTACTTGAACTCAAAGGTACATGGTTCGATTTCCACGGAAGGCAAAAACTCTACTAGTGAGGGGAGTAGAGAAGATCGTGAGGTGGCAGTGTCGGGATTGCCTTGCAAAGGGCCCGGGCTGTTACACTGTGCACTATGAATATACGGCCCAACTTAGTGTAGTATTTCATCTTCAAGTGAACCATTGAAGGTATTGTGGTTGCTCGGCTAGAGTTGGCCGACCAAGAATGCAATTGTATAGTGAAAGGCCTTCAATCACCAAGAACTAGACTTTAATTTCTCTGGCTATCTCGTTTTCTCTGAGCAGAATGAGGAGCTTTACATACCCCCATGGCCTCGTGGTAGCCCCGTTGAATTCCTGGAGATTGAATCCGACATACATGGAAAAGTTTGTTTTGTCGAGTTTGAGAGTCTTGAACAGGCGGGCGTACATGATATCCACGGAGCTTCCCTGGTTGGCCAGAATGCAATGGACATCGAAGCGCACCATTTTTGCCCTTATTCGTAGTGGGATGCTCTAGTTAGGAGATTCTCTTGGGAGTTCCTCAAGGTAGAAGGAGATGAGGTGGATTTCCCTCGAGACTTGGTCAAAGTTGCCATTTGATCAGGTGCGGTCCAGCATGAGCTCGTCGAATTTCTGTTTTACAGAAATCGCGGCGTTCTCGTTGTTCATCCCGCCCCCAGGGATTACTAAGGATGTTGGAAAGTTTTCACATGGGATGTAATAAGCAAGGTATCCTTCTGTGTGGATGTCGTGGAGGTGAAAATCTTCAGGACGTGATACGCAGAGGGCTACAAGGAAGGGAGAACCGTCTGAAGGATTGTCCTCGCGACTTCTCTTTGAACCTTAATCCTCGTGTCAGGGGGTTCTTTCCTCTTGGTGTATTTCTTGAGGTGGCCTTCCTTGATCAATATCTCAATTGCGTCCTTTAGATGAACACAATCCTCAGTCACGTGCCCATGGCTTCTGTGGAAGCGGCAGTACTTGGATTTGTCGATGTGGCGTTTGGGTGTCGTCGGTTTGGGGAACCTTACTCTACCCTGTTTGAATTCCGAATTGACGCATTCGGCGAGGATGTGCTTGCGGAAAACGCTCAACAATGTGTACTCGGAGAAGCGCCTAACTAGCCCTCTTTCTTCGCGGATCTCACAAACTTTGTCGACTCTCTGCTTTTCTCCGGTGCGGCAAGGAATAGTATAGTCCTCATGTTTGGAGTTTTTGTTGTCATCCTGGCTGTGATTTATCCTAACATTGTGGGCGACTTTCTTTTCTTCTTACTTGATATATGTTTGGGCTTTATGTAGGAGTTCGTTAGGGGTACGGGGAGGCTCGATCCCCATTGCCCGGTTGAACTCGCTGTCGGGGAGAAGTCCCTTCTCGAGGAGGTACTTCTTCATGTAGTCGGTCGTATCCACCTCGACAACCTCTTGTTTGAATCACTTGATGTAAGAGCGTAACGTTTCATTTCCCCCTATATGATGGCTTCGAGCATAGGCTCTACTTTAGGGTGATGTCGGGAGGATGTGAAATGCCTCGTGAACTCCAATCTCATGCTTCTCTAGGACGTGATGGATTTGGGGGCCAGGCTTTTGTACCATGCCATGGCTCCCTTTCTAAGTATCGTGGAGAAAAACCTACATTTGACATTTCCCCTGATGTCGTTGCGGTAGTCTAGCATGGCATTGATGTTGTCGACGTGATCATCGGGGTCGGTCATCCCGTTATACGTCGCCAGGTTGAAGGGTTTCTCTATGCCCGTCGGGAGTGGAGTCTTCATGATGGACCGAGATAATGGACAATGGGGATCATCCTCGTCGTTCCTCATGGGTGAGTAGTCCTTATTCCTGGGACTTTGGTCTCGATGGGGAGATATCCTCGGCTGGTCATTTGGCTGCTCGAGGTGCCCTCTGGATTTGTTCTTCTTGGGCTCAGAGGAGCGCCCGCATTTCTCGGTGGCCTATGGCAAAGGTCTCTCCAGTCGAGGTCTGCGCCCGTGCCTGCGAGGGGAGGGGTTGCGTGATCGGTGGGGCCTCGACCGAGGAGAGTCGACTCGTCGCTCTGTCTCACGTGCAATAATTCTTTCATGCTGTAGAAATAACACGAGGTTCGCCTGGTTGAACGCGTTCACCGTGGTTATGATCGTGGCATCTCCTTCAACCGATATCAGAATGGGTTAGAAGGTAGTCGCGAGCTGAAGCCGAGGAACGTCGTTGGCCTCTGGTTCAAGGGAGGGACTAGCAGGTTGTCCGTCCCTCTTGTCGGATTCATGAGTGATAAGTTGGTTTTCGTCCCCACCGGTGGTGTAGTCGAAGAGGCCATGGGCGCAGTTGTCACCGTGTTTGTTGGTCATGCTAGATGGTTGAAGAGACAAGGTGTACTTTTGGTCTTTTGTTTCAAAAGATGGGGAGAACTTTCAGGTTCCCACAAACGGCGCCACTGATCTGACCTGATCAGAAGGAGCCTTCTAGTGATGAACATATACGGTGGTGAATAATGGGGTGTACCTGAAAAGTACTCTGATGCCAAAGTGAGAAAGAGTTTACAGAGTGCAAGTACAAAATTATTTGGAGTAGAATATAATATTTGACCCTCTAGTGAAAAAGGGTATTTATAGTGTGTCCCCAGTGTTAGACCAAAATTCTTCTCATGGGTTGGATTAGCTAGGCCCAAAAAAAAGTTGCAAAGGATTGCGTAGGAGCAGATAAAACCTAGCGTGTGGTCTTGCCCTTGGTCTAACTGTCGCATAATATTCGGAGAAAATAACGGGGCAGTTGACTGAATGAGGCACGTGGGGGAGATGCTTTCCCCACGTCCCTATGTGATAGGCCAGGGGCCTGCACCCGATGGATTGGGCCTCTGTCCGACATGTGTTGTGTTGGCCCAGTCCGGAACATACGTCCTTGGACCAGGTCACAGGCTTGTGCCCGACGTGGACTGCATCGGCCCAGTCCATAACACACACACACACACACACACACACACACACACACATATATATATATAATATATATATATATATATATATATATATATATATATATATATATATATATATATAAAAGTCATAATCAACTTACTCCAAAAATAAGTCTTTTTAATTTACTCCATAATCGTAGCCTTCAAATTAGATTAAATCAATTGTTAAATTAACATTTATACTTATAACCATTGGATTGAATCTAATTTAAAGACTACAATTGTGGAGTAAATTAAAAAACTTACTATTGAAATAAGTTGTTCCTAACTCTCTCTCTCTCTCTCTCTCTCTCTCTCTCTCTCTATATATATATATATATATATATATATATATATATATATATATATATATATATATATATATATATATATATATAAGAGAGAGAGAGAGAGAGAGAGAGTGTGGGGATCAACTTACTCCAAAAGTAAGTCTTTATAACTAACTTCATAATCATAGCCTTTAAATTAGATTCAATCAATGATTAAATTAACAATTATACTTATAACCATTCGATTGAATCTAATTTAAAGACTATGATTATGAAGTAAATTAAAAAGACTTACTCTTGGAGTAAGTTGATCTTGACTCATATATATATATATATATATATATATATATATATATATATATATATATATATATATATATATATATATATATATATATATATATATATATATATATATATCGCTTGCACATTAAAAAGTAAGGGTTAAATATGTCTGAGGTCCCTGTAAATATCCAAACCTCTAAGTTTAGTCCCTCTAAAAATTTCTTTCAAACTCTGGTCCCTCAAAAGTTTTCCGTCTCTAACTATGGTCTCTCCTGTTAGTTGTCACTAACGGAGGATGACATGATGCACCAGTTGGATTTTTTTCATTAGTTGATGTGTCATGTATTTTACACGGTGGAAAATGAGAGGTATTTTTTTCATTTGAAGTTGAACCGTCATCTTTCTCAGTCTTCTTTCTCGTGCCCTAACTTTCCTTAATCGTTTCCTTTTCTAGTTGAAGTTCAGTCATTTTCACACTATTCTCAGTCATTTTCCTTAATCGTGCCCTAGCTGCTCTAATATTCCTCAGTCATTTTCAAATTATTCATTGTATTAAAGGGATAACGAAGTTGTGTAGCTGTGTTGCAGTGGTCCCAAGGAGAAAGTGTAAAAATCCTACTTGTGGTCCCAGGTATGTTTCTTTGTCGTTGTATTGATGTTTACCTTCTTTTTCGGTAGAAGTGGTCCCATTACTATTAAATTCTTAGTTTGATTGTTGTAACTTGTAATGGCATAAATAATTTGACCTAATTTTTTTGTTGAATGAAAGTAAAAATTAGGGATAGTTGTGTATTCTGAAATGGTAAAAATTAAACTTAGGTTAATTTATGTTTACAGGGGTATGGATAAGTTCACAGTTGTATTTGACACCAAGGGTTGTTTCGTAAAAGACACAAACCTAAGAACGATGGTGGATGTGAATGCTTTTAGGGGGCAAGATCTTGATTATTGGTAATTCTTTGAGGCATGTGATTTAGTCAAGATAATTGAACTTGAGTTTGATTATAGTTTTGTTAAAATGTGGTGGAAACATGAATAAGGGAGCCTTGAACAAGACCTTAACCCCTTTAAGGATGATGGTGATGCCTCTGAATTAGCCTTCTACGTAGTAGCAAATAATTGTGAGGTGAAGATTTACTGTGAGTCTATAACTAACGGGAGCCATACCTTTATGGAAAGTTTTAGAAATAGAGGAAATGGAGTGAGAACTGAAGGAAATTAAAATGTTTTGAGTGAATCTAGTGTTGATAGTAGTGATGATTCAATGGTAGGTGTTCATTTTGAGGATAGTTAGGAGGAGAGAATGGCAGGTTTTTGTAGCACCTTAATTTTTGCCCTAAGATTTCTTCGCATTTTTTATCTGCATCTTGCAATACAAACAAGATCATACCGGTTTCTTGGTTTTTCTCGGGTGTAGGCTTATGCCTCACAGGGATCACCATTTGTTTTTATTTGTTTATGTTTACTAACCATTAATTAAAATCCAAAAATATTTGTTTTTTTCTTTTGTTAATCATTTTTCAGGTCAAAAATGCAAAAAATAGCAGTTTCGCGGCTCGAATGAATTTCACCGATAAAAGTCGAATTTGATCTGCAATAATTCAAATTTATTTGATCAAGGATTTCCCGATTTAATGGATTTATTCAAGGAATTCCAAGATTCATGTGTTTATTTCCACACCTTCTTCGACGCGCAAAAGAATCAGGCCGAAACAATCAAGCAATCAAAATAAACAAATTATTCAAATTTTGACCTGGTTAACCGGTTAACCAAATGTGTTAAACGATTAACCAGTGCAAAAATTGAATTTTTTGTTCAAATTTCAGCACATCTTATCCATTAATCTCATTATAATATTCTAGATCAATTTCCCTCTTAATTCTCTACATCACTTTGATCATTTCCCACCATAAACCCTCACTAATCACCATTCTTTTATATTTTCCACCAAATTTGAATTTCCAAAGCTAATGTTGAATTTCTAAAGCAAAAATCCATTCCACAAAATTCCAATACCTAAACTCTTTAAATAGAGGCCATTTATCATTCAATTTTCAAGCTTTTGATAGCCAACAAATCTCTTTCAAAATATCCTTCCAAAACCCCAAAATCACCAAAGCTCATTTTTCCCTCTTTTTGAAAGTTATCAAGAATTCACCTTGAATTCTTGATCAACCTTGAGCTAAATCTTCATCCTATTCTTTTTTGTTCATCAATTTCAGTAGATCAAGCTTGATATTGGATCAATTTAAAGAGTGCTCTTGGTAATTCATCTTCTTCCATAGTTCTACCTTCATCGTCAACATTCAAGATGTAGATCTTTGGTTACTTTGGTTGTTGATCTTATGGATCATAGATTATTGTTTGATTACATGGATTTCACTGGTTTTTAATTTTAAAATTCGTGCCAATTTAGTTCATGATCATGTGGTTTTTTGGAAGTGTTTTTGAAAGAGGACCATGCTGAATTTTGGCAATTTTTCTGCTACTAGTTCAATGTTAATCGGTTAAAAATTTTCAGTACAAAATGGTTAACCGGTTAACCAGTGATATTTTGCGCCAGAATTTGAAAATTTGTTGTGTTAACCGGTTAACACTGTTCCAGAAGCTATTTTTGGCTTGTTTTTGACTTGTTTTTTATTTTTCTTGCTTCATCTTCTTCCCCCTCCTTCTTATTTTTACCTTGTGAGACATTATTGGTACTGACTTATTTTTAATTTCAATGGACTTTGGGTGTTGATTAGAGTGGTTAATATTCATTAGTCCAAATCTACCTTTAAGTAAATTATTTAATTCACTTTAGGTACTTTGCATTAGTGAGATATTTTCAAACTTGAATCCACCAAGATGAGTGATTGAACTTAAAGATGAAAGAATATCATAAATAAAACTCAATTTGGTATTCATCTTTAGTTTTGTGCGGTATTGCTTTCGGATGGCGATTTACATATCGTTTATCTCACATGCATTAGCACATACATCGTTCACCTTAATTGGTGTTGGCCGACCTTATTTGTAGGATAATTACTTCGTAAATTACTCGGCGATTGCTTAACATAGACCTAAATGTGCCCCTAATTCGGAATAAAAATCCAATTGGATACTTGCACTTTCGTGGACCGGACCTCATGTTGGTCGCGTAATCCCAAAGTGATCGATTTTTTTTTGCGTTAAGATCCAAGACTTATGAAGTTTAATGCATAATTGCTTTGGGTATCTCAATATTCTTTCAAATATCATTGAATTTGGTTCTAATCACCTTGATTAATCACTATAGTGTAAGATACTAAGCGAAATCAGTTGCCTTTTCGATCTTTTGGTACTAAGTACCTTGATTACTCTTTTGGTTGTGGATGATTAAGTTTACCATACCACTATTATGTATATTATTATTACTATTACTATACTAACATTTTAATTTCTTGCACTTTTATTGCCTTTATTTTTATTATGCTTTATATTACTTTATCATCCATTATCATGTTTATATTCTTGCTATTATTGTTATATTGATTTTCCTTTTGTCCATTTGGACACAAAAATATTAATAAAGGATTAAACCTCTAAAAAACTTAATTATTTCTATCTTGGATTATTGGTTACTATCCTTTGCATTGGAATTGGAGTTTTGAACTTAGATTCTAGGACACCTTTCCTTCGCTTTAATCTTCATGGATATGGTAACTTTGCCTTTATTTGACCACTTGCTAGCTTATAAGGATGGGACTCTCATGATCATAAATTAGAAGCATTATCAAGTTTGGTTAGATATTTCCTCCTTTATGTCTTTTATTTTTTTTCTTAGGATAGTCTCTTCATCTCCTCTCATTCTTAAATTTTCAAAACTTCTCCCTTTTTCAAAAACTTCTTTATTTTCAAACTTAAAACCGCTTTCATAATCAAACCTTGACTTATGTCAAGTGATTTTACCTTTTCTTTTATTTTCTTAATAAATGCTAAATCATGTAAATATATCAAAACATTTTTCAAAATACCATAAAAAATACAAAACTCATCAAAAAAAATTGTGCCTTTGTACACTTTTCATTTTAACCCTTTCTTTACATGCTTAGATATCATTCATTCTTTCTAGCGGAATTATTCGCTAAAGAATCACGACTTATCTTTACATTTTAAAGTCAATCAAATTACTATTTTTTCACTATTTGTATCATGAACTACGCGGTTTTGATCTCGCATTGCACTTTGTGAGTACGTAGGCATGCGGTGATAAACCTCTCCAAACACAAAAACATTAAAAATTAATTCTTTTCTCATCCCTTCACTCTCTTTTTACAAACCTTTTCAAACCAAAAGCAATAAATTTTTCAAAGGGTTCTCATGGAGTACCATGGACATTTTTGGTGCATAAAACCTTTCCATTGTGTAACCTATCCCCTTACCCGGTTCTCTGCTTGTTTCTTTAGCTTTTTGTTTTTAGATTCATTAGGATTTATTCGCTCTTTTTTCCTTTTCCACTTGGAATAAAATAAAAGCGTGGTGGTGACTCTGTTTACTTTGAGTTAAGTTAACTAATAACTTACACTCATGATTTTACTGCTACACTTTTGATAAAGGTTTAGATAATGTAGTTATTAATGATGTTGATAGAGAGCAAAACATACCAGCTGTTGCAACTAATGAGGGGAATAGTCAGCAAGATATTAAGGTATATATCACTCAAGAAATGGGCAAGAAACATGTTATTGAGGATGAGTACATGACATATGAACTTGACAGTGGTGGTGATGATGATAGTTGTGATGAAAGACCATGTATACTGAGGTTTAGTGAGGAAAAATCTTTGAGCAAAGATTTTGTTTTTAAAGTTGGTATGGAGTTCTATTCTTTAAGACAGTTCAAGGATGCTATCCTAGAACATAATATATTGAATGGGGAGGAAGTAAAGTTTGAAAAAATGATGTTGTTAGATGTAGGGTAGTAGGGTTCTTACATCAACCACATATAGGATCAAAACATTATTTGCAAAGCACAAGTGTGGTAGGCAATTTTACAACAGAAATGCTAGAGCATAGTGGGTTACAAAACTGATTATAGATGGTTTGAAGAATAACTCTAGAATGAGGTTAAGAGAGGTAGTCGCTGATGTTAGAAAGAGGTATGCAACTGAGATACCAGGGTGCAAAGCTTTCAAGGGAAGACAGATAGCAAGACATATTATTGAAGGTGACTCAAGCAAACAATATAGTCTTATGGTCTTATGTTGCTGATTTAAAAAAGGCTTCACTTGGCAATACCTTTAAGATTAGTACATCTTCTCCAACTGAAGGTTTGAAACCAAGGTTTGAGAGATGTTATATGTCATTTGATGGAACTAAGAAGGCTTTGACTAAGGCTTGTAGACCATTCATTGGATTGGATGGATGCCACTTGAAACACAAATATGGAGGAATTATGTTGATTGTTATTAGTAGAGACTCTAATGACCAATACCTTCCATTTTCCTTTGTTGTGGTAGAAATGGAGACCAAAGATTCTTGGAGCTGGTTTTTGAAGTTGTTAATTGAAGACATAAGTGATGGAAGGTGGTGCTTCATTTCTGACCAACAAAAGGTACTCATCATTTTTGACATTAACACTTATTATTCTTTGTTGTTTCTTGTTGTATTACAATTATTTAATATAACAGTTATTATTCTTTGTTAGGGTTTGGTCCAAGTATTTGAAGAATAGTATCCTGCATATGAACACAAATTTTGCTTAAGGCATTTATATGCCAAATTCAAGAAGAAATTTGGTGGATGGACTTTGTTCAGAGATTTAATGATGGTTGTTGCAAAAGCCACTTACTTTGAGGCACATGAGGCAAAAATGCTTATGATAAAAGAGGTCAATCTGACATCTTATGAGTGGATATAGGCTAATCCAAAGAAAAAATAGTGTAAGCATGTTTTTCCAACTTTTTCTAAGTGTGATGTCTTAATGAATAACCTGAGTGAATCATTTAATGCAACAATACTGTTACAAAGGGATAAACCTATCATTATAATGTTTGAGTGGATTAGGAATTACTTAATGGGTAGGTTTACAACACCTAGGGAAAATGTTTAATCTTATAAAGTCCAAATAATGTCAAAACAATTGAGGAGGTTAGATAGGGAGATAATAAAGAGTGCTAGCTAGACAACTACATATGCTGGCAGATTGACATTTCAAGTAACACATATTTTATTTACTGATAGCTTTGTTGTTGATTTAGAAAAACAGACTTGTTCTTGCAACTTTTGGGAGCTTATAGGCATCCCCTGTAGACATGTTGTAGCTTCCACGCATAGGAAAGTAGATGACCCTGTTAAGTATGTGCATAAGTGTTACCATAAAACCACATATGAAGCATGTTACAATGAAGTTATCACACCATTGAATGGACATAATAAGTGGCCTAGGACTACCAATGAGGAAATGCTACCACCTATGTTTAAACGTGGCCCAGGTAGTCCCAAGAAACTAAGGAGGATGGAACATGATGAATGGAGCCAAAACAAATGGAAGAGGATAAATACAAACCACAGATGCAAATTCTGTTTTGCACTAGGTCATAACAAAAGGACTTGTAAAAAAACAAGCAAATTGTGCTTCTATCTGGTGCTACTGCAAATGTTACTCCAAGGAGTGAGGAAATCCCACTCAAATAAATCAGGCTAATGTTACATAAAAAAGGGTATTCATTCTTCACTTTATTATAGTGCTCATTCTTCACTTTAGTATATTATAAATAACTGAATTTTACATGTTTACTGCTGGGGAGGCCTAAGGGTGCATTAAACAAGGAGGATAAGGAACATAAGAAACCAAAGCCCAACAAACCAGTTACCAGATCCAAAAAACCTGCTAAGGCAAGTCAGGAGGCATCCAATGTGAATGGACAAACTGAAGAGGTAAACAATGTGAAGGCACAAACTGAATAGGTCAACAATGTGAATCAACCACCTTCAGAGGTCAACCAACAAACTGAAGAGGTCAAGAATGTCAGGCAACAAACTGAAGAGGTCAAGAATGTCAGGAAACAAACTGAAGAGGTTAACAATGTCAAACAATAAACTAAAGAGGTCAATAATGTTAAACAACAAACTGAAGAGGTCAATAATGTCAAGCAACCAACTGTTGAAGAAACTGCTCCAACTGTCACAAAAAAGGCAGCCAGCTTGGATGAAACAATATAAGAAATTGTCAGTGGTGGTGATGTTTTAGATATCCAGCCACTTAGGATTGACAATATCACCACTTAAAGTATCTGAGACAAGAGGTCCCAAGGGTTTCTTTGGAAAGAAACCTAAACATTCCAAGAACACCCCATTTAAGCCACATTCCAGGAACACACCATTTAAGGCACCTAGTATAAGAACAAGTCTATCCATGCCTAGTAGCAGTGAACCAATAAAATTTAGGACTCAAAGTAGGTACAAAACAACCGATGATGTCAAGGATGAAAAAAGAAGCAGTGATAGGTTGAGGACACTAAAGGATAAAAACATACCAGGTCCAGGAAAGAAGACTGAGGACCCTGTGGTTATACCTGAAGATAACAACATGATTGGGAAGGGTGCAACACAATGAAGGAACTGATGTTTTCTTAACAATTATTATTATATTTTGTTGAATTACTTATGTAACTATTTTGGTGAACTACTTATGTTAGGATTTTGATCTAATATGTTGGTTAACTTTTGATGTAATATACTTTTGGTTACTTTTGATGTAATATGTTAGTTAACTTTTGATGTAATCTACTAGTGTACTAAACTTTGTTGGATGCAATCATATTATAATATTTTGGTTACATATTATCTTCAATTTACTTCAGATGAAACATTACAATACTTCAATAAACTAACAACTAAAACCAAATTTCATTGAATTCAAACATTACATTACAATACTTCAACAAACTAACAACTAAAACCATTACAAATATTTCAGACTAACAACTAAAACCAACCTAACAAAAACTTCAACAAATACTTCAACAAACATTACATTAAAATCAACCAAACAAATACTTCAACAACTACACCTAAAAATAAGATACATGTTTATCAAAAATGAAAGAATAAAAGAATAACACAAGCAGTCTTCAAATTTCCATAAAATGCCTCTGTCTTGAGCTTCATCTTCAACCTATTGTTTTTCTTCAATGAATCTTCATACAGTTCCCTAACTGTTTCCAGAATGTGAATATCCCTTTCATCTTCTGCTTCCAAGCCATGAACAACATCATTCTCTTCTGCAATTTCATCATCCCAAATGAACAAATTACATGATTTTTCCATAATTTTCCAGATAGGACATCGCCAAAACAGCCTCCCATAATTTGTTCCCTTCTTGCACATGTAAGACACCATCACAGGATTGCAACAACATTTTTTAACTTCACGCTGGGAGATTGTCCTGCTTGACCTAATTGATGTAGACATGACGAAGCTAAATACGATGAATGGACAAAATATTTGACGAACGATTATGAAAGATTAGGGTTGCAAAAAGAAGGTAGATGAAGGGGGTATGGATGAAGAAGATGATTCTTAGGTCAAAGAAGATTCTCTTATAAAGAAGCTAAATTAGAGATTTCATATAATTAATTCAAATTTGACGTGGGTAACATGTAAAACACATTTGACACTAAAAAATTACACAGCTGGCGCATCATGTCATCCTCCGTTAGTGGAAACTAACGAGAGAGACCATAGTTAGGGACAAAAAACTTTTGAGGGACCAAAGTTTGAAGAAATTTTTTAGAGGAACTAAATTTAAAAGTTAAATTATTTACCGAGACCTCAGACATATTTAACCCAAAAAATAAACAGTTAAATATAAAAACTCATATTATCACAAAGATTATTATACAAATAATTTAAATTAAAATCAAAATTAATAAAAATTATCCAGTTAAATATAACAAAAGTATTATCACAGATTATTACACAAATAATTTAAATTAAAATCAAAATTAATAAAAAATAGCCATGTACATTTTTACTTAATTAAAAAACGGATAAACAATATTCATTTAGAATAGTTATAAAAGAGAGGTGTCAGATTAGATTGTTGGGGTTGAAGTAAAATTTCTCTGAAGCAGCGGCCCAATTGGGCAGCTCTATATATGATGTCTCTAATGTGATGCTATCCTTCTCGAAAAAACCGGTAATAGCGAGGGGAAAGGCGTGTGGGACAGGGTCAGCGTGATTTTCACGCGATGACAGGTCAGCAATTTTGGAATATTCTGATAATAAATAAAAACGGAAAATCAGGGGACTAAAATCCCTGGTTTTATATATCATCCGATTAGACGAAATAAAGAGGGAGTAAGCGAAGATTCTAGAAGACGCGTTACCGCAGTAGAATAAGGGGAAGTTTGTTTGTTAGAGAGAGATTGAAGGCGCAGATACAGTTAGAGAGAGAGAAAAGTGAGTAAAAGGGTTTATCGATTCCAAAAAAGAAGCGACGGAAACAGTCTAGCGACGAAACATGTCTGGTATTGCTCGTGGACGACTTGCTGAGGAACGAAAGTCATGGCGAAAGAATCATCCTCATGTTCGTAACATTTTCTCTACTTTTCATTGATTGATTTGATTGATTAACTTATACTAATTGTTATCAATTTTTCGTGTTCTTCTTTCTCTCAATTTAGGGTTTCGTTGCCAAGCCTGAAACGCTCCCTGATGGAACTATCAATTTGATGGTCTGGCACTGCACTATTCCTGGCAAGATCGGGGTACATTTTTTTGCTTTATTCTTTAATTATTCCATATGTGAATATAGAACAATATACCCTGTTCTCAAATTGGTCATTGAGAGTTTGAATATAGGGCTTAAATTGATAGTAAGTAGTTAAATATAGGGCTTAAATTGATAGTAAGTTATATAATATGGGGACTTATTGATAGTAACTGGTTATATATAGGGATCAACATGTCATTCTGAAATATTCAGTGTTAAGGGATCAGTTTGTTAGTGTTCTACGTGTATACGATGACTAACTTGCTTGTTTACTTAACAATATATGGACAGATTGAATTTGATTGTTGCTTTGTTGGTGATAATAATCTAGTTAACAATCTATGATTGGAACTGTTAGTGTAATTAGCGAGGGACTCGTAGTTTATAGATGCTATAATTTTAAGAAACTCGTGTAGTTGTATATTGCTTCGAACATATGACTTAAATGTATAAAAACTTCAACTAATACTGGTTAGCCATTAAGTTAATATGGTATGTCGGAGCAAGTAGTACCATTTCCCTCTGGTGATCGATCATATGCCAATTTATTTCATTATTCAAGTATGGGTTTATGGTGTTTTGCCATTTTTTTTATTAATCAAATATGGGGTTATGGTGTTTTGTTGCCATTTTTTTTTTATTCATCAAGTATGGGTTTATGGTGTTTTGTTGCCAATTTTTTTTTATTAATCAAGTATGGGATTATGGTGTTTTGTTTTGCTTCTTGATTCTTGCCTTTGACTTTTTAGTATATGCTCATTCTAAGTCTCAACATTGCTTCTTATCTTGTTGTATGTGATTGGATGGATTTTCTAAGTAAAAACATAGCTATCCACTGATAACTTAGACAGAAGAATAGTAAAATAAGAAATAGGTCAACTGTATTTCACTTTTATGGAGGCACACATCAGTAGTAATGTATTATGACAGATTTAGGTATGTAAGGGGCAGATTGAGATATTATCTGTTTTTTTTAATCCAATGAGAAGTCTTAGATTTGGGGTTTGATGGATTTATCAAGCCTTATTACAATCACAAAAGACAGTGCTAGAGTTACTAAAATATCTGCAGTTCTAGAATTGAAATGATTATAAATTGAATAAAGTAACACCTTATGCTAACACTTGCTTTCTTGATGCTAATCATTCTTCTGCACCAATACTTTATTTCTGATACTAGTATTGCAGAACTAAATTATATCATCTTGAATACTTACCATATCATCTTGTATCTTTGAAACTACTCAAACATTTTATCATTGTAGGCTTATGTTAATGAATAATGTACTCTTGCTTTTCATGCCTTGGATAACATTTGCAAATGATTGAGAGGCTTGTTCAGTCATTTGGAAATGTTAATTATTCTGCATGTCAAATTCTTTACTGGAGACCACACCTTGGTTTAGAGTTGCCAATGAATGACTGCCTGTTCGATATTAGCACTGTTATTTACTATGTTGCAATAATTTTGTTTGTCATTTGCTGCAGACTGACTGGGAAGGTGGCTATTACCCACTGACAATGATCTTCAGTGAAGACTACCCTAGCAAGCCACCTAAGTGTAAATTCCCTCAAAGTTTCTTCCACCCTAATGTGTATCCGTCTGGAACTGTTTGCTTGTCTATACTTAATGAGGATAGTGTAAGTATGATTCTTTTGATGATTGCATAACTGTTTCAAACTATTATCATGTCATTTCACATACTTCTGAATATGTGGATTTATATTATCATTCTTACATTTTAGGGATGGAGACCAGCTATTACAGTGAAGCAAATTCTTGTTGGTATTCAGGACCTGCTTGATCAGCCTAATCCTGCTGACCCTGCCCAAACAGAAGGCTATCACCTATTCATCCAGGTAGATAACCTGAATAACCCCACATTTTCCAACTGATATTCGGCTCTCTGCTTCATGAGAATTGTTTATATGTTTGCTCTTCAAGTTACATTTTATTAAACACAGTGCAACAATAGTTTTTCAGAAATGCTTGTTGTATTAAGCTGTAGCCAATTAGATTAGGTTGCTTATATTTTGTCTGTGATTAACAAAGGTGTATCCTTACATAATATTTTCTGCAGGATGCAGTGGAGTATAAAAGAAGGGTCAAGCAGCAATCAAAGCAATATCCACCTCTTGTCTAGCACTATGTTTGCTCACGTTAGGAACTATTCTAGTATGGTAGATGTTGTTTTCTATTTCTTGTCGGGTGCTAAAATTGTTGTATGATTGCTGGCTGCTATGCCATCATAACATATAGACTCCTTGGTTTTAACAATTTTTATATAGTCTCATGTCTGGATAACATGTTAATAGTATATGACAATGTGAAAGTCAACCAATAATACTTGTTGGCAATACTTGCTGGGTACATTTCTGTAGAAATGGATAATTATATATGACATTATGACTGCCGTTATGAATTTGTTGTTTCCAGATCTAATTGGTGAATTGGTTTTTCAACTGATAGCTGTATCCATCTCACGGCAAGATAAACCATACTCCATTTGGTTTTTAGTATAAGAAAAAGTTTATTTTTTACATTTATTAAACTAATCAATGTTTCTATAGTTTAAATATAAATTGTTCAAAGAATTTAAAAAATAATTTTTTTCTTATAGTACGATATGGATGAAGTTTTGCTTCATAGGTGACTAGGAAGCAAAATTTTGCTCCTAATGAACGTTTTCTAGAGATGTTTGTAATCATTGTCCTATCACTCTAAAATATGACAATCAACTGTCAGAATTAAAATCTTTTTGGGTCAATAATCACTTGTCTGTTGGCTCTTAATTCGTGGCCGGCTTCTTCATTCCAGGGTTAAAAGGCATTTGTCCTTATGTGGAAACTACAGTCTCTAAAAGCTACATTCAAAGGCTGGAATTGTCATGTCTTCTGTATTTGCTGGCTTACCAAAAGGTCTCCAAAGTCATTGCTGAACTTTTGGCTTTGCATAGAACTAAAAACTCTCAACTTCGCCAAAGAGTTAAGCTAAGTGGCTCAAGGATGGGGCATTAATTAAGGTTTCTTTCATGCCTCGATTAAATGTAGGAGAAGAAACTTGATTTCAGCCCTTATGGTTGGGGATGGCAGGATTGAGGGTGTGACCAATATTTAGCGAGAGGTGATTAATTATTTCTTTCGGTGGTTAAAAAAATTGTCTTCCTTTAGGTCTAGGTTCAGTGAGGTGTCTTTTTGGTCCTTTCAAGGAAGATAATCTGAGTTTGATGATTTTAATTTTTCTTTTTTCGAAAGGTTTTGAAGTCAATTGATGAATGATACAAGGTTTATGTTCGTTGAGTTTCATTGTTTTGCTTCTTTACCTTGTAATCTTGCCTCCTATTTTGTGACTCTTATTCTTAAGGTCAAGAACCCTTAATCTTTGGGTGAGTTTCGACCTATATCCTTGGTGGGATCTTTATATAAGTTAGTTGTTAAGAGTCTCACTTTGGTAATTAGCAAGTTGATTTCTTCTAATCAGTCAACCTTCTTAGAAGGTAGAATGTTGGTTGATGGAGTTGTGGATGTCAATGAGTTGATTGATCTGGCTAACAAAAAAGTTTGTCTTATTTTTAAAGTAGACTTTGAGAAAACATACGACTCAGTAAATTGGAGCTTCCTGGATTATATGTTTATCAGATTCAACTTTAATGATAAGTGGATATCCTGAATTAGAGCATGTGTGTTTGCTGACAACATGTCGTGTTAGTTAAAAACTTTTAAACCTAGGAGATTAAGATCCATAAGGGTCTGAAACAAGGAGATTCTTTAGCACCATTCCACTTCCTCCTAGTGGTAGAAGTACTGAATGGGTTGTTCAAGAGGGGCATTGAGCTTAATCTTTTCTCAGGTTTTAAAGTTGAGTCATATAATTTGGAGATTTTTCACCTCTAGTACGTCGATGGTACCTTAATATTGGGAGATCCATCGGTTGATCTTAAGTGATTTTGAGGGGGGTTGACTTAACTTTGGGTCTTAGGTTTAATTTCCATTAGAGTATCTTGATTGAGATTAACGTTGATCATTCCTTCTTGGTCTTAGTGGATGACTTTATTCATTGCAAGATTGAGTCTCTTCCTTTTAAGTATTTAGGGCTCCCTATAGGTGCCAACGCTCAGTTGGAGTCAACTTGGGAACCCCTAATTAATCTAATTTGGATGAAACTCCACTCTTGGAGTCATAGGTATGTAAGTTTAGGGGAAAAAGTTGTTATCCTAAATTCGGCCCTCAATTCTATTATGTGTTTTTTATCTCCTTTTTAAAAATGTTTGTGAAAATGTGAAAGAAGTTAATGAGGGTCCAAAGGAGACGTGAAATGGGATTCCAAAATCTCCTGGGTGAAATGGTTTGATGTGTGTAAGCCTAAGAAATATTGGGGTTTAGGTGTTTGAGATAAATGGAGATGGAGACTTCTGACGAGGGCTTCTGGTCTTTGCCTTGATATCCTTTTTTCCATATACATCCGTTATAACTTCATTTCCTTATGTGGGGCCGGTCTTTGGGATCTCGCTCCATCTCTTCTTGGTGGAAAGGAGTGTCCTTCCTTGGATCTAAAAATGATGATTCTGCTAATTAATTTGAGGTTGAGTTTGTTAAGAAGGTTGGGACAAGTCTTCAAACATCTTTTTGGAAAGATCCTTGGGTAAGAAGTATACCTCTTAAGATTTAATTTCAAAGGCTCTTCACCATATCCCAAAGACAAGGTGTTAGTGTTTTACGGTGGTTTAAGGGTTTTTCTCACGTGAGGTGAGAGACCCTATTGACAGATGATATGCTCAAGTATAAGCTTATGAGGGGTGTGGTAATAGGAGCTACGATCTTGTCAAGCGTTATGCTTTAAAGTGTAATGATATCCTCTTTTTCCTTTGAGGGGAATGTATTTATATAGGCCTATATGGCCTATGGTTCTCTTAGGAAGGGTCATCGTCCACTCAGTCAATGGTGGACCGTTGAATCCCTATTTCTAAGGAAGTCGTGGGTCAATTAATGACCCTGACTTTTCTTAGCCCCAAAAACGTTTTTTCCCACGTTCGGGTGATATAGAGATTTTAGGGACGAGGAAATACCCCATCTTGGACGACATTTTATCGTCCCCTCTCTTTCGTCATCCTACTAATATAATACTACATATGTCCTTCTTTGCTCTCATGGATTTTCTTAATAAAAAATAACATGAAAATATGAAATTCTTTATTATAATAGTTGTATTTTAAGGTTTTGCAATGAGAGGTGGATTTAGTATTACAAATGTTACTATAGTTCTTACTATTATTATTAGGTTCATAGTCGAGACCAACTTTATTGAAGGAATCTCATTAATTTCCCAACAGTAGATTCAAGTTGCTTCTTCCTTTGGTGCACTTAACAAGCGTCTTTTGAAGATCACAAATTTCATTTTTTTCAAGGTGTTACATGCGTTGCACTTGTAAGGTTCATCCTCTTTGTTAGAAATGGAATAGTTTTGAATTGTATCATTTTGTCTTTCCATAAGAATTTCTATTTATTTTTCAAGGTTTTTATTTTTAGGTTCAAGAGAAGAAATAATATCTTTGGATATAGAGACCATTTATTTCAATTTGCTTGTTTCTTTTGTTAACTTCTTACGAATGCAAAAACGATCATGATAAGAAAAATAAGAGGTTACCTAATCTTCTTCATGATTAGCCATGAGACATATGCTAACTTCTTCTTTATTATTCAAGGATTCCATATCATTATCTTCCCATGCAATGTAGGTTTTCTTACCCTTTTTTTGGGGCTTCTTAGATTTCTTTTGATTTGCCTTTTTAGCTAAAGGACAGTTTGGCCTAATGTGTCCTTTATTTCCACATAGGAAGCATGTGGGGGATGAAAAGAGTATTTTCCTCATATTTTTATTATTCCTCTTTTTGTTGCTTCTCATGCCATAAGAATCTTTTGATGTCATAAGAATCTTTTGAAGTTATTTACTATAAGATACATGTCACGATTAGAGTTAGAGTCCTCGACTTTGAGTGCTAGACTTTTACTTTTATTTTCTCCTTCCTCAACAATTGTGTCCTTTATTTTCACAAATTACAGTGACTTTAGGTTGTCAACTACGGTTTAAACCCTTGAGTGACCATTAGAAATACTTAGCTTAATTATTGTTTGTGCTCTAAGGTTGAAACAAGCCTTATGTCCTCAACAATTGTGAGTGGGTTAATGTCCTATTGGGAAATTCCAGGGGTCAATTTTTGGATTCAGTCTCAAAGCCTTTCTTCGTCCCTTGTACGTGAACCAATTTCATTTTCTCGTTGGGTTTCTCCTTTCAGGATGTCGAAGTTAACTATGTCGACTTCTCTGTAAATCTTTCCAAGACCAACCGCGAATGCACACAAATATTTTAGCTTCGTTTTCGGGACGTGATGCGCCCCACGTAGGCATACGAACGCGACTATCATTTCTTTACTCTCATCATCCCACTCCTTTCTCGGAAGAGATAATTGTGGTTTTGTGTTTAGCATTGTCAGCTTTAGCCTTCCTAGAGTTCCATCAAAGGCTTTCTCGAGGAAATATGAATCAAGTACCTACCCAGAGCTTTAATATCTTTCTATTCTCTGACCATCCTTGAAGATCCTATGATCTTGCATGAATGATATGTGGAATTGGAAAATTCTAATATATCCTAGCTCTGGCGCGATTGTTGAGGAAAAATCCTTTATGATGTTTTAAAGATAACAAACTCTTGTGTAAATATAATTAAGATTATGATCTTACTTATTATTTGATGTGTTTTCTTGAGTGGAGATAAATAAGACAGGTTCATTCATTCTCACTCAATATATTATACAATGTATAATGATCCTTAAAAGAATAACATTCATTATTATGAAAATAAAATAAAAAAGTATTCTAGGACACAAACACTGAGGATACAAGCACCGAGGATACAAGTTACGGGGATACAAACACGTGATACAAGCACTGATGATACAAGCTGCAAGGATACAAACTTTGAGGATACAAACACACTGAGAATATTATCGAAGATAGAAGTGTTGAGGATACAAGTGTCGGGGATACAAGTGTGATGATACAGAAGTTACTTGGGCACCAAGTAGCATAAAAGATATTTTAAATTGTGATATGACAAAAGACTATGCACTTTATGTCATCAAGTACACAAGGAATATTACTAGTTATCCTTTAGGAGACGCAAGTACCAAGACAAATTTGAGGACTCAAACACACTTGAGGATCAAACAAATCCGAGGATAAATAGTGACAATATTTACATAAAGCAATATGAGAACTCAAACAAATCTGAGGATCAAAACACAGTTGAGGACCCAAACACACTTGAGGACATAAATCCCTTCTTGGTCACCATGATTTGACTATCACATTTAACAATGATACTTCGACCTTGAAGTTTCAGCTCCTTTGCAAAACCTTCAAGCCACAATGCTTCATTTACAGCTTCAGTTAGGGCGATATATTTTGCTTCAATGGTTGATAAGGCAACAACCTTCTGAAGTGTTGCTTCCCATCTAATTGTTGTGCCAAACATAGTGAAAACATATCCAAAAATAGATTTTCTAGAATCCATACAACCTGCATAATCAGAGTCAACATATCCTTCAATTGCTGCTTTACTATCTTCACCAAGGCTCCACGATAAATTAGGACTTTATTCAGAGACCAATTTATGTACCTTAGAATCCACTTCAATGCTTGCCAGTGAGCCTTTCCAGGATTTGACATGTACCTGCTTACAAGACTTACTGCATATGCTATGTCGGATCTAGTACATACCATAACATACATCAAAGAACCTACTATATTAGTATATGGAATGCTATTCATATAATCTCTTTTGACATCAGTACTAGGACACTGATTTATACTCAACTTGAATTGAGGGTTTGTTGGAGTCATAACAGGCTTTGAATTCGACATACCAAACTTATCAAGAATCTTCTTCAAGTATGCCTCTCGAAATAAGCATAATCTCGATTGCTTTCTATCTCTCCGGATGTCAATCCTAAGAATCCTGGACGCAACTCCTAGATCCTTCATATCGAACTCCTTATTGAGTTCAGCCTTTACCCTCATTACATCTTCAACATTGTTGTTTTCTATTAGAATATCATCCACAAAAAGCAACAAAATAACAAATGAATTACCAGGTCGAAATATGAAGTAAACACAGTGGTCGAACTGACTTCTAATGAAACTTATGCGTGCCATGAACTTGTTGAATCTCTTACTCCACTGTTGTGGAGATTGTTTCAGTCCATATAAAGATCTCTTCAGTTTGCACACATATTCTTCCTTCCCATCTTCGACATACCCTACAGGTTGCCTCATCAGGATTGTTCCATCAAGATCACCATACAAGAACGCAGTCTTCACATCCATCTGTTCCAGTTCAAGGTCGAATTGTGCCACCGTGGAAAGCAACATTCGAATGGACATGTGCTTCACAATAGGAGAGAACACATCATTGAAGTCGACACCTTATTTCTGAGTGAACCCCCTTGCAACTAACCTTGCCTTGTATCTCTTCGACGCCACTCTTTCGATTCCTTCCTTAACTTTGAAAATCCATCTACAACTGACTAACCTAGCTCCAACAGGTTTCTCGATCAGTTCCCATGTGTTGTTATCATGAAGAGACTTCATCTCATCATCCATGGGTTTCATCCATTCAGTCTTATTTCGAATCCTCATAACTTCCTTATACTCTCTAGGTTCTTCGTCCAGAACCATCACTTGTAGAGATTAATTCATAAGATATAAGATCTGCATAACCAAGTCTTTGAGGTGGCTTGATGACTCTTCTCGACTTGTCTCTTGCCAGCAGGTAGTCATTATCAGTCTCCTCAACTTCGACAGCAGCTTCTGCTTCTTCTTCGACTTCATCTGGGTCATGCAATTCAACATCACTATGCTCCACCACAACATGAATTTCTCCCAGTTCCAGCCCTTCGACAACATCGTTAGTTTTCTTGAAAGCCATCTCAGCTTCATTGAAAAGTACATCTCGACTGGCGAGACACCTTCTGTGACCTGGCTCTAGGCACCATAGCCTATAAGCTTTGACTCCTTCAGGATATTACATGTACATGAATTTCAGAGCTCTAGGTTCGACATTGTCTTACCTAATGTGAGCATAGGCTACACATCCAAATACTCTCAGTTTGTCGAGATCTCGTGGATCTCCCGACTAAACTTCTTCAGATGTATTCATATCTAACACAGTCGAAGGACATCTGTTTATCAGATATGTTTCTGTCGAAACAGTCTCAGCCCAAAATACCTTCTTCAATCAAGCACTAACCAACATGCATCTAACCCTTTCGAGGATTGTTTGATTGAATCTCTCAGCTAGGCCATTTTGTTGAGGAGTACCTACTATAGTCTTATGCTTTGCAATCCCATACTCGACACAATAATTGTCGAAAGCTTCATTGCATAATTCAAGGCCATTATTAGTTCTCAGTCTCTTGACCTTTCTGCCAGTTTGCGTTTCGACCAGAACCTTCCAACTCTTGAAATTCTCAAAAGTTCCATCCTTCGTCTTCTGAATGAATACCTATAACTTTCTGGAAAAGTCATCAACTATGGATAGTAAATATCTTGCACCTGAATGTGAAGGATTCCTTGTAGGCCCCCAAAGATCAGCATGGATGTAATCAAGGGATCCATGTGTTCTTTGTTTACCTTTGTTAAACTTCACCCTACAGGATTTACCAAATACACAAGGTTCGCAAAACTCCAACTTCTCGAATTTATCACCACCTAGCAGGTTCTGTTTCCCCAGTTCGACCAGTTTTCTCTCTCGCTAACATGGCCCAATATCATGTGCAATAAATTTGTCTTCGACAACAGTTTCGTGGATGCAATATTTGTCGAACCACTTACAACTTCAACCTCAAGGGTATACAAGCCTTGATTCTTTACGCCTCTCAAGACTTTCTTCGACCCCTTCATGACTCTTAGAATAATTTTCTCTCCTTGAAAAACTTATCCCTTCTTGTCGAATTCACCAAGAGAAATCAAATTTCTCTTCAAGTCAGGTACATACCTAACTTTAGTCAATAACCTTATTGACTCATCATGGAGCTTGAATCTCACAGATCCAATACCTGCAATTTTGCAAGCTTTGTTGTTTCCCAGCAACACTGATCCACCATCTTGATCACATAATTCCTCGAATAAATCTTTGTTTGGAGTCATGTGCCAAGTACAACCCGAATCCATCATACACTCTTTTCTTGAGTCGACGCTTGAAACAACAAGAACATGAGATGATTCAAAATCATCTAGAACAATGGTCGCGTTGCCATTATCCTTACCTCCATGATCTTTCAGACGTTCAGGGCATATCTTTCAAATGTGACCCTCCTTCTTACAATGATAGCATCGAACACCATATGATTCACCATTATAAGACTTCTACTTACTTTTGCCCTTCTTCTTGTCGAACTTACCATCCTTTCGCAAGAATTTCTCCTTAACGGCCAAACCTTCACCATTCGTCGAAGGTTTATGCTCATTTCTTTCATTCAAGTCCTTAGAGTACAAGGTAGATTGAACATCTTCAAAGGTCAGGGACTCTCTTCCATACAATAGGGTTTCTTTGAAGTGAACATGTGTTCCGGGAAAAGCGCATAACAACAACAACGCTTGATCTTCGTCATCGATCTTCACATCAATATTTTCAAGATCAAGAATCAGCTTGTTGAACATATCCAACTACTCAGCCAACATTTTGTCTTCACTAATCTTGAATGAATACAAGGCTTGCTTCAGGTAGAGTCGATTAACCAACGATTTGGTCATGTACAAACCTTCAAGTTTCAACCATAACCCTGACGCTGTCGTCTCCTTTGATACTTGTCGAAGAACCTTATCACCAAGGCTCAACAATATTGTGTTGTGTGTTTTCTCAATCATGGTCGTCTTTTCAGCTGTCGTCAACGCAACATTCATGGTCGTCTCTCCCTTCAACGCTTCCAAACAACTCTGCTGAACAAATAAGGTTTTCATCTTCAAGCGCCACAGACCGAAATTGTTCACTCCGGTGAATTTTTCAATCTCATACTTTGTTGAAGGCATTTTCTTCACGCTCACCGCACCAATTTGTTGTGAATAAGATACCTTAAAAAACAAAGTATAATAGGTTTCTCAAGAAACCTACAAAGGGTTAGGGTTTAGGGTTACCAAAGAAAGACAACAAAGATTTTTTATAAACTGTTATTCTTTCTTTTCTTTTAAAACAAGATTACAAGTATACAAGAATAACAAAAATAACTTCTCACTTTTGAATAAGGGTTTTATCTTCCTATTTTCCCTTATACAAAATATGAGAGACTAGTATGTTATTTATAATAAAACTAACATACTAACCTAATGGGCTTTTTAACAATTACACATTACAAGCTAACTTAGGGTACAAGCTAACTTAAACAATTTGATCCATAACACAAGACCCAATTAAACAGCATGTGAGCGGACTTCGACGACATGCTAAACCTAAAATTTGTTCCAATATTTCACATCAACTCTATTTATTTATTAAATTGATAATCACATTCTTACACACACAACAATAAATATTATATGATATCTACTCTTACCTTTCTTCTCCAAGGATTCCTTGAGAGATTGTGTTTTTTATTAAGTTAAAGCTAAATTTTAAAGGGGTCACATTACAAACCCCCATTCCCCCCTTCTCGTGACATTTCTAGTTACTTCAGCGTCTTCAAACCACGTTTTTTTTATTCCTAACTCTATGAAGATTTTGAAGTACTTCAGCTCATTAGGACCACTATTATCAATTGGAAGAACAAATGCCTCCCAATTCTATGTGGTGGTGGTTGCAATTGTGTAGATTGTTACATCACAGATCTTCCTTATTTTTTCAAGATTTTAGAACCTTTAATCTCCATTTATTGCTTCTTCATTCCTTGTCGAGCAAGCATCGTTGACAAAGGAAGAACTCCACGACGTAGGTTCCCTCTGATCTCGTTGACAACAGAGATCAGAGACAGTGCTAGTTTGAGTGATTTGTATAGATCATTAATAGTGAAATATGAAATTATCACTTCCTAAGAAATAATTAATTAATATTAATTTAAAATTTTGAAAATTATACACATTCTAAAATTAATATTTTATAAAACAACTTTTTAGAAAAAACAAACATTATTAAAATATTAATAATATTTTTAAATAATACATTACCCAATTTTTTTTTTGTGTGCAGAGAATGTTTTCCCTTGCCTTATTCTTACACTCCAACACATTGCATTTTCTTTCAAATTTAAGCTTAAACATACCACCACAACTATAAGAACAAAAGAAAGACAAAAATAAACCCCATAAAAAGTGATTTTTAGTAGCAATTTCTCAAGTTAAACCCTTGCAAGTTTAATTTCCTCAAGCTCCTTAATCAACTCCACCATATTATTATAAGAAGAACCACCAACTTGAATAGCTTTTTTTGCTTCAACACTCAACTTTTTAACTCTTTCCCTCATAGCAACTTCATCTTCACCGCCTTCCATCATCAACCTAATAGCATTCCCAATCTCTTCTCTTTTCACAACCTCACTCCCAAACTCATTCCAATTCCTCCATTCTTTAACCCCAACAGGAACACCAATTTTCAACACATCAACCACAAGCTTCTCATTGAAAAAATGTTCTGCAAACAAAGGCCATGTCACTGTTGGTAACCCTACATTCACACTTTCAACAACAGTGTTCCAACCACAATGACTCACCAACCCTCCAATTGCAGGGTTCTCAAGTATCAGCAACTGTGGTGCCCAACCCCAAATCAAATACCCTTTACCACTTTCCTTAACCTTCTTCTCAAACTCCTCAAGAAAATCATCACTTTCTCCATTTCCTTCGTTTTTTCTAACAACCCAAATGAAATCGTGACCTGAATCTTCAAGTGCATGTGCAATTTCAACTAGTTGTTCATAAGGAAACTTGTTCATACTCCCAAAACTCACATATAAAACAGAACACTCTGTTTTTGAATTCAACCATTTCAACCACCCTTCTTGTTCCTCTTTCTTTTCACCCTCTTCTTCTTTCGAATACCCTCTTGCAGCTTTATCTGAATCATCTTGATTAGCCCATAAAGAAACAGGTCCAAGTCCCCAACTTTTTGTTCCCATAACCTTTTTATAATGATCATAATAATCACTTTCAAGTTCATAGAAACTATTGAAAACAGAACCAAAACTCTTCCTCTCTGATTCCTTAATAGCTTTCATCAACTCAGTATATGGATTCGGCGATCGAAGCCAATCCGGTATCTGCAAACGTGTCATCTCCAATTCATCAGGCAACTCCGGTAAAACAAATTTCTCAGTATCAGATTCAGTTTTCAAATGGGGTGCAAAAAGTTCCACAGAATGCGCAGCAGAGCGAGCAAGATAGCTTGCCCCATGAAACATAATCCTAGGAAACCCGAGTTTCTTAGCAACATCTGCTGTCCAAGGAAAGAACATGTCGGTAACAATAAAATCTGGTTTAAGAGTTTCGAAAAGGCTTTCAATTTCGGGTTGGAGAAGGAAAAGACCCATGTAGACTTTTGGGGTCATTTCTTTTGGCGTGTTAACACTGAAAGACTCTATTCCTACAGGAAGACCAACTTTGGCAGCTGGGAATTCAATGATGTGGGTTCTGATGGATCTGCCGCGAGATGAATCGAGGTTGATGGAGTTTTGGAAAATGGTGGAGTTGTGTTTTGTGGAGATAATGGTTACGTCTACACCATGAAGAGCAAAGAGTCTTGCCATGTCTACTAAGGGAATTATGTGACTTGTGGAGAGAAAAGGAAGGAAAATTGTTTTCAACTTTGGTTCATTTTGAGTCTCCATGGTTAGGGTGATGGTGATTTTGGGATGCAATGATTTTGTAACACACTTTCTAGTGTTTTTGGTTGTTTGTTTATATAAGAGGAGTTGTTGCGGTGATTGAAAACTCCTGAAATTTTTTTTGTTTAATTATGCAAATTTGGTTTTCTGCATGCACCTCGTGAACTATTAACCTGATATTTTATAGTTCAATCGTGGGACACGAGGACTTACTTTTTAAAGATTAATCTCCAACCATGTCTCTTGATTCAAATCTCATATATATAAAAGGAGTATTTCATTATTGTTGAAAATTGTGCTTTTATTTAAAAAATAAATAAACATTAAACAATTTATTTATCCATCATAAAGATGGATAGTGTACCTTCAACCAATCACATGTCATTATTTAATTTTTACTCATTTAATTAATTATAAAATAATATAATTATTTGTTATTTTCAATATATTTTACACTAAAGATAATCTTATCCAACTTTTAAATTGAAAAAATAAAAATACTAACATTCTTACAAAAAATCATCACACCTCAAGAATCATCGTCACATTTCATTAAAGATATTTCTACGATTCTCTCACTATCATATGTCACATTTTATTAAAGATATTTCTACGATTCTCTCATTATCATATGGTAAAATTTTAGTCTTTTCTTTAATCCAAACAAATTCTCTCAAAATAGTATATCGTCAAGTGATACGAAATCTTGTTTATTACTTTATAAACCTACTGAAGTTATACTAATCAGTATTATAAATTTGGTGACATTAAGAAAATAAATAATTGTAAAGATGCACACAAGAAAAAAAGTTGTCAAACATCAGGAAAAAATATCTCACACACTGTGAGGATAGGACTGTCCATATTGATGAATTATGATAAATCACTTATGTGATAGTATCTCTTAAACTCTATTTATTTATTTAATAAATTGATATTCACATTCTTACACACATAACAATAAATATTATATATGATATATACTTTAACCTTTTTTCTCTAATGATTACTTTAGAGATTGTGTTTCTATTAAGTTAAAGCTAAATTTTTAAATAGTCACAATTTAATCCTCTTTCTCGTGATATTTTTAATTACTTCAGCGTCTTCGAACTACGTATTGCATCACTAACTCTACCAAATGCCTCACAATTTCATGTGGTGGTGGTTGCAATTGTATAGTTCGCACATCGTGGATCTTCCTTATTTTTTTATGACCTTTAATCTCCATTTGTTGCTTCTTCATTCCTTATCATATATCATTGATGAGGAAGAGCTCTATGACATAGGTTCCCTCTGATCTCGTACACAATAGAGATCCGGAGACGATGCTAGTTCTCGTGATTTGTAAAATTCCTTGATATTGAAATATGTACCCCATTTTAATAAATAAATAACTAATATTAAATTAAAAATTTGAAAATTATACTCATTCAAAAATTATTTTTTATAAAACAACATATTTTAGAAAACAAATATTAAAAAAATTATTAATATTTTAAAATTACTAGTAATTAAAAAGAAAACACATTTTAGAGAGAATGAGCTAATTTTACCTTATTCTTATTCCAACACATTACATTTTCTTCCAAATTTCATCTCAAACATACCACAATCACATTATAAGAACTAAAGAAAGACAAATATAAACCCAAAACAAGTGATTTTTAATAGCAATTTCTCAAGTTTTGTTTTTAAAAGCCAAGATTCAATATATTTTAAAATAAACAAAAGGCATAAGGAATGTCACAGATACAATACATCCGTCCAAAAAAAATATCAATCAGCATTTAAGTAAAAAAAAGAATCAGAGAGATGATGACAAGATAGAAAAACACACTCCTACATAACACACAAATACAATTAGGGACACTAATTGTTTATTCGAGCATTCTTAAACTCAACAAAAATAAAAGGGAACAACTTCTTTACCCATCATAAAAAGATGGATAATGTACCTTCAACCAATCACATATCACCGATCAGCGAGAGAGACATAAGAGGGCTACAGCTAACACGTCCAACCAAAACTCACAATTAACAAGCTAACAGCAATTTCTCAAGTTAAACCCTAGCAAGTTTAATTTCCTTAAGCTCCTTAATCAATTCCACCATATTATTATAAGAAGAACCACCAACTTGAATAGCTTTCTTTGCTTCAACACTCAACTTCTTAACTCTTTCCCTCATACCAACTTCTTCCTCACCACCTTCCATTATCAACCTAATAGCATGCCCAATCTCTTCTCTTTTCACAACCTCACTCCCAAACTCATTCCAATTCCTCCATTCTTTAGACCCAACAGGAACACCAATTTTCAACACATCAACCACAAGCTTCTCATTGTAAAATTGTTCTGCAAACAAAGGCCATGTCACTATTGGTAACCCAACATTCACAGTCTCAATAATAGTGTTCCAACCACAATGAGTCACCAACCCTCCAATTGCAGGATTCTCAAGTATCAACAACTGTGGTGCCCAACCCCATATCAAATACCCTTTACCACTTTCCTTAACCTTCTTCTCAAACTCCTCAACAAAAACATCACTTTCTCCATTTTCTTCGTTTTTTCTAACTACCCAAATGAAATCATGACCTGAATCTTCAAGCGCATGCGCAATTTCAACTAGTTGTGAATAAGGAAACTTGTTCATACTCCCAAAACTCACATACAAAACAGAGCACTCTTTTTTTGAATTCAACCATTTCAACCACCCTTCTTGTTCCTCTTTCTTTTCACCCTCTTCTTCTTTTGAATACCCTCTTGCAGCTTTATCTGAATCATCTTGATTAGCCCATAAAGAAACAGGTCCAAGTCCCCAACTTTTTGTTCCCATAACCTTCTTATAATGATGATAATAATCACTTTCAAGTTCATAGAAACTATTGAAAACAGAACCAAAACTTTTCCTCTCTGCTTCCTTAATAACTTTCATCAACTCAGTATATTGATTCGGAGATCGAAGCCAGTCTGGTATCTGCAAACGTGTCATCTCCAATTCATCAGGCAACTCCGATAAAACGAATTTCTCAGTATCAGACTCAGTTTTCAAATGGGGTGCAAACAGTTCCAAAGAATGCACAGCAGACTGAGAAAGATAGCTTTCGCAATGAAATATAATCCTAGGAAAACCGAGTTTCTTAGCAACATCTGCTGTCCAAGGAAAGAACATGTCGGTAACAATGAAATCCGGTTGAAGTGTTTCGAAAAGGTTTTCGATTTCGGGTTGAAGAAGGAAAAGACCCATGTAGACTTTTGGGATCATTTCTTTTGGTGTGTTGACATTGAAAGACTCTATTCCTACAGGAAGACCAACTTTGGCAGCTGGGAATTCGATGATGTGGGTTCTGATGGATCGACCTCGTGATGAATCGAGGTTGATGGATTTTTGGAAAATGGTGGAGTTGTGTTTTGTGGAGATAATGGTTACGTCTACACCATGAAGAGCAAAGACCCTTCCCATGTCTACTAGAGGGATTATGTGACTTGTTGAGAGAAAAGGAAGGAAAATTGTTTTCAGTTTTGGTTCATTTTGACTCTCCATGGTTATGGTAATTTTGATTCAACATTCTATTTTTGGTTGTTTATTTATATGAGAGGAGTTGTGGTAATGATATGCAATGATTGAAAACTCTTGAAATTTTTGTCTGCATGCACCTTGTGGAGCAGTTCCCCTTACATTCTCTGGTTTTCTGCATGCACCTCGTGGAGCAAATTTTGTTTTCTTCATCTTACTATTTTTATATTATATCCGCTGGTTACTACAAGTTACAACCCACGAGTTGCATTGCATGGGGGAGAAAAACATTAAAATTAGAAAATTAAACTTTGAATATATATATATATATATATATATATATATATATATATATATATATATATATATATATATATATATATATATACACACACGTGAGATATTGAAAAGAACTCTACGATATCGTCGAAGTCCGCTCACATTATGTGGTTTAATTGGATCTTGTGTTATGGATCTAATTGTTTAAGTTATCTTGTACCATAAGTTAGTTTGTAATGAGTAATTGTGAAAAAGTCCATTAGATTAGTGTGTTAATTTTCTTATAAATAACATATTAGTTAGGACTGGGCATCGGTTCGGGTCCAAACCCCCAATCCGGCCTAACCGACGGGTGATGATTATAGGCCCGATTTCTGACCGATTTAGGTTTCGATTTTTTTCGGTTCGGATTAAATCGGTTCGGTTATATGAATCGATTTTTTTCGGATTTGATAGAAAAATCAGTGGTTTGAATAAACTTAAATTTCATATATTATTTAGCACAATTTTGATAAAAATAAAGACTTTTGATATTAATATTACATAGATAAAACAATGGTTTGTCAGCAGAAGAAAAAGAATATCAATGTTTGAATCTTTGATTTTATTATAATAGTTTTTAACAAACAAACTAACAAATGTAAAAAAAAAAGTTAAAGGATGTAAGGATTTGAACAAACAAATGCAACTTTTCATGAACAATTTTTTTTCCAGATTTTCATTTGAAATTTGCTTCATAATCTTCATCTTAAAATTTGCTTCATGTTGCAAAGAAATTATGTTCTTTCTTCATCAGATCTTTCATCATCTCACTAAGATCTTTTAAAACCAAGATCTTTTAAAACCGAATCTTCAAGATTAAAATTTTAATTAAAATAAAAATACCAAACTTAAATCTGAGAGAAAGAAAATGGAAACAATAGAGTTTTATGAGAATGAGAAGAAAGACAGAACCAAGGAAACAACCTAGTTTCAGAATCAGATAGGAAGAAAATGGAGAAAGAAGAAAGTTACTGAAACAAAGATAATTGAAATGGAAAACGACTAGGGTTTCTTCACTATGATATATGGTTAACCTAATGGGTATGTGTATTGGGCTTAAAATTTACCCAGTCCAATCTGAAACAATAGAAATAATATTTTTTCTGGTCGGATTCGGTTTTTTTTTTTGTTGAATTTTCTCAACCGAACCGAACAGATGATATCTAGTAAAAACCGAATAAATCACCCGCTGGACCCGATAACCCGAAATTGACCCGACCAACTGCATTGGATTTAAATGGGTCGGACGGGTACGGTCGGTTGGCTTTATTTTGTCCACCCCTAATACTAGTTTCATATTTTGAATAAGGGAAAATAAGAAGATAAAACTTTAATTCAATAGTGAGAGAGGTTATTTGTTATTCTTATATACTTGTAATCTTGTTGAAAGAAAAAGGAAAGAATAGCAGTTCATAGCAGTTTATCGGGGTGCGACACTCTTCCGTCCGTGTCAGCATGACGTCACTTTTGAATTCCTATGAATATGCATCCGACAAATAGTTTGTACAAAACTCAACAGCTTCTTTTGTGATGTACCTTTCAACAATCGAAACTTCCGGTCGATGATGATTCTTTGTATATCCTTTAAACATCTTCATACATCGCTCTATTGGATACATCCACCTTAAATAAACTAGACCACAAATTCTGATTTCTCTGACGAGATGAACAAGTAAATGAACCATAATGTCAACAAATGAGGAGGAAAATATATCTCCAATTGACACAAGATTATGGCAGCTTCATCTTCTAATTCATCCATTTTTTTTAAATCAAGAAATTTATTACATATGGCATTAAAGAATAAACACAGTCTTGTTATAGTTACTCTCACATTTTTTGGAAGGATCTCACTGATAGCCACTGGTAGAAGTTGTTGCATCAGTACATGACAATCATGAGATTTTAAACCAATTAAGTTGAGATCTTTCATTAATACAAGCTTCTTTATGTTTGATGAGTAACCTTGCGGAACTTTAATACCCTGCAGACACTCGCAAAACATATTCTTTTTCTTTTTAGATTGAGTGTGACATACTAGCGGCAAATAAGTTCTTTTTCCTTTCTCTATTGGAGCCAACTATTTTCGTATATCCATCTTCTCTATATTAAGACAGGAAGTCTTACTATCTTTAGTCATGCCTGGAATGTTTAAAAGTGTGTCAATCAAACTATCACACACAGTTTTCTCCACGTGCATCACATCAAGACAATGTATAACATCAGGACTTGACCAATATGGAAGATCAAAGAAGATGGACCTCTTTTTCCATATATTTTTCGCAACTGACCCTTTTTATTTTCCTCTCTTCCCACCTTTTTCTTTTTCCCTCTTCCCACCTTTTTTTTCTCTCTTCCCAAAGACAACATTAATGTGTTCCTACCGTTGATAAATTTCATCTCAGGTTAAAGGTCCAAGAGCCTCACTAAACTCTTGCTCTCTATTAAAAGCCTTTCATAATCTACAATAAGGATGGCCCGGTTTTAGAAACTTTCGATGCCCAAGGTAAACGGTCCTTTTTCCAAACTCAAGTTGGTGAAAACAAGTAGCATCTTCACATATAGGACATACTCTATGTAACACCCCATTTCTACCCGACTTTAATTTTAAATCAGAGTTATAAAAATTTCCACCAAAACATGGGATATCACATTTCAACTTTAAAATCAAGTAACAAAACTTCATTAATAAACATGCTTCACAAACTACGCAGCGGATTCAACCAAATTTGCAACTTTTAAAACAACTTCAAGTATATTCAACATCAAATACTTCAATGTGATTTTCAACATAAAACAACTAAAAATGTGTTCATAACTAGATAAATCCATAAAAACAAAACATGCGTTCATCCCCTCAAAGTGCTACATAACAGAGCTACAAACACCAACTTGAGACGACTAGGTACTCGAATCTTGGTTACCTGCACGTTACCAACAGAGGGCAACATTCAAACAGAAGGGGTGAGATATCAAATAACATAATTAGGAGTATGATAATCAATATATAAGCAAGAAATCATATTATCGCCCACTTCACACAACTAGCAACATCAATATACAACTTGCAACCAACAACCAGTAACAACATAGGTAAAATGTGACTCAACTTATATATGTCTGTGGTATCATTTGGAGTAAACTCCCAACTTAAAATCTTGCTAGTTTATCATGGCATCAATAACTTATTTGCCAATCCAGTCCAACTTGAATCGAGCATTCGCTCCAACTTAAAAATATGCATATGTATGCAACTATGAATGATATACAACAACAACGACATAAACAACAACTTAACAACTCAACAACATGAATCAACATTGGTCAAACGACCTGCAACTTAATAATTTCCCCCAAGATCGGGACAACACAACTTATAACAACTTAACACAACTTCAACATGGAACGATGACTGTCAGAAAGCTTTTGACAAGATCAAAGAATATCTGCAAGAACCTCCAATTCTCATGCCTCCAGTCGAAGGAAGACCTCTAATCATGTACCTGACAGTATTAGAAGAGTCGATGAGGTGTGTGTTGGGCCAGCATGACGAGTTTGGTCGAAAAGAGTATGCAATATACTACCTAAGTAAAAAGTTTACCGACTGTGAACAACGTTATTCACTGCTCGAGAAAACTTGTTGTGCTTTAGCGTGGGCTGCTCGCCGACTAAGACAGTATATGTTGACTCATACTACCTTATTGATCTCAAAGATGGATCCAGTCAAGTACATATTTGAGAAGCCAGCACTTACCGGAAGGGTTGCCAGGTGGCAAATGATTCTAACAGAATATGATATTCAGTACACCTCTCAGAAATCCATCAAGGGCAGTGTATTGTCTGACTATCTGGATGAGCAACCCATTGATGATTATCAGCCTATGAGATTTGACTTCCCTAATGAAGACATCATGTTCTTAAAAGCAAAAGATTGTGAAGAGCCTATTCACACTAAAGGGCCTGACCCAGAAGAAGCGTGGACTATGATGTTTGAAGGGGCAGTTAATTGCAACGGTCGTAGGGTTGGTGCAGTGCTTATTACACCTAAAGGGGTTCATATGCCTTTCTCAGCAAGGCTCACATTTGCCTGCACTAACAACGAAGCAGAATACGAAGCTTGTATCATGGGTCTTAAGGAAGCCATTGACCTCAGGATCAAAACCTTGAATGTATTCGGAGATTCAGATTTGGTAATCAACCAGACCAACGGCAAGTGGTACACTCATCAGGAGCATCTAATTCCCGACCGTGACTATACGAGGAGATTGTTGACCTTCTTCACAACAGTTAAGCTTGAATACATCCCTCGAGATGAGAA
The DNA here is from genome assembly GCA_963966055.1 of Lathyrus aphaca. Lineage (NCBI taxonomy): Eukaryota > Viridiplantae > Streptophyta > Magnoliopsida > Fabales > Fabaceae > Lathyrus > Lathyrus aphaca. The sequence goes on along the minus strand of OZ014523.1, from coordinate 533,257,394 downwards.
TCAGTTTGCAGACGCTTTGGCTACCATTTCATCCATGATCAAAGTACAGGTCGCCAATTATGTACCTCGGATTTTGGTATCCAAACTGGACAGACCGGGATATGTATTCTATGTGGACACTGTCACTGATAACAAGCCTTGGTACCATGACATCAAATGCTTCTTGGAAACTTAGACATACCTGTCACACCCCAAATTTTACCCCTAACATTCTGCATCATGTATTTCATCTCATCATTTACATATTTGGTGCATTTTAGAAGCATTTTGGATTTGCAACAAATTCAGAAGTTCGTCCCCACAAATTGAACGACTAGGGTTTTCCCCTTTTGGGTATTATTAGTTTATTTTCAAAATTATTTCCAATTTTTAATTCATTTCCAAGATGCTATCTCTAAATTTAGTTTCATTTTCTAATCTTCAATTCATTCCAATTTCCATATTTAATTTCCTAGTTTATTTCTAATTTCAAGTTTATTTCTAAGTCATTTCCAAGTCCAATTTCATTTCGAGTTTCTATTTCAAGTTCCAAGTTTCAAGTTCAAATTCTAAGTTTTATTCCAAATTTTTATGCCAAGTTTCATTCCAAATCCTTTATCCCAAATTCTATGTTAAAATCTTTTGTTTCCAAACTACAAGGCCTCAATTCAAATTTTCCTTTTAATTTTTCAATTGTCGTTCATTTTTATTTTCTTTCTAACTTTAACTTCAACTTAGTTTTTAATTCCAAATCTTAATTCCAATTCCAATTCCAAGTTTCATTTCTTATTCAAATTTCAATTCACAGTCTCATTTCTAAATTCACTTCCCATTTTTCTATTTTTTTTTTATTTTTTAATTTGGTTTTAGTTCTAATTTATTTCCAAGGTTCTTGTCTCTAATCTGTTTCAATTCATTTTTTTTAATTCTTTTTAACTCTCATTCTATTTCCAAATTCCAAGTCACATTTTTTTAAGACAATTTTTGGCTAGTGCATTATGTTCAAGTGTTGCATCATAACTATTTGGATCATCTTCGTACCATGAGTATCATGTCCAAAATGTGAGCTAAGTTTTGCAAAACAAGTATTATGGGTCTATATTACATGAGCAGCCAAATTAATCCAAGCGTGAGCTTATGAGACTCAAGTGGATGGGCATTTGCTATGGATTATTGTTGCTTACAAAGAATTTAAACAAATGTAATCCAAGTTAGGTTCATTCATCCATCAATCAACAATCAATAGAGCAGTGTAGTATCCACTGCAGTGCTCTTCATCTTCCTCCTTTCGGTTGATCACTTCTCAAACGATGTCGTATCGTCCAACCGCAAACTCCAGGACCGAGGTCCTTCGCAATCGATACAAAGTTGTTGTTGATGCAGAAGAAAGCCGCCGACACCGTGAGGACACCATGGTTGAGATTCGTAAGAATCGTAGGGAAGAGAGTTTGCTCAAAAAGAGACGTGAGGGTCTTCAACCTCAGCAGATTCCTTCATCCATTCACTTCGTTGTAGAGAAGAAGTTGGAAAATTTACCAACCATGGTTACTGGTGTTTGGAGTGATGATAATAATTTGTAGCTTGAGGCAACCACTCAGTTTCGAAAGTTGCTTTCTATTGAACGCACTCCACCGATAGAGGAGGTTATACAGACGGGCGTTGTTTCTCGTTTTGTTGAGTTTCTGATGAGAGAAGATTTTCCACAATTGCAGTTTGAGGCAGCTTAGGCTTTGACAAATATAGCTTCTGGAACGTCTGAAAACACCAAAGTGGTAATTGACCATGGCGTTGTCCCAATTTTTGTGAAGCTCTTTGCTTCTTCTAGTGACGATGTCCGTGAACAGGCAATGTGGGCATTAGGAAATGTTGCTAGGGACAGCTCCAAAGCTCCAGGCCGAGTCTTTTGGTGTCACTCCCTCAAGTCATTGCCATGAAAAAGAACAAGAAGAAGTAAAAGAACAAGAGTCAGAACAAATAATAGGAACCGTTTTTTCGTGCACCAGTAAAAATAAGGTTATAATAAGGTTATGCAGCAAACAATGTTTGTTTCATTGCGGTAGAAAAATCGGTTTTCGAGGTAATAAGAAAACAGACGAAAATCAAGGAAACTAAGAGAAATCAGTTCAATCCAAATTCAACAAATTCAGTTTGTTTTGAACAAGAAAAAACAAGTCAAAATAGTGCAGTAATCAAGATAGAAACATGCAGGATGGCAGGAAATACAGAACAAAGAAGTTTCATAAATTTGGCAAAAACAGTTTTTGATACAGAAAGTACATAGCAGCATAACCAAAATGGGAATTCTCAGCAAATTTTCAAAGAGAAACCCCCTAGATTTTACACTATAAGAGGGGAGGATCGAAAAACCCTGGAAAAAAGTATCAACAACCCTAGCCGCCTACTAGTAAAAAGTTTCAGAAAAAAAACGACAATCCCTTTTCACAAACCAGACACAACCACACAAAAAAGACAGCAGCAACAAAATTTTTCAAGGTTTAGCACCTTCATCACCTTCAAACATTTCCTCCTCCTTCCATAAACCCCTCCGCTCGTGACCCGTCATGTACGCCGTAGACCTCTCGCCGCCGAAGTACGAACACACACCTGAGCACCATTGCGAGTTTTGAACCACCTGTTGAACTGCGAAATCCGAACACCCTTTAACCACCAACTACATCGTTTCCGTCACCAGCCTTATAATCTGCAAGATTCGAAGCATTGTTGTGTAAGAATCTGAGCCGTGAGAAGAACAAAGCAAGAAGAAAGTGAAGGAAACGGAGATTTCTCAGAGCAAAGAAAGAACTCACCATAAGCCATCAGAGATTTCGAATTGGTAGTCTTGTTGTTTATTTCCCCTTATCTTTGAACTATTGTTGTTGTTGTTTGCTTCTCATTCAAAAGAAAAGAAAGAGGTAAAATGTAGGGAAAATAAAAGAGTGCTCGAATGAGCCCTACCCCACTGCATACGTACCTCATTTAGACATGAGGATCAGAGTCGTCGTAGTTCCCCTAACCAGGGAGGCAAATGGCTTGTGTTTTAAAAGCTTGAACTGCTTATGCCAATGCTCAGGTGTTGAGGCTCGTCTAGCACGAGTGTGTTACCGTCTTGAAAGGAGACAAGTAGGAGCAAGTTCTTACATTATGAGTGAAGGTGATGAGAAAAAAATTCCTGAAGGAAAGACGTTTATTCTTTGTTTGTGGCTTTTAGAAGCTTTTATTTGTGTTTGGCACCAGAAAGTGAATTTAAGTCCCTTTCCATGGAATGTGTACTTATTACTACATCCCGGGATAGAATGAGGAACAAGAACACCCAAGTAAGGAGAAGACCTCCAAGACTTGGTTCCAGAAATTAGGGCCTAAGTTCACTAACTCATTGAATTTATTAAGTGTTTTTGTGATTTGAAATGAAGAAGTGTTTTTTTTATGATTTTCTTTGTGAGGATGATCTCAGGATTAGACTTGTACATCGTGCTAGACAAACTTGTACTATCCCAAGATGGTATGAATACAAGTGCCCCATGGAATAAGTCCATACACACAAGACTACATCAACCCTTATTAAGTGTCTTTTAGGTTTTTGTTTGAAGATGAGAAAGAAGAGAGCTCCAAAAAGATCTTAAAGGTAAAAACTAAAGGGGGACTAACAATCCTAAATGTTATCATGCATAGATGTCCTACGTTAGTGTGGTTTGAATTCTATCCTAATGAAGAAGAAGGAGAGAAGAAAAGAAGAAGAAGAAGAAGAAGAAAAAGAAAGGAGCAAAGGATTCAACTTAGTTCTTAAGAGAAGATAAGTTAATCCTAAAGGGAGATGAAGAAGAAGTTAGACATTGATGGCCCAAGCACATCACAATCACAATTTAGGATAGCATAAAAAGAAGTGAAGGAAGAAATTGAGATATGGAAGCATCAACCACACCTCTCGCACTCAACATAGCCCCTGAAAAGGTTAGAAGTATTCATATAAGAGCAAAAGAAGTTCAAACAAGTTAAGTACATGTAAGAACAAGAACCTTAACATCAAAGCCCACACAAGTCAGAACCCAATGATCACAAAACATCTATAATGTTAGTCATGCAAGTTCACACAAAAATAAATGGGAGAAGTCCCATAAGCCACAAACAAGGCACTAAGGAAGAAGTGAAACGGAAGTAAGTGATTAAGTGAAACATACAAGTCAAAAGGCAACAAGTAATGTCAAAGTAAGAAGTTGAACATATTAATCATGTGCCTAAAAAGAAGATTCAATCATCAAAGAAAGCATATAGGCACATACCAAGGCAATTGGAGAAGATAGGAGGAGATATGAAGTGAAGTGAATTATGGTTCATACTTGTGAAAATATGTGACTTGGTGCACAAGGCAAACATAAGACAAGAAAGGATAGGGTTCACATATCACAACCAGAGATCAAACAACATATTAAATATCCTTAAACAAGTTCTTATATGATGGCTGTAACACCCCGATTTTATAAATTATTTTATAAAATGAATATTGAGAGTATGTTGGTGTATTTGGATTAATAGGTAGAGAAATTATTTTATTTAAATAATAATATGATGATGAAGTGGTATTATTATTAGAATATTGTTATTTAATAAATAAAATAATAAGTTGGGGGTCTAAGGGGAAAGGTGGTAATTGTGTTATGTTATGAAAAGAGGAGAACGATTTTTTTCCCTCATATCGTGTTCTGACGTAGAAGCAGTTGGCTCTGGAGGAAAGGGAGAAGAGAGATCAAGAATCGTAGAGTTCAAGATTAAGAATTTGCCAAAGACCATTTGAATTTGAGGTAAGGGGGGAGAAAGGGTTTTATATTGGTGATTTAACATGAAAGGGTAATTGGGAGTTCCTTACTCTCTTAGGGATTGTATGAAATTGTTGATTTTTATGAAATAGTGATATCATGTGTATATGATGCTGATTGGTTGTGTTTGTGTGAATTTGATGTTGAATTGCATAAATGTATGTATAATATGGAAAATATATCTATGAATATTGTGGATGAGGAAGCCATTAGAGAATATGAAGGAAACCTAGGATTTTCCCTAATTTGATTAGTAAATATTAGGCTAAGTAGTTATGTATTGTTAGAGGTATAAATTGATCATAAGGATCACAATTGAACTGTTTTGGACGATAAAAATGAAGTATAATGAACTGGATTCAGACTGGTGTTAGAGTAGGAAGAAAAGTGAGTTTTATGCGAAAAAGTAAATTTTGGATGCAGGCCTCCTGACACGGGCCGTGTCACACGTCACGGGTGGCCGTGTCAGGCTACGGGAAAGTGATATGTGATGAAATTTTGAAGGATTTGGCCTCAGGGAGTGTGACACGGGTCGTGTCACACGACACGGGTGGCCGTGTCACCCTTCTGTACTTGAAAAAATGTGGATTATTGGGATGGTGTACCAGGCCGTGTGACACGGGCCGTGTCAGGCCTCTGATCTTGGAAAATTTTGGATATTTTAAGCCGGTTTTGTCCCGTTCTTTTGGTCAACTTTCTTACCATTATTCTAAGGCATTGAGGGTAGCATCCATGCGTAACTATAGGGTCTGACAATCGATCATTAATGCGTGAGTTTTAGAAGATTAATTTGATTTGTATAACTTTATTAGTAGATCAATTAGAATGTGTTGATTATGGAAATGTGTATTATGTGTCTTGTATAAACCATATGATGGGATAGTTGATAACCGATGGAGGTTTGAGGTTCGGGATTTGTTAGGCAAATACATGAGGGATAGTTGAGGATGGAATTAATGGATAGTTCATAGGATATGATAACCGATAAATAATGTGTAAGATATATATATATATATATATATATATATATATATATATATATATATATATATATATATGCCTGTGTTGATTTGTATAACTTTGATGATGAATTATATGGATTGTATTGATAATATGCATTGAACATTGTCGGATTTTGATGTAACCCTTATCTAAGTATTATGAATTATGTTAACTGTGTGGTTGATAATGGGTGAAGATCAGAGGATCGTGTGGTGAATGATTTTATTCATACTTATGTATGTTGATGTATGTGTAATCGAGTCTTGCATACGCATACATGTTAGTGGAATAATCATGTCTCAGATGAAGCGTAATTGATTATTCGGATTCATTGTGAATCAAGAGGGGGGGATGATCGTGACTCAGTGTTGCACCCCAAAATTTGCCCTCACAATACAAGACTTTGTGTTCTAAGAAGGTTCACAAGGTTCACAAGTCCCACAATGCTTTCAAGACCTTTCATGAGGTTCATGAAGTCTACAAAGCCACTTCATGAGGTTCACAAGGTTCACAAGCTTCTCAACATTTACAATACCTTTCATGAAGTTCAGGAAGTCTACAAGCTACTTCTTGAAGGTTCACAAGGTTCACAAGTTACACAATGTTTACAAAGCTTTCCTAAGGTTCATGAGGTCTACAAAGCCACTTCATGAGGTTCACAAGATTCACAAGCTTCACAATACTTCCCATGAGTATCACAAGGCATTTTATGAAGGTTCACAAGGTTCACAAAGTTCACAATTGGTCAAAGAAGTTGACAATTCCCTCAGACAATGCACCTCCTAAGCAGTGCATCCATAACTAGGGTTTTGACTTTAATCAGGCTAAATGGACTTCCAATACCTCAAGTGAGTTTCATGACATCTTATATGTGTGTAAGAACCCCCATGTCAAGTTTCAAGACTTTTCTCAAAAGTTTGCTCAGTCAGATGATCAGATAAGTCAAAATCAGTCAGTGCAGTTAAAAAGTCAAACTGAGGTCAATTGTGGTCAAACCAAAGTCAAACTTCATGATTTTTTGCCAACATCAAGTATATGAAGTTAAATTCATCATTTGATCAAGGGTTGATCATAATTCATCAAGGAGATTCCAGATCATCAATAATCAGGAGTTTCTAAATTAGGGTTTCCTCAGTAAAAGTCAACTGAACTTTGACCAGGCATAACTTTCACATACTTCATCACCAAGTCTCCATCCAAAGCTCATTTTGAAGGAAATTGAATTCTCTACAACTTTGATGTTGAAAGTTAAGCCTAAAAATGCTTCATTTGAAAGATATGATCTAAGACATTATAGGTCGTTTCAAAAGTCAACAAAAAGTCAACAACTTCAAAAGGGCATAACTTGAGATTGGTAAATGGTATGGACCTGAAACCAATGGGGTTGTTTAGAGGACTCTTCAAGCTTTATAAAAAGTCCAAGAACACCCTCATACCCTTAAAATTGAGGGAGATGTGCCCTTGCCAAGTTGGGCAATTTTGTGATGGTTTATGTTGAAAATGGAGGCTTAGAAGTACTTCTTTCCAAATGGGCTGTCTAATTCATGACCCAATCCATCTCATAACATGGTGCACGACCCACTTGACTAAAATTCATCATTTTTATTATTTTTTATTTATTTATTATTGATTTAATTCATAAAAATCATTTTAAATAAATAAAAAATATGAAAAGTTATTTTTGGGTGAAGATTTTGTTTCTAGAAATTCATAATTATGGATTGGGATTAAAAGAGAAAAGAATCATGTGAATTGTCCCAAAATAGCAAGGCCTTATGATCAAATATTTGAAATTTACACAAGGATCTTTTTGAATATTTTTTGGATCAAATATCCACACAAGACATCAATGTTTCTGACCTAAATCCATCACACATATATACTGATCACAAACCCTAGCTCATACACGAATTTGCAGCAGCTTAGAGGTAAGATCAAAAGCACAAAAAATCTCTCCACAAGTGACATTCGGATTCTTGGATTTGAGGCCTTTGAAGGTAAAACAAGTGCATAGCAAGCTTCATGGGACTTCTCTGATCATGAAACATCCATCAAATGCATCCCATTCATGCGTATATGATGAACCCGAAATCATGTTCATGCTTGAAACTTTTTTTTCCGATTGCCATAATTCATTGCATTTAAACGAATTTTGATTGTCTAATATTGTTTAAGATGTTGTGTAGACTGTTTCTGGGCAGGAAAGATCAAGAACCCGTGCCTAATTCGTGAGATGCCATATTAGGGTTCATAACCTCCAATTAGGGTTTATTGTTTGACTGAATATAAACGAATTATGAAAACATAGAATTGTTGTGTGAATCATGAGAATCATAAATCACTAATCAATTTCATGAATCAGTGTGGTTTTGGTTGAGTTTCGGTTTCGCAGGTTTTGCTAGGGTTTCGTTTTCGCAGGAAAAGTCCTAGGAGAATTCGCAGCAAAATCTGAAGGATGAGAGGTTGAAGATGAACCTGTTTGCCGCGCGTTCAAAAATTCAAATTAAGGATAATATATTTTATGTTGTTTTATGATTCAATTATCACAAGTACGCTTGTATCCCAGTGGAAAGTCATGTGCGTGTTTGGGATATAGGGCCAGGGTTCGAATCTGGCCTTGTGTCATTATTTTTGTTATTTTTTTCAGGACAAGAGAAGGCTTGATATATTATAGCTTATTGCCAACAAGCTAACATAATTGGCTCTCCCAGCCCGGCGGTAGCGCGTGCATCTTGTAAACAAAAGGTCCTGGGATCAAATCCCTCCCCAGGCCTTTTTGTGTATGTTATTTTTTTTTCAGGATATTTTGTGAGTCAAGAACAAAACCAACATGGCCTGTGTTATCATCACCAACGCATGGAATGGTCCAGTGGTCCTGGTTGCTGCCTGCTAGCAAAGAGTCTTGGGTTCAAATCCCACCAGGTTCTTTTTTTTTTTCTTTCTCTTTTTCTTTATTTTCTTTTGTTTTCTATTGTAATACAATTTATTTAAAATAATTTGTATTATAAAATATGTATATATATTATATAATCTAATTGCTCTTAAAATAATTTTCTAGAAAAAATATAAAACTCTTGTTTTTTTTTAATTTAAAATTTTATTTGTATGGTTTATATTAATTAAAACAATGTTATGTGTATATATACAAACCCTAATTATAAAACCCTAATTTTCCAATCCTAAACTATTTTTCTAAATAAAATTTAATTTTTTTTTATTATTCCTAATATAGTTATAATTTTTCATAAAATTTTGTAAATATAATTATAAGTCAAATTAATTTTCTTTTAATATTTAGAAATAATTTAATTTAGGATAATTATATTTTTGTATATGGTTAAAATAATTTGTAAATGTAATAACTAATAGAATTAAAATATGACATTCAAAATCTATCTCTTTCTTATAATATGTATATAAATGTGAATATGTATTAATAATAATTAAAAATTTTGTAATACATTTAAAAATAATTTAATAATTAGTATATGAATTAAAAATTATTTAGTGGTGTATGTTAATTTATTCTTATACTATTGATTTCTATTAGTATTATTAATTAATTTTTGCTTATTATAATTTTATTAACCTTGTAATTAATTTTTATTACTAACCATGTTATTATTTATTATTCTATTTTTTATGTTTCTAACTTTATTTATTCTAATTATTCTTATTATTATTTTACTAACCATATTATTTTGCTTTATTGATTTTATATTATTATTAATTTTTTATTTACTAACCCCTTATTATTTATTATTGCTTATTTATATTTTTATTTTTGCTATTTAATTATGTTGCTTATTATTTTGTAATTGTTTCTTGGATGTAAAGTTGTTTAATTATTTAATTATTATTATGGTTAGTAATTAGGGAGTGCAAACACATGTATGTTATTAAAACAAATTTAGATAATTTTTAATGTAAGATAATTAATTTAAACACTTCACACACGTAAGTCGATTTTAAATCGCCAACTCACTTTCTAAGGGTATCCCTCTCGTTGCCTACGAATAATGGTTAAGTGGGGTGTATAAAGCAAGTCCCTCAAAATAGAAAAAATCATCAAAGTCCCTTATGGTTGCCTTTACGAATAAAGTCCCTTTCAAAAAATGATGATAGTCCCTCCAGTTTGCTTATTACACCCCACCATTGCCTTAAAAATCAAATTGTCCCTCACATGTCCCTTAACTTCCAAAGTAAGGACTACCTACTCCATTATAGTAGGGATAGTCTTACTAAGGAAAGGATAAAGAATAAGAAAGACCTTAAACATTAGGGTAGATTACTCCTAGGTACTTGCTCATTTCAAAAATTTCCCAAACACTTAACATTTTCAAACAAATTTTCAAACAAGTTTTTTAACACATCCTTACATGGATTATTTATTAACTATTCTGAAAATTTTCTATTCACACACTACACTTTCAAAACAATTCAAAAGTGAGCTTAAGTACCTAAGAGCCCATGGATAACCATGGATGAAAAGGGTGCTAATACCTTCCCTTTTCATAACCTACCCCCCGGACCCAAAATATTCTCTAAGGTCTTTCCTGTTCTTTTATAACCTTTCCTTATGGATAAAATAAAAGTCGGTGGCGACTCTTGCTATCCGCAACATTGTTTAAAGTCAGTTCACCGGATTACAGAACTGGCGACTCTGCTGGGGATCTATTTTAAGAGGGGTACCCTTAGGAATTAAGATCACTTTAAATTGTTTGCCTTGTTTGTTTTATATTACTTGTTGGGGTGCTCTTATGTGTGAAAGGTCCTAACCCGGATCTAGTGTACCTTAGGTAAATGGCAATAGACCAAGGAAACTGTACGACGTATATCGATACGGTTGATCTGGTGGCCATAGTTAGTGCGACTTCTTGGTTGGTGCTTATATTCCTTAAGTCAAGTTGAGGATAATATTGAGGCTGCCATATGTTGTCAATGCACTAACTAACTTTTAGAACCCTAGTTAACTCATCTTGGCCTTTAGAAAGTAGTGAGGTAACCGGCTTTGGTGCAGACTGAAGTTGGTTGACACTCGATGCTACGCTCATTGAGATCTTAAACTTGGAGGGTTTTGGTTGGCAAGTAAGTTGCCTTCTGATCAACCACCCTTGTGAAGGATCAATGATATTGAGATCCCTTAGAACCTGGTTACTTTTGTAGGACAGGATGAACCATCTAACTTCAGGGGAGGGTACTTGCCTTTGAACCTCATGCAAGCCTTTAAACCTAGGGCTATGGTGTGACTTGTTTGTGTGTGCCACATGTTTGTGATTGAGCATAACATCATGACATCATCATGCATCATGAGCATCTTATTTTCCCTAACCATTTCAAGGACCAAAGGATTTATCTTTGTTCTTTGTTGCAGGTCATGGCTTCAGCTCGTAGAAACACCATCAGGATCAACTTTGTGGGCATACCTGCCAAGCTTAAAGAGTTGGTTTCTCAAGTGTCTGATCATTCCCGGTTCGACAAGAGACATGGTCACCTATTGGATCTAGTCATTTCAGGGTTCAGTGAAGACATGATGAGTGTGCTGTTTCAGTTCTTTGACCCTAAGCACCATTGCTTTACCTTCCCTGACTACCAGCTGGTTCCAACCATGGAGGAGTTCTCTAAGCTTCTGGGTATACCTGTTCTTGATCAAAGACCCTTCACAGGCTTGGAGAAGGAGCCCAAACCAGAGGTTATTGCTGCAGCCCTACATCTGAAGAAATTTGACATTGTTCTAGAAACGAGAAGTGGAGTCAAGGGTATTCTTGCTAAGGTATTAATGGATAAAGCTCAGATGTTCTTGAAGGCCATGAGCTATGATGCTTTTGAGGAGATCTTAGCCTTGCTGATATATGGCTTAGTATTGTTCCCCAATCCAGATCAGTTCATAGATGTTCATGCCATCAACATATTCATGAGTCACAATCCAGTGCCTACATTGCTTGGAGACATCCTGCATTCTCTTCACACCCGTACCACAAGGGCAAGAGGAACTTTGATGTGCTGCATACCTTTGCTTTCTAGGTGGTTTATTTCTCACCTTCCTCGCTCAGTAATGAAGAATGAGCAAGGGTTCAGATGGTCCAAGAGGATCATGTCACTTTCTCACTCAGATATCCATTGGTGCTCCAGATCTATGGAGAATGTCACCATCATTGACCGTTGTGGGGAGTTTCCTAATGTGCCACTTCTAGGCATAAGGGGAGGCATCACCTACAACCCCTCTCTAGCTTTACGACAGTTTGGTTACGCTCGGAGCGATGGCCCACATGACATGTTGATTCAGGGTATTGTGTTTGATTATGACAACGATCTTCAGGGTTACCGTCAGAGATTCATACGAGCCTGGGGAAAGGTAAACAGGATTGACAGCAAGACACTGGAGCCTAAGTACACTATTCCTATGGAGGCTTATCTCAGATGGGTACGATCTCGTGCTCAGACACTCATGATGCCATATCCTGCCGTCCTACCAGTTACCATGGAACCTGTTGCTGAAGGAGATACTTCTTATACCATCCTTCACCCAGACATGCCTACTGATATGGAAGACTTGCAGAGATCATGGATCCAACTGAAGGAGCAAAGGGATACTTTCGAGGCTCATTACAAAGCAAGCCAAGCAAGAATCCTAGAGCTCACAAAGCAACTTCACGAGGAACGAAACCTCAACTCATACCTCAACACAAAGAGGAAACGTCCATGGGAGACTTAAAACCCCATCTTTTGTACTTATTTCACTTTCATTTTTTGTAAGCCTAAAAGGCAAAACAAGTTATTACTAATAAAAGTTTACTTTCGTTTTTGTCTAAGCAAATTTAAATCCTGCGGTCCTTGAAAACATTGCATATACATTATCATATCATTTCATTGCATCACAGGTTTATAATTGTGCACAGGTTTCTCATCTTCTCGCTGTTTATTTCAGCAATGGCTCTTGAACAATCAGTTAAGGATCTTCAGGCACAAAATGCACAGTTCCAAGAGCTGATCTTGAACCTGTCCAAGGGGCAAGATGAATTGAAGGCACTGCTGGCCAAGAAGACTAAGAAGACTAGAAAGTCTGCTGGGTTGATCAACATGGGAAGAAGGTTCAAAGGTCTTGCCAAGACCAAAGAACCAGTTGAAGACTATGAATCTGAGGAATCTGAGAAAGAGAGAGGCAGTCTCCACAACACTATAGGGGACTCTGATTCTGAGGCTAATTACTATCATGAGCCTAATGAAGACAAATTCAAGATGCTGGTGGATAGGATGGATGCTATGGAATTGCAGAAATCATCTGGGCTGGATTTTGAAGATTTGAGTCTGATATCTGGGGTTGTGATACCCATTGGTTTCAAAGTTCCTACCTTTGTTGTTTATGATGGGGTCTCTTGTCCCAAGCTGCACTTGAGGTCTTATGTCAGAAGGATTCAACCTCACACTGCTGACAAGAAATTGTGGATCCATTTCTTTCAAGAGAGCTTATCTGGAGCTCAGTTGGAGTGGTATTATCAGTTGGAGAGTGTCAACATCAGAGATTGGAATGACCTTGCTGAAGCTTTCTACAAGCAGTATCAATACAATGCTGACTTAGCCCCCACTCGCATGCAACTTCAGAGCATGACCATGGGTGCCAAAGAAAGTTTTAAGGAGTATGCTCAGAAATGGAGAGATTTAGCTGGAAGAGTTCAACCCCCTTTGACTGACAGGGAATTGGTTGATATGTTCATGTGTACGCTGAATGGTCCGTTTTATAGTCATCTCATTGGAAGCTCATCATCTGGCTTCACTGAGTTGATCATGACAGGAGAGCGGGTAGAGAATGGTATCAAGAATGGTAAGATCCAAGTGGGTACTTCTTCATCAGGTACTGCAAAGAAGCCTCCCACTGGGAAGAAAGAATCCAATGCTGTTTATGGTCAACCTGATCGTAACAGAAGGCATCAGTCTGTTAGTGCAGTTCATATTTCAAATCCAACTCCTGCAACAACAGAGCAGCCTCAGGGCAACCAACAGAGGGCTAGAAGACAGTTCACGAAGATCAACATGTCAATGGCTCAGGCATTGCAACACTTGTTGAAGGCTGAACTTATTACTCTGAGGGAGGCTCCTCAGAATCCCAATGTTACTTCCCCCAAGTACAATCCCAATGCACGATGTGCATATCATTCAAACTGTCCAGGACATGATACTAATAACTGCTGGGTCTTGAAGAACAAAATTCAAGATATGATTGATGCTGGAGAAATTGAGTTTGATCCACCAAATGTGATTACAGCACCACTGCCAAATCATGAGAAGACTGTCAATGCCATTGATGAAGATATTGATGGAGATCTGCATGTCTATTCAGTTATGGAGTTGAGCACACCATTGTCTGTTATCAAAAAGAGGTTAGTACAAGCTGGGATCTTTCCAGGTTGTCGTGAAGATTGTTTGTATTGTACCTATAAGCCGGATAGTTGCTTCATTTTGAGAGATGGCATTCAACGTCTCATGGATAAGTATGCTATAGTGTTTGAAAGAAGACCAGCATCTGTAGAAGATATGGTGGATCATCTGACTCGGGGTAAGAAGATTGAAGAGGTTGACATGGTTGACAAAGTACCGGTAAGAATCACTTCAAAGGGTCCTATTAAAATCACTCGTCAGGGCCCAATCAAGATTACTGCTGAAGGTCCTGTGAAAGTTGTTGCTGAAGCCAGAGTGGCTCCTCTGATCATTACCACTCCTGGTCCTATTCCCTATACATCTGATAAAGCTGTGCCTTGGCACTATGGGTCTGATGTTTACATCCATGGTGTCAAGCAGGAGCCTTTACCTGATATGCCTGTTGACATTGATAATATTGCTGGATCTAGCAAGATCACTCGTAGTGGAAGAGTCTTCTCTCCTCCAGTAGCTTCTAAGAGTGCAGTTACTCCTGCTGCTACTTCTACCACTGATGCTCGGGGCAAAGGTCCTGTTATTGAGCCTGTATCTACTAATGTGCCAGCTGCTGATGATCTCTCTAAGCAAATGGAAGAAGTATTGAAAATCATTCGCAAGAGTGATTATGACATTGTGGATCAGTTGGGGCATACTCCCTCAAAGATTTCTATGTTGTCCTTGTTGCTGTGTTCTGAGGCTCATGCCAAGTCCTTGATCAAGTTTCTGAAGTCCGCTCATGTGCCCAGTGCAATTTCTGTGGACCAATTTGAGAACTGTGTTGCTCACCTGACTTATGACAACGGGTTAGGATTCTCTGATGCTGATTTGACCCCTGCCAAGAGGGATCATAACAGGGCCTTGCATATTTCAATTGAATGCAGGGGCACTACCCTGTCACATGTGCTGATAGACAATGGTTCCTCTCTGAATGTGTTGCCCAAAGAAGTCCTGAATAAGCTGAGTCCTGAAGATACGGTGCTGAAGCCCAGTAATATTGTGGTAAAGGCTTTTGATGGTTCTAGAAGAGTGGTGCATGGGGAGATTGATCTTCCTATCAAAGTTGGTTCTCAGGTGTTTGCTGCTACATTTTATGTGATGGATATTCGTCCTTCATACTCTTGTCTGCTTGGTCGTCCCTGGATCCATGGGGCAGGTGCTGTGACCTCTACATTACACCAAAAGTTGAGATATCCGGTGAATGGAAAGGTTGTTACTGTCTTTGGAGAGGAAGAATACTTTGTCAGCCATGTAAACACTTTCAAGTATCTGGAAGTAGAAGGTGAATACATTGAGACTCCATGTCAGTCATTTGAAGTGGTTCCCTGGGTTGGTAATGATTGTGTGACTCCTCCTGCTGTGAAGAAAATTCCTGTGGTCACCAGGAAATCTCCAACAATGGCAATGGCCTCCCTCAATGATGCTAGAGCTGTGGTGGATGAAGGTGGTTGTACTATTTGGGGTCAGCTTCCCAATATTCCGTACAAGTCTGACAAGTTTGGTTTGGGTTTCACTGCAGAGTCCCAGAAGGCTGTTCGTCGTGCTCGTGCTGCTCGTATCACCAATCAAGGGGTTATCAATGCTGTGGGAGATCAAGATGAAGACTACAACTTGGATGCATGGATTTTTCCTACTGTGGGTGCTGGACTCAATAATTGGAAAGCTGAAGATGTTATCCCTATCTCCTTTAGTCAGGAGTAAATACTATTACTGTGTTGTGTTTTTTTTACATTTTGTAATTTCTGAACAATAAAACTTTCAAGCCATGTGCCTTACCCGGGGCACAATGGTGTGCTTGTTACGGGCTGTCATTTCATTTGCATACTTCATTCAATAAAATCAGTGGACGTTTTGTTTTAGTAAATATTATGTTCCTTGTCTTTCTTTTTCTTTATTTTTGCTTTATCAGCTATGTGTTCTTACACACACCCACATCACTAAAATGCAGATCCTCATCCACTCTGGATCCTGTTGATAACAGTTCTACTATTGCCAATTACAATTTCGAGAATCCGATCTATCAAACTGAAGACGGAAATGAGGACGATTGTGAAATACCTGTAGAGCTTGCTAGGTTGTTACAACAAGAAGAGAAAGCTATACAGCCACATGAAGAGCCAGTCGAAGTTGTGAATTTGGGAACTGAAGAAAACAGAAAAGAGGTCAAGGTAGGGGCCGATTTAGAGGACAGTGTCAAGAACAGGTTGATTCAGATGTTACGTGACTATGTGGAGATCTTCGCTTGGTCCTATGAAGATATGCCAGGGTTGAATACAGACATTGTGGTTCACCGGTTGCCAGTGAAAGAAGACTGTCGTCCAAAGAAGCAGAAGGTTCGTCGTATGCGTCCTGAAATGTCAGAAAAGATCAAGGCAGAGGTAATGAAACAGTTCAATGCAGGGTTCTTAGCAGTGACTTCTTATCCTCAGTGGGTTGCAAATGTGGTACCGGTTCCTAAGAAAGATGGTAAGGTACGTATGTGTGTGGACTACAGAGATTTGAACAAGGCTAGCCCCAAAGATGACTTTCCACTTCCTCATATTGACATTCTGGTAGACAATACTGCTCAGCATAAGGTATTCTCTTTTATGGATGGTTTCTCTGGTTACAATCAAATCAAGATGGCACCTGAAGATATGGAGAAGACAACATTTGTGACACAGTGGGGCACTTTTTGTTATAAGGTGATGCCATTTGGTTTGAAGAATGCAGGGGCAACATATCAGCGTGCTATGGTGGCTTTGTTTCATGATATGATTCATCATGAGATAGAGGTATATGTGGATGATATGATAGCCAGATCTCAGAGTGAAGAGCAACATCTTGATCATCTGCACAAGTTGTTTGAGAGGTTGAAGAAATACAAATTGAGGTTGAATCCAAACAAGTGTACTTTTGGAGTTAGGTCTGGAAAGCTCTTGGGTTTCATTGTCAGTGGAAAAGGTATTGAAGTGGATCCTGCAAAAGTGAAAGCTATACGAGAGATGCCAGCCCCCCGTACTGAGAAGGAGGTTAGAGGTTTCTTGGGACGATTGAACTACATTGCAAGATTTATTTCCCAGTTAACTACCATCTGTGAGCCAATCTTCAAGTTGTTGAAGAAAGATCAGGTGATGGAATGGAATGATGAGTGCCAGACTGCCTTTGATGAAATTAAGAGATACCTGCTAGAACCACCAATTTTGATGCCACCAGTTGACGGAAGACCCTTGATCATGTACTTAACAGTGTTAGACAACTCAATGGGGTGTGTGTTGGGGCAACATGACGAGTCTGGTCGAAAAGAGCAGGCAATATACTACCTTAGCAAAAAGTTTACCGACTGTGAAACAAGATACTCACTGCTCGAGAAAACTTGCTGCGCTTTGGCATGGGCTGCTCGCCGACTAAGACAGTATATGTTGACTCATACCACCTTATTGATTTCAAAGATGGATCCAATTAAATACATATTCGAGAAACCTGCTCTCTCCGGAAGAATTGCAAGATGGCAAATGATCTTAACAGAATATGATATACAGTATACTACTCAGAAGGCCATCAAAGGAAGTGTTGTTGCTGATCATTTGGCTCATCAAGCAGTAGATGATTACCAGTCAATGAATTTTGAGTTCCCTGATGAAGACATTATGACTGTTACCAAAGAACCTGGACAATATGACGGACCTGAACAAGGATCCCGATGGACTATGGTTTTTGATGGTGCCTCTAATGCACATGGTAATGGTATTGGTGTTGTGATTAGTTCCCCTGAAGGTTGTCATACCCCGATTACTGCCAGACTTTGCTTCCATTGTACCAATAACATGGCTGAATATGAGGCATGTATCCTGGGTATTAAAGCTGCTATTGATATGAAGATTCAGTTCCTTGATGTGTATGGAGATTCAGCCCTGGTAGTGAGTCAGATTAAAGGAGATTGGGATACCAAGCATGATAATCTCATTCCTTACAGAGAACATGTGTTGTCTTTGATTCCACATTTCAAAGAGATTACCTTTGAGCACATTCCACGGAGAGAAAATCAATTGGCAGATGCTTTGGCCACCATGGCATCTATGTTTGAGATTAGTTGGGATGATGAAGCTCCCAAGATTACTATTGGTAGATTTGAAAAGCCTGCATACTGCAATGAGATTGACACAGAAGGGGTAGAGGAAAAGCCTTGGTTCTATGAAGTGAAAAGATATCTTGAAGCTCAGGAATTTCCTGAAAGGGCATCTGTCAAAGATAGGAAGTTTCTGAGAAGGTTTTCTGCTAAGTTCTTCTTGAGTAATGGCATTTTGTACAAGCGCAATCATGATTCGACTATGCTTCGTTGTGTGGATAAGAAGGAAGCTGCAGAAATTATGGAAGAGATGCATGATGGGACCTTTGGCACTCATTCTAGTGGTCACACCATGGCAAAGAAGATATTGAGAGCAGGTTACTATTGGTCTACCATGGAAGCTGATTGTTATCAACACTCCAGAACTTGTCACAAATGTCAAATCTATGCTGATAAAGTTCATGTACCTCCATCACCTTTGAATGTGTTGACTGCTCCTTGGCCCTTTGCCATGTGGGGCATTGATATGATTGGTGAGATCAAGCCTACCGCTTCTAATGGGCATCGTTTCATCCTGGTTGCTATTGATTATTTCACGAAATGGGTAGAGGCAGCTTCATTTGCATCTGTGACTAAGAATGTTGTGGCTCGGTTCATTAAGAATAATCTCATATGTAGGTATGGCATCCCCGAAAGGATTATTACTGACAATGGCTCTAATCTGAACAACACTATGATTACTAATCTCTGCACTCAGTTCAAGATTAAGCATCACAATTCTTCTCCGTATCGTCCAAAGATGAATGGGGCAGTTGAAGCTGCTAATAAAAACATTAAGAAGATTGTACAGAAGATGACAGTTACTTACAAGGATTGGCATGAGATGTTACCATTTGCTCTTCATGGTTATCGTACCACAATACGTACTTCAACAGGGGCAACCCCATTCTCCTTAGTCTATGGTATGGAAGCAGTTCTGCCCATTGAAGTTCAGATCCCCTCCTTGAGAATTATGAAGGATGCAGACTTGGATGAAGATGAGTGGATTCAGACTCGACTGGACCAGATAAATTTGATTGATGAGAAGAGGTTGGCAGCAGTTTGTCATGGCCAGATGTACCAAAAGCGAATGATCAAGGCTTTTAACAAGAAGGTTAAGCCAAAGGTATATCAGGCTGGTGACTTGGTAATCAAGCGTATCATATTACCACAAGGTGATCCTAGGGGTAAATGGACTCCAACATATGAAGGTCCATTCGTAGTCAAGACAGTATTCTCAGGAGGTGCCATGATACTGACTACAATGGATGGTGAAGACTTCCCACAGCCTGTAAACGCGGACATAGTTAAAAAATACTACGCATAAAAAGAGACCCGCTAGGTTGACAGGCCTAGGCAAAAATAAGGGCATCCCGGCAAACCAAAAGGGTTTGGGCAAAAATTAGGGATATATATAAAAAGATGTACACCCGGCAAGTCGAAAACCTGAAAAGGCGGCTTGGGCAAAAAAGGGTATCCCGGTGGATTGAAAACCTGAAAGGGCAATCCAGGCAAAAGTTAGGGATTAAAGCGTATGACTATGTCTCGTTTGGATCACTCATGAAACTGCAACCAGTTGTACTGCTTACTCAAGCTCAAACAGATAAAGCTCAATTCAATTGTTTCCGTCTCAACAGCAAGAAGATGAGATACTTGAATGGCAATAGTAGAATTGAAACTCAATAGGATTATTTCCCACATAGCTGATTCTTTTTGTAAAACTTTATGGCAAAATCCTCTTACTAGGGTTTATGTCTCCTTGTACAAACTTACCCGTGTATGGGTCACTTTTGATATAAATAAATTCCATCTTTTGAATCCAGATTTACTTTTACCCTATTTACCTAAGCGAAACGTCCATTGGTTGTGTTTGAATGTATGTATGCTTTTGAATATGATTAATGTTTACCAGAAATACATGTATGCTCTTAATATGATTAATGTTTACCAGAAATGCATGAAAATGCAGTAATAGTATTTACTAAGGACGAACGAGGGAAGGATTTCAACGAAGCTTCGCCGGTTCATCTTTACAAAACAATCACAAAACTCTCAGTAGGACTAATCCATCTTCATAAAGTCTCATCTCCTCTGGAATTTATATCCATCTCTTTTATCCTCATACGGATATTCGGGAAATTACGTTCCAATAAGGGTACGACGAACGAAGACGGGATGTTATGCTTATCCTACTACCAAACGAAGACGGGAGGTTATACATACCTTACTATCCCCAGCAATACGGGAGGTTGTCTATACCCTGTTATCCTCAGCAGACGGAGGGTTTTATATTCTTCAGCAACGAATCGGGATTTATTTTCCCTGGCCAGCAGTTATTATACGAAGATATCCAGACGCTTCCGGCAGTATCATATCATACATACATCATTTACATCATACCATAGCATATATATCCATAGACATATAGTACATTACCTAAGTACATCATATCATACATGCATACATAAAGCATAAACTAATGTTATTATACAAAAGCTACCTTGTTTCAGGTTAATTATCCAACAAACAAAATTATGGTCTTCAGGACTGCTTTATTGTAACCTCAGGGTTACTTTATCCTCCTGATAACTTCTCATGACTTCAAGACTGCTTTAGAGCTATCCAGTGCTCTATCCTCCTGAAGACAATTATATCATTACTTCAAGACTGCTTTAGAGTTATCATTATTGATTGCTTTATCCTCCTGAGGTCATATTACTACTTCGAGACTGCTTTAGAGCTATTCATTGCTCTATCCTCCTGAAGTTATCTTATTATTTCAAGACTGCTTTAGAGCTATTGATTGCTCTATCCTCCTGGAATCACATTATTATTTCAAGACTGCTTTAGAGCTATTGATTGCTCTATCCTCCTGAAATCATCTCTTCAAGACTGCTTTAGAGCTATTGATTGCTCTATCCTCCTGAAGACATATCACATTATTATTTCAAGACTGCTTTAGAGCCATTCATTGCTCTATCCTCCTGAGATCACATCAGTACTTCAAGATTGCTTTAGGGTTATCACTATTGATTGCTCTATCTTCATGAAGACATGCTCATACATCAGTATTACTCCAAGCTCCTGACAGCTCTCAGTATACTACTGAAGAATTTCCCCCTAGTGGCATCTTTAAGCCCACTCAATCATGTTCAACCAACCATCAATATCACTCCATGCACTGGTGAGTGCAAATTTTTGGGCTTTTGTGTTCAATCCCCTTCAACCTTCCAGGTTACGACTGGCAAATATACCAATCTAACCCCTCAGGTTTCAGAAAATTGAACAGGGGCAGCTGTTGCACCCCAAAATTTGCCCTCACAATACAAGACTTTGTGTTCTAAGAAGGTTCACAAGGTTCACAAGTCCCACAATGCTTTCAAGACCTTTAATGAGGTTCATGAAGTCTACAAAGCCACTTCATGAGGTTCACAAGGTTCACAAGCTTCTCAACATTTACAATACCTTTCATGAAGTTCAGGAAGTCTACAAGCTACTTCTTGAAGGTTCACAAGGTTCACAAGTTACACAATGTTTACAAAGCTTTCCTAAGGTTCATGAGGTCTACAAAGCCACTTCATGAGGTTCACAAGATTCACAAGCTTCACAATACTTCCCATGAGTATCACAAGGCATTTTATGAAGGTTCACAAGGTTCACAAAGTTCACAATTGGTCAAAGAAGTTGACAATTCCCTCAGACAATGCACCTCCTAAGCAGTGCATCCATAACTAGGGTTTTGACTTTAATCAGGCTAAATGGACTTCCAATACCTCAAGTGAGTTTCATGACATCTTATATGTGTGTAAGAACCCCCATGTCAAGTTTCAAGACTTTTCTCAAAAGTTTGCTAAGTCAGATGATCAGATAAGTCAAAATCAGTCAGTGCAGTTAAAAAGTCAAACTGAGGTCAATTGTGGTCAAACCAAAGTCAAACTTCATGATTTTTTGCCAACATCAAGTATATGAAGTTAAATTCATCATTTGATCAAGGGTTGATCATAATTCATCAAGGAGATTCCAGATCATCAATAATCAGGAGTTTCTAAATTAGGGTTTCCTCAGTAAAAGTCAACTGAACTTTGACCAGGCATAACTTTCACATACTTCATCACCAAGTCTCCATCCAAAGCTCATTTTGAAGGAAATTGAATTCTCTACAACTTTGATGTTGAAAGTTAAGCCTAAAAATGCTTCATTTGAAAGATATGATCTAAGACATTATAGGTCGTTTCAAAAGTCAACAAAAAGTCAACAACTTCAAAAGGGCATAACTTGAGATTGGTAAATGGTATGGACCTGAAACCAATGGGGTTGTTTAGAGGACTCTTCAAGCTTTATAAAAAGTCCAAGAACACCCTCATACCCTTAAAATTGAGGGAGATGTGCCCTTGCCAAGTTGGGCAATTTTGTGATGGTTTATGTTGAAAATGGAGGCTTAGAAGTACTTCTTTCCAAATGGGCTGTCTAATTCATGACCCAATCCATCTCATAACATGGTGCACGACCCACTTGACTAAAATTCATCATTTTTATTATTTTTTATTTATTTATTATTGATTTAATTCATAAAAATCATTTTAAATAAATAAAAAATATGAAAAGTTATTTTTGGGTGAAGATTTTGTTTCTAGAAATTCATAATTATGGATTGGGATTAAAAGAGAAAAGAATCATGTGAATTGTCCCAAAATAGCAAGGCCTTATGATCAAATATTTGAAATTTACACAAGGATCTTTTTGAATATTTTTTGGATCAAATATCCACACAAGACATCAATGTTTCTGACCTAAATCCATCACACATATATACTGATCACAAACCCTAGCTCATACACGAATTTGCAGCAGCTTAGAGGTAAGATCAAAAGCACAAAAAATCTCTCCACAAGTGACATTCGGATTCTTGGATTTGAGGCCTTTGAAGGTAAAACAAGTGCATAGCAAGCTTCATGGGACTTCTCTGATCATGAAACATCCATCAAATGCATCCCATTCATGCGTATATGATGAACCCGAAACCATGTTCATGCTTGAAACTTTTTTTTTCGATTGCCATAATTCATTGCATTTAAACGAATTTTGATTGTCTAATATTGTTTAAGATGTTGTGTAGACTGTTTCTGGGCAGGAAAGATCAAGAACCCGTGCCTAATTCGTGAGATGCCATATTAGGGTTCATAACCTCCAATTAGGGTTTATTGTTTGACTGAATATAAACGAATTATGAAAACATAGAATTGTTGTGTGAATCATGAGAATCATAAATCACTAATCAATTTCATGAATCAGTGTGGTTTTGGTTGAGTTTCGGTTTCGCAGGTTTTGCTAGGGTTTCGTTTTCGCAGGAAAAGTCCTAGGAGAATTCGCAGCAAAATCTGAAGGATGAGAGGTTGAAGATGAACCTGTTTGCCGCGCGTTCAAAAATTCAAATTAAGGATAATATATTTTATGTTGTTTTATGATTCAATTATCACAAGTACGCTTGTATCCCAGTGGAAAGTCATGTGCGTGTTTGGGATATAGGGCCAGGGTTCGAATCTGGCCTTGTGTCATTATTTTTGTTATTTTTTTCAGGACAAGAGAAGGCTTGATATATTATAGCTTATTGCCAACAAGCTAACAGAATTGGCTCTCCCAGCCCGGCGGTAGCGCGTGCATCTTGTAAACAAAAGGTCCTGGGATCAAATCCCTCCCCAGGCCTTTTTGTGTATGTTATTTTTTTTTCAGGATATTTTGTGAGTCAAGAACAAAACCAACATGGCCTGTGTTATCATCACCAACGCATGGAATGGTCCAGTGGTCCTGGTTGCTGCCTGCTAGCAAAGAGTCTTGGGTTCAAATCCCACCAGGTTCTTTTTTTTTTTTTCTTTCTCTTTTTCTTTATTTTCTTTTGTTTTCTATTGTAATACAATTTATTTAAAATAATTTGTATTATAAAATATGTATATATATTATATAATCTAATTGCTCTTAAAATAATTTTCTAGAAAAAATATAAAACTCTTGTTTTTTTTTTAATTTAAAATTTTATTTGTATGGTTTATATTAATTAAAACAATGTTATGTGTATATATACAAACCCTAATTATAAAACCCTAATTTTCCAATCCTAAACTATTTTTCTAAATAAAATTTAATTTTTTTTTATTATTCCTAATATAGTTATAATTTTTCATAAAATTTTGTAAATATAATTATAAGTCAAATTAATTTTCTTTTAATATTTAGAAATAATTTAATTTAGGATAATTATATTTTTGTATATGGTTAAAATAATTTGTAAATGTAATAACTAATAGAATTAAAATATGACATTCAAAATCTATCTCTTTCTTATAATATGTATATAAATGTGAATATGTATTAATAATAATTAAAAATTTTGTAATACATTTAAAAATAATTTAATAATTAGTATATGAATTAAAAATTATTTAGTGGTGTATGTTAATTTATTCTTATACTATTGATTTCTATTAGTATTATTAATTAATTTTTGCTTATTATAATTTTATTAACCTTGTAATTAATTTTTATTACTAACCATGTTATTATTTATTATTCTATTTTTTATGTTTCTAACTTTATTTATTCTAATTATTCTTATTATTATTTTACTAACCATATTATTTTGCTTTATTGATTTTATATTATTATTAATTTTTTATTTACTAACCCCTTATTATTTATTATTGCTTATTTATATTTTTATTTTTGCTATTTAATTATGTTGCTTATTATTTTGTAATTGTTTCTTGGATGTAAAGTTGTTTAATTATTTAATTATTATTATGGTTAGTAATTAGGGAGTGCAAACACATGTATGTTATTAAAACAAATTTAGATAATTTTTAATGTAAGATAATTAATTTAAACACTTCACACACGTAAGTCGATTTTAAATCGCCAACTCACTTTCTAAGGGTATCCCTCTCGTTGCCTACGAATAATGGTTAAGTGGGGTGTATAAAGCAAGTCCCTCAAAATAGAAAAAATCATCAAAGTCCCTTATGGTTGCCTTTACGAATAAAGTCCCTTTCAAAAAATGATGATAGTCCCTCCAGTTTGCTTATTACACCCCACCATTGCCTTAAAAATCAAATTGTCCCTCACATGTCCCTTAACTTCCAAAGTAAGGACTACCTACTCCATTATAGTAGGGATAGTCTTACTAAGGAAAGGATAAAGAATAAGAAAGACCTTAAACATTAGGGTAGATTACTCCTAGGTACTTGCTCATTTCAAAAATTTCCCAAACACTTAACATTTTCAAACAAATTTTCAAACAAGTTTTTTAACACATCCTTACATGGATTATTTATTAACTATTCTGAAAATTTTCTATTCACACACTACACTTTCAAAACAATTCAAAAGTGAGCTTAAGTACCTAAGAGCCCATGGATAACCATGGATGAAAAGGGTGCTAATACCTTCCCTTTTCATAACCTACCCCCCGGACCCAAAATATTCTCTAAGGTCTTTCCTGTTCTTTTATAACCTTTCCTTATGGATAAAATAAAAGTCGGTGGCGACTCTTGCTATCCGCAACATTGTTTAAAGTCAGTTCACCGGATTACACTCAGTAGGAGCATAAACGATACATTCGGTCTGAATCGATGGACATTTATTGAAGTCGGTACCGCATTTTCATTGTATCATAGAGTCATTTTGCAGTTTATTGAATGAATGATATGTGAAATATGACATGTGATATGTGTTGATGAATTGTGTGAGATGTTGGATTGATTGAATGGTATATGGTGTGTGTTGATGAATAAAGGTGAGATTACCCTTTAAGATGTTATTTGCACTGTTAAAATATTGAATTGTTTTCTCACCCCTTTGTTTTTTGGTTGCATTTGTGCTTCTTCGGAAATATAGATGATTCAGGTACTTGAGTACGCTCAGAGTACGAGTTGTTTGGTTGAGTCTTAGGAGTCGCTCTGATACGTAACATGGGAGTTGGGGATCTTTGTTGTTTTATTTATTTCTTGTTAGTAATAGTTACGTATCACATTTTGTTGAAACTTGTAAATCAAGAGAATTGTTGAATGTTGTGGATATTTGGCGAATTGTCGTATGATGAATAAAAAGATATATATTTTCCGTTGTTTTAATAAATAACTATGTGAACTTGTTTTTTTTGTTGAAAAGGTAGCACTACAATGTTGATAAAAACTTTGATTTTCTTAATAAATAGTTATTTTATTTAACTGGGAAAAGTGGGTGTTACAATTGGTATCAGAGCAGGTCGGTTCGTCCGGCCAGGTTGTCGCGTGTCGTTTGTCCCTGAGTATGCGATATGTGTGTGAAACATTATCGGTACTTGCTTGGTTGCTAACTGTTTGTTTGTAGGTGTTGGTTGGAAATAAGTGGGGGAGAAGCTATTGCTTCTCTGGAGTGTTGGCTTGTGGTGTGTTGGAATTGCAGTGGTACAAAGGTTTCTAAGGTTTGTATTAACTATGGATTCGCTAGTGAAGCAACTTAGTTCACGAGATGCGAGGAACACTATTAGAGTTGGGAGATATGGTTTATGGCCGTCATGATTGTCGGATATCTATTGGAAAATTGAGGAATTGATCACCCTTAATCCCTTGTTAATAGTAGACGGTATCGTATTGGATATAAAAGACATATTTTTCAATTGAGATAGTATGTTCAGTAGACTGTTTGGAGTTAAGCCAAAGTTATTAGTGGTTTAAAAGAATAGATGTAGATTCCGGTATCTGGAAAAGAGATGGATTTGAGGATTAAGTATGTTGATTAGATATCATTAATGGTCACTCCTTAGTGAGTAGGAAGTGAACTTGAGATTGACGATTGTGAAAAGTTGAACGTTATATCTATGGAGTGCATAGTGGAACTTTTACGAGGGGACTCGGATGTCTGATTTGGTTGCATATATGGTATTAATTGGGAGTAAGGTTACAGCGATGGACCGTCTATCGAGCCTGAATTGTAATTGTGTTTTGAAGGATATATTAGAGGTGTGGCTATAAGGAAAGGTGGAACTATTCCTTGATCGGCCCCTGGTGCTAAGAGGAATAGTGGGAGGATTCATCGACAAAAAGGAATTGTAGGAGCAAAGGTGCCTTCTGGGGAAAACTTCTGTGTTATTGATATAGGAAAATGAGGATGTAAAGTTGCATGTTTATTAGTGAATATTATAAGAATTCACCATTGTAATGGGAATAAATTGGATTCGATTGATAAAGGATTAATAGTGAGCTAGACTTCATTCTCGTAGTATTGTTGTTGTTGTGGGTTGGATTATCGTGCCTACCAGAACCTTGAGTTAGTTGGGACTTCGTGAGCATAATATAAAGGGAATGTGGTAATTGGAACCAGGTGTTGACAAGTCATGTTGGATGAATTTACTGTGTTGAGGGATGTGGAATGGAGATCAAAGAGGTAAGTATTGAGTTATGTTTTGGCATAGTATAATAAGAGGTGGATGGGTTTTTGAAAGTATGAAGGTGTAAATTTTGAATAAATTAATTATAACCATGTGTCTTCACAATTTAGTAATGTTGGGTCATTGCCTTAGTAGTGTGGTATATGTTGATACAGAGTATGGATAGTTTCGTATATGTTTTTGAGATGGTGAACCGTAAGCTACGGGATTGGTTAAGCTATTTGCCATGATTAATAATGGGATGAAAGGAGAGAAATACAAGTATCGTTGTATGTGTTGGATTAATATGATGAAAATAGAAAAAGGATTTGTAGAATGTTGGAAATTGAAATATAAGAATTAGAAAAGATATAGTTATATATTAAGCTGTCAATGATGATTTTTATGAACAGGTGTGGGTGAGTTTGATTGTGTTGTTCAGAGGAAAGTATGGGTATGAATTGTCCGAGATAGATGTGAATCTACAGTGATGGAAACGAGTAAGTTATAAGATATTAGAATGTAATTGGACTTAGTTAGTTGTTATTACAGGTTATGAAAAGTTTTCCAAGTTCGTATTTTGTTGTTCGGATAACTTGTGAAAGATAAGTTGTTCGTTGAGAGGGGTCGTTTTGAGGTAAAGTGTTGGAGAGCCGGTGTAAGAGTTTGTTGTGGTTACATTCTGATTTTGTTTTATTTTAACGAGTTGTGAATAGAATGTTGGATAATGATTGTGATAAGTTAATTGGTTATTGGTACATGATCATAAAGTTGTAGTTAGAATTATACTATGAGAGGGAAGTTATGAAAGTATTTATCTTAACCATGGATTGGAAGTGGATGAGAGTAAAATTGGGTTGAGTATCCGATAATATTATTGCTACGATTGGAGATTAAAGTGTTTGGTAATCACATGAGCATGCAATTCCGATTTGATCAGGAATAGTGGAATATGAGACGACTAAGATGGTCAGAATGTTTGAGGTAAGGAGTCGGGGATTTTTTCTATGGTTGCATTGATGGTTAAAAAGTTGGAATAGTTAGTAGTCAAGAGACTTGCGGTTGGATATTGAGGTATGTTAAGGGAATTATTATAATTGTGGTGAAGGTTAGGAGGAGTTAAAATTATATGTGAATTTAATGGAATGGATAGTTAAGGGTAATCAGAATGCGCAACAGAAGGGTGAAGTGGTGTAATTATTTATACGTAAATGGTTAGTAAAGGCTCAAGATATTGAGCGATAAGAACTTTGAGGTATTGAGATTGTCGGACGTCCTGGAATGAATGGTTAATGGTAAGAGACTATCTACATATCGAGGATTGCAGGATATACAGAGATATTAATATATGTGAGGTATGTGCTTCATTGATGGGTTATGTTGTTTTGGTGGAGGAAACTGCAAGGTTAGTCCGTTATCAGTTTTGTTGTAGCTAGTCGATATATATCGTGAAATGTTGGTTTTTGTCATGGTTGTCGCGTCATTTCCTGTGGTGATAGTACGAGGGCGGGTAACTAGTTCCTATGATGAGGATTAAGGAGTTGTTACATATAGTGATGGTAGATACCTTTATGGTGTCTTGCTTCAGGTGTATACCTGTGTGTTGTGAATTAATGATGATGGTGGTTGTTGTGTGGTAGTTCCTGGCACTAGTGTTGTTGTTTGGATTAATTGTAGAGTTGCCAGTGTTGGCAAGGGAGTGGTTAGTCAGGTGCGAAAGTATATCTAAGTAATTCTATTTAGTACTATTTCCGAGGACAAAAATAAAATAAGTGGGGGAGAGTTGTGACACCCCGATTTTATAAATTATTTTATAAAATAAATATTGGGAGTATGGTGGTGTATTTGGAATAATAGGTAGAGAAATTATTTTATTTAAATAATAATATGATGATGAAGTGGTATTATTTTTAGAATATTGTTATTTAATAAATAAAATAATAAGTTGGAGGTCTAAGGGGCAAGGTGGTAATTGTGTTATGTTATGAAAAGAGAAGAACGATTCTTTTTCCTCATATCGTGTTCTGGCGTAGAAGCAGTTGGCTCTGGAGGAAAGGGAGAAAAGAAGGAAGATCAAGAATCGTAGAGTTCAAGATCAAGAATTTGCCAAGGACTATTTGAATTTGAGGTAAGGGGGAGAAAGGGTTTTATATTGGTAATTTAACATGAAAGGGTAATTAGGAGTTCCTTACTCTCTTAGGGATTGTATGAAATTGTGATATAATGTGTATATGATGCTGATTGATTGTGTTTGTGTGAATTTGATGTTGAATTGCATAAATGTATGTATAATATGGAAAAGATATCTATGAATATTGTGGATGAGGAAACCATTAGAGAAGATGAAGGAAACCTAGGATTTTCCCTAATTTGATTAGTAAATATTAGGTTAAGTAGTTATGTAGTGTTAGAGGTATAGATTAATCATAAGGATCACAATTTAATTGTTTTGGATGATAAAATTGAAGTATAATGAACTGGATTCGGACTGGTGTTTGAGTAGGAAGAAAAGTGAGTTTTATGCGAAAAAGTGAATTTTGGATGCAGGCCTCCTGACACGGGTCGTGTCACACGACACGGGTGGCCGTGTCAGGCTACGGGAAAGTGATACGTGATGAAATTTTGAAGGATTTGGCCTCAGGGAGTGTGACACGGGCCGTGTCACACGACACGGGTGGCCATGTTACCCTTCTGTACTTGGAAAAATGTGGATTATTGGGATGGCATACCAGGCCGTGTGACACGGGCCATGTCAGGGGACACGGGGGGTCGTGTCAGGCCTCTGATCTTGGAAAAATTTGGATATTTTAAGCCGGTTTTGTCCCGTTATTTTGGTAAACTTTCTTACCATTAGTCTAAGGCATTGAGGGTAGCATCCAAGTGTAACTATAGGGTCTAACAATCGATCATTAATGCGTGAGTTTTAGAAGATTAATTTGATTTGTATAACTTTATTAATAGATCAATTGGAATGTGTTGATTATGGAAATGTGTATTATGTGTCTTGTATAAACCATATGATAGGATAGTTGATAACCAATGGAGGTTTGAGGTTCGGGATATGTTAGGAAAATACATGAGGGATAGTTGAGGATGAAATTAATGGATAGTTCATAGGATATGATAACCGATGAGTAATGTGTAAGATATATATATATATATATATATATATATATATATATATATATATATATATATGCTTGTGTTGATTTGTATAACTTTGATGATGAATTATATGGATTGTATTGATAATGTGCATTGAACATTGTCTGATTTTGATGTGACCCTTATCTGAGTACTATGAATTATGTTGATTGTGTGGTTGATAATAGGTGAAGATCAGAGGATCATATGGTGAATGATTTTATTCATACTTATGTATGTTGATGTATGTGTAATCGAGTCTTGCATATGCATACATGTTAGTGGAATAATCATGTCTCAGATGGAGCATAATTGATTATTCAGATTCATTGTGAATCAAGAGGTGGGGGATGATAGTGACTCAGTAGGAGCGTAAGCGATACATCCGGTCTGAATTGATGGACATTTGTTGAAGTCGGTACCGCATTTGCATTGTGTCATAGAGTCACTTTGTAGTTTATTGAATGAATGATATATGAAATATGACATGTGATATGTGTTGATGGATTGTGTGAGATATTGGATTGATTGAATGGTATATGGTGTGTGTTGATGAATAGAGGTGAGATTACCCCTTAAGATGTTATTTGCACCGTTAAAATATTGAATTTTTTTCTCACCCCTTTGTTGTTTGGTTGCGTCTGTGCTTCTTCAGAAGTACAAATGATTCAGGTACTTTAGTATGCTCAGAGTACGAGTTGCTTGGTTGAGTCTTAGGAGTCGCTCTGATACGTAACACGGGAGTTGGGGATCTTTGTTGTTTTATTTATTTCTTGTTAGTAATAGTTATGTATCACATTTTTTTGAAATTTATAAATCAAGAGAATTGTTGAATATTGTGGATATTTGGCGAATTGTCGTATGATGAATAAAAAGATATATATTTTCCGCTGTTTTAATTAAGAACTATGTGAAATTGATTTTTTTGTTAAAAAAATATCACTCCAGTGTTGATAAAAACTTTGATTTTCTTAATAAATAGTTATTTTATTTAACTGGAAAAAGTGGGTGTTACAATGGCACAAGTGCCTTCCTAAGCAAGCAAGTAAAGCATGGCTAAAGCATCCACAAATAAGGCAATTCAAAGTTCAATCCTCAAAGAAATAATAAGCTTGCTTCAAAAATTATGATATTAAGTATCAAAGCACCTCCAACATGTACAAACATCAAGCGAAAGTCACAGGACAAGAATCAGAACCAAAAGCATTCAAATAATTGGACAAAGCAAAGTTAGGGTTCCATTTACTTAAGCACAAAGATACAACTTGAAACTCAACCAAACAATGTCTAAAAATCAACACAAATATAATCAAGAGACCTTAACATATCAGTGACATAAGGCTAAAAGAACCGGGATCAAAACTATTATAGAACTCAGGTTATAAAATCAAGAAGTTAAGGTGTTCTTGTTATGAGACAACTAAAAGGAAATTAATTCAGGGTATTACAATAAAATAAAAATAGAAAATAAAATTTGCGAAAACTTTATAAAATGTCAAAGTACACTTGTGAATTTTTTGGTATTTTTTAGAAACATGAAACAAATTTTAGAAAATAAAATTGAAATGGAAAGAAATAAGAAGAATAAAATTTGAAATAAAGAGAGATGGGTGAATAAAGTAATCCAATTCAGTTTAATATGGAAGCAGGCCTAAAAAGGAGGGTGCAAACAAAAATAAAGCCCAATGCGCCTCCAAGGTTCAGTCAACAAAAGAGTAGAAGTAATCAGCATCAAAGGTCCACAATCAATTTCACAAAGTATGTGCATCTGATGGCTATCATACAAGTCAACAAAAACAAAATTCTAGGCATCCAATGCATATGAGAGAGTCAGTCACAAAAGTAGTTCAATCCAATGGTTAATAATAGTCATCAAAAAGTATAAGCAACCAATGCATCCTAGTGGAAGTCAACCACAAAAGTCAAGCTAATGTACGCATCAGATTCAACGAACACGCTAACTACTATGATCAGGAAAACATAATCAATTAAAATGAAAATAAAAGATCACAAGCCAGGCACGTGAATTTTAATGTGCTTGCAAAATCATGTCCCTTGGATAAAAAACACAAACGGTCTGGATTATATCTTCTTCCTCTAGCCATGTTCATCACCTGTAACACGTCTGGTGACGGAGCCCTAGCTCCGATCACCAGAAACTTCAAGCTCGAAAACAAAAGTGTCTGGAATCACACAAAAACATCCAGATCCAATCTAAACATCATCAGGAACATGAATTCACACTCAAAAACATCATACACTCAATAACCAGAGAGAATCGAAGGAAATAAAAGTGGATCTACAAAACTGAAAAATCACTCAATCATCCATAATATATGTCCAATCATCAAATAAAACACATCATTAAGCTTAGCAAGCCTAAAGGATCAACATACACACAAGCATTCAGAGAAATATGAAGCAAAAGGAAGATCACGTGAAAAGTGATCTAAAGCAAAATTACTCCTAGAAAACCAGTGTAAGAGTGCAGATCTTCCTCCTTTGAGCTCTATTTGCAAAATAAATGCAAATAGAGGCTTGAAAGTGGTTGGATCTTGAGATTCAAGTTGAAGCTTGTTGTACCCCAAAATTTTCCCTCATATCTTCAAGACAATATGTCTCAATAGGTCTCCCAATGTTCATAAGATTCTCAATTACTCAAAGGAACTCAAGGTTTCATCAAACAAAGCCTTCTCATAAACAATAGATCTCAAATTAGGGTTTTATGTATCTTAAAGAAAATTGGACTTACAAAGCCTCAAGTGGACTTCATGATATCCCATATACTTCAGAGGATCCTCATGTCAAGTTTCAAGACTTGTCCTACAGGTTTGGTCAGTTAGATGCTCAAATGATCAATAATCAGTTACCTTGGGTAAAAAGTCAACTGTGGTCAACATACAGTCAAACTTTAATATTTTTGCTCAACATCAATATTATGAAGTAATATTCATCATTTGATCAAGGGTTGATCATGATTCATCAAGAAAACCTCAAATTCATCACAAGGCAAAAGTTGCTAAATTAGGGTTTTTAAGGAGAAAGTCAATTGAACTTTGACCAGCTCTAACTTTCACATACTTCATCAGAAATTCCCCATTCAAAGCTCATTGTGAAGGAAATTCAATTCCTTACATCTTTGTGTCTCACAGGCCAAGGTCAACAATGCTTCATTTGAGAGATATGGGCCAAGACATTACAGGTCCTCTAAAAAGAACAAAAAGACAACTTTTTCAAAAGCTCATAACTTGAACATGGAAGACCAAATGGACATGGTACCAAAATGAGTGATTAAAGGACACTTTAATATTTCTAAAAAGTCCAAGAGCATATTCATATGATAAAAATTGAGGAAGTTGTGTATTGTTAAAGTTGAGCAAATTTAAGGAGGTGTATAAGGCAAACAATGACCAAACTTGAGTTTTTGCCAAATGGACCTATCTTTTCACAATCCAAACTTAATCTTAAGATTATCCACGACATATAAGTCATATATTTTGATTTTATTTGTTTATTTTATATTTTATTGGATTTAATTCATTTAAATTCAATTTTAATTAAAATAAATATTGAAAAATTAAATAT
This sequence comes from Lathyrus aphaca, assembly GCA_963966055.1. Lineage (NCBI taxonomy): Eukaryota > Viridiplantae > Streptophyta > Magnoliopsida > Fabales > Fabaceae > Lathyrus > Lathyrus aphaca. The sequence goes on along the minus strand of OZ014523.1, from coordinate 533,222,974 downwards.
TTGATTTTTGGTTTATTTTGGGATCAGATTATGAAGTTCATTGTCATAATATTTGATCCAAAATTCATGAAAAATAGGAGGAGAAAGATTTCATGGCCAAATAATACCAAAATAGAAAGTTTTTCAAATCAAATTTCAATCAAATCTTATCATCCCAAAATAAATTGAACCCAAGCCCACAAGTTGACCTAAATCTTTCCTCTATAAATACATAACACCTTCAGATAGCAAGGACACGAAATATTTGATCAAAGAGAGCACATAAAACTTCAAAAAAATCAAGAGTAAGTAGAATTCGATTTTAGGGTTGCAGCCATTCTCAAGGAGATTTGAAGGTCCAAACACGTTCATGAGGTTCCTCTGAAGGTGTCTCAATCATCGCCTTACTCCAAAGACTCTTACAATGCCATAACCGAATTTATTTATTTTTGGTTTATTTTTTAAAATTTTCAATTTCATACTTTTACACATGATACATCTAATCTTTTTGATATTTGTGTGTTTGTATGATGCGAGCATGTTATCTGGGCAATCAAATTGAAGTTTAGGTGCAAGAATCATGATTTGCCATTGTTAGGGTTGGAAGCCGTGAGTTTGGGGAACCCTGACTAGAAGCAATTTCAGACCAAATTGAATGGACCAATGAACTCAAAGGACTATTCCCAGCGTCCCTCCCTCTATTTTTGAACCTTTTCCTTTTTTCTTTGTTTATATGCCTTGTTTTCTTTTCTTTTTTATTTTTCAAATAATCACCTAATTTAAATTAATATTTTTCTAACCAATAAAAAATAACTTAATAATATCATTATTTTCATAAAAATCATAAAACATCAAAAAATATTTACTTTTACATAATTAATTCAAACTTAATTTATTTCATTAAACCAATTCTTTTTTATCAAACATTTTTTAATAAAAATCAATTAATCAAAATCTTAATCAATATTTCCTTTATATTTTTCTTCTCGATTTTATTTTATTGTTTTAGAATAATTGTATAGGATGCGCGGAATTTGTAATAATTTATTTTTCTTGCACGATTTTATTTTCGTTCAAATAATGTAACTGCTAAAGCCTTGTAATAGTTTTAGGTTTTATTTTATGCACTTTATGTTTTCTGTCAGTTTTTATTTATGTATCTCTCCCAAAGCCATGTAATAGCTTAAATTAGGGTTTTATTTTCCACACTATAAATTATTGGATGTATGCTTAATAGGATTGTATGGTAAGACTAAAATCAACCATTAGCTAACCCTAATCTCTAAGATTAAAATAACTGAATTGAATACACTTATACACTCACACCTCTAGGGTAACCTCTCTTTGTTGCCTTACAATAAATGATCAAGTGCCTTGAACTTAGGGGTATCTTAACTTGTTGACTAAAAAATATAAATCATCATAGTTGCCTTTCGAATAAAAGATCATAGTCCCCCGTTGTCCCTTCAAAGTTGCCTTCGAATAAATGATCTTGTCCCTACGAAAATGATGATAGTCCATTCGAATTGTTAAGATATCCTTTATTTGTTGCCTTCTATGACCATAACGATGTCCCTACGTATGTCCCTTCCAAATCCAAGGATAAGACTACTTACTAATTAATATTAAGGACAGTTATACCCCTAAGGAAATGAAATAACAAGAAAGAACTTACAACTTAGGGTAAGTAAATCTTAATGCTTGCTCACAACTTTCAAAAACAAATAATTTTTACACCCCACTCTTTTTCAAAATACTTTCAATCAAAGTAAACACTATGTATACATTCATACAAGAATCATTACAAAGCTAAATCTTTACGATTTTTTTTTCACACACTACACTTTTCAAACAAAATAAATAAAGTGAGCTAAGCAATTAAGAGCCCATGGATAACAGTGGATACAAAGGGTGCTAACACCTTCCCTTTGTATAACTTACCCCCGAACTCAAAATCTTTTACAGGTCTTTCCTATTCTTTTATGTCTTTCCTAAATTGGATGAAATAAAAGTCGGTGGTGACTCTTGCTTACCGCAACATATTTTACGACAAAAACTAAAAGTTAGTTCTCCCACCATGTTACAAAGCTCCTCAAATTCGAATCCCTTGAATTATTGCACTATAGCTTAAAATAATGGTTGATTTGTGATCCTTATACTTCATTGATGATGAATATGCAAAGAGATGAGGCAATGTGTGGAAGAATAATGAGATTCGAAGAGAAATGCAAAATGTGCAAAAACTTTGAAACTAGGAAATAAGAGTGCACGGGCCTCTGAGAATTGAATGTTTAGCTTTTATATCAAGGGCTTATGAAGCTCACTAAGGTTTTAGGCGTGTGAGGGCTCAGAAATAAATGATTTGGATGAAAATGCAAAAAAAAAAAATTGTGCACATGAGGTTATTTGCTCGTGCACTTATCACACCAAATGCATGATCACACTCCTATTTAGTCATTGATTACATTTGGATTGATCTCAGGGCATGAAATGCTTTGTATCATGAGTTTTGAATGCATATGCAAATTTTCATAATGGTTTGCAACTTGGATTCAAGGCACGAAAATGACCAATTCTTTGGCCAAAAATAGAAGTTGATTTTGGTATTGTGATGAAAGTTGATCCATTAAAACTCATGAGAAACCAAATTGAACCTTCTTGCAAATGGTGCATAATTTGAACTTTTGAAAATCTCCAAAAATAAGCCAACTTCCATGAAGCATATCTTTTGATCCAAAAATGATATGAAAGAGTTCATGTACTTTTTGGAAAGGGGAGAACAAGCTCTACAACTTTCATGTTTATGGAAAATTCATTTGAAACTTCTTTGGTCATGAAAGGATTGATTAAAGTCAGGGCAAAATTTGCCAAAAATAGAAAGTTTCATTATAGGTCACTTTCCAATTTTAGTAACTTTCCTCCAAACTCTTGATTCTTGACTTTTAAGATCATTCATGACATTTATTGCCCAAATCAAAGTCCATAGACTTGAAAATCGTGATTGGACCCCTAAAAATCCATTGGTTGACTTTTCTTCTGCATAGTTGACCTCTTTCTTCAAATACAAGTAACCGAACCAATGTCTGACTTCCTCAGTGAATTTTTGCACCAAATTTCATACCTAGGCCTTGTATATGATATGAAAGCCTTTGACCACAAGAATTGGTCAAATCTCTAAGGATAGACTGCTTTGAGGAAAAACCCTAATTAGGGTTACTTGTGTAGGAGGATGTTGCACTGATGAATTCCCGATGAACCTGTTATCCCTAAATTTAGACGCTAGCAATTAATGAGGTTATATTTAGAATTTTCTTGTGATGAGACAAGCATAAGGTTTTCGACTTAACTAATTAAAAATAAAAGTCGAAGCGAACTACCTACAAGTTTCATACTTAATAAAATTCTAAGTTTGAAACATTTTCTAAGTGTTAAGGGGATTCGACCAAGCACATGTTCGACGAAGGTGGTAGTTACCAAGGGTCTTACACGTTCATTCTTGGAGGGAAAATATGGAGTTTTCAATTCAAAGACAGGGACAAGTGGCGCAAGATGAGGCTTCTTCAGCATATGATGGGACAAGTGTCACCATCTTAGGATAGTTGTAGGGGAAACCGTCAAAAGCGGTTACTTTGTAATGTATATAAATAACCTAGTCTAGTGTTAGAATAAGTGTGTGGAAATCATATGTACTAGTAACTCCATAGACTCAAAGTATCAGCGCGTAGAGAAACAAGTGCAGTGAGTATGTACGTGATTGAAACACCACCACCAATTTATATTTTATGTCAAATTTATCTTCAAGTTATTTACTTTTGAAGTCATTTATCTTTACAAAGCCTTTATTTTAAAGCACTTTACATTTCAAAGCCATTTATCTTTTCAGCAATTTACTGTGTTTTCTTTTACAATTCCAGCCTATTTACATTTCCAACAATTTAACATTCCTTACCTTGCCTTTAAATTTCATTTAAGTTTCAAGCATTGCCTTTATTTTCCTTTAAAATTCTCATTGTATTTACTTTTATTTATTTTAAAAGCCTTTGTCTTTTACTTTATTTTCCTTTCAAAACTAAATCCGAGTCTCGTTGAGAGATTCAAGAACCTTTTTTCCCCAAAAACATGATATATCAAAATCACAATCTTCTCTAACTTAGCACATGTCCTAGGATCAATCTGGTCGATCCTGCGAGTAACTAAGGATATTTTTGGTATCTTCAAAGGACCAGCGGTTGTTTACCAAATTTGGGGGTAAACAAATTGGCACACTCGGTGGGACCGTGCTAAAGTAGAAAACGTTTTAGTAATAACTTCTCTTTTTGTAACGTTTTTTTTTGTAACTTCTGTGTTTATAACTTCTTTGATATGGATGATCTGGTAAAAGGAGCGGTTACCTTTGTTGTATGCATTTGAGAAGTGTCAAAGTAGCCAGTACAGACCATTATATCCCCTAAAAGAATAAACACAAGAAGGATGGCTTCTGGCCAAGAAAACTCAAACGATTCAATACCCACAACGAGTGGGTCGAATCCTCAAGTGAGTAGTTCAAATGTTTGTACAACAAACACACAAGGTGGACCAAGGAATGAGGTCATCCCAACCTACAATCCTTCGATGGGAACCGCGTCCACACCAATTGTGACGTCAAAGAAAGTCCCTTCGACGATATTAGATGACATAGTTAACATATATTATACACAACCATTGTTGGAGTACATTGGGCTAAATCCTCAAACTCCACCACCAAGTATGACTGCATTTTGACCACAAATATCTACATCACTTTCTCAGGCATATCCTAGACTTTTTAGTACCTCAACTACCATGGTAGGGTTAAGGAATGCTCCCCCCGATTTATTCAGATAATGTTATTTCTTCACCATTGCAGGAATCTGGATCTGATATAAATATGAGAAGGAATAACCAGACCGATGGCGTGGGGAATTCGACTCAGAGTCATGCTTTGACAAATGAGTTTGTGACCTATCTAAGACAACAAATGGACGAAAGTAACATGCAAATGGTGCATACTTTGTCCCGAAGTATGGGAGTGATTTTCCAGCCTTTTAACCAAAATATAACTCAGACAAATCAATGGGTGGTGTCTCAAATGGCGCGCATATCAGAGTTCATGGGGGTACCAGCACCAGTTCGAAAACCTCATCACTTACCAGAAGTAAGAGAAGCTATGCAGCCATTGGATCATGAGAATCCACATGTGGTCGAACAAGTAGATGTTGAACCCATTAGAGGTCAAAGACATGTACCAATAGAAGAGGAACCAAGAGTGAGATTGGTGAATAGACATCAAGATGCAGATCACATAGTCCAACAAGTTTGACATAATAATCTAGCAGTAGAGAACAACTTGACGGCTCTTGTCTAACGAAAAATGGCTCGAAGTGGAATCAATATTGGCTTTGTTAGGCGAAACTTCACTTCACCAATAGTGGACTATATAGTCCAATCAGAGTTGCCCCCTAGGATGAACATTCCCAAATTTACCAAGTTCTCAGGGGATACAACCGAATCTACATTCGAACACGTGGCATGATACATGATAGAGGCTGGGGAGATTGCTAACGATGAAAGTCTGAGAATTAAATACTTCCCTAGCTCCCTTACCAAGAATGTCTTCACTTGGTTCACTACTCTGCCACCTGGTTCGATATGTAATTGGACTCAATTAGAGCGATTGTTCCACGAGTAATTCTACATGGGTCAGACTAAGATTAGTTTGAAAGAATTAGTTAGTGTGAAACGGGAGTTCAATGAGTCCATAGACGACTACTTGAACAGATTTTGACTGCTTAAAGCAAAATGTTTTACCCAAGTACCTGAACGTGAATTGGTTAAAATGGCCATTGGTGGTCTGGACTATTCAATCAAGAAGAAGTTGGATACCCAGTACTTGAGAGATATGGATCAATTAGAACATCGAGTTTGACAACTTGAACGTCTGAAGGACGAGAAAGCTAGGGCGAACAAACACAAAAAGATAGCCTATGTCGAGTATCAAGACGAGGCTGAGAACGTCTACAAAGAGTCTCTGCATCTAGATGATAATGAGATAGACTTAGCTGAGCTTAATCAGGGTCCTCCTTATTCCTGTAAACTATTAGTTCCTTCAAATGGAAAGAATCCTGCTGAGATTTTTTTATTTATTAGTTAAAGATGGACAAATATTAGTTCCTCCTGGTGCTAAAACACCACCTTTAGATCAAAGAAATAAAAGAGGTATTTGAAAATACCACAATTGTTTGGGTCATAAAACTTCTCAATGTTTTCTTTTAAGGGATTTGGTGCAAAATGCAATCTAAGAAGGAAGACTCAAGTTCGGCGACAAGCCAAAGCAATAGATGAAGATCAATATTGATCCTCTTCAGACGGTTGAGGAGAATTACTCTGAACCTTCTGCTGTAAACTGGGTGGATGTCATTGAGCAAACTGCTAATGACAGTGTAAGTCCTGATGCAATCGAAGTTGTAGATAACCCTGTGATGGTTGAGGTCACTAATAACCCTAGCATTGAAGCCACAATATTCAAGGCTAGTCATGAGCTGACCGGGGAGCAATGGGAACATCTAATATGCAAGGCTACAGAAGGATTCTTTAAGACATCATCAGAGGTTGAAAGGTTCAACACAAGGGGTTACCATTGTCCTCTATGAGGAGGTGGAAGAGTCAAATCTCCTACTCATTACCCAATAATCCGCTGAAAGTTTCACAAAGAAGAATGAGGCTGCTGATGGCCTAAAGCTGGACTTTTCTAAGATAAAACTCAAGGATGAAGTTAATGTTAACATGGTCAAAGTAACAGATGACCAGATACTGAAGGTGGATCATTTAGAAGGCCAAAAAGACCACTATGCAAAGGCTTATCCCAAAAAGGGTGAGACTATTGTTGATTTCTTGCAGAGGTGTCAAAACAAGAAGTCAGAAGTGATGCTCTGTCCAAGGTGTAGTTCTATCTTTGACAAGAAGGCTGCTCGAAGTCTTCAACAGTCGAACAAGATGCATAGGGGGCAAAAGGAAAAAACTACCCAAAAGCTTGCCCGTTTCGACCCAAGGTGAGCTAACCCTTATCAATAAAGGGTCGTGCCTCAGACTCTCAAGTCTAAACAACCCTCATTTAAGCCAAGTGGGGAAGTCCCCACTGACAAGTGGTTTAAGCCCGATGAGTCAGGCAAGAGGAGAGGACAAAAATGGGGAAAGTTTGAGGTTGAAAGAGGACCCTCGATGGGGTATACAAAGGAGGTTAGGACCTCTAATAAAGTTACTTATGTATCTGAGAATTATAAAGGTAATAATCCTATGTCCAGGTCGCAATGGCGTAGGGAGCAGCGCAGAAGGAAGGCTCAGAGGGAAGCCTCTAAAGGTGATTATGTTGAATCCAACACAAGTGTCCTTGGTGGAGCTAGGGAAAATCTTATAGTGAGTAATAAGGTGCCTGTGGGGCACAAAGGACCATCGTTCAAAAACAAAAGGGATGACATTGAAGCAGAGATAAAAGCTGAGTTGAAGGTTGTTGAAGATGAAAAAATGACAGATAACTTCGATTGTGAATCTGAGGCTTCTTTAGACGTGTTAGTCAATATGGTTTCAGTAATTCCCAGAGAGTACGACTGCATTACTGAAGTCGAGAATCTGGATGCTAATACTGAAGCAGAAATGGCAGCACATCAACCAGTGTGATACTATGTGATAAACAACGGTTGTGTCGAAGAACATAACGCTTTCTTCGAGAGACCCACGAAGGCCATGAAAGGGAACTTGAAACCCCTTTATACTACTGGTAAAGTAGAAAATGTGGCCATCAACAAGATTCTGGTTGATTGTGGCGCTACAGTAAATATAATTCCACATTTCTTGTTGCCCGAGATTGGCAAGTTCGATATTGACCTCAAGCCCCACAACTTGTTCTTGTCGAACTATGAAGGTAAGATTGAACCTACTATGGGGGTCCTTCATGTTGATTTGACTGTGGGGACAGTCACAAGACCCACTCTCTTTATGGTGGTAGAAAGTAAGGCCAACTATAACCTCCTATTAGGGAGAGAATGGATACATGGCATAGGAGCAGTGCCATCTTCCATGCACCAAAGGGTCACCATATGGAGGCCAAATGGTATTTTTGAGAACATCGAAGCTGATCAAGGGTACTTTAAGGTACCAGTGAATCACGTAGAAGGTGTGGAGTTTGATAAGAATCTAGCGCACATTGGTCTATGTGCACCTGCAGGATTCAAATTCACACCAGATGATCACGCATATTGCACTTTAAACCTCCATCCCATCGAAGGATTCCGCTGGGACAGAGAAGTCGTACAAGAGCCAAGAAATCTCCCACCTTATTTCCCTGAACTTGAAATCTGGCCTACAGACTGGGGAAGTGAAGGAAGTAATAATGACTAACTTCAACGCCCTAAAAAGAATTTCGGCTTATGTGGCCGAAACAAGGATACATGTGACATTGGAGGCTGCAGGGAATGATATGGTTGTAGAGGCCATTACTGAGTTTGTTGAAGAGATTCCTACGAGGGATTTCGACCAAGAGCCCTCAGAAAAGGCTCAAGAAGATCCAGACCAGAGGCTTGATACCATTTATAATAACGAGCCTTTGGGATTTGAAAAAGATCCTTTGTCAGAAAGTACCAAAATGCTGGCCTAGGATCCTCTAGAAGAGATAAACTTGGGAGAATGGGAATTGAAAAGGCATACATATATTAGTGCCAACCTCGAACCAAAACTTAAGAACGAAGTGGTCCACCTGCTGAAAGAATTCAAAGATTGCTTTGTATGGGACTACAATGAAATGCCTGGTTTGGAAAGAGAGCTTGTCGAACATAAGCTACCAATCAAACCTGGGAAGATTCTTGTCAAACAAAACCCAAGACGGTTCGCCCCATCAATCCTCACAAAAATTAAAAAGGAGATTGAAAGGCTGCTTCGATGCAAGTTTATTCGTACGACTAGGTATGTCGAATGGTTAGCAAACATTGTGACAGTAATTAAAAAGAATGGTTCTTTAAGGGTGTGCATAGATTTTAGAGATCTAAATTCAACAACCCTTAAAGATGAATATTTGATGCTTGTGGCAGAAATGTTGATTGATTTTGCTGTGGGACATGAGTATCTAAGTATGCTAGATGGCTACTCGGGATACAATCAGATATTCATTGTTGAGGAAGATGTCCCTAAAACTGCTTTTCGATGCCCATGAGCTTTAGGCACCTACGAATGGGTGGTTATGCCCTTTGTTTTGAAAAATTCAGGGGCAACATATCAAAGAGCTATGAATTCAATTTTTCATGATTTCATAGATACGTTTATGCAAATTTACATTGATGACATAGTTGTGAAGTCCATTTCTGGAAATGACCATGTCGATCACCTCAGGCGTTCCTTTGAAAGAATAAGAAAATATGGTCTTAAAATGAATCCTCTTAAATATGCTTTCTATGTGCAAGCATGGGAATTTCTGGGATTTGTGGTCCACAAAAAGGGGATCAAAATCAATCAAAATAAGATTACATCTATCATGGAGGCTAAAGCGCCTTCGACAAAGAAGGAGCTTCAATCACTCTTAGGCAAGATCAACTTCTTGAGGAGGTTCATATCAAACCTGAGTGGAAAGACTCAAGATTTTTCACCTTTGCTACGTATGGGCAAGGAAGGATTTCAGTAGAGACAAGCTCAACAAGAAGCCTTCGACAAGATCAAAGAATATTTGAGTCACCCTCCAATTCTTTCTCCACCTTGTAGAAAGAAAAGTATGAGAGTGTACATAGCTTATTCAGATAGAACTTTAGGGAGTATGTTAGCCCAAGAGGATGACGATGGTGTAGAAAGAGCCATTTAATACCTTAGTGGAGTTTTAAATGATGCAGAAACTAGGTATAGTATGATAGAAAAAAGTATGCCTATGTTTGTATTATTCTTGTACTAAATTGAAGCAATATATAAAACCAGTTGATGTTTATGTATCTTCTCGCTTTGATATTATTAAGCATATGTTGTCCAAACCTATTTTGCATAGTTGAATTGGAAAATGGGCATTGGCATTAACTGAATACTCTTTAACTTATAAACCCTTAAAAGATGTTTAAGGGCAGGTGGTCGCAAATTTTATAGTCGACCATTCTATAAATGAGAGTCCCTTGAATTATCTTGAGATTGAGCCATAGAAATTATACTTTGATGGGTCTAGTCATAAAGAGGGGACTGAAATTGGAATACTTGTTATTTCTCCTGATAAAATTCCAACAACACTCAAGTACAAAACTGAAGGCCATTATTCTAATAATGAAGCTGAATACGAAGCTTTGATAGCCAGACTTGAGGTATTGTTGGAACTGGGGGCAACTCATGTCGAAATCATAGGAGATTTTGAGTTGGTAATAAAACAAGTCACCAAAGAATACAAATGCATAAAAGAAAATTTAATTATGTACTTTGTAGTAGTAAATAGGTTATTGAAACAATTTCAATCAGTTACCTTTTGACACATCCCCAGACTACAAAATCAAGTCTCAAGTGACCTGGCTCAAATTGCATCAGGATATAAAGTTTCAAAAGAAAAATTGTAAAGTAGAATTGAGGCTAGGAGGAGGATTATGTCAGTAGGTTTAGCCCCATCAGACTTAGAAAAAAACTAAACTTGGGTATGTTGACGAAGAAAACTTTGCAATACTAATGGTCGATAGCATCAGTGACAAAGATTGAAGGAAGCCCTTAATGGACTACCTAGAAAATCCAACGGCTTCAACAGAAAGGAAAGTCAAGTACCAAGCATTAAACTATGTTCTTTTGGGGAACAAATTATTTAAAAAGACTGCTGAAGGAATGTTACTTCAATGCCTTGGTGAGGCTGAAGCATACTTAGCTCTTTCGACGGTCCAGAGTGGGCCATGTGGAACACATCAAGTAGGCCACAAAATGAAGTGGATCTTGTTCAACAAGGTGTGTACTGGCCTGCTATGTTGAAAGATTGCATAGAATTCTCCAAAGGGTGTCAAGAGTGGCAAGTACACGCTGGCATCCAACATGTGCCCGCAAGTGAATTACACTCTATAATAAAACCTTAGCCTTTCAAAGGATGGGCTTTGGATTTGGTTGGAGATATTTGACAAGCATCTTCAAAGAGTCACAGGTACATTTTGGTAGGGATTGATTATTTCTCCAAATGGGTCAAAGCGATCCCATTATCAAGTGTCGACCAAGAGGATATAATTGAGTTTATTCAGAAACATATCATATATAGATATGGCATCTCAGAAACAATTACGACGGATCAAGGATCTGTATTTACGGGATGAAAGATGTAAAAGTTTGCCACAAAAATGGGTTTTAAATTTTGACATCTACACCTTATTATGCCTAGGCCAATGGCCAGGTCAAATCAGCGAATAAAATAATCATTGGTTTGATAAAAAATCATGTGGGGTAAGAAAACAAGGAATTGGCATAAAACATTAGACCAAATCCTATGGGCGTGTCGAACTTCACCCAAAGAAGCAACCAATACAACTCCGTTTCGACTAACTTATAAGCATGATGCGGTTTTGCCTCTTGAAATTTATCTTCAGTCCACAAGAATTCAAAGGAACCATGAGATCCCATCTGAAACCTATTGGGTCATGATGTTAGATGAATTACTAGACTTGGACGAAGAAAGACTTCATGCCTTAGAGTTATTAGAAAGGCAAAAGAGGAAGATAGAGAAATCCTACAATAAAAAGGTTAAATTGAAAACCTTTTCAGTTGGTGAATTAGTGTGGAAAGTCATATTACTTATGGATCGAAAGACTAGATATTTAGGAAAATGGTCACCCAAATGGGAAGGCCCTTTCCAAGTTACAAAAGTTTTTTATAACAATGTGTATGAGATTCATGAGATTGAAGCGGAGTTGAGAGTCTTTAAAGTAAATGGTAAATATTTAAAAAGATATAGACCTATGCTTCAAGAGATTCATATCATAAAATAACAATTTCATTAATCATAAAAGAGGGCCATGGAAGGCTTTCAATTACAAGAGTCTAGGAACATGGTTCGACATACAAGAAAACCTAGTCTTGAAGATCCTCCCAAGTGAGGTAGTTAAGCTAATCCATCCAGTCTTCATCAGCTTTATCTTCAGGTGGCGGCTCATTCTTGGGAGGCTCCATAGCTGGAGATGCCACCTTATTCCCCTTTGATTGGGAACGAGTAACAACCCTTTCACGAGGGTAATTTTCTTTTCTTTTTTCACTCTTTTATTTTCTTTGCAGGAAATGGTGTCATCCACTTTCTTTGAAGAATTCTCCATGTTGTTGTGATGGAGAGATGAACTGAATAGGGGTTATTTATAGAGGAAGGGCCTACGCGCTGATTGGCCAGATGAAAGGCGAACAAAAAACATGTAAAGACTTTCTTAGGAAACAACATCATAAAAAGGCATTCAGACTTCAATTTAGAGTTGGGAACTTATGCCACATAAATATGAGGCATTAAAAGCTGAAACGCCGCCGTCATAATTTAGGCTGAAGCCGTAATGCTTTGACCCAAGGTTAAGTTAGAGTTTATCCGACTAACTTAAAATTTGTTAAACGGCCAAATAAAATACGAACACATTATATATGGAGAAAAGAGATATGAGTCGAAAGTGAAAAAGAAATGCATAAATTAATCGGGGCAACAAGGCCCTAAAATTGTCATTACATAAGGGCCACAACAGGGCCAAAGAACAAGATTACATAAGAAAAAAAACACAAAGTACTGGGATATGACAAATGTTGTCGAAGATTAAAAGGGTAGCTTTGATTGTAACTGAAGAAAATTGTGCTGACTGGTTAAAAGGCGGTTCTCATAGAAAGCCTTGTCAAGTTTGGCAGTAGCAATTACTTTGTCAAGCACCTCAACATTATCAATGAGGTCGAGGGTGCGCTCTAACTCAGCATTCAGTGTAGCCTCGTTGAACTGACTAAGCTCCAAGTTGCTCTACTTAGCCGTAGCAATCTTCTTTTGAAGTTCTTTAAGCTCCTTTTCCCAAACCTCAAGGGATAAGTTATTGGCAGCAATTTGTCTGTCCCTCTTAGCCTTGATACCTTCCATCCTTTCGACCTTATTCTCAACCTCCCTAGCCAGATCCTACACATTACCACTCCTAATCCTTGTTTTCTGAATGATGTCCTCGACCTTGGGAACCAGCTTAAGATCATCAGACATTTGGTTCACCAAAGTGCTTAACTCCATGAGGGCTTAAGTGATCTTAGGGTCAAGCGTCGAAAGATCCAGCTGTTGCAGGGCGTCTTTCAAGAAGAGGTGAGTAGTAGGATCTGTGCCCAGAATAGTACGGATGTCCCTCTTGAAGAATTTATTTTTTATCTTCTTGAGGATTAGGCCAACAGAATCACCAGGAGTTGTCGAGGAGCTGCTTTCAGAGAAGCCAATATTTTTCCTAAGATTTAGCCTAGCGTACTCCCTGAGGCTCGACTGTTTCAATGGTGACATTGGATCCCCAACTTCAGGAGTTGGAATTTGGAGG